>CM061266.1:93387500-93987500 GCA_030848825.1 Tadarida brasiliensis
CATCCATAATATTTTCAACAATAAAGATAAAATTTTTTTAAAAAGCCAGAATGCTACAGTATAACTACTCTTGTACTGATTTAGAAAAGCACATTTAAAAAGGCAAAACATCCCTGGCTGGTTTGGCTCAGCAGTTAGAGCGTCAGGCTGTGGTCCAGAGAGACCCGGGTTTGGTTCCCGCTAGGGGCACTTACCTCGGTTGCAATTTGTCCCCAGCCCTGGTTGGTCGTGCGGGAGGCAGCCACTCGATTGTGTCCCTTTCACGTCAATGTTTGTCTCTCTCTCTCTCTCTCTTCCTCTCTCTCCCTCCCAATCTATCTGAACAAAAAATGGAAAAATGTCCTTGGGTGACGATAAAAAAAAAAAGGCAAAACACCTTTTCTGTACCAAGGACATCATCAAATAAGTTTTTAAAGTGATCAAATGAGTAATTACAATTAAATGTTTTGAGCTTCACACCACAAGGGAATGGCCTTAGAAAAGGGCAAGCATTATAAGCTTTATACTTGCTTATAAACCTGGTCTTCTGTCTCTTAGAAGACAATTATTTTTTAAAAGTGTATTAGACAAATTAAACCTTAGTTATTATCTAGCCAGAGGCAATACATTTGAAATTAAAGTTTCTGTCTTCTAATCACTGTGCAGCCAGTAGTTTGTTTTGTGACCTTGGCACCCAATCAGCAGCCACAGACTCAGTGAAGAAGAAAGGTCATTTCTCAAACATACAATATTTATAACCTCTGGGGATGCTTCTGGAACATGTGATCACATGGACTATGCAAGAGAGAAAAGTTTTTCTGGCTCTAGGGGAACTGTAATTTGCTGCTTCATAAAGCTTAACAAATATTTCACTTATCTTGGCATTAATAATACAGGTTATTCTGTGGAACTGTATGGACTCATGCTCAAATTTGATGTAGGCTCTGCTGAGTATCGTTGAACCTAAAGTTTCCCAATCAAAACCATAGAATTGTTATCTTAAAGCAATCAAAACATTTCCTCTCTTTCTGTGGCTAACTAGATAATCCTTATTTGAAAGTTCAAATATTCTCTGCACACACCTGGAATAAAGGATAAAAATAGTAAAAGAGCATAGGCCAAACAGAGATGACTTTACTAACAATATAATGTGACTAAATTTTTAAAATAGCCCTCAAACAGAAAAGCCTACAAATTCCAGAAGCCTGTCCATTTTGTTTTTTGGTTCCAATGCAAAGTCAGGACTGAAGTGTCTCCCAGTAAGTGTCAGGCTGGTGGTGCCAAGAGTTCCAAGATGGCAACCAGATGATGGGCTGAGGGTTTCAGGGCTGGGAAGAAACAGATCGTCTGCATGATGAGACTAAGGCCTTGAGAAGTAACCAAAAGCAAGTGTTTTGCCAGTGAACTGTAGATCTTCCACATCTAGAGAGTAAAGTTTTGATGTGTGTTATCAGTTAATAGGGACACTGGATAGGTCATTTCAGTCATCACCATTAACCACATTTGATTATTTCTTCTAATTCACATTTCAGTACTGCAACTTATTTTTTTTAAATGCCTCTTTCTTACTAGTTTAGTCTTAAATGTCTTTGCATGTAAGACTAATTTTAAGGAGTTTATTACCTTTTTTATCAATCTCAAATAAAAATACCCTTGAAACCATTGGAGTCCTCTGAATCCAGCCAACAAAAGAGAGCAAGAGAGGGTAGAGAAGGCACAGCCAGTTCTTATTTGTCTTGGCTCCAAAGGGACACACTTCATTAAACTTAAACAATGTTATATGTCAATTATATCTCAATAAACCTGGGAAAAAAATGTAGCCAAGATTAACAGAATGATTCATATGGAATCTCAAAGGTTTAATAAAATTAAGTCTATTTATAGAAAATAAATAAATGACACATTTCATTCCCACTCTTATTCCATTTGCAAACACAAGTCACATGTCCCCATCTAGATGCCAGGGGCTAAGAAGTAGGCTCTAGTAGACAGTCACTGCCCAATGACAACCCTGTACTGTGTAAGCGGGAGCATTCACTTTTTAAGAACATCTAGCCATCTCTGTCACATTTCCCTCTACCCTTCCTCTTTCTATCACATCACCCGTCCCCTTCATAGCTTGTATCACTATCTAAAGACTCTGCCACAGGCACTCCCAGATCCGGAGCATAAACAACTTCTGCAAGACTCTGTCTCTCTCTTCCAATTTCTTGCCTTTACTTTCCTCTTTGTTGGCTTCCTTCTCACGAAGGCTGGCCATGACAGCCATAAGCAGCTTAGATTACATCATCTTTAGAAAGTGCAATTGCACATGAAAAAGGAAATAAAATCACTCTCATGAAATCCATAGCAATCCCTAAAAATAAATCTGCTTAATCTTACTTGAGATGCACACTCACCATTGAACAAATCACTATATCCAAGAGTAGGGGGTACTTCAGTTAGCCTTATCCCATCACAAAAGACGTGGGGTCATGGGATTTATTACTCAAAAAGAGTTTTGGGAGAAGGGGTGAAGCTGTTTGACATATAAGAAACTACTGATAATTAACATCATTAAAATGTCTATACTACCAAAAGCAATCTATAGATTTAATGCAATCCCCATCAGAATACCAACGACATATTTCACAGAACTAGAACAAATGCTTCAGAAGTTCATATGGAACCAAAAAAGACCCCGAATAGCTACAGCAATCTTGAAAAAGAAGGACAAAGTAGGCAGGATCACAATACCGGACATCAGGTTATACTACAAAGCTACTGTAATCAAAACAGCCTGGTACTGGCACAAGAACAGGCACATAGATCAATGGAATAGAACAGAGAACCCAGAAATTGACCCAAAACATTATGCTCAAATAATATTCGACAAAGGTGGCAAGAGCATACAATGGAGTAAAGACAGCCTCTTTAAAAAAAGGTGCTGGGAAAATTGGACAGCTACATGCAAAAAAATGAAACTAGACCATCATCTTACACCATACAAAGAATAAACTCAAAATGGATAAAAGACTTAAATGTGACTCATGAATCCATAAAAATCCTAGAAGAAAATGTAGGCAACAAAATTTCAGACATCATACCCAGCAGAATATCACCTAAGGCAACAGAAACAAAGGAAAAAATGAACACATGGGACTACATCAAACTCAAAAGCTTCTGCACAACAAAAGAAACAACCATCAAAGTGGAAAGGCAACCCACTATATGGGAGAGCATAATTGCCAATGATATATCAGATAAGGGATTAATTTCCAAAATATATAGAGTGCTCATACATCTCAACAAAAGGAAGACAAAGAACCCAATTAAAAAATGTGCAGAGGAACTAAATAGACACCTCTCCAAACAGGACATACAAATGGCCAAGAGACATATGAAGAAATGCTCAACATCACTAATCATCAGAGAGATGCAAATTAAAACAACAATGAGATATCACCTTACACCTGTCAGAATAGCCGCCATCAACAAAGCCAAGTGTTGGCGAGGGTGTGGAGAAAAGGGGACTCTAGCACACGGCTGGTGGGAATGCAGAATGGTGCAGCCACTATGGAAAACACTATGGTGTTACTTCAAGAAATTAAAAATTGAATTACCATTTGACCCAGTGATCCCACTCCTAGGAATATACCATAAGAAGCCTGAAACACCAATCAGAAAGTATGTACCCCCATGTTCATAGCAGCGCTATTTACAATAGCTAAGATCTGGAAACAGCCCAAGTGTCCATCAGTAGACAAATGGATAAAAAAGCAGTGGTACATGTACACAATGGAGTACTATGCAGCTGTAAGAAAGAAAGATCTCTTATCCTTTGCGATGACATGGGAGGACCTGGAAACTATTATCCTAAGCGAAACAAGCCAAGCAGAGAAAGACAAATATCATATGATCTCACTTATTTCTGGAATATAATGAACAGAACAGTCTGAGGAACAGGGTAGTCCCAGAGATGTGGAAGTAGGGTACAGACTGACAACTGCCAGAAGAGGGGGAGGGGGAGGGGAGCGATGAACCACAGAGCTTGTACGCATGTACTCATAACAAATGGACATGGACAACAAAACTGGGGATGGGGCAAGGAGGGAGGGGGAGGAGGGTGACAATGGGGGAAAAAGGAGAAACATCTGTAACAAAAATAAATTAATAAAAAAAAAGAAATTACTGATGATTATGACGGTCAGCTCTACGAATTGGACTTAAGCATGGAACTTGTGAATTTGCTTACTATAACTATGAATTTTCTTTTAGTCTTTAATAACACATACCTTCCCACATATTTGTGTTTTTTTGCTTATAAGAAGAGCATTATAGTTCTTCTTTTCTCTACTTACACTATAGATTGTTCTAGGTCAAGGACCATGAATGTCACTCCTTTAAAAACAGCTTTAAATAACAAATATGATATTCCATTTAAACAAGTTTTCAATAGTTGTCTTTATAAGAGATCCCTTCAAATACTTGTAAAATCAGATTATATTGTATTTGGTTTTATTTTGCAGGAGTGATGTCGTTTTGAGGGCTTTTAAGGTATCTTGCAGGAATCAGACCTACTGGTATAAGAAGGTGGGAAAACTAGAATTCTAATGAGAGGGCACACTTTCTAGATAGCAATTGTGTACTTTAGACTAACAGCCTTAACAAGTAAATATAAACATAAAAAATAATAATAAAGTATCTTGCCAGATGTGAGCATTTTGTCTACTAGGTTGTCTGTAAGTTTTTACGATACTAGGAAGGTCAGAACTATAGCATGTTCATAGGTGCCAGACCTCTGAATTTTTTCAAATCTGTACCATTTGGATACTGCCCATAGCACTGTTTGATTGATTCATTTATTTATTCAAGAAAAATTATTATTTTTAACATTGTTAGTATTAAATATTAATACCTATGATATGCCACAGGTACTGGGCTAGGCATTAGTGATGTAGCCATAAATTTTAACTTAATGATGTCTACAAAGACCTTTCCTCCCAACAAAGTAATAGTCACAGGTTCCAAAGATTAAGACCTGGTCATGTCTTCTAGAGGTCCATAATTCATCCTACTACAGAGGGCTAGCCTTCCTGAAGCTAGTTGACACTAAAGTTGAAGCCTAAAGGATGAGTCAGTGTCTGGGGAGTTGAGGTTGGGAGTGTTCCGAACTGGGAACAGCATGTTCAAAGCCTAGAGGCAAAAGCATGGTGCAATTAAGGAACTGAAAGAAGTTCCTGTTTGGACTCAGCTCAGAGCACAGGAAAAATAAGAGAGACAATGCTGGAGTGAAATTGTGTGTCAGCCACATGAAGGATCTTTAGGCAATGGGAAGCTATTGAATGTTATAAGAAGATGGAAGATATAATCAAATATGCACTTTTGAAAGATCTCTGGCTGGTATATGGAAAATTGGTTAGGAGAAATTAGAGTGGAAGCAGAGGACCAGTGAGGAAGTTACTACCATCGTCCAGGAGAAAGAAAATAGTGTTGGGGCAAGGATAGAAAGAAATAGCCAGACCCAATGGATATTTAAGGTAGAGCTGGCAGAACATTGTGATGGATTAGAGGTGGAGAGGGGAGGGAGAGTGAAGTTACAGAAATGACATCTAGATTCCCAAGTGTCATGAGTTGAATTGTCTAACCTGAAATTCATATGCTGAAGTTCTAACCTCTAGTACCTCAGAATGTGACCGTATTTGGAGATAGGGTCTTTATAGAAGTTCAGTTAAAATGAGTTCATTAGGGTGAGCTCTAATCCAATATGACTGGTGTCCTTATAAAGAGGGGACATTTAAAGACAGATATGCACACAAGGAGAACCTCATTTGAAGATGAAGGCAGACACCAAGGTGATGCTCTACATACCAATGAGCACCAAAAAAATGCCAGAAAAGCACCAGAAGCCAGGGGAGAGGCATGGAACAGATTCTTCCTCAGAGCCCTCAGAAGGAACCAATCCTGCTGACACCTTGATCTTAGACTTCTAGTTTCCAGGACTGTGAGACAATACATTTCTATTGTTTGAACCACTCAATTTGTAGTAGTTTGTTAAGGCAGCCTAGGAAACTAATACCCTGAGATACTAGGTGGTGTCATCTATTGAGCTAAAGAATACTAGAGAAGGAGCCCGCTACTGAGGAATGGTGCTCTTAACTTACCAACGGAAGAAATTTTTTAGCCACCCATCAAAAAAATTTGTCTTTTTTATCTAAATTTGAGACAATATATAACTTAAAGTAAAATCAGTTTCCAAAAGATCAAGAAGTTGATCATTTGAACTAAATAAAAGTTGTAATGTTACTTGAGTACAAATTAGAGGCAAAGTTTTACAGAGAAAAACCATAACCTTCTCATGACCTTCCACCCCTAATCAATGACATAGTTCTGGCCCCAGTTTCTTATTTGAAGAAGCAGGTTTATTAAATATTCTGATACTTTGCTCTTTAAATGGAATGCTAATAACTATAAATCACTTGAATTTGTTTTAACTTATGTAGTGTTTCAATTAAGTGAGATGTGTGGTTACTACTAAATATTTATTATTACAAAGTAGCATTACTAAATCTGTTTATATCAAGTAGGAGGCAATCAGTTTCTAGCTCAGTACCAGGCATAGAGTAGAAACTTAATAACTATTTATTGAGTGACTAAGAGAATTATATATTCAGCAAATATTAACATCACAAATTTCTGTTAAAGATTATCTAGACCAGTGGCTTTCAGGAAATTGTTATGTATTTATTTTTTATATTGACTTTTATTTTTCATTAACAAGAAAATTTTTAGCTGAAGAACTTCTTGCTCAAAGACATCTTTTATGAAACTCAATATTTAAAACTGATGAAACAGTACTATCCTGGCTGAAACGTTAGAGACTCACTGTCTCACCACCTCCCCCAACACACCTCTATCAACTAACAGGACTGTGGTAGTGTCCTAGGACTCAAAGAGAGAGCCTTTTGAGAAGTACTGATTAGAGTTCCAGGTAAGCATGGCAGGTTGTCTCTTAATTTGAATTCTCTCCAAAAACCCCACTAACAGAATCACAAAGAATCTTAAAAAAAAAAAAAAAAAAAAAAAAAAGGTTATTTCATAAAAGCGAAAAGAAAGGTACAGAGCACAAAGACAATGAAGGGTACCTAACCTAGCAGAAAGGAGGAAGCTCTGAGCTAAATATTGGTAAAAGATGTGCCAATTTGCAGACAGAGGCCAGAAAGGCCCAAGACTGTACACCCTGTTGCCCTAGATGGTGGGGGTGAAAACAAGGTTTGTTGAAGTCAGTGGACAGTCATAGAGTTTCCAGGTGCACTGTCCTATCCACCGTCAGGTGACTGTACCTCTGTAGGAGACCAAAGGGTTTCCTCTAGAAAACATTATTAAGACAATATCAAGACTCCAGACTCCAGGTATGGCTAGAAAGAGAGAGGGAAAAAAAGGGGGGAGGGTTAGATGAAAGTTTGCAATCTGAATGAGGACATCCCTAAACCCTGTCCCTTCCCTGGGCTGAGCCAGCCTGAAAACTTAGCCTACCAAGCAAGAAACTAAAAAATTTAGCTCTTGAGAAAGTGACCCACTGCCTGCTAACATTTAGGGGTTCCCAACTAAAAGGCTTAATTCAAACCCTGTCCAGCCTCTTTATGGTAATGTGCATTAAAAATTATGCAAGAAAAAAATTATACAAGAAAATTTCTCAAACTGAAGGATTGAAAGGGCTCCAGTTTGAAAGGGCTTTTCACATAGTAAAAAAAAAAAAAAAAAATGTTGTGTTGAAAAAAGACCTCCCTAAAGACTCATCCGTTAAAAATTTTAGAACTCTAAAGATAAAGAAAAAAATCTAAAAGTTTCTAGATTAAAAAAAAAAGTCAGCGTCTGGCTGATGTGGCTCAACTGTTGAGCATCGACCCATGCACCAAGAGGTCGCCAGTTCGATTCCTGGTCAAGGCACATGCCCAGGTTGTGGGCCCAATCCCCAGTGGGGGGCATCAATGTTTCTGTCTCTCTCTCCCTCTCACTTCCTTTCTCTCTAAAAATAAATAAATAAATTTTTAAAATCAAATACAACCAAAAGCTATATAAAAGCCAAAGAAGAGTGCATTTAAAGCAAAGGAAAAAAATATTTTAATTAAAACTAAAACTCTAATAGCCAGGCTAACAATAAATCAAATACAAAGGTAGAATAAATAAAATAAAAATATCTTAAATGACTAAAGTTTTGTGTGTTTTTTTTTTAATTTAATATCAGGATTAGCCTAGAAAATGGTTTAGTTATATTGTATTCCCCTGAGGCTCTGCTTCCTTCCTGAGGTCCAGGCCCAGTCACATTCTTCCTAACTCCTGGACTGAGCTGTTCTGCCCTTCAACATCCAAAGCTAAATGACTGTAAAAAAAAAAAAAAAAAAACAGATTGCTCCAGAGGATCTCCACTGGAGGCCAAAAGCCAGCAAAATAATAAAAGTTTGCAAGAAGAAAAGAAGAGAGATCTTGAAAAGATATTTTTAATTAGTTGATTCGAAACAGCTAGAGACCATTTATTGACTCAATTATAGAGTGTTGTGGTTTCCAGTAATGAACTTTAAATAAGTATGGCTTTACTGTATTTGGTTAGGAAATTTAAAATAATGTAATTTCAAACTTCATGGGATGATGATGGTGATGATAATGGTAATGATGATTATAGATTATTTTTTAAAAATGTTAAAGAAAAGCAACACACATAAGATGATGAGTTCAGGTCTTTCAGAGAAGTTGATAAAGATACCAAACAACTTGTGATTAAATTATGATTTGTGTTTATTTTGTTTTCTACATGACATTTAGTTTTCAGTGAAATCTTGAAAAAGAGTTCCTTGGAACAGAGGTCTGTTCACACCAGAAGCATAAATTAGGAATCCTATGTGATAATCAGAAGGATTGAATCTATTTCTCTTCAAACCAAAGTTACCTTCCACTAGAATTTATAAGCTGCACACAAAGACAAAACTGTGGTAGAAATTTTGCAATTAAAATGGTATTCCTGCGACACCAAATGCTGGCAAAGATCGGAGCAACAGGACTCTGGATCATTGCTGATGGAAAAGTGGCACAGCCACTTTGGAAAACAAATTGGTGGTTTCCTATGAAGCAAAACATACACTTTTTATTAAATCACATTTATTGGGGTGACACTGGTGAATAAAATGATACAGGTTTCAAGTGTTCAATTCTCCGATGCATCTCCAGCATTATGTGCCCACCACCCACAGTTAAGTTTCCATCACTGTATATTTGACTCCTTTTACAGCTTTAGTGCCCCCTCACCCTCCTTCCCTCTGATAACTGGTAACCACTACATTGGTGTGTGTCTATGAGTTTTTCTTTGTTTGATTGTTGCTTTCAGTATTATATCCTACACAGAAGTGAAGTTATATGGTTCTTGACTTTGTCTGTCTGACTTATTTCATATATGGTCCAACAACATAGATGTTTATATCAGCTTTATTCAGAATTGCCAAAACTTGGAAACAATCAAGATGTCCTTCAGTCCAGCTGGTGTGGCTCAGTGGTTGAGTGTTGACCCATGCACCAAGAGGTCACCAGTTCAATTTCCAGTCAGGACACATGCCCAGGTTGTGGGCCAAATCCCCAGTGGGGGGCATGCAGGAGGTGACCAGTCAATGTTCTCTCATCGATGTTTCTGTCTCTCTGTCCCTCTCCCTTCCTCTCTCTCTAAAATCAATAATAAAGGAAAAAATTTTTTAAAAATGTCCTTCAGTAGGTAAATGAATAATACATAAACTGTGGTGCATCCAGACAATGAAATATTATTCAGCACTAAAAAGCCATCAAGCCATGAAAAGACATGGAAGAACCTTAAATGCATGCTACCAAATAAAAGAAACCGATCTAATAAGGCGACATGCTGTATGATTTCAACTATATGACAGTCTGGAAAAGGCAAAACAATGGAGACAGTAAAAATATCAGTGGTCCCCAGGACCTGTGGAGGTTGGAGGTGAATAGGTGGAGTACAGAGGATTTTTAGAGCAGTAAATCTGTTCTGTATGACATTATAAGGGTAACTACATGTCATTATACATTTGTAAAAATAGAATGTACAACACTAAGAGTGAACCCTAAGGTAAATGATGGATTTGGAGTGATTATAATGGGTCAATGTAAGTTCATCAGTTGTAATAAATACACCCTCTGGAGAGGGATGTTGATAGTAGGGAGGGCTATGTATGTGAAGACAGGGGCCATATGGGACATTTCTCTGCCTTCCTCTCAATTTTGCTATGAACCTAAAAGTGCTAAAAAAAAAAATAGAGGTTAAAAAAAAACCAAAAACTGTATTCCTTTAGCTTGATGCTGTGATCCTTGTTAAAGTAAAATTATTCCAGGAAATAAGAGTGCATTAAACTGTGAGGCTTGCTGTGATTGAGTTTTAGACCCTTTGGAAAATCAGGATTTTATGGGGGAAGGGACCACAGACCAAGAATTGAGAACAACAAGGAGAAGCATCAGAGGCAAAGAGCTCAGGGGTTACAGCTGGTCTTAAAGCCATTTGAATGACTGTTCATCCATTCAGTAGATAATAATTACATGCCTAGAATGTGCCAAGTACTGTTTGAGGCCCATAGGACATAAGTAAATCAAACAAATGAAGACCCAGGTCCACACAGAGCTTACTCTTCAGCAGGAAGAGATAGAAAATAGATAATAAACACATAAAATTAAATCGTCTAAGATTCTAGGTGATAAATTGCCTTAGAATTAAAGCACAGCTGGGTCAGGAAATTAGGAATGCCAAGGAGATAGGAGAAGGTTCTGATTTTAAATATGGTGGGTGGTTTGCTCTTACAAATAGGTAATTCAGTTAAGAGTCCACTGGATATAAAATCAGATTCCAAGTTGAAAACCATAAAGTACATCTGTGAAAACTGCCAGATGCTAAAAATTCACATAACACAGGAGCCTAGAGATAGTGAAGGTATTTATTATCCTCTGTGGATACTTATAGATGTTCAAATAACATCACATTATCTCCTTCATTGTTTCATAAATTTAAGGGACTTGTTGAGTTTCACAATCAAAAACAAAGGAACATTTGTGTATTTGAGAGATGACACACTTTCACCTCCTCTTCATCTATAAGCTTCCATAGGTACAAATCACAATTTATTGGATGTTTCTTTCATTAGCAGATAAAAATGTTTATATATTTCAATCAAATAAACTTTCAAAAAATGATGATTTTTATAAATATTGAGAGTGTTGAGATCTGCTTTGTAGAGAAAGAATAAAAGACCAGAGAAAGCATTGCCTCAGTACGCTCTCCCTTTCTGATAGAAGGTAGGCTCGGAATCACCAGGTTCTGCTCTCTGTTGTTAGCATTCAGAGGTTTGAAAAAGCATTACTTGGTAATTGAAGCTCATTGAAAATTGCAAGGGAGAAATGGTCATGAAAATCACATGTAAGTGCAAGAATTACAGTCAAGATTATTTTGTCCTAGATTGATAAAACTGTGCCTTCGGTTTGCTTTGTGTTGCTTTGAGCCCCTAACCCACTCCTTCATTAATCATTTCCTAACAAAACCTAGGTGCTAGGGCTGGAAAAGAAAAGAGGTGTACAAAACCATAACAATCTGACCAATGTAATTACTGAATAAAACCAAACAGCTATTAAAATAAATCCTTGTGAAGCAAGAGTCCTTATCCTGAGTACATGTGGCAGATGTTTTAGGCAGAAGTTACCTGGGTAACAGATGGTGTACTGCTTCAAATGTCTTGAGTTTGAGGCAGCTTTCAATGGCAAAATTTTCTTCTTGGAAGAGGAATTTGCTGTCCCAAATCCAAGCACCATTCCTGCTGAGTGGAGATCCCCTTCATGTGTTGGGTCAATTAGGTCTTTCCTCTGCCTGCTTCCAGGTGCACAAACAACATGATCCAGGATCGGCCAACAGAATGTTCCATATGGAGACTTGGATCCTGTGTGCAATACTAGGATGGTGAGCATATCATAGGACACAGTCACAGAAGTGCAGGCAGCAGTGTCCATGGTCATGGCTGCAGTGTCTGCAAAGGTAGCCTGTCAACAAAGCCATCCTTTTCCTTTAGTGGGACTTGTCTGTAATTCTAGCTATGTAAACTCCTGGAGATGTCCTGTTCTGATTATTAAGTTGATCTCCCCAGCCTTACTAGCAATTCTAAAGCTCACAGATAGCCTATAACAAATTTGCTTCTGTTCAAGTTTCTTTCTCCATCCAAGAAACCTGACTAATAATTTCCACGTGAAACCTGAAGACTTAATCCTTTTATCTCACAGAAGATAGGTGTCTGAGAGAGGTGGTGACTTTCTCTGGGTTATATCACCCTTGGTTCTTAACACCATGGCTCAGATATAAAAAAGATTGTTGAAAATAATGCATGAAACTAAGGAATTAATTTAAAGATAGATTTGGAGTTTAATCTTTTGGAATGAATAAAATCACCATTTGAGAGCACACTGTGTGACCAAAGGAGCAAGTTGAGAACTGAACCTTAGGAACATTTACTTAAAGAAGTGTTTAAAAGAGGAGTCCACACTAAGGCAGACTAAGATGAGGTTAATCAAATAGTAAAAGAAGGAAAAGAATTTAAGATCATTGAAACCAAGGCATGAGAAAGTGATTACAAAGAAAATAATTGATCAATAATAGACTACTAACAATTCTGATCACCAGTTACAATGTGTGGAAGGTTTTTCCCCACACCAATTCTATGACACCAGCTGGACGTCCTATAATTCAAGTCAATTCTGACACTATCTACCTTGAACTAGCATCAGATCCCACAGATTAACAGCTCAGTCCTACAAGACTGCCCCTTCTTCCATTTCAGATGCCAATGGCAAGTTCAGGTTGTCACTTGTGCTTCTGAATGACTGATTGTAGATCAGAGGTTACAACAACCCCCTCCTTGGGTTTGATTAATTTGCTAGAGTGATTCACAGAACTCAGAGAGACATTTTACTTACTAGCTTATCAGTTTATTATAAAAGGATGTAACTCGGAAATGGTGAAATGGACAAGATGCATAGGGGAAGGTATGGGGAAGGGATGTAGGAGCAGAGATTCCACGATCTAGGTGAACTACTCTCCCACTACCTCAATGAGTCCATCAACCCCAAAGCTCTCTGAACCCCTTATTTTAGATTTTTATGGAAGCTTAATTACATAGAAATGATTATAAAATTATTGCTCATTGGTGATTGAA
The DNA here is from genome assembly GCA_030848825.1 of Tadarida brasiliensis. Lineage (NCBI taxonomy): Eukaryota > Metazoa > Chordata > Mammalia > Chiroptera > Molossidae > Tadarida > Tadarida brasiliensis. Next base: position 93,400,697 of record CM061266.1, read on the forward strand.
CTCAATCCCCATCCCCTCTCTCCTCCCCAGAGGTAAGAAAGTTCCAACTTTCTGAAAGTTCTAACCCTCTAGTCACAAGATTGGCTCCACTGGGAACCAGCATCTTTCAGTGCAGTCCAAAAGTCACCTCATTAACCTAACAAAGACACCTTTATTGCTCTCACCCATAACGAAATTGCAAGGGCTTTAGGAGCCTGTGTCATAAATGGGGCTATGTATTTCTTATTATAAATCACAACATAACAACTACAAATTGAGAAGAGAAAATGAATTTTGTAATTATGAGTTTATTGCCAAATTAAGACAACTTTAAGATAGAGGTCTTCAAAGAGACACTAAAGCCAAAGCCAGCTTGCAAAGGGCACGTAATAAGTGAATATGTGAGGAGAGTGTTAACTCTTCTTTTAGAAAGTTTTATGTGAAGAGAAAGACAGAACTGAGATTGTGTGTTGAGCATCAGAGGAGTGAAGGAGAGATGTTTGTATGAGACAGATTTGAACACCAAAGAGAAGAAACTAATTTAAAAGGAGGTTAAGAGCCCTGGCTGGTTTGGCTCAGCTTAGAATGTTGGCCCTTGGACCAAAAGGTTTCAGGTTCAATTCCTGGTCAAGGGCATGTATCTGGGTTGCTGGTTCAATCCCTGGTCCTGGTCAGGGTTGGGGTTGTGCGGGAGGCAACCAAACGATGTGTCTCTCTCACACAGATATTTCTCTCTCTTTCTTCATCCCTCCCTTCCACTCTATCTAAAAAAAATAATGGAAAATATCCTCGGGTGAGGACTAACAAAAATATAAAATAAAATAAAACATAAAAGGAGGCTAAGAGATAAAGGATTGAGACACTCTTTCTGCTGACTCTCCCGCAGCACCTTGTGTGAAATCAGAATTATTTAATCACTTTAGTTCATGAACTGTTAAATTTTCAAATATTTGAAAATTGAGTTTATACCTGCTTTCTCTTCAGACCATCTATGGCTGAAAGAAAATTCTTTATATGGCTCCATGTAGTCACTGCCATGGTCTATTTGTTGTTGTTAATCTTTATCCAAGGATATTTTTCCTTTTTTTTTAATTTATTTTTTTATTTTTTTAGAGAGAATGGAAGGGATGGAGGGGGAGAGAGAGAGAATGAGAGAGAGAAAGAGAAACATTGATGTGAGAGAGACACATCAGTTGGTTGTCTCTTGCATAACCCCAACTGGGGCCAGGGATCAAACCCATAACCCAGGTATGTGCCCTTGACTGGGAATTGAACCCATGATCCTTCGGTGTGTGGGCTGACGCTCCAACCACTGAGCCAAACAAGCCAAGGCAACCATAGCTTATCGTGTGGCTAATAATATTTTCTCTATTTGGCTCATTGTTATCATTTGCTTTTATTGTGTACTCCCACACAATAAGAACTAGATGTTATTTGTTTAATAGGCACAGATATATTCATCACCAGCAGTCCTTTGCTACCCTATGAAGGCAACTATCTTGGTAAGTCAGTTCAGAGATTAGCTGCCTGGGACATCTGACTGCTTCATGCCTGTATGTGGAGTTTGGATGCATTTTGAGTGAGAGACACTATTGATTTCATATTGCATATTTCACACTGTTCTCACACAGTAAAAACTTAGCAGCCTCACCTGTCATCCTCTGGTAACCTCTCTGATGAATATGTGGTAATGTGGAGTATCTGGAAGGAAAGAGCTTTCTGAAAAGTTTACAGACTAAAGAAAAAACATTCTCCTGGCTGGTGTGTGCTCTGATGGACACATAGCATCCAATTCTTAGACACTCTGGTATAAGTGGGCATGGGTATTGATAAAACTCCCTACCCATCTGCCTTCTGGCTGTATCTTGCATATAATAGGCTTTGAAGACCAATGAGGTTGAATTTTCAATCAGTCTGCAAATTATTTGCTCAAATTATTAATCTCAAAAATTATTTTACATCTATTAGTTCTCTGATCCTGGACAAGTTGCTTTACTTCTCAGATTTTCAGTCTCCCTACTTATAAAATAATTGTATAGACACTAGGGGAAGTTAGGATGATAAAACAAGATGCACAAAGCACTAAGCACAATGTCTGGCACACAATAAATGCTCAAAAAATAAGAGGATTTTTTTCACCCTTTCTGAACTTCCAGCTGTGTTTTTTTTTCACAAATAATAATTACAGAGTAATTGTTTGCATGGCGATAATGGGAAACAAAAGCCTAGCTAGTGAATTGCAGGTTGAATCATATTCCATAGCATTTTCATACTAAACACTATGTTACCTTGTTAATATTATATATGAAAGTTTTTTTTTTAATATTTAGATATTAGCTTTAATATATTTGTTCAAAAATAAACCAAACTCATGTCAGATTCTTCAAACAATGTTGGTTTGTGATTGCTTGGGCTTTGTCATATTTGAAAACAGCATTTCTCTCTTGCTTCCTATAAGATCTTATAAAGCCTCAATGGCCCTATTGTATATCTCTATCTCTGTCTCTGTCTCTGTCTCTGTCTCTGTCTCTGTCTCTGTCTCTGTCTCTATCTATCTGTCTCTGTCTCTATCCATAGATATACCTTTGAAGAGCCACATCAAAGCAAAGACTGCTTTTTATCCTTTACCTGAATCTTCCATACAAATAATATTGTATGCCACTGAAATGTGCAACAATATGCCCACTTAGAAACTTTCATTTGTCAACCTTTTATTTCAAAATTGCATGTAAAGAACACTTTTAGTATTATAATATTAAAAAATCTTGGAATCATTCTTTATTCATTTTTCACTCACTCCCAGTAACCTATATGCCAGAAAGTCTTGTGGGCTCTTCCTTTAACAGATATTCAAGTGATAATAATAAATATCTTCTTAGCAGGTAATTAATCACCCTTGTTTCTTTACAGATTTTTCTCCTCACAGCAGCCAAAACAATATGGAAAACCTAAGTCATCCCTCTGTTCAAAAACCTCAAATGGCCCAGCCAGTGTGGCTCAGTGGTTGAGCATTGACCCACGAGATAAACCAGAGAACTTATACGCATGTATGCATAACCATGGACATAGACCACAATGCTGGGGGTGGGGGGACTTGGAGGAGGGTGTCAATGGGGGAAAAAGGAGAAACATCTGTAACAACAACAAAAAAAATTAATACATTTTATGTTATTTCTATTGTACCACAATTAAAAAAGGAAACTCAAATGGCCACCCATCTCAGAATAAAAGCCTAAATTCCTATATTTACCTAAAGATTCTATGTGATCTGATTCCACATCACCCCTCTGATCTAAGTGCCTTAACTACCACCCTTGCTTACTCTACTCCAACCACATTGACCTCCTTGTAATCCTCAAACACCCAGGGTGCGTGCATTCCTGTTTGCCCCACCTGGGACTCCGCAGGGCTAACTGTCTTCTCTCCCTCACATATTTGCTTGGATGCATCTTCTCAATAAGGCTTTCCGAACCATTCTGTTTTTAAAGAAAACACTTTTGTCCCAGAATCCCCGTACTCCCTATCCTGTTTTACTTTTCTCTGTATAACTTATCAGCACCTGATGCAGTATATGATTTACATATTTATTTGCTTCTGCTGTTTTGTCCACTTCAGCTTCCCCAGGGCTTAGAATAGTACCTGCCACTTGGTAGTCACCCCATAAATATTTGTTAATAAATAACTAAAATGTAAGAACTCATAAAACAAATTAAGAGGCAGAAAAATGCATTCAAAAGGCCATTTTAAAATCCAAAGTTTTTATACTCATTAAATATGTCACAGGAAATCCCCATGATATGAATCATTGATTAGAAATCAAGTCATTTAATCTTGAATTTTTCCTAAATAATACTTAGCTCTTATATTTTTTATATCTAATATCTCATAGTACTTTTTATTTCCAAAATATCATGCAATCATTTATATTCCGATTTAATTTAACAAACATTCTATGTACTGGGTAACATTTACCCAATTTGATTTGGCATCATTTCTGTCTGTAATCAGCCAGTAAATTTTTTTTTTGGGGGGGGGCAGGTGGTTTAAAATAAGTACTTTTTCAAATTTGAATAGAGAAAGAAATCTTTATCAGCTAGAAGTATAAAGTTGAGATTTAGGTTATTTTTCTCCTATAACCATAATTCCTTCTCTTTATACACCCTCAACTTTAGCTACTCACAACAAATGACACTACCCCATCTGTAGCAATCATAGAGTAACAAAATCACAGGCATGCATACACCATGAGAATCTATCTCACCCACCTTCCTGCTCCTGGTCAGAGATCACTTGACACTATTATGCTAAAATAGATGTGCCTCATTTGGGGGTTATTTTCCCAGAAATGTATACTTCTGCCATAACTTCATAAAAATAAATTTTATATTATATAATAATTATTATTTTATAGATGAATAAAATAAGGTAGATGATTTAACAAATTTATTATAAAGTCAGAATTAAAATTTACAGCAAGTTCAAATTATTCAACTTCTGAGTAGCTTTCAGAATCTTTTTAATGTTTATATGTACACAATTTCTTTTCTAAGATAAACAACATTATTTCCCACAAGCAAATTATCTTTTGAAGTAAAAGTATATACCTTTGACTCTATAAATGACTCCATTTTGAACCTCCTCTCAAAACTGGTTTTCAATTTATACATGTAGTAATACAGTTTCCAAATATGCAATTAAAATCCATTATAACTAACTCCATGGGACATATTAATTAATTACTTGAAGTGGAATTTTTGCTATAATGAATATTAAATTCAGGTTTCAAATTCTTAAGCATCAAAAAAAGAGAGAAAACAAGGCAGGTGTGTGATTGCTCTGAACTAAATTAACAAAAAGACAAATGGCAAAGTCAAAGAAGTTGTGCTGTTAATAACAGTTACCATTTACTGAACATCTAAAATGTTGTTAGACTCTGTACTAAGCTCTTTCCATTTATTTATTCTCACCTTTCTCTCTTTCAAGGTCCTGCAACTTTGACTTATTGGAAATTCCTACTTTTGGTTAGTTTGGGTAAATCATAAGGAAATAAAACTGGTTGATATATTTTTTTTTATTTAATGGTGAAAATAACAAAGTGAGAAGGAATAAGAAAAGGTGTTAAGTTCCAGTTTGTATCTATTACCTGAAGAATGAGTAAAATGTCCTATTTTGCAATGTGTTTCCCAGATATCTCTAAGCACATTTTTATCAGTTTTGGTAAACCAAGGTCCTATTTCTAGAGATCACAACTCACCATTTAATGGGATTCTAACTCAGGAGAAACAAATAGTCTTGAAGTACTCCAACATCGGAGGAGCATCAGCTCCCTCTCTTCCTCAATTATATAGTTGACAAGGGAAGGAATAATAAGGAGAATAACGTGGACTGAGAACTCTTTCTTCAAGCCTTTACTCTATACAATGGAAATGCTTGCTGTTTATATGTGAGGTTTTAAGAAGAAATACAATTCATTTTTGTTACAGTGCTTTCCTATTAAAACTTAGAGCCACTTACACCCATTTTATAATCAATAACTTTTGGGTCTTGCAAGCAGAGTTTTTAATACTCACTAGCCCACATAGACACTCACAGTCTTGTCCTATCAAAAGCAGTTTTGTTGGCTTTTTAACCTGCAAGGCTGCATTCTTGATTCAAAGTCTTAATAGTCTAGCGTCACAACCAGAAAGGATAATCACACCAGTTGTTAATTAAATCTAAGACAGTGATAAGGAGAAAATGGTCACATTAATCATATGTAAGAGATTAAAAATAGCTCCCCAAAACAGGCTGCTGAAATTCACATCACAGCTTAGGATGTTGAGCATTTTAAAGCTCTCACTATCCACTACCCAACAAACAAAGGCTGAAAATCAGCTGAATGAGAGGAAAATTTTATAACATAGCACAGAATGATAATGAGAAACATGAGCTGTTATGCTGCCAGCCTCAAGGTTACTGTAAGTCAATTATTTCATGGGATTTTGCCAATAGTGTGTATTTATAGTTACGTACAAATCTAGCTATGTCAAGGTTGCAATATTTGTGAATATAAAGAGAATGTTTCAAACTATTAAAGAACTAAATATTTTTAACTGCAGGATCAAAAGGAGTTGCCTTTTGCTCTTTATTTTGTACAAGTCAGGACCTGAAATATTTGGGTCAGAAGAACCTGACAGAGGACAAAATTCCTGCTTAATGGACAACACTGTTCTCTAGGCCAAGTGTGCAGTTATAGAATTTCAGAATAGGGAGGAACTTTGGAGGTCATCTGATTCAAGCCTCTCATATTCCAAAAGAGGAAACTGAAGTCTGAGTGGTAAGTAACTTTCACAAGGTCATAGTCAGACTGGAATCCAGGCCTCCTGACTTCCCACTGCTTCTCTAAGTTGGGAAGCTGCCTTCCCTTGCGGAGAGTGCAGGGTCCCCTTCCTGGGGTCCAGAAGAAGGCTAGCCCAATACAACAGCATGTACAAATCATGTATAAATAATGTAGATCACCTTTGTCAATAAGAGATGTCATGTTTCCTGGATGCTACAAATTCTGGAGCCCACTTAAGAAACAATAAACTCAGAACAGTTGAATAAAGCTTAGGACATATGGTAAGAGTTCATTTCTGCATTAATACAGCAAGTATCTCAAGTATTTCCTGTTTCCACATTAAATTGTTTTTCTTCCTAGTACATTCCCACTAAAGATTTGATCAAACAATAAATATATATTGAGCCGTTCCTATTTAAGTATTAACCCTTTTTCTTTTAATGCATCATCTTATTATTATTCTAATAAGTTTCTAGAAGGATTGACAAGTGTCTTTTTTATGCTAATGTTTTTATGGTTGTACAATGCATGGGGATCTTTCCTAAGGTCTGTCTATTGTTAGCTCAGTTGTACAACAAAAGTCACACACACAGAAATGGAACTAGTTATTCAGACTTAAGATATTTTTATTCATTTCAAATTTAATTGGAAACTTTACCAACTCTACTACTTTCTTTCATGATTTTTCATACCCAAACCATCGCACCTAATTTTTATTCTCCAATCTAGGCTCAATAGTACCTTACTTGGTAGGTTGACACTGAAGAAAAAGTAAACACAATATATTTTTAAGGAAAAAAACTTTTTTTTTCAGGTCATATGATATTTGCTGATACAAAGTAGCGAGGATGAATGGCATTAAGGCACCACTTTCTTTCACCTGCTTCCTCTCTTAATCAATAGCAATTACTTTGCAAAATGGCAGAATGGATCTGTAACCAAGTCAAATTTTAGAAAAGAACAATGCTACTGAACTATAGAAACCCTTGTACTCTGATGTCTTAAAGATCACTTTCTAAACCTTTAGCTGACTAACACAGACTATAAGAAATACATTATCATGTTTATCATGGAATTACATTTCCTGAAAGGTCAATTTTTATGTGGTAATATTCTTATTCAAAATACAAACATGACAATGCCATTAAAAGAAACAAGTTATAGACAGAAAATATAATGTTTATAATGTTATTTTCAGAATAAAACTGAATATTAAGAAAGCAGAATTACAAGATAAAGTCTGATCAGCATGCAATTACTTTGAACATTATCATATTCAAAAACAAATATAATCAAAGGAAAGAAAGAGTTGGTTGAGATGTAGTAGCCTAATTAAATCTACTCTGGCTCCCTCAATTCACTCAGTTTCAAAAATATACCTTTAAAAAGAGCTTCTCTTTCTCCTTTTTTCATTCTTCCTTCTTTTCTTTCTTTCTTGGAAGATATGTCTTATCAGCTACTATTCACCAGGTACTCAACTGATTGCTGTGGAGCCAAAGAGTAATAATTCAGGCTCTGTCCTGAAGGAGCCCATGATCCAGTGAGGGAGAAAAAATTTGTTAATGGACAAACCCTTTCTTTAGAAGTATGTTTTTCACATTTTTGTAGCTGCTGTGAAGATGGGGAGCAAATCACATACCAAAAAGACAATTGTCAAAGAATTCTTATACAAACACCTTAAGACCTACACTTTAGAGTTATTTTAATTTTCTACAAGTTTGCAAGTGTAACAATCTTTCTTAAGCCATGTATTCAGTTTCTTTTCTTTTTTTTTTTTTTTTTTTTTTTTAGTTTGAATACCAGTCCCCATATGTTCTGGAGATGAACTATGGACCTTAACACACATGAATTTCAGAACCTGCCCAGTGAGTGGGTTCCTGTAACAATTCAAAGAGCTGGTAATACTAAGGGCTGCATCTTGGATTTAAAAGTCAAGCTTAGAATATCTAAAGCCACAAATATAACAGAAAAAACAATGACAAGAAAATGGCATAGGAAGTACTCTGACAGAAGATCTTGCTTAGCTGGGAACTACCTGTGATTCTAAAAAATCTATGCATTAATCAAATGCCCTTGTGAAACACATCCTAGTAAATATAAGGTCTGGTTAGACTGATCATCTTACTCATTGTATTAACTTCTTAATGCTGCTATAGAAAATACCACAAATTTAGTGGCTTGAAATAACATAAATCAATTCTCTTGTGTTCAGGAGATCAGAAGCCCAAAATCAGTTTCATCAGGCTATTAGGTGTCCACAGGGCTGATTCGGTCTGGAGAGTCAAGGAGAGAATCCTTTTCCTCTCATTTCTAGCTTCTGGAATTTGCTTCATTCTCTAGTTTGTGACCCATTCCTCACATTGCTTCAACTTCTTGCTTCCATCATCATCAGGTCTCCTAACTCCTCCTTTAACCTTCTTGCTCCATCTTATAAGGACCATTGTAAGTATAAAGGCCCGCTGAATCTCTCCTTATCAAACATCTTGTGCTAAGCACAACTGCAAAGTCCCTTTGGCTATTTAAGGTAACATTCACCTAGTCCAAGGATTAGGATGCAGTTATTTTTGTGGGGCCATTATTCAGCCTATTGCACTCAGCCAGACATTAACTCAACTGAGGAAAATATTCTGATTCACTCACAGATGTGGGTTACAAACAAGACGAAAATGTGGATATTAAAATGAACTATTGCTCACTCTACTAGACTTGTTTTCACTGCTCAGTATGGGGGTATTTGTTACTGGGTAGACAGAGACATATACTCTGGTTGTTTGTTTTGACACTTCCTGCTAAGTGATGTCTCCAACTTTAATGTAGTTTGGTTTACTCTTTTTTTTTTTAACTTTTTTTCTTTATTGATTTTAGAGAGAGCGAGAGGAAGGGAGAGGGAGAGAGAGATAGAAACATCGATGAGAGAGAACATCAATTGGCTGCCTCCTGCATGAACCCCACTGGGAATTTGGCCCACAACCTGGGCATGTGCCCTGACCAGGAATTGAACTGGTGCCCTCTTGGTGCATGTGTCGACGCTCAACCACTGTGCCACACCAGCTGGGCTGGTTTACACTCTTATCCCAACAATGCTTTTGGCCCTTGGTTCTAACCTATTCCCTCTCACCTATCATGTTGGTAACTGATACCTAGCGGTATTCAACTTGAGAGATTGCCCCATTTCCTCCCCTTCCCCCTTTTAAAATATTCTAAAGTTAAAAAAAGTATGTATTAGTGACAACTGCAAATTTTGTTGTTGTAAATAATCCCTTGGAAATTTTAATGAAGTGTCTCATAAGATGGTATCTGATTTTGATCTCTATCAGATAATTTCTTCATTATAATCTATACAGATTTCAGTCAATATAATAATTCTTATTTCAACATTTTTATGAAAAGAGTCAAAATTATACTCTAATTAATATATTATGTATTCATATAATTACATTTATTTTACCACTTACATAGACACAGCATTGAACAATACTAGCATTTTCTGCAATTCATATCTGTTAGTCTTCTCTCCCCAACTAGATTGTTTCTTAACAGAAACTAAACTTTCACTTTCTTCGTATCCTCAATGATAACTAGTATTGGATTGGCCACATAACTAGAAATTAAATTATTTTTGGTTGATTGACTAGTCTTTTGTCTAAAGTCAAGTATGGATAATATAATTTTATTCCTTTCTACAATTTTGAATACATTTCAATTTAAACAAATTTTACATATGGAAACTTGAATTTGCTTTAAAAAAAAAAGATGACTAATATAAAAGAACATAGTTATAATCAAGCAGAATCAAAACTTCAGTAAGAAATAATGATTTAAAAAATCATTTTCCCAGAAACTTTGAAAAGTTCTCTTGGAAGAATTAAGATCTGAACTAGGAACAGTGTGGACAGTGGTTCTCAAACATTAGAATCACCTGGAGGAGGTCATCCTACACCCCAGACCAATTCACCATGAATCTCTGAGGGTGGGACCCAGGCATTTTTTTTTTTTTTTGAGATATATATATATATATATATATATTTTACTGTTGACAGTATTACAGATGTCCCCCATTTCCCCGGCTTCATCACCCCAACCTAGCCCCTACACCCCACACCAAGCCTTCCCACACTACTGTCTGTGTCCATGGCCATGCATGTAAGTGTGTAAGCTCTTTGATTTCTCTCTTCTCTTCTCATCCCAACCGCACCTGCTCTGAGATATGCCTCCATGCATGCCTCAGGATTTATTTTGTTGGTCAATTCATTTTGTTCATTAGATTCCACAAATAAGTGTTTCTATTAGTAAATGATGAAAATACAAAACAGAAAAACAAAACAAACAAAAACACCACTAAAAATTGATTTACCATATGACCGAGCAATCCCACTTCTGGGTTTTTATCCAAAGAAAACAAAAACACTAATTCGAAAAAATGTATGCACCCCTATGTTCATTGCATATATAAAAGAATGGATAAAGAAGATGTGCTACATATATACAATGAAATATTACTCATGATAAAAAAAAAAAAAAACATGAAATTTTGCAATTTGTGACAACATGGATGGACCTAGAAGGTGTTATGCTAAATGAAATAAGTCAGACAGAGGAAAAAAAATACTGAATGGTTTTTATATGTGGAATCTAAAAAATACTAGCCCTGGCCAGTGTGGCTCACTTCATTGGGCATCATCCCATGTACCAAAAGGTTGCAGGTGGGAGAATAGGTGAAAAGGGTGAAGGGAATATAGTCAATAAGATCGTGATAAGTTTGCATGGCTACAGATGACTAGAATTAATAGGGTGATCACATTGTAAGATATATAAATCTTGAGTCACTTTTTCTATACCTGAAGTTAATATAATATTGTATAACAACTATACTTAAATAAAAATTAATATATATAATTTTTAAAAAAAGAAAAATTAGAGTGTGATGATTTAATTTGAAATAGGATATATGGTTCTTATTAAGGATAACTGATAACTATTCACCATAAAATTTAAATGCACATGATACAGGAATATATCTCTTTTAAGTTCTACAATTTTTAAGTTCTAACTTAAAATTTTTTTTTAATATTTCAATTACAGTTAACATTTAATATGTTAGTTTCAGGTGTACAGCATAGTGGTTAGACATTTATATAACTTATAAAGTGATCCCCCCCATCCGTGTATCTAGTATCCACCTGGCATCGTACATAGTTATTACAATATTCTTTACTATATTCCCTATGCTGCACTTTATGTCCTGCAGCTATTTTGTAACTACCAATTTGTTCTTCTTAATCCCTTCACTTTTTCACCCAGCCCACCAACCTCCTCCAATCTGGCAACCATCAGTTTGTTCTTTGTATCTATAAGCCTGTTGCTGTTTTGTTTGTCTATTTTATTCTTTAGATTTCATATATAAATGCAATCATATATTATTTGTCTTTGTATGACTTACTTCACTTAACATAATACCTTCTAGGTCTATCTACATTGTTGCAAATGGTAATATTTCATTCTTTTTTTATGGCTGATTAATATTCCATTGCATATATGTACCACATCTTCTTTATCCAATCATCTATCAATGAACACTTAGGTTGATCTTATATCTTGGCTGTTATAAGTAATGATACAATGAACATAGGAATGTATATATCTTTTCAAGTTACCATTTTGGATTTCTTTGAATAGATACACAGAAGTGGAATTGCTGGGTCATAGGGTGGTTTTATTTTTAATTTTTTTGAGAAATTTTCATACTGTTTTCCATAGTGGTTACACCAATTTGTAATTACACAAACAGCACATGAGGGTGCTCTCTTCTCCACATGCTGGCCAACACTTGTCGTTTGTGGATTTATAGACAATAGCCATTCCAAAAGGTATAAGGTGGTATCTCACTGTGTTTTGTAATTTGCATTTCTCTGATGATTAGTGATGTTGAGCATCTTTTCATATGTCTATTGGCCATCTGTGTGTCCTCTTTGGAGAAATGTTTATTCAGGTCCTCTGCTCATGTTTTTAACCAGATTGTCCTTTTGGTGTTAAGTTGCATGAGTTCCTTATGTATTTTGTAAATTAACCCATTATCAGATGCATCATTGGTAAATATCTTCTTCAAATCAGTAATTGTTTTTTTTTTTTTTTATTTTGTTAATGGTTTCCTTTGCTGTACAGAAATTTGCAGTTTAATATAATCTCATTTGTTTATTTTTCTTTTGTTTTTCTTGTCAGAGGAGACATTCAAAAATATATGTATGTACTAAGAGCAATGTTGGAGACTTTACTGTTTATATTTTTTCCTAGGAATTTTATTATTTCAGTCTTACATTTAAGTCTTTAATCCTTTTTGAGTTTATTCTTGTATATGGTGTGAGAAAGTGGTCTAGTTTCTTTTTTGTTTCCATATAACTTTTCAGTTACTGCAACACCATTTATTAAAGAGACTGTCTTTACACTATTATATATTCTTGCCTCCGTTGTCATAGATGAATTGACCATATAGTTGTGGGTTTATTTCCAGGCCTCTATTCTGTTCCCTGTTTTGATGCCAGTGCCATGCTGTTTTGATTACTATAGCCTTGTAGTATACTTTAATATCAGGTAACATGATACTTCCAACTTTGTTCTTTTTTCTCAAGATTGCCTTAGATATTTGGGGTCTTTGGTGGCTCCATATAAATTTTAGAATTATTTGTTGTAGTGCTATGAAAATGCTTTTGATATTTTAGTAGAGATTGTATTGAATCTATAGATTGCTTTGGGTAGTACAAACATTTTAATGATGTTAAATCTTTCTGTCCCATGAGCACGGTATATGCTTCCATTTATTTGTATCTTCTTCAATTTCTTTCTTTATTGTCATAACTTTGTGAGTAAAGGTCTTTTACCTCTTTCGTTAAATTTATTCCTAGATATTTTATTTTTAATGCAATTATAAATGGCATTGTTTTCTTAATTTCTCTTTTTAATACTTTGTTATTGGTGTATAAAATACAACTGATTTCTAAATATTAATTTTATATCCTTCTACTTTACTAAGTTTATTTATTACTTCTAATAATTTGGGGTGGATCTTTAGCATTCTCTATGTATAGTATCATGTCATCTGCTAATAATGACAATTTATGTTTTCCTTTCTAATTTGGATGATGTTATTTATTTTTCTTGTATGATTTCTGTGAGTAGGGCGTTCAGTACTATGTTGAATAAAAGTGATGAGAGTGGACATCCTGTTCCTGATCTTAAGGAAAACACCTTAAATTTTTATTGATGAGAATGATGTTAGCTGTGAGTTTGTTACATATGGTCATTATTATGTTGAGGTATGTTCTATCTATCCCCACTTAGCTGAGATTTTTTATAATAAGTAAATGCTGAATATTGTCTGATGCCTTTTCTTCATCTATTAATATGATCATACAATTTTATCCTTTATCTAGTTTATGTAGTGTATTATTATAACTGATATGTAGATATTGAACCAACTATGCATCCCAGGAATAAACCCCACTTAGTCATGGTACATGATCTTTTTACTATATTGAAAAATTCAGTTTGCTAATATTTTGTTGAGAACTTTTACATCTATGTTCATTAGGAATATTGGCCTAAATTTTATTTTGTAATGTATTTGTCTGGATTTGAAATCAGAATAATGCTGGGCTCGTAAAATGAACATGGGGACCTTCCCTCCTCTTGAATTTTTTGGAATAGTTTGACAAAGATAGGTACTAATTCCTGTTTGAATGTTTGGTAAAATTCACCTGTGAAGCCATCTGATCCAGGACTTTTGTTTGTTGGGACCTTGGGGATTACTAATTTGATTTCATTAGTAGTTATTGCTCTGTTCAGATTTTCTGTTTTTTCTTGACTGAGACTTAAAAGATTGTATGTTTCTAGGAATTTATCCATTTCTTCCAGATTGTTCAATTAGTTGGCATATAATTGTTCACCATATTTTTTTTATAATCCTCTGTGTTTCTGTGATGTGCATTGTCACCTCCTTTTTCATTTCTGATTTTATTTATTAGGGTCCTCTCTTTTTTTGTTTCTTAATGAGTCTTGTTAAAGGTTTATCAATTTTGTTTATCTTTTCAATGAACCAGCTCCTGGTTTCATCATTTTTTTTCTATTGTTTTCTTTAGATTCAATTTTGTTTATTTATGCTCTGATCTTAGTTATTTTCTTGCTTCTATGCACATTGTGCCTTGTTTGTTCTTCTATTTTAGCTCCTTTAGGTGTAAGTTTAATTGTTTATTTGAGATTTTTCTTGTTTCTTGATATAGGCTGGTATTCCTGTGAATTTCACTCTTATAACTGCTTTGGCTGTGTTGCAAAGATTTTGGGTCACTGTGTTTTTATTTTCATTTGCCTCAAGGTATCTTTTAATCTCATCCTTGATTTTGTTGTTAATTCATTTATTGTTTAGTAGCATGTTGTTTAGCCTCCATGTGTTTGTGTCTTTTTCAGCTTTCTTACTATAGTTGATTTCTAGTTTCATACCTTTGAGATAAAAAAAAGATGCTTAATATGATTTTAATATTTTAAAATATATTAAGACTTTTCTGTGGCTTAACATAATCTATCCTATAAAATGTTTTATATGCATTTGAAAATAATATATACTCTGGTGCTTTGGGGTAAGATGCTCTAAAAATATCAATTAAATACATCTAATCTATTGTGTCATTTTTTTAAATATGTTTTTACTGATTTTTTTAGAAACAGAGGAAGGGAGATAGAGATAGAAACATCCATCTGAGAGAGAAATGTCAATCCATTGCCTCCTGCATGCCCCCTACTGGGGATCAAGCCTGCAACCTGGGCATGTGCCCTGACCAGGAATCAAAGAGGGATCTCTCAATCCATAGGAGGAAGCTCGATCCACTGAGCCACACCGGCTGGGCTCTACCATTGTTTCTGCCCTGGCTGGTTTGGCTCAGCAGTTGGAGCGTCAGTCTACAGATCAATGAGTGACAGGTTTGATTCTGGTCAAGGGCATGACCTCGGTTGTGGTTCATCCCAGCCCTGGTCGGGGTCATGTGAGAGGCAGCCAGTCAATGTGTCCCTCTCACATCAATGTTTCTCTCTCTTTCCCTCTCTCTCCCTCCCTCCCTCTCTATCTGAAGATAAATAGAAAAGTATCCTTGGGTGAGGATTAAAAAATCAATAAATGAATAAATCAATAAATGAATAAATAAATAAATAAATAAATCCTTGTTCCCCTTTTGATCTTCTGTCTGAATGATCTGTCTATTGATGTCAAAGTGGTGTTAAAATCCCCTAAAATTACATTATTGTTGATCTATTTTTCTTAAACTTATCTTTATTGTTGAAAATATTACAGATGCCCCCTCCTTTTTCTCCTATTGACTCCCTCCTCCCCGCTCCCAACCCTTCCTGCCTTCTCCACACTATTATCTGTGTCCATTGGTTATGCATATATGCATATAAGTTCTTTGGTTTATCTCTTTCCAACCCCTCCCCCTTTCCCTCTGTGGTTTGTCAGTCTAACAACCAATTTGTACTTCTTAATCCCTCACCTTTTTCACCCATTCCCCCAACATCCCTCCCATCTGGCAACCAACAAAAAGTTATCTGTATCTATGAGTCTGTTCTTCTGATAGCCAACAAAAAGTTATCTGTATCTATGAGTCTGTTTCTGTTTTGCATGTACATTTTGTTTGTAGATTCAATTGTTGATAGATAAGTATTTATTGCCATTTTATTGTTCATATTTTTGTTCTTCTTCTTCAAGAAGACCCTTCAACATTTCATATAATGCTGGTTTGGTGGTGATGAACTCCTTTAGCTTTTTCTTTTCTGAGAAACTCTTGATATGCCCATCAATTCTAAATGATAGCTTTGTAGGATAGAGTAGGCTTGGTTGTAGGTCCTTGCTTTTCATCACTTTTAATATTTCTTGCCACTCCATTCTGGCCTGCAAAGTTTCTTTTGAGAAATCAGCTGACAATCTTATGGGAGCTCCCTTGTAGGTAACTAACTACTTTTCTCTTGCTGCTTTTAAGATTGTCTCTTTGTCATAAACCTTTGGCATTTTGATAATGATGTGTCTTGGTGTGGGTCTCTTTGAATTCATCTTGTCTGGGACTCTCTGTGCTTCCTGGACTTGTATGTCCGTTTCCCTTACCAAGTTAGGGAAGTTTTCTGTCATTATTGTTTCAAATAGGTTTTCAATTTCTTGTGCTCTCTCTTTTCTTTCCATCACTCTCATGATGCGAATGTTGGTATGCATGAATTTGTCCCAGAGGCTCCTTACACAATCCTCATATTTTTTTTGGGGGGGGGGATTCTTTTTTCTTGTTACTGATCTGATTGGGTGTTTTTTGCTTCACTATATTCCAAATCGATGGTTTGCTTCTTGGCTTTACCTACTCTACTATTGATTCCCTGTAAATTATTATTATTTTTTTATTATTATTATTGTTTTTTTGGTACGTGCCCCTAGCGGGAACCAAACCCGGGACTCTCTGTTCCACAGGCCAACGCTCCAACCTCTGAGCCAAACTGGCCAGGGCAATTCCCTGTAAATTATTCTTAATTTCAGTTAATGCATCCTTCATTTCTGACTAGTCCTTTTTTATGTTGTTTATATTCTCACTAAGTTTCTTGCAATTCTCATTAAGTTTCTTGAAATTCTCACTAAGTTCCTTGAAGTTCTCATTCAGTTCATTGAACATCCTTATAACTAGTGTTTTTAACTCTGCATCTAGTAGATTGCTTTTCTCCATTTCCTTTGGTTCTTTTCCTGGAGTTTTGTTCTGTTCTTTCATTTGGGAAATGTTTCTTTGTCTCCTCATTTTGGCTGCCTCCTTGTTTTTGTTTATATTTATTAGGTAGAGTTGCTATGTCTCCTAGGCCTTGTAGGGTAGCTTATTTCAGTATGTGTCCTGTAGGGTCCAGTGGCACAGCCTCTTTGATCATCCCAGCTGTGCCCTTGAGGTGCACCCCTCATGTGGACTGTCCACCTTCAATTGTAATTAAGTCTTGGTTACTGTTAGTATAGCAGTGGGAGGGATTTACTGAGGCTGATCAGCTTCAAGGACTTGCTGTGCCCACTAACCACTGACCTCTGACTACCTTGGAGGATCAGCTGTGCAGGGGACCACCACACAGAGCAACACATACTTCGGTAGGGCTCTGGTACCCACCGAGTTCACCCCTTGAGTGTGTTGCTTGTAGAGGTGGTTGGGTAGTGGTGCTTCAACGTGGTCTGAAGCTGTCTGCTGGGTGTGCTGGCTCTGAAGCAAGGTCAGCCACTGCCTGTGTTCTCACCCGGGCAACCAGGCATAAGCTACAAAGTGATCTGCATATGACTGCTTATTGTGCTGGGCTTGGAGGTACCCAGGCAAAGCCAAGTTATGAACCAAGGCTGGCTGCTCCTAGTGCAGGCCTGGGGGCACTTAGGGAGAGGTATAGGGCTTGCTGAGGCCAGATGCTTCCTGTTTGAGAGAACTTAGGAAAATCCGAAGCAGGAGCCAAGATAGGCCAATCCTATGGTAAAGCCACTGGGAACAGCTTAGGTGGGCCTGAAAGTTGGCCTTCTGCCGGCCCTGTGGGGAAAGGGCTCACCAAAGGAACAATGGCCTCCGCCAGCACGTCTGTCTGGGAGAAAGCTGCCTCTCCAGCTCTTGCCCCGATGCCAAACAACTCAGCTCTTCCCCATGTGTCTCTGGTGCCTTTCAAGCTGCCTCCTCTATGCTGGAGCTCAGAGGGAGCAAGTCCGAGTAAGTCCCTGTGTGGGCCCTTTAAGAGGTACTGCCTGGGGCTCCAGAAGCCTCAACCTCCCTCAGCCTCAATTCCTGCTGGTTTTTACAGCCAGAACTTATGGATTTCTCTTCCTGGCACTGGAACCTTGAACTGGGGTGCCTGGTATGGGACAGGGACCTCTTACTCCTCAAGGAGGACCTTCACAGTTGGGTATCCCTCGTGATTTTTATCTGCCACATGTGGGTGTGGGACCAGCCCGTTCATGCCTCTACCCCTCCTACCAGTCTCGATGTGGCTGCTTCTTTAATTTCGTAGTTGGGGGACTTCTATTCAGTTCGATTTCAGGTGGTTCTGAACAATGGTTTGTTCTTTAATTTAGCTGTAATTTTGATGTCTGTTGATATGTTTTTTTATGTTCATCAACATTTGCTTTGTATATTTAGGTATTCTTACACTGGATGCATAATTGTTTTCAGGGGTTATATCCTGTTGTTGAATTAATCCCTTTATCATTATGAAATGTCTTTTCTTTGTCTGTTGTTATAGTCTTTGTTAAAAATTCTATATTTTCCTGATATAAGTATTGTCACCCCAGCTTTGTTTCATTTCTATTTGATTTTTTAATTGATTTTTTTTTTTTTTTTTTTGAGAGAGGGAGAGGAAGTGAGACAGAGAGAGAGAGAAACATTGTTGTGAGCATGAACCATCGATCAGATACCTTCTGCACATCCATCAAGCCTGCAACCTGGGCATGTGCCCTGACTGGGAACTGAACTGGCAACCTTTTGGTGCATGGGACTATGCCCAAACAACTGAGCTACACTGGCCGGGTGTGTATTTCAGTTTTCTATTTGAATAAAATATATTGTCCCATCCATCTGCTTTCAGTCTGTGTGTGTCTTTTGATCTGAAGTGGTCTATTATAGACAAAATATGTATGGATCTTATTGTTTATTTATTCATCCACCCTATGACTTTTGATTGGAACATTTAATCCATTTACATTTAAATTGATTATTGATAGGTATATAGTTGTTGCCATTTTATTATTTATATTTGTTCCTTTTTTCTTTCTTTTTCTTAAAAACTTCCCTTTAACATTTCTTATAATACTGGTTTGGTGGTTGTGAACTCCTTTATCTTTTCCTTGGCTGAGAACCTCTTTATCGCACCTTCAATTCTAGATGACAGTTTTGCTGAATAGAGTAGTTTTATGTCTTTGCTTTTTATCACTTTGAATATTTCATGCTAATTCCTCTGGGCATGCCAAATTTCTGTTGAGAAATCAGCTGACAGCCTTATGTGAGCTCCCTTGTATGTAACTAACTGCTTTTTTTTTTTTTTTTTTTTTTTTTTTGCTACTTTTAAGATTCTCTCTTTGTTTTTAACATTTGGCATTATAATTATGATGTGTTTAAGTGTGAGCCTCTTTGGGTTCGTCTTATTTAGAATTTTATGTGCTTCCTGGACTTGTATGTCTATTTTCTTCTCCAGATTAGGGAAGTTTTCCGTCATTATTATTTCTAATAAGTTTTCAATCCCTTGCTCTTTCTCTTCTTCTTCTGATACCCCTATGATGTAAATGTTGGTACTTCAGATGTTGTCCCAGAAGTACCTTAAACTATCCTCATTCCTTTTAGTCTTTTTTTTTTTTCTATTCCAAGTGGGTGTTTTCTACTACCTTTTTTTCTAAATCACTGATTTGATGCTCTGCTTTATCTAATCTAAGTTTGATTTCTTCTAGTGTATTCTTTATTTTAGTTGTTTTCTTCATTTCTGACTGTTCTTTTTTATGGTTTCTTTATCCTTTTTTGTGCTTACTACCTCTTTGCTCAAGTTCTATCTTAGATCTTTTATTCTTCCCCTACATTCATTGAGCATCCTTTTATTATTTTTTTAGTATATATATTTTTTTCTTTATTGATTTTAGAAAGAGAGGAAGGGAGAGGGAGAGAGAGATAGAAACATTAATAAGAGAGAACATTGATTGACCGCCTCCTGCATGGCCCCCACTGGTGACTGGGCCCATAACCTGGGCATGTGCCCTAACTGGGAATCAAACTGACGACCCCATGGTGCATAGGTCAATGTCACTGAGCATCATTTTAACCAGTCTTTTGAACTCTGTGTGTGGTAGACTGCTTACCTCCATTTTGTTTGGTTCTTTTCTGAAGTTTTGTTATATTCTTTCATTTGGAGCATTTTTTTTTTTTTTGGTCTTCTCATTTTGGCTGCTTTTCTGTATTTGTTTCTATGTGTTAGGTAGATCTGCTACATCTCCCAGTCTTGGCAGGGTGATCTTATGTAGAAGTAGTCCTGTGGGTCCCAGTGTCAAAGTCTCACTAGTCTTCTGAGCCAGGTGCTCCTGTGTGTGAGTTGTGTGTGCCCTCCTATTGTAATGAAGCCTTGATTGCTGTTGGCACATCAGTAGGTGAGGTTGACCCTTAAGCTAACTAGCTGGGAGGACTGGCCCCAATCACAGGTTGATGAGCTGTTGTGTGGGATCTGTCCCAACAGAGCAGCATTTGCCCCACCAGAACTCTAGTGCCTGCCTAGACCACCTTTTGGGTTTTCTATTTGTTAAGCTAATTGAGTGGGACTCTGGTGTGGTCTGAAGCCAACCATCAGGTATTTTGTGTCTGGGGCCTCTTGGGAAGGGCTCTGGTGCATATCAAAGTCATCCACTGCCTGTGTCCAGCTTAGGCCCACCTGGTAGGATCTACAAAGTGATCCATGGTTGGTAGCTCCCTGAACTGGTCTTGGAGGAACCTGTGAAAGCCCGTGCTGCTAACTGAGGCTAACTGCCACCAGTGCTGGATCTCAGGCCTCTCAGCAAGAAGCACAGGGCATGCCAAGGCAAGCTGTCACCTGCCTGGTGCCTTTAGACCTTTGAAAGTTTTTAGGTAAGTCTACAGGATGGGCCAGGGCCAGCTACCTGTGAAGAGCAGCTGCTGAAAGTGGTTCAGGCAGGTCTGGTGTTGGGTGGGACAGGATCTCAGGGAGTCACCAGGATTGGGTGAGCATTGTTCACCAGGGTAATGCAAATTCAGATTTGTTGCCCACCTGTGCCTACAGGTTATGTGGGAAGAGGGGCAATGGTAGCTGCATTATTTTAGTCCCCTTCAGTCCTCGTCCTGAAGCCACACGATTCAGTTCTTCCTCATACATCCATAGCACTTTTCAAGCTGCTGTACCTTTGCTGGAACTTAGGGTGTGTTTATGAGTGGGGTTTTCTGTGCACAGGCCCTTTAAGGGGAGCACCAGGGACCCAGCAGCCCTCCATCTTACCCAGATGTCATCCCTGCTGATTTTCAAAGCCAGACGTTGTGGGGACTCCTCTTCTCAGCACTGATGCTCTGGGTTGCGGAGCTCGGTGTGAGGCTAGAACACCTCACTCTTCATGGGGTACCTCTGCAGCTGAGGTATCCCTCCTGATTCTCAACTGTCACACATGGGTATGGGACTAGTTCATTTCATGTCTTTGCCTCTCCTACCAGTCTCTACATGGCTTCTTTATATCCTTAGTTATAGAAGTTCCATTCAGCTAGTCTTCAGATGGTTCTCCAGGGCTATTTTTCTATAGTTTAGTTGTAATTTTGATGTGGTAATTAATGGGAGGAGAAATGTACAACATACCTACTCCACCATCTTGTCTGGAAGTTGGTATAGGAATACTCTGATTGCAAAAGTAAAAAGTGACTGTATCCTGATTGATCACTATTCCTTTCGTCTTCAGCTCTGTAATGATTTTTTAAAACATCTATGTGCTTCTTTCTAATTCTGTTACCTTAATATTCCACCTTTGACTCTGATTTGCACATCATTATAATTTGAATACTTACCTTTTTAAAAACTCATTTTATTTGAACTTTTTGCTCCTGTGTAACACATAATTAAAGTGCATGGGTCACAGTGTATAGCTCAGTGAAATTTCGTAAAAATATTCCCTCTGAATCTCACACAGGTGTAGAAATAAAATATCACCAGCATCCTGGAAGCCTTCGCCATTCCTTCTCTCCAAGGTTATTAGTCTCCCAACTTCTCACACCATAGATTCGTTTGCTTACTTTTGAATTTATTTTGTTTTAAAATTTGTTGTTTATTAGTGGCCAATGTTTAAAGATTCTGATTTCTACCCCCCTTTCTCCACAAAAAGATTCCTGAGGATATATTTTTTCTTCATTTAAAAGATAAATTTAATGATGCAGTTTATTATCTCAATAATGTCATGTTCATCATTAAATCCATCTTTCGTATGACTTACTAGTGGACCTCCTGTGTTTCTTTCTTTCCAATCCTTTTATTAAAGCCTTGTAAGTTTCTATAATACTTCCACACACACATTCCTTCCAGGGACTACTGCCCTTTCCTGTCCCTTGCAGTTATCAGGATTGCTATAGTATGAGTCTAACTTCTTTGATATTCTCAGATAGAGATCATTTTATATCTTTCAAGATAAAATTCTCTATCTTTCTTTGTAAGTCCACAGTACAGCTGTACTTTTCTTAAAAAAGAAATAAAATCCCATGTGTATTAATTATAGAGTGTTGCTTAAATTTCTAAAGATTCCTGGGGCACTTGCAAGCATTTAAAAATTGTCATTTCACTTGGCTGATTAGTTTTATGCCTAAAATTTTAAATCTAGGAATTAAGCTTTACACAGCTTTGAGCTATGCATTCATTAATATTTACTATGCAAATTCAAATGGTCACTGGTGCTTTCTTTTCTGTAACTCTTATCTTTATTTACTTCCCTCCCTTTGTTCAGAGGCAGATTGAGACTTTGGCTGGGTCTCTATTCTCTGCTTCTAACACCAGTGTTTCTAAAAAACCATTTGGATGATGGATGTACTATGTGCTTGTTTCCCAGAAAATGCCTAGAATAACTCTCCCCATTGAAATATTTTGAGCACTTTAAAAAATGTAAAGAACTGAAAACTATAAGTACATCTCACATTCTTGATACACTTAAACTCCAGGGACACAGAATATTATAGACAATAAAGCTCTTGACTAGAAGACAGGAAACATATGTTCTTATTTTGGGCAGGCAAATAAACATCTATAGACTCTTAGCCAGGTCATCTCTTAGCATTATTCATCTATGGGATTGTACTACAGAAATTCTTGGTGATTGTGGGGAGGGGCAGTACCTAGTCCCTCTAAGACACATAAGAATCTGTAAGGGTACATATTTTCATGATTCTAAATATAAGATGTGAAATTACTCAAAATCTTCTTATGTTATAGACATGCATAATGGTTCATTGAAAAAACATTGTGTGAGAAAATGGGTTTCAAAATGTTGAAGGCACTGACCAAGAGTATCTTTAGAATATCTAAGAATCTGATATCTATAAAGATCTTTAGGTTCATTTCAGTTCTTAAATTTTTGGTCGCATTATTCTTTTTTCCTGTGTGCCCTCCACAAAGTTCTCTATAAATTATACAATTCCAAACTTGAGTGTCTGGGTCTTCTACTCCTTCACATGTCCTAATAAAAATAAATAATTCCTCTACCATAATCAAAACTCAAAGTATCAAGTGTTTTGAGCAGCAAGTTCTTCAGGATGATCCCCTGCTTACACTTCCTGTAGCTCAGCTTTGCCAGCACTTAAAAGCTGAAAAGAAAACTGAGTTGAAACTCAGATCTGAGTCTTTTTGTTCCTGCATTTTTC
This sequence comes from Tadarida brasiliensis, assembly GCA_030848825.1. NCBI lineage: Eukaryota > Metazoa > Chordata > Mammalia > Chiroptera > Molossidae > Tadarida > Tadarida brasiliensis. The sequence continues at coordinate 93,424,391 of CM061266.1, forward strand.
ACTAACTGTGTAGGTGGTGGGCATGTCATTTTATGTCATGAGGCTCAATCCTTGAACAAGAAATTAGAATTTTACTTCCTGTACTGGTAGTGCCAACCTAGAATCAGCTCTAGGGTGAGTTCCCTCCCTTGTTGTAGGGAGACCAAGAGACCCTGAGGGCTCTCAATTGACCCCAAAAACCTTCCAACTAGAGCAGTGTTTTTCACATGAGTAGATATAGGCTAGGGTGAGGGGCAGGGGCCCACAAAGAAAACCCTCAAAAAAGAGCCAGCCCAGAATAGCAGGGAATGGAAAGTGTGAACAGGTGAGCCAGCTACACTGTCTTCCCCAGTCCCATGTCAGACCTGCTGAGATACCAAGAGGAAGACTGGAATGACAGAATTTCTTAACAGGTTCTTGGTGATGGTGGCACCTAGGAACCTAAAATTGCTTGTGTTGCCATGGCAAAACAAAACTTACAACTGTAAAGAATTAACTTGCGTGAATAATTGGAGTGCAGTAAACTAAAAGTGAGTAATTGGAGTACAGTGAACCAAAAGAAAGTTAAGCTTTCTTACACACACACACACACACACACACACACACACACACACGAGGGAGAAAAAAGACACTTGAGAAGTGAACATTTTCTTGATGATTGTGAGGAGTTAACTGTGGACTTCTTCCACCAAATGGCAAGATGAACAGTGAGGTTCTTCTTCGGACTTGGAAACATTTTGGTTAAAAAAATGAAGGTCGAGGCTTATTTCTCTGACTCCCACAGGAAGTGGTGAGCTGTGAGCACAGCTACAGGTTTTCCTGTGCAGCATAAATGGCCCAGTGTGAGCAAACTATTCTTATCTGATGAAGAACTGGAGTGTGACTGTGTGCTAAAATGTTGGAAATAATACTGGGTCTCTCCTTCACTGCTCCCTCATTTTTCTTTTCCTGCTGTCCCTTCATCTTTGGCAACCACAATGGGCTCTTGATTCTTTTCTAGCTTCTCATATGGTTTTGATTAGGAAGGAAAAATATAACTGAGAACAGAAATGTTCCTAGTTTTTCTCCTCTTCTTTCAGATTAATGTGCTTAATTGTTAATTTTTTATTGTATGTTTGTGTCAGGAATACACTTATATCTCAACCCAGAAGTGTCTCTTTTCATCTTATCCCTTTTTAAATCTGTCTTGGGAAAAGAAGTATTAATATGAAACAATCAAAATACAGTTGGATGAAAACTGTTCATTTTCTAGGATAAATAAACTGATCAGACTTTTGATTTCCAGCCCTGGCTCAGCATCTAAGTAGATATGTGGCCTTGAAAAATTTAGTTGAAGTTCCTGGTGTTAATTTTCTCATCTCTAAAAATGACAAATTTGGATTAGGTCCTCTCCCAAGTACCTCTCAGGGGATTTTATGATTATCTTTGTTAGGTGCATTGGTACTACCTTAATGAGATAAGCCAAAATGGGACTTCTCACCTGCACAGGAAAATGAAGAGGAAAAAAATCCAACTTCTTATATTTATCTCCCTAATGAAATTTAAAATGACCAAAAATAAAGTTCATGCCAATTTATTAGCACCATTTTATTAATGGCTTAGATGCAGAGGGAACACAGATTACAGAGCTATGCACAGTGTCAGACACCCAGAAAGCAGACTAGAAATGTTTGCTGGAGTACGCACTGCTGTAGCTGCAGACGAGCACGTAGCCTGTGAAAAAAGCATAGAGCTTATAAGAAGGAGGTTCAAGTCTGAGCTCCATTACTTGCAGTTTTATGATTTAGAACTAGTCACTTAATCTTTCTGAGCCTCAGTTTTTCAAATGCAAAATGCAACTAGCATCTACACTCAAATTTGGGGGAGAAACAAGTGACATAATGTGTATAAAAATGATTCACAGTGTGCATAGTACTTGGAAATATTCTTGTACAAAACCAGAGTTAAATTATTTAACTCTTAGATTATAGATTAAGGAAGTTGGCCTCCATGATCTACAAAGTGTCCTTCAGGGTTGAGCATTCTTTTCTCCATGGTGGAGCTTCTGCCCCAGGCTGCAGATGTGCTGGCTCCGGACGACCTGGAGCAATACTTGCAGTGTACAGAATTTTGAAGAGGAAGGCCAGGAGTTTCATACAACCTCACCCTTGGCCCTCCGCTGCATAATGCAGCCCTTTTTCAGAGACATTGATGGGCATATTCACTCATCTTGTTAACCTCTAACTACTACTAAGATATTCCAGTTCAGGGCTTCATGTGCAATTATCATTAAAAAAAAACTCTAGTCCCAAAATACGAGACACTCGTCTTTATGTCAGTGTTTACACGTGCAATCTAAAGGAAATGGGAAAAAAACATATTGGTAGTAAGTAGGAAAAGAAGTCAAGTTGTGTACTTTGTTTTTCAGTCCAGTTGAGTAGTTCTTGCTTTTATTTTGCCATTTATTGAAAAGGACCAAATTGCTAGTAACAGTGTCCTGAATTTGTGATGGAGAAATAACTGCTGTGGAGTCACCTGGAAATCTAAATTACATAATGTGAAAGTGGGTTTATTATTGTGAAGTGTAGGGGAATCACCTTTACCAGGACAATGTGGACTCACAACTCTCCCACCTTCCGAAGACCTGCATGTACTGACGCTGGGAATGTCCGCCTCTACCAGCCTGGCAGTCAGATCCCCTAGTGAGAGCTACATGGAGTGGGAATACACTCGTGTAGCAGGCTGTTAAGTGAAGGTGTGAATGAAGCAAACTCTTGGGCTTAAAGAAATAAAAAATAAAACGGCAGAGGAATAATTGATCAGGGAACAAAAACCTCAGTTTACAATAAAAACATCTTTTGAAGTTTGTGAAATTAATTTTTATATTTTGGAATCAGTTTTTACTCATTGTTTCCTATTGCTTATCCCCAAAGTGAGTGTCAATATGATTATTCATCCCCCATGAGCCTGTGTGTCACCAGTACAGTAAGGGGTGTCTCTGATATTTTTAGACATGATGATTATACAAGTAAAAGATCAAATTCCACTTCCATGCAGCTGAATGCAGGCTACACCCGGCACAGAGACCATTCTGAAGCAGCACTTACTCTAATTATACAAAGGCTTTCTTTGACGAGGTAGTGTGCTGTGGGTTGAGGAAGGGAAACAGAATAAAGGGAAGATACTTCCAAATGTGAACTTGAACAAAAGTTAACGTTGACAGCAGTTAACTAATAATGGTCAGAACTCAGAAGCACAGACAGACACTGCATGACTGAGGCCTGGTGGCCAGTGCTCTGTAAGCTAGGACAACATCTCCCACAACCCATGGGACCCACAGGCTGGAACTGTTTGTGAAAAAAACTCAGAGGGAGGAATTGATCTTTGGGGATTTGCTAGTCTTTTGTTTAAGAGTTTAGTAAAATTTTTGGTAGAAAGGAGATGGTACCGTGGGGTTCTGTAGGCCTAAATGGGCTTTCTCCTCCCCAACCCTTGCTGGTGATCGGTGATACTTGGCCTCCAAGTATACCACACCTGCTAACTTGTATTCTCCCTACCCTCTACCTCCACCCCAGATGTTTTCTTAAAAAACTGAACTAACTAGCCCTGGCCTGTTTGGCTCAATGATTAGAGCATCGGCTCGAAGACTGAAGGGTCACGGGTTGGATTCTGGTCAAGGGCAGGCACCTGGGTTGCAGGTTCAATCCCTGGCCCCGGTCAGCGTCCTGAAAGAGGCAACCAATCAATGTGTCTCTCTCACATCAATGTTTCTTTCTCCCCACCCCATCCCCCCTTCTACTCTGTCTAAAGGTCAATGGAAAAATGTCCTCGAGTGAGAATTAACCAAAAACAAACAACAACGACAAAAAAATGACGTACCTTAACCTGGTAGACTAAAAGGAGGCCACCAATGCCTTTACTTGTACCCTCTACCTTCAGAGATGAGAGCCCGATAAGCCACCTACACCCACTGGCATAGAATTCACCATTCTGTTATTTTGGCTGGAAGGCAAGACACCTTCTGGCAAACTTAATAAGCAGATTTTCTCAGTGACAGGAAAGTTCTTTTCTAACGCAGCTCTGCTTCTGCGTTAAAATATTCAACCTAAAGAAGATAACAGAAGTCACCTGGCCAGAGGTGAAGTGTGAGTGAAAGCTTTCTTTTCCATTTGGAATATTTTTTTTCTTTTTTAAATTTCTGCTTGCTTAAGGAATGTGGGCTGTGTCTTTAACAGGCCAGGCTTATATAAGACAACTTGGGTTGGAATTATGAAACTGGCATGTTACATCTGCTTTTCAGAGCGGCCAGCACTGGTCCCATATCGAGCATTTGCGTGGTTTAAGTGTTTTAATTGCTTGATTAACATCAAATGCTTCTCCTGTCACTGTCACTTTGATGATGTCTATGGCCAGTGACAGAGAAAGGATGTTGTAAAACTGTAAAAGAGCAGAGGGCAACAAATGGAACCTAAACAAAATGTGGACTTCCTCCTCTCGATAACTCCAGCGAAAACCAGTTCATGTGCCAGCACCTCCTCCCCAGAAATCTCAGGTCTCTAAGACTGAAAGAACCCAGGCTTTTGGCTGGGCTAATGCCCCTTCACCTCAGACTGTGACAAAAACTGGGTCCTCCTCTGCTCTTCCACTTCCTAGTCTGGAAACGTCACCTCTAAATCGGAAACTCTTGGCCTGACAGGTACACCACCTCCCCAGCTACCATGGTGCTAAAGCAAGGTAATAGGTTTGAAAGTGGTTTTAAAACTTGAAAATGTACAAATTCAGAATTCTGCAGAAGCATATTTTTGAGTTTTACTATAAAAAAGATATAATCGTAAAAAAAATCTCTTTTCTTGTAATCGTCCAATAAACAAATGTCACAAGCGTTTTTGCAATTTAGCAGGTCTGTGTTTCATCAATTTGTCAGGAAGTTAAGCATTATACCCATTAAAATTCATTTAAAAAGTTGGAAACTCTAATTCTGACTTTTCTTTATAACTCAAGTTCAGTGAGATGACACCAATCTTTTAGAGATTTTTTTTTTTCAAGAGAGACAAAGTCAAAACGAAATTGATTCCAGCTTTCTCAGTTAATGATTTCCATTTTGTTTTCTGCTGCTTCTGCTGCCACTGTGGGTGCTGCTCCGTTGTTAGGCTGCTGGTGCCACATGAATCACTCTTTTCCTGTATAGACTGTGAAAAGAGCAGGGACAACATCCAGCAGTCCAAAGTCAGTATTGCAGTGGGATGGGCCACCATTTCAGGAATGAAAATTACTATACAATCAAAATAGTAGCATTTTATTACTAGTGTGGATAATGTCAGTGATGAAGACACCAAACGCCATTTTATTAAGTCCATCAGCTGGGTAGTGACTTTTGCAAATCAGTTCTTGGTACCTTCATTTTGATTCTCCTTAGATATAAGAGCAAAAGCCACAACACATAATAGAAATGCCCTAGACTTTGTAATCTAAAATCTGAAATATACATACTGACATTACTCCTTTATATATATATATATATAATCTTAACAAATTACTTCAGTTTTTGAAGCCTGAGTCTCAGTTTGTTCATATGTTAAGAATTCAATAACATAATATTACATATTTTAAGGTGTTGCCTTGAGGATTGAAAACATTCTATAGTAAATGCCCAATGCAGCACTTGGCACATAGTTATAAATCTATTCATATTTTATAGTTATTCATGATTCAATTTTGACAGATATGTATTTCTAAAAATGTGTCCATTTTGTTTAGTTTATCCAACTTGTTGGCATACAAACATTTATAACGTTCTCTTGCAATAGTTTTTATTTCTTTAAAATCAGTAGTAATAGCCCACTTTGATTTCTGATTTTAGTCACTTGACTTTTCTCTCTTTTTACTTAGTCAATCTAGCTACAGGTTTGTTCATTTTGTTGCTCTTTTCAAACAACCAACTTTTGGTTTCATTGATTTTCCCTATACTTTTTCTTTTCTATATTTTATTTATCTCTGCTCTAACTTTTACTATAGTAAAACCTCAATATAATGGACTAATTTGGGCAACAGGGTGTCCATTAAAGCTGAAAGTCTGTTATTTAGTTAACCTGTTTTTACTTATGTAGATATGTTTATGTAATTAAAATTTAATATGTATGAAATGTTTAATTTCACAAAAATTAAAAATTATGTTATACTGTAATTTTAAATGTATACTGAATAGGTCTAGTAAATACGTGCATTCACCAGTCACCGAGAGTAAACAAATACACACGGCTGGGGCGTGGCTAAGCGCATGTGGGAACATTGGCCAGCACACGTTAAAACTACTGCAGAAAGTCACACCACACCACGAGGCAGCAGGACCAATTCCAGCAAGCAATGAGGTGTGATCATATGCTGATCATTAGCTGAATATTGTTTATGAGCGATGACTCTTGGATTCGAATATATAGACTATAGTTGTAGATACGTAATATTTATTTATATTGGTGAAATTACTACAGTGTTTTTTCCCACCATATTACCTATTAGCTAAAATTTGTTAAAAATAACAGTAAATTAATAACAAAAAATAACTTGTTAATTTAATTATAAGCAAATCTTGGTTAAAAGCATTTTAAAATTAACAGGGTGTTAATTTTCACATATGACATACTGGCTGGAAATTTTGTCCATTAAATCCAAAGTCCATTAAAGGGAGGGCTGCAAAATCAAGGGTTTACTGTATTTCCTTATTTTTTCTAGCTATGGATTTAGTTTGCTTTTTGTTTTAGTTCCTTAGAGAGTAAATTTACATTATTGATTTGAGATCTTTTTTTAATGTAAATATTTATAAATATTTACATTAAAAAAGTCACTCGACAAACTAAGTATAAGGGTTGGTTGCCTCGGGAATGGACCATGTGATTAGAGTGTTGGAATTTTCAGTCCTACCCCTGGATCTTGAAGGAGGAGAGAAGGGTTGAAGATTAAGTTTAATCACCAATAGCCAATGATCTCATTGTTTGTAAATATTTATAAATATTTACATTAAATTTCCCTTTTGCACTGCTCTTCTGCATCTCATAAGTTTTGATATGTTGTGTTTTTTATTTCCTTTTTATTTGTCTCTAAGTATTTTCTAATCTCCCTTGTGATTTCTTCTTTGATATGTTGCTTAATTTCCACATATTGTGGATTTTCCAGTTTTTCTTCTGCTATTTGATTCCGTCATGATCAAATATATAATTTCAATCTTCTACATTGATTAAGATTTGTTTTGTGGCCTAACATATATATGGTACATCCTAGAGAATTTTCCACATTCAATTGAGAAAAATGTGTATTATGCTGTTGGGTGGAGTGTTCTGTATATGTCTGATAGCTTCAATTGATCTGTAGTGTTGTTCAAGTCCAGTTTCCCATTTATCTTTTGTCTGGTGGTTCTATTTATTACCAAAGATGAGGGTGTTGCAATCTCCTATTATTATCTTAAAACTGTCTATTTTTTCCCTTCAATTGTGTCAATGTTTGCTAGATATATTTTGGAGCTCTTTGGATGTTTTGTGCATATATATTTATAATTGTCATATCCTCATAGTGAATTGACAATATAGCCACTCCAGCTCTCTTTTGCTTACATTTTGCATAAAATATCCTTTTCATGTTTTTATCTCCAACCTACTTCTGTCTTTAGAGCTAAAACAAGTATCATATTGATAGCAAATATCATATTGATAGTTCAATTTTTTTAAACCTTATCTCCAATCTATGGAGAATTTAGTCCATGTACATTTGTAATAATTAGTGATAAGGCAGGTATTACTTTTGTCATTTTATTTGTTTTTTTTGTATATCATATCTTTTTTTGTCCCTTATTTCCTCTATTACTGCCTTCTTTTGTGTTTAGTTGAGTTTTTGTAGTAAAACATTTTGATTCTTTTTTTATTTCCTTTTGTGTATGTTCTATAGACATCCAAAATTACAGTAGTAGCTTTTATATTTACCCACATATTTACCTTTACCAGAGATCATTGTATTTTCATTCAACTTCAAGTTACTATGCAACATTCTTTCACTTTGATATGAACGTGTGATATTGTGATTTATAATAAGAAATACTGGTATGGGTAATATTTGATCTTTGTCCCTGTTTCTAGCACAGAGTTTCAAAAACTGTTGGAATTTTCTAAGTGATGAGAATAATGATGGTGTCTTTTGTTATGTTAATGAAATGACTTTTGGAAAGTCACTCGACAAACTAAGTATAAGGGTTGGTTCCTCGGGAATGGACCATGTGATTAGAGTGTTGGAATTTTCAGTCCTACCCCTGGATCTTGAAGGAGGAGAGAAGGGTTGAAGATTAAGTTTAATCACCAATAGCCAATGATCTCATTGTTTATACCTATGTAATGAAGCCTCCATAAAAAACCCAAAAGGATGGGTTCAGAGAGCTTCAGGGTTGGTGAACACATGCAGGTGCTGGGAAAGTGGCACACATAGAGAGGATGAAAGCTCTGTACACTTTCCTACATACCTTGCTCTATGCAGCTTTTCCATATGGCTGTTCCTGAGTTATATTCTTTATATACACCAGTAAACTAGTAGGTAAAATGTTACTCTGAGTTCTGTGAGCCATTCTAGCAAATTAATTGAATCTAAGGAGAAATCATGGGAACCTCTGATCCATAGTAAGTCAGTCAGAAGCACAGGTGGCGACATGTACTTGTGATTGGCATCTGTAGTGGGGAAGTGGGGATAGTCTTATAGGACTGAAACCTTAACCTATTGGATCTGATGCTATCTCCAGGTAGAATTAACTGTTCGGTGGTATTAGAAAAAACACACATCTGAGAAAGACCTTTTTTTAACATTCATTGTAGGACAAGTTTAATGGTAATGGACTCTCTTAGTTTTTGTTTGTCTGAGAATGTTGTAGTTTCTGCCCTCACTTTTGAAGGATTGTTTTCTGGATAAAGAATTCTCAGTAGAGTTTTTTTCTTTCACCACTTTAAATATATCATCCCAATGTCTTCTGGCCTCCAAGGGTTTTGCTGAGGAATTGAGGAGCAATCTTATTAAAGATCCCCTGTACTTGATGAATCAGTTTTTTGGGAGACAGTTTTTTGTCAGTTTATTTTGTCCCTCTGATGAGCTGTATTTTCCTGTGTGTTTTGTTGTTGTTAATCGTTTGTTTGTAAACTTTATGTGGGGGTTTGTTGTTGAAAATTGAGTATTTGATTATTATAATGTGGTAATTCTGGATACCAAATCTCCCCTCCCCCAGGGTTTGCTTTGTTTTTTTTCTTTGTTTGTTTGTTGAAGGCTGAGATAGTCCATTTGTGTTTAGACTTTTCCAAAAGTCTATTTTCTGCTATGTGTGTTCACTGAAGTCTCTGTTACTTTAGCTTGTGTTCAGCTGATGTTTTGATAGACATTTCCTTGAATTCCAGGAGCTGAAACTAAACAAAACAAAAAATAGAGAGAGAGAGAGAGAGAGAGAGAGAGAGAAAGCCAGAAAGTAAAATCACCATCCCAGTCCTAGTAGACTGGCTCTGTGAGGAGGTACACTTTCTACTTAGTTAGACTAGCTCTGAGCCCAGGGAACCAACCTTAGGGGAAAGTTTAAAGTCTTCTATGGATTATTCTGAATACATATGTTACTTATGTTTCCACATAGCTTTCTAGATTCCCCTATAAAAATGACTGCTTTTCCTAATTTCCCAAAAGGTCTCACCTCACTTTCTCCTCTGGGCCTTAGATGATTTATTATATGTCTCCAATGAGGATCTATTGCCTTAGGTGTTTGTGGGTGAGTAATCTCCTTGTAATTTTTATGAGCAGAGCCTTAAACTTTTCCTGCTTGTGTCCTGAGTTATGTGAGAGAGAGACAGGGAATCAGTTTTTCAGGTATTCGCAGCCAGGTTACAATAGATGTACACAATAATTTCCAATAAATTCTGCTCTTGCCCAGTCAGTATGACTCAGTGGATTTAGCATCATCCCGTGGACTGAGAGGTCCATGTTTGATTCCTGGTCAGGGCACATGCCTGGTTTGCAGGTTCGATCCCCAGTAGGGGGTGAGCAGGAGGTAGCTAATCGATGTTTATCTCTCACCTTGATGTTTCTATCTCTCTCTCCCTTCCTCTCTCTCTAAAAAATCAATAAAAAATAAATAATTAAACAAATATTTTCTGCTCTCTCCCCGGAACTGGGAGCTAAGTTACCACTAATGAAGACCAAAACTGTTGCCATTTGTGCAAAGGTTTGTTGTTTTGCTTTGTGTGATTATATGAAGGAACATGAGCTTAGATCTTCCTGGTCCAACATTTTAGTGATATCTCATCATTATTATTTCATATGGATTTACCACATATCAAAAACTGTAGTGAGCTGGTTATTTTCTCTTTGCCCTCCAGACCCACACTTTACCCTTCTCTGTCCCAGCCTGGGCCCAGCAGGCGGATCTATAGAGGCCACATCAATGGGCTCTCAGCCCAAGTGGGAGGAGAGGGAGACTGTGCATTCAATTCCCTTTCTGCAGTGTACACAAGTTGGCAGCATTTTTCCATCAAATGTCACAGTTCTACTCCAATGACTCTCTCCCTATAGCTACTACCCCTGCTGAGATCTGGAATTGGCACATTTCCCTTCAGACCTGGGGGTAATAAAGAGCTTAACAGCCACCATGACCTTTTGCTGTTTTAGCCCCAAGGTCTTTCAACATCTTTTGTACATGTCTCTAAATATTTCCACACCTTTATAAATCACTCCTTTATTAACACACCTTACTCACTCAGTTTGAGAGTGCCATCTGTTTCCTGCTGGAACTCTGATTAACATACTGTACTATTGGCTGCTATTTCTCTTTCAGAGAAATGCTTCTGATTTTGGATAAATGTTCTCAGATATCAAGAGATTCTGAAGGCTACTTTGGGTCAAGCAATAGGAATCACTTTCTTGAATGAATTTATAGTATTTATCAGGATGATACTCAGATTGAGATTCAGAAAATGTCTCATTGAAAATGTAGCCTTGGCCCAGTCAGTGTGGTTCAGTGGTTGAGTATCGACCTATGCACCAAGAGGTTGCCAGTTTGATTCCCAGTCAGGGCACATGCCCAGGTTGTGAGCCCAACCCCCAGTGTGGGCAGTGTAGGAGGCGGCCAGTCGATGTTTTCTCTCATCGATGTTTCTATCTCTTGCTCCCTCTCCCTTCCTCTCTCTCTCTAAAAATCAATAAAGAAAAAAATATTTTTTAAAAAAATACAGCCTTGGCTGGTTTTGCTCAGCGGTTAGAGCACGTCAGCCCGCAGACCAATTAGACGAGGGTTCGATTCCCGTCAAGGGCATGTACCTTGGTTGCGGTTTGTCCCCAGCCCCAGTCAGGGTCATGTGGGAGGTAACCAGTCGATGTGTCTCTTTCACATCGATGTTTCTCTCTCTCGCTCTCTTTCTCCCTCCTACTCTATCCGAAGATAAATGGAAAAATATCCTCCAGTGAGGATTAAAAAAAAAAAAAATGCAGCCTTGCCCTGGCTGGTGTGGCTCAGTTGGTGGGAGCATCATCCCATACATTGAAAGGCCACAGGTTTGATTCCCAATGGTCAGGACACACACTAGGGCTGTGGGTTCAATCACCAGCCCCACCTGGGGCGTGTGCAGGAGGCAACCAATTGATGTTTCTCTCTCACATCAATGTTTCTTCCTTCCTTCCTTCTTTCCTTCCTTCCTTCCTTCCTTCCTTCCTTCCTTCCTTCCTTCCTTCCTTCCTTCCTTCCTTCCTTCCTTCCTCCCTCCCTCCCTCTCTCTCTCTCTCTCTCTCTTTCTTTCTTTCTTTCTTTCTCTTTTCTCCTTTTCTAAAAATCAATAAAAATGTCTTCAGGTAAGGATTAAAAAAAAGGTGCAGCCTTGATTCCAAAATCTGAAATATGAAACACATTTATGACTTAATTCCTACAAAACAAGTTGATGAAAAGACTGCACTCCCTACATGGATAGACAGAGCAGAGCAGCAATTCCCCATCACAGTGAGGGTTCCCAGGAGTAGGATCATCTTGCTGTCCCCCAGATTGAGGAGATGAGTGGACAGGATGAACTGCCAAAGGACATAGTGTCTCCTGTGTTTAGAAAAGAGTTATTTATGAAGTGAGATCAAATGTGATAATTGCTCCTTGTCTGATTATCCTCCTCTTGCTGATAATCTTTTCTTAACCACTTCCTTTGTCAGAAACCTCAAGTGGCTGCCTTTGATCATGAGACAAGAATGACAAATGCTCGGCATGTGAGTGTTCATCTACTTCTACCTCCCATGGCCTTCTTGCCCACTACAGCTGCTTTCAGTCTTAGAACCACTTCCATTGCAGATTTCCGTGTAACCAGTACTTACCTTACTTCTTATTCAAGGTAAATACATTTCCCAATCTTGTCCTGTAAAATAAAATATGTTCCAAATTCAAAAGCATGGCATTACACAATCTGGCAACAATCTCTTATTCTAGCATCTTAGCACTTTTCCTCTTACTCTTTGGTGCCATACCTTTAGCTTTTTGCACTATTCATGGAACATATTGGGTGTTTGAAATATTTGTTAGACTAATATTAATATAATCCTATTGTATAATTAAAGTTTTCTTTAAACACACACACACACAACATTTAAATCTGAGCCAAATATGTTCAGAATATTGATGTAGCACCAGATAATATTTGTAAATTAGTTTGGAGCAGTTATTTGTATATAATTATTTATATATATTTAAGAGTAGAAATTATATATTTAAATTAAAAGTTGGAAAATATATTCCTTATAGAGCAAACCTACATGATCACACCCAATGTGTCTTTAACTGAATCTTGCAAACAGATGACCCTAATGACATTGGTCTTGTCACAATAGAGTGGTCAACACATTCACATATGAGGTCCAGTTTTTTTAGTTGTAGCTCAGATCTCCACACTGTATAGCTCATTGTTTCTGCGACAAGCTTAAAGCAAATAACAAGTTCCTGCTATTCTCCCAAGTTGTCTCAATTTTACCTCTCCTTAGAAAAGCCCATTACATTATTTATCTGCTAATTCTTTTTAGGTAGAAGCTTCTTAACCTTAAGTTACTGACTTTAAACTTCAGTTTCTTAGAAGAGTAAAGCAAAAACAGTATTTTTTAAATTAGAGAGAATTTTTAAAAATGTATTTGGGGAAAAGAAATTAATACTGGATATAAACAACTATTAATAACTGCTACTTATCAATGCAATGGAGAGCACGGAAAGTTGATAGTCAGATGAATTTCATTCCCTCAATATTTATTGAGAGACTGCTCTATGTCAGAACTGGGCTGAAGGTTGGGGAAGACTGAAGGTCAAAGGAAGCCACTGCCCATCCTCCAAGAGCATACACAAATATGGGGATAGAAGACATGTAAAGAAATTACTGTAACCTAATTATTAATTTTAAACTTCACTCTTTAGATAATATTTTAAAACTACTCTTTATTGAGAACTTACTTGTAATGGGCAATAATTATTTTGCATGTATTATATCATTTAATTCTCAAGTCAACTCAATAAAGTAGGTAATACACATTTTAGTTTGGGTTACATAAAGTTCAATAAGTTAATACAGTCCATGCTCACAGGGAGCCAGAAATTAATGATTGGAGTTATATTTTTAGACAAACGTTGAAAACCTTAAAACATAAAACAAAGCCAAGGGTACAAATAATCCTAAAACTAAATTGTCAGTTCACAGATAATTCAAGATATTCCAAATATGTGGTAGTTGGTAGCTGACAACCCAAAAGATACTTTTTGTTCAAAGTAATTTTTTTTTTTACCAAATCTTTTTAGTAAATAAACCCACTGGAAAATATTTTTTAAATCTTTTTTTAAAGTAACAAAAATAAATTTAAATGTAGCAAAAAATGATTTTGATCTCAGCACAGGATTTATCTTCATAAATAACCCAGGGTAATACGTGGATGTGTGGCCAAGAGTGATAACAAGTAGAAACACAGTCATGATGGTGGAGCCTGGGAGTGCATATTTGAAATTAGATTTGGCATATTTGAAACAGCTTTATTATTTGTATTGTTTTAACATATTTTGAAAGTGAGAACAATGACCTAAGACAAAAAATGCTATTGATACAAAAAGCTTCCATTTTTGTGAAATTTCTAACAGGATGAAAACTATGCAATTCAATTACTTTCATTAAGAAATTACAATTGTTAAAAAAAGAAATTAGAATTGTTATAATTTGAAGAAATGTGCCTCTTTTTCAGCAAAACTTTTCTAAGTGCCATAGAATGAGTGTTGTTGAGAGCCTGAGAGCAGCCTTTACAAATGGAGAGGCCGGATCAATCACATACAGAATGATCCAGGGCTTGAGCTTATCACCACCTTATTTGCAGAGAGGCCAGAATTGAAAAGGTATAGTTGAGAGAAACTACTGAACACAACCTGAATTCCCTCCAAGAGCTCCCTGCACAAATGCCCTGTACAAGTGCGAAAAAACAGAGTGGACTCCAATTGGAAGATGGCTCAAAAATTCTAAAATCAAGATTTGCCCTATCAGGGAATTGGCATTTGGGTTGGAAGCATTTCAATAGAAGGCACCTCAGACCTGAGGAAGAAATAGACAATCGAGGAACTTGAGTTACACATAAAGTCAGCAGGAACTGGAGTTTTTTAGTTTAGGGTTCCAGAAGCACCAGAAATAACAAAATTCTGTGAGCATGTATAGGTGCTTGTGCTTTGGGAATAGGGGTGGAGGGTGGATCTGGAAGGTGTGGACAGGAATCTCATTAATCAAATGGCAAAATTTAGTGAATACGTAAACCTGCTCCAGAGATAGACAATGCAGGTTCAAGTAGTAAAAACTCTTATAGACCTAGTAAAAACAACAATAACAACAACAACAAAAAACCCAATTATTGGTTTTAATCTTGGAAAAGGATTTATTTAATAGGATTTACTCAGTCCTACCAGTGTGGCTCAGGGGTTGAGCGTCAACCCATGCACCAAGAAGTCGCCAGTTCGATTCCCAGTCAGGGCACATGCCCAGGTTGTGGGCCTGATCCTCAGTGGGGAGCATGCAGGAGGCAGCTAATCAGTGTTCTCTCTCATGGATGTTTCTATCACTCTCTCCCTCTCACTTCCTCTGTCTCTAAAATCAATAAAGGAAAAAAAAATTAAAAACAAAACAAAACAGGGTTTACTCAGTTTGTGCATGTATATATGTGGACCAAAGTGCAAAAAGAACAGACCGTCAACTAGAAAAACAAATTGAGAAATTAAAATTCTACAATCTACCAACTGCGTGACCTTGAGCACTTTATTTCACCTTTGCGAACCTCAGTTTCTTCATCTGTAAAACAGAGATAATGAAATAACCTAGTGCATAGGCTTCTTGTAAGGAATACGTGGGATAAGAGTTTAACACTGCCTGGCACTAGTATTTCATCTCATTAAATATTATTATTATCATCAAAGATCTACATTGCAGATTTAGACAGTAAATCCTGTCCTTAATTAAACATGATTTGCCAAGTCTTAAAACAAAATCACCTTTTGTCTGTCTTTCCTTCCACTCCCTCCCTAACTTTTTTCTGACACTGAAGAATTTTCCTGGGAAGTGCATGAAGTCTAATTTTCTGGAACTGAAATGTGTGTCCCTCAGTAGGTTCCTCTTCATACGTTCCCAGAAGACCCCCCTCACACAATTCTTCTAGACCTTCTCCAAGATGACCTAAACTTAGATGGTCATTTGGCACTAGAGGTTCTAATTAGAGAAAAAACTTGTAAAACCTTTTATGCTAGCTTCTAGAGGGCATACAATCTCCCTACATGATTCTCTGTCAGTGAAGATGGCCAGCAGCCATGGGAAGGAGAGTGGGATGGAGACAATATTCTTCATCAGTGTGGGCACAGACCAGCTTCAGTACAGTGCAATCTCTTTCTGGTGTTCCACAGATAGGCCAGGTAGGCAAGGAGAAAGTAGAAGATACCATCATACCTGGATTTCAGAAAGGTTTTTATTCTACTCAGATCAGGTTGGGAAGACACCTTAATCTACACCTGTGTTTCTCAAACAGGGTGAAGAGACCAGAGCTGTGAAACACAGCAGAAACGTGAACATACCTTTGTTTCTGGAGCTGGTCAGGATCTTCAGCACCATTCTACTGGCTCCTCAGCCCTGTTCAGACTCTGCCTGATCTTTCAGGACTTTCCCTCCTGCCATGCCCTTCCTGTTAGCTTCACTGCACCTTCACGTTAGAGGAATATACTTACCTAGACTGTTACTGGGTCCCACCCTTCAATCAGGATGTTCACCAGGTATTTCAAAATCACCCTGGAGGAATGTGGGCTATGCTCCCTGGTGATTTCCTCCTTCCTTCTTTATTCCCTACCTTCCTCACTCCCTCCCTCTCTCCCTTCTTTCCTTCTAATCCTTATTTTTTTCCCTTCCTCCCTCCATCCCCTCTTCCTTTCTGACAATTGGCTGCCTGTTATATGCTTGATGATGACTTTGTTAATTATCTGGGTTTATACTGGGCTCTTAAATTTGAAGATGACAGCAAATAATGTTAGGTTGCTAACACCTTGAAAAGGAAGAAAACTTTTGGGTGTGTTGAATAAATGCACTCAAGCTAATTAGAAAAAAAATTGTGAAATGATTTATACTCAAAAAGTTTAGACTCAAGGTAGCACAGGGGCAAATTCCACTGAGGAATAGGTAAAATAGATTAATGGGAAATTAATGCAGAAATAGTTCAGCAAAGTAAATTTGTTGAGCTCTGTCTCTGCCACCCCCAATCATTCTGACCTGTGCCAGGGACTATGAGAAGTAAGAAAAAAAGTAGAAGAGATGCTTTGGGGAGGCATCTTGAGGCAGATGTCTCTTTGGAACTGTTGACCAATATACTATGCATGGATTCCCTGGGGATTTCCAGGCCCATGACTATGAAATAGGTGAAACCACTGCAGAGGTTTAGTGGTCTTCCAGGAAGGAGTAAGTTTCCTGCAGTGAATAAATTAACCCCATGTCCAGAAAAGTCTTCCCAACCTCAGCTTTCAAACAGCTCACCAAGACCATCCTACTCAAGAGGGCATTGGAGCATAACACCACAGTCCACACTTTATTTATTTTGGGGGGGTATTTTTCAAAGGGATGTTTGGACCAGAAGTGGCCCATGATCCCTGGAAATTCTGAGTAGTGGCTTGACATCTTAGGAATCTGTCTGTCATGCTTCGTAGAAAAGTCTGAAAGGGTCTAATTCTGTCTGGAAAACAAAACTAATGGTTACTGATGTAAAATTGTAACTCTGCTTACTCTCTTTCTTTTAATAAAAGCCCAAGCCCAAAGTAAAACCAATGAAATCTTTTGGATATCTAGATATATCACTTAAAACCAATTTGCTTTTATTGGTCTAATTCTATTAACTTTGGATTTTGAGTGCACAGTGTAGAGTTGCAATGCTTTGACAAGTATTTTTAAATCCTTGATATTTACTTTTTCCATTCCCACTTTTTTTCAGAGAAGCCTAATATCTTCCAGCATTAGGCTTTCATGTCCATATTCATCACTGCAACTTACCCTAGAATGTTTACTTATAATGTTCATAAAAATAGCCTGCATGCCAAAAGTTGCTAGCTGCAGGAAAATGATAAAATAGAAAAACATTTAATATGCCAGTGGGAATTCCCTTACACATTAAATCAAAGGTTCTTTCAGAGGGCCCACAGTGACCTTGAAAGGCCTGCAGATTCAAGCCACACAGAACAGCAGCAGGAGGGGAACGCCCGCAGAGAAGCCACTCTGGCCGGAGCCCCTTCATGTCCTCCAGAAAGCAGCCTGAAGGAGGTTTTGGCTTCATTGTCAAGGGCCTCAGGGGTAAGTGTGTGGAGGCGCTGTGTAGTTTTCCCGTGGGGTTTTTGTGGTTTCTCACATCTCTACCATATGACACCTACTCTGCTCCTCTTCCTCCCTAACCACCAGACACAGTCTGTTTCTCTAAAAGGAGCACCATGGAGGGTTTCCTTTTTATTTTTTTTATTTTTTCCCACTTTACTGAGATATAATTGATATATAACATTGTGCAAGTGTAGGGTGTGATGTGATGATATGATACACACCTATATTCTGAAATCTTTGCCACAAGAAGGTCAGTTAACACATCCGTCACCTTATGAATGTGGAGGGTTTCTAAGGGTGACGTGCTGGAGAAGGAATACAAGACACAATGTGGAGGGAACATGCCCCCAGGTAAGTAGTTCTGGATTCCAACCTTGACTCCGCTGCTACATATATTGACCAATTCATTGCATGCCTCTGAATGTGAGATGTATTCATGGTTTTCAGCCCTAGTGGCTCCAAGAAGTGCCCCTACCTAGATCAGAGAAGTGGTAACATGGAGTAATTGGGTTTCTAACCACCCCCCACCCATTCCCATGTCCATCATTTCTAATTTATCAATTTAATGTTTTGGATTACACATAACATTTAACTCACAAAAAAAGTCTTACTGTTAAAAAAGGAAAGGTTAACAACCACGGAACCAAAAAGAGATACCTATTCCATATTAACGTAATGTGCAGTTCAGTAATATCTCAGACTCTAATTTTCCTCTTCTTGGCATTCCCACTGAAAGCTGGTCAAAACTGGGTTGTTACAGCCAGCAGCACTAAGGAGCTGTCAGGTCATAAGTGCCAAGACAAGGTCTATCCAAAAGGTGAAGCTGGGTGGTGTGACATGAGGATGCTACCCTGCTTGTGTAAAGGACGGTGCAGTTCCACAAGCTGCAAGATGAACCAGCTGGCAGAATGCCTTTCTTCACTTTGGGGTTACTTTATAAGAATAGCACCAAAGAATGTTTCCTGCCAGATTGTCAAAGGTGTTTGTTTGTTTGTTTATTTGTTTGATTGATTGTTTAACTGAACCAGGTCTCTTCCCAGGATTCAGGAAATCTAAGAGAATTGTATTGGGACACACGTGACTGACAGGCACTGTGATGACGGAACCAGTTAGCCTCTTGGAGTGAGGCTTTGCTATGAGACCAAGCTTGTCCTGAGATGATCTTTCCCAGATGGCTGCTCAGGACTTCATGAAAACAGAGTCCTAAGAAGTCTACCAAACAAGACCATCCAAATCCCAGTAGTGAGCACCACTGGCCCAGCTACATTTATCATACCTCCTTCTTTTGTTCCAAAGTCCTCACTTTAAGTCACACAGAATATTTAGAATCATTCGTCAACAAATTATTTTGCCATTCACTAACCATCTATCATGCTAGATGTCCCGCCTAAGTTTTCTCCTTGATTCAATTTCTGTCAACGTGACAACATTGACTCAAAATTCTATTACCAATTAAAACTAAACATAACAAAAACAGGTTTTGCTGGGCAACATATAAGAAACTTTACAACCCAGCTGCTTATAATCCTAACATCAAAGGATAGTTTTCACTAATATTTTATTGTTTGTTCTTCCATATCTTTGCTATGTGTACATAATATATTTTAACAGCAATACGATCATATAATGCATGCAGTTTTAAAATCTGCTGTTTTAACTTTAAACAACATAGGCTGAACATTTTCCTATGTTAATCAACATTCTTCTGTAATATAATTTTAATGACTTATAAGGTGCATAAATTATTTAACTCAAGTCTCAGTTCAGTTGGAAAACTGTTCAGAAGCTCAGATGTTCCAATTTTTTAATATTAAAAATCCTGAGATGAATATATTTATGCCTTTATCCTCATTCTTATAGTTGGAATTCCAGTAATGAAGGGAATGTTTTTAATAAATATTAAAGATGTTGGCCCGGCCGGTGTGGCTCAGTGGTTGAGCATCGACCCATGCACCAAGAGGTCGCCGGATAGATTCCCAGTTAGGGCACGTGCCCAGGTTGTGAGCCCAATCCCCAGTGGGGGACATGCAGGAGGTGGACAATCGATGTTCTCTCTCATTGATGTTTCTGAATCTCTCTCCTTTATCCTTCCTCTCTCTCTAAAAAATCAATAAAGAAAAAAAATTTTATTTATTTTATTTTATTTTATTTTTTTATCCTCACCTGAGGACCTTTTTTTTTTGCATTTATCTTGAGATAGAGCAGGAGGGAGAGAGGGAGGAAGAGAGAGAGAGAAATATCGATGAGAGAGACACATTGAGTGGTCGCCACCCACACGACCCCAACCAGAGCGGGGACAAACCACAACCGGGGTACGTGCCCTTGGCAGGAATCGAACCCGAGACTCATTGGTCCGTGGGCCAATGCTCTAACCGTTGATCCAAACCGGCCAGGGCAAGAAAAATATTTTTAAAGATATTAAATAAATATTGCCAATTTTTACTCTGGAAAGATGAATCTATACTTGTGCCACTATTATTTATTTCCCTGCACTCTAGTCAACATGGGATATCATTATTTTTATTCTTCATCAGCTGCCCTGGCTGGGTAACTCAGTTAGTTGGAGCATTGTCCTGTACACCAGAAGGTTGTAGGTTCAATTCCCCATCAGGACACATACCTAAATTTCAGGTTCAATCCCTAGTCAAGGCAAATACAGGAGGCAACTGATCGATGTTCCTCTCTCATCTCTCTCTCTCTCTCTCTGTCTCTCTCTCCTTTCCTCTCTCTAAAATCAATAAACATGTCCTTAGGTGAAGATTTTTTAAAATCTTCATAAATTGACAGAGGAGGGATAGTATCTTATTCCCGTTTCTATTTGAAAATTTTTGCACCTTAGTAAGAGTGAACATTGTGTTAAAAATGTGTTAATCATCTGTATTTCTTCTCTTGGCAGTCTCCACTCATGTCTTTTGCCATTTTCTTTTTGTTCTACTCATCTATTTATTGATTTCTAGGAGCTCATTATATATTAAGGATCTTAACCTTTTATGTAATATGTATGCAACATATATTTTTTTCCAGTGCTCTAATCTTTAAAAAGTTGTTTAAGCCATTTACGCTTCAAATGATAAAAACTATTGATCTTTTTAAAAATTGTACCTGATTTTGGTATCATTCTTAGAAAGTGCTTCCTCACCCCCTCAAGGTTATATAAATATTGCTTTTTTCTTCAAATATTGGTGTTGTTTTCATGTCACACTGAAATTATTAATCAGGAGTTTATACGGGAATAATATATCAGATAGACTTCTGTCCTCTAAATCAAATATTCACTCTGACAAATCTTTTCAGTTCTTCTTTCACATCCCTTGTTGTATCCAGCTATTTCTGCATAAACTGACAACTTTAATTGGTCTGCTCTCCAAAACCAGACTGAATTTTAAACTAGTCAAACTATTCTGAAGCTCAGGGCAATTAAAAATGTTAAGTCCCCTTATAATTTTGTAATTAAAAAGTAAATAAGCCCTGGCGGGTTTGGCTCAGCGGTTAGAGTGTCGGCCTGCCGGCCAGAGAGTCCTGTGTTCGGTTCTCAGTAGGGGCACGTACCTCGGTTGCGGTTTGTCCCCGGCCCTGGTTGGGGTCGTGTGAGTGGCAACCACGCGATGTGTCTCTCTCACATCGATGTTTCTCTCTCTCTCTTCTCCCCTCTCTCCCTCTCGCTCTATCTGAAGATAAATGCAAAAATGTCCTCGAGTGAGGATAAAAAAAAAAAAGTAAATAAATTTTAGTAATTTTACCAATTGTAACATAATAGTTCACAGTGTCTAAACTAAATTATGATTAACTAAGTCCAAAATGTCACTGTTGGTTATTAAAAAGCAGGGTTCCTTTAACTAGGGCTGTCTTCTCTGATCTATATGTCATTTTTTCCTAAGCCCCACAGAAGTAATAACTCACTGACTGCTACCTGTGAGCCTTCTTTCAAAGTGAACCATGTGGCTACAACTTCATTGCTCACCACCATCTCAGTTTCATCTTTCAAACTGCTGTGAAAGTCTTCTTTTTCTCCAGAAGGCTTTAACAGATTGCTTAGTTGAGAGCTCAACAACTTTCCTGCCTTCTCATCATTCTTTATGCACTTCTGTAATATTTACCATTGTTACCTCCACCAAATTTAAATCACCTCCAACATACATGAACCTAAGTTTTCTTAAATATATTTTATTTTTTAGAAGTGTTTTAGATTAATAGAAATTGAAAAGATAGTACAGAAATTCCCATACAGGGTTTGTTTTATGTTTTCTTTTATATTTTTAATAGTTTATTGATTTTTTTGAGAGGAAGGGAGAGGGAGAGAGAGCAAGAGAGAAACACTGATGTGAGAGTGTAACATCTTCTTGCATACCCCTACTGGGATTGAGCCCTTTGGGACAACACCCAACCAACTGAGCCACACTGGCCAGGGCCAAGATTTGCTTTTAAAAAAATTTTTTTCTTTATTTTTAGAGAGAGAGAGAAAGGGAAAGGGAGAAAGAGATAGAAACATCGATGAAAGAAACATTGATTTGCCACCTCCTGCATGCCCCCCACTGGGGGTTTGGCCCACCATGTGGGCCTGTGCCCTGACCGGGAGTTGAACCAATGACCCCTTGGTGCATGGGTTGACGTTTAACCACTGAGCCACACTGGCCAGGCAGGATTTGCTTTTTAAGTGAGAATTTCACAACTCTTCTATGTCACTATGTCTTTTACTTAAGAATGTGGATGAAAAAGGTATTTTATGAAAAGTAACCTCACAGGGTGATCTGATCATAAATTCTAACTGGACAGACAAGTCATAGCATATAACTTTTATTTAGTAAAAATGTGTATCTTTGCCTTAAGAAAGCTCTCCATTGTTTCTGTGCATCTAGGTTAACACACATTCGAAATAAGCCCTAACCACACTCAAGAGAGTACAGAATCTTGTTAACTCTCCTGTAGTCCAATCACCTCCTTGCTTTCTCCCACCTTCACATAATCTTCCTTAAATTACCTCCTTAATTTCAAATGCATAAAAGAAACAGAAAATCTATTATTCTCTGGAGCATTTGAGATCTTGCTTCCTGGCATATGTCGTCAGTTTTGGCTCAAACAAACTCTTATAACAATTTTCTACAAGTTTGGACATTTCTTATGTCGATTAGAAAACAAATACCCCTCCCCCCACCTCAAAAAATTCCACAGTATGTCAGCTTTAATTTTTAAGCTATAAGTAGCAAAAAATCCTAGTCAACTGGATTAAACAATGAGGCCAATTTGCACCTTCATAACAGGAAGTTTATTTATAGAAAAGCTCCTTGGTTATTTTTTCCAAAGGCTGATATTATCAGGGACTCATCTTCCTGTCATCTCACCTGATCACCTTTGGTATGGAGCTTTCCTTCAGACAAACCCTAGCTCTGTGTAGTTGGTTGGCTATAACAGCTCCAGACATCCCATCCATCTCCCCTGCCCTACAAAGTTCACTGAAGGAAGAGTAGCCATCCCTTTTTAGCATCTCTTTTTATCAATGAGGAAGCCTTTTTGGAATTCCTTCAGCAAAATTCTCCTCACATCTTTTTGGCCAGAAATGACTTCTCCTAAACAAATGATTTGCAAAAGTATAGCTTTATTACTTAGGATTACACAGGATTTACCCTTGAGGTAGGCATGGAAGGGATTCCTCTCCTGAAATATGGATGCCTGAACAAGTTCAGAATATTGTTAGCAAGGAATAATAAGAGAATGGATTTTGAGTAGACAGCTAACTAGGTCTGCCACACATCCTTCGTTTTATTTATTTTTTTTTTCAATTCTTACCTTTCTTAATTTTTACCTAACAAAAGATATAGTTGATATTTTCATTCCTTGAATAGGTATTTGATAAATGAGTCTAACTCTTACAAGCAGTAGGAGTTGGAGCTATTAATCTGGGAGCCATCTGGATAAAGATGGCAGTGATAGTAATGAAACTGGATGAGATGACCTATAAGTGTGTGTTGGGGGAAAGGAATCCCAAGGATTGAACCTTGAGACACTCCAGTTTTTAGAGGCCAGACATATACAGTGAAACAGCAAAGGGAGCTAGCAAGGCACAACCAGGGATATAATCAGAAAACTAGGAATGTGATATCTTGGAAGTCAAATGAAGAAATAGTTTCAAGGAGGAGCTAGTGGTCAACAGTGTCACTTACAGTTTAAATAATATGACTAAGTTTTGATGATTGGATTTAGCAATATGGAGGTTCATGCTGACCTTGACAAAAGCAGTTTAGGCAGAGAGGTGAGAAATGCTGTAAAGAATAACAGAAAAATACCACAGTAGACAAGACAAATAATAACTGATAAAAATGATTCAGTAGGTGGGGGTGGGAAAACTGACTACACAAGAAAGAGAGGAAAGAATTGCAGAGTAATATACTTGAGTAGAACACAAGGAATGGAATTTCAATTTTATATACAGATGTTGCCCTTATGTTGTATATAAGAGTCGGGATAGTACATTTATAATAACAAAAGGGCAGGTAGACTGTAAGGTCTCAGATGCAGAGTCAGTTAGATATGCTATGGACACTTGTGGAAATTCTCTTGTGATTTCTTTGATTTTCTCAGTTAAATAGTAAACAAGTCATTAGCTGAGAGTGTGGATGAAGAGAAGTAATGAGAAGTGTGAAGAAAGCAACAAAATATGCAATAATTGTCAAGGAATGTGGGAGGTAGAATGGACTAAGGAAATACAGGATGGCAAACTCCTTTACTTGTATGTTGCTGTATAGAGAAATCCAACTTAAAGATAAAGTACAAAATGTGCTCATCTGGGCTTGTAATGTGTAATGGCAATTAAACTGAGTTACGAGGTTCCAAAAAAACACATTAACATAGTATTTCAGTAGTTGGGAAACCCTCTTTTACAAAAGAGAGAAACCACTGCTACTTCCATTCAAAGTAGCCTCCCGGCTATATTTGTTTTATTCTTAGATAATTGTAAGTATTATGCTAACAAGATAGTTTATGTTAACATGATACATTCCAAACTCATTTCCCAGGTGCTTTGGACCCTAATATTGTCAAGCACTTGCCACAGCTCCCTGATTGGTTACCTGGAAATACATGTCAAAGTGCTTAAAACTATGTGCCCAGGTGCCGCATAAAACTGACTTCAGTTCTTTCAACTGTGTTGCTAGTTGAATCGGTTGCTTAACTTCACTGTGCTTGTTTCTTTATCTATAAATAATGATTAAAATAAGGTATTGTGAGTATTGTTGAGTGGACTAATGAAGTAAAGCATTCAGAATAGTGCTGGCACATGGTAAGTACTATAAATATTATCTGCTTTTATGATTATTGGTTATTATTCAAGGGTTCCTGGAGGTGGTAACTTGGCAGAATAAATAAGAAACTGGCCCTGCCTAAATATGGACATGATGACTGGAGTGAGGGGGTCATGTGGGTTTTAGTGCTTCTCCTTTAAGTTCAAATAAAACAGTTTTCCTTGGGGCTTTCAACACAAAGTTGTAATTAAAAAAATAACAATACCAGTAACACTGAGTTAATTATACACAAATATACATAATAATTTAGGAAGCTATATGTACAAATGCTGACATTATTTAACCTCCATGTGAGAGCACCTCACTGGGTAGGAATTAGCATAATATTCTAGCTACTCCTGACCAAAGGCAAAGTCTCAGTTTGGGTGGAATTTGTTGCCCTCCACCTTGGTTTCCCCAAGGTACTAGCTGAGCTGGTTGATTACTTTATCACACTGTCTCTGGAAGTCTTCTCTCCATTTCAGATGGAATTTTCACATTCAAGGCTTTTGTCCTCATGAAGTCTGCAGCTTTTCCGTCTTTTGCATTTTGCCTCTTTTAAATGAAAAACACCTTTCCGTTCCCAAGATTGCTGCATATTGCACAGATGTAGAACATTCACTCCAAAAATTTATATGTAACCAAAAAAGAACCAGAATAGCCGCAGCAATCTTGAAAAAGAACAAAGTTAGAGGGATCACAATACCAGATATCAAGTTATACTACAAAGTCACTTTAATCAAAACAGCCTGGTACTGGCACAAGAATAGGCATATAGATCAATGGAACAAAACAAAGAACCCAGAAATCGACCCAGGCCATTATGCTCAATTAATATTTGACAAAGGAGGCAAGAGCATACAATGGAGTAAAGACAGTCTCCTCAATAAACGGTGTTGAGAAAATTGGACAGGTACATGCAAAAAAAAAAAAAAGACTAGACCATTAACTTAAACCACACACAATAGTAAACTCAAAATGGATAAAAGACTTAAGTGTAACTTGTGAAACCATAAAAATCCTAGAAGAAAATGTAGGCAGCAAAATTTCAGACATCACACACAGCAGAATTTTCACTGATGCATCGCCTCAGTGAAAATAAGCAAAATAAGCAAAGAAAAAAATTAATAAATGGGACTACATCAAACTTAAAAGCTTCTGCACAGCAAAAGAAACCAGCATCAAAATGAAGAGGGAACCCACTGTTTGGGAGAACATATTTGCCAGTGATACATCTGACAAGTAGTTTATCTCCAAAATATAAAGTACTCATACAACTCAACAAAAGGAAGACAAACAATCCAATTTAAAAATGGGCAGAAGACCTAAACAAACACTTCTCCAAACAGGATATACAGATGGCCAAGAGACATGAAAACCCTCAAAGTCACTAATCATCAGAGAGATGCAAATTAAAACAACTATGAGGTATCACTTCACATCTGCCAGAATGGTGGCCATCAACAAATCATCAAACAACAAGTGCTGGCGAAGATGTGGAGAAAAGGGGACTCTAGTACACTGCTGGTGTGAATGCAGACTGGTGCAGCCACTATGGAAAACAATATGGAATTTCCTTAAAAAATTAAAAATTGATCTGCCATTTGACCCAGTGCTCCCACTTCTAGGAATATATCCTAAGAATACCAAAACACCAATCAGAAAGAATACATGCATCCCTATGTTCATAGCAGTGCTTTTCACAATACCTAAGATCTAGAAAGAGCCCAAGTGTTCATCAGTAGATGAGTGGATAAAAAAACTGTGGTATATTTATACAATGGGATTCTATGTAGATGTAAAAAAGAAGGACTTCTTACCCTTTGATACAGCATGGAGGGACCTGAGGAGTATTATGTTAAGCAAAATAAGCCAATCAGAGAAAGACAAGAATCACATAATCTCACTTATATGTGAAATCTAATGAACAAAATAAACTGATGAAAACATAGAAATAGAGGCATGGAAAAATGGAACAGACTGACAAACCTCAGTGGGATAGGGGAGTGGGGTGGAAAGAGATTAACCAAAGAACTTACATGCATCACCCATGGACATAGATAACAGGGTGGTTAAGGTCTGGGGTGGGATGGGAACTAGGAGAAGGGGTCAATGGAGAAAATTAAAGGGGGGCATCTGTAATACTCTCAACAATAAAGATTTTAAAAAACAAATAAACAAAAACAAACACCTGTCTTCTCTCCCTAGGTCCAGGCAGGATATTGCAATTCTCATTTGATCAGTTACTGTTAGTTCCACAGATTGGAGTATGTTCATCTCCAAGGGTAAAAGGCAATGTGATTAGGGATACCTGGAGCCTTGAAATCTGCTTGTTATATGTTCAGGGTACATCAATCTTATCAAAGATACATCAGATAAACTACTTTAGTATAAAATAAACACAAATATATTATGCTAAATGTTCATAATTATTTAAGATGAAACAAGACACCAAGAAATGAAGTCAGCCACTTCAAATAATATCCCAGATGTTTGTTCATCAGCTTCTGCTATTAAGCATATCGAGGTGGAAGTTTTGAAGGATTTTAATACATTTATTACTTAGACTACTTCCTTGTCCAAAATGGTTAATGACTTCTATTGCCTTAAGATAATGCTCAAATCCTTTAGTTGTAGTTCACTGTAAAGGGCACCAATGAGACAACTCTGAGATAGCACAGAGAAATAATTTAGCAGATAAGACTGCAAAGGCTTTGGCTCAAGAACTTTATTCACGGGGGCTTTATTCCCTGAGGCCTCACTTTCCTTTCCCAAACTCCAATACATCCAGTCTGAGAAAGAATGGGCAGAACTTTGAGCCTATACCCTTAACACGGAAAGATGGTATATCCTCAAAAATAAATTAAATCTCCCCCAGGCAATCTATGAAAACACTTAAATCTTTACACAAAAGCTATTACTTTGGGTGCAACTCCTCCATAATGTGTAACTCCCTTTTTTTTAGGGAAACAACTACGTAAGACAATCTGAGCCATTTGTATAAGTTGTCCTACCTGTCAATGTAATAACCCGAAGGAAAGTCAACTTTCTCCATTAGCCCCTCCAGTCCATCAAGGGGCTTACCCAACAGAAGAATGGCAACTAGACTTCACCTAGATGCCAAAGTATAAGGGAGTAAAATACTTTTCAGTTTTCATTGACACTTTCACTGAATAGATAGAAGTATATCCTACTAGGACAGAAAGTATCCTACTGGGAAGTAGCAAAGACTTTACTTAAATGACTAATCCTGGATTCAAAGGAAGATTGTGGTGGGCAGGACCAGAGCGAGGGTGAGTGTGTGAGAGAGTGTGAGTGAACATGAATATGGACAACCAACCTTGAGCAGTGCAGAGACGTGGGGCAGAAGGTTTCTGTGCTATGGATGGAAAGCAGCCAACTACTGGGGTAAGCAGTGCATCAGTGAGCTTCTCCCTGCGCAGCTGGGAGGCCGCACCATTTTGGAAGATCCCTGGTCTTCCCTGGGAGGAGGCAGCAGGGAGCAGCTAGGGCCAAGCAACCTAAGTCCACCAGAGCGCCTTGCACCATCGGTCCAGTGGACCCTGCCATGTCCATGTGTATCAGAGCACAGTAGCGGTACTATCAAGGTACCTGCTGCAGTAGCCAAAACCGGCTGGAAGCCGAGCACCATCCCCCACAGCAGAAGCCTGATCAGAGCCCAGCACCTCCCCCCACAGCAACAGTGACTGGGCAGGAGTGGAGCCCCACCCCCAACAGGCAGTAGCAGCTCAGATCGGCAGCTGAGACCCATCCCCAGTGGCATCAGCAGAGGCTGATCAGTAGCGGTGCCCCAGCCCAAGCAGCAGGGCTCAAGCAACCCAGACCCACCCCTGACAACTGGAGCAGTGGAGTTGGAGTGGAGCCCCTCCCACCACCAGCAGTAAAGTCCCAGGAGTGGAGCATCCTCAGCTCCCAATAGCAGCAAAGGATTGGGACCTGAGAGCACCAGCAGCAGCAATAGCAGTGGAAACCGGGAGCTGACACTCACCCCCAGCAGCAACTGATCAGGAGCTGAGACCCACCAAGCAGCAGCGTACCCCAGCAGCACATCAGTGGGACTCATGTGCCCCAAAAGCATACCAGTGGAACCCACACAACCCAGCAATGCACCAGATGGACCCACGCACCCCAGGAAGCAGCAGCACAGATCGGCAGCTGAGATCCATCTCCAGCGGCATCAGCAGAGGCTGAGAAGGAGTGGTACTCCAGCCCAAGCAGCAGCAAGATGCAGGGAGCCAAGACTTGCATGACAGACCAATACCAGCCACCAGGTGTCAATCCTCCAGGACCCACAGCAGGCAAGAGGTGCCATACACCAAAACAGTCTGGGAGGAACAGCAGTCTTAGTTGATACACACTGACCTGCCTACACACTCCAACACCCCTCACTGGGCTTAGAACTACCAGATTGCTAGAATGGTGAGACAAAGAAACAACACCCAAATGAAAGAAAAAGAGGAATCACCAGAAAAGGAACTACAGGAAATGGAAGAAAACAACTTGTCAGATAAAAAATTCAAAGCAATGATTTTAAGGGTGCTCAAACAATTTGGTGAGAACTACAAGCAACTTAATAAGAATTATGAAGAGCTCACTGGGAATTACTTCAGCTTAAAAAAAGAGGTAGAAGCGATGCATAAAATCAAGAGGAAATAAAGAACGACATAGCTGTTATGAAAAATACCTTAGAAGGATTCAATAGTAGATTAGAAGAAGCTAAAGACCAAATCAACAACTTAGAAGACAAGGTAGAATAAAACACCCAAATAGAGCAGCAAATGGGAAAAAAATTTAAAAAACAGGAGGAGAGTTTAAGGGAGCTGTGGGACAATACAAAATGTAACAACATTCGCATTATAGGGGTACCAAAAGGAGAAGAATCAGAGAAAAAATGGAGAACCTGTTTGAAGAAATAATGACAGAAAACTTCTCTAAATTGATGAAGGAAAAAGTCACACAAGTACAAGAAACACAGAGAGTCCCAAGCAAGATGAACCCAAAAAGACCCACAGCTAGACACATCATAATAAAAATGGCAAACATTAAAGACAAAGAAAGAATCTTAAAGGAAGCAAGAGAGAGACAGAAAGTTACCTACAAGGGAGCTCCCATTAGACTGACAGCTGATTTCTCAATAGAAACACTGCAGGCCAGAAGGGAGTGGCATGAAGTGTACAAAGTCATGCAAGGCAAGGGTCTAAATCCAAGACTACTCTATCCAGCAAGGCTATCATTCAAAATCGAAGGAGAAATAAAGAGCTTCACAGATTGAAAAAAAAGATAAAGGAATTTACCACCACCAAACCAGCACTGCAAGACACGCTAAAGAGACTGTTGTAAAAAGAAGAAGAAACAGAGAAAGAAAGAAAGAAAGAGAGAGAGAGAGAGAGAGAGAGAGAGAGAGAGAGAGAGAGAAACACAGGCATAAAATAAAAATGGCAACAAATAAGTATCTATCAATAATAACTTTAAATGTAAATGGCTTAAATGCTCCAAACCAAAGACATAGGGTAGCTGATTGGATAAGAAAGCATGACCCATGACCCATATATATGCTGTCTACAAGAAACTCATCTCACAACAGAAGACTCACACAGGATGAAAGTGAAGGGATGGAAAAAAATTTACCAAGCAAATGGAAATGAAAAAAACAAAAAACCTAGTGTAGCAATACTCATATCTGACAAGATAGACTTCAAAACAAGGGCCATAATAAGAGACAAAGAAGGTCACTACATAATATTAAAAGGATCAATCCAACAAGAAGATATAACCCTGGTAAACATATACACACCAAATACGGGAGCACCAAAATATATTTTTAAACTTCTGGAGGCCTTCAAGGGAGAGATCAATAGCATTACAATCATAGTAGGTGACTTTAACCCCCCACTGACACCACTGGATAGACCTTCTAGACAAAAAATTAACAAGAACATAGAGTCTTTAAATTACAAACTAGATCAATTGAACTTAATTGATATTTACAGAATAATTCACCCCAAAGCTGCAGAATATACATTCTTCTCAAGTGCACACAGGACATTCTCAAAGATAGACCACATGTTAGGACACAAAGTAAGTCTCTACAAATTCAAGAAGATTGAAATCATATCTAGCATCTTCTCAGATCACAATGGCATGAAACTAGAACTCAATTGCAACAAAAACATTCAAACACTTGGAGGCTAAATAGCATGTCATTAAACAATGAATGGAATACCAACAAGATCAAGGAAGAAATTAAAAACTTCCTGGAAACCAATAAAAACGAACACACAACAACACAATCTATGGGACCCAGCAAAAGCAATCCTGAGAAGGAAGTTCATAGCACTACAGGTCTACCTCAAGAAACAAGAAAAGTTCCTAATTGACTTTCTAAGCCTACAATTTAAAGAACTAGAAAGTAAACAAAAATAAAAACTCAGCCCTGGCTGGTTTGGCTCAGCAGTTGGAGCGTCGGCCTGGGGACCAAAGAATCCTGGGTTTGGTTCCTGCTAGGGGCCTTACCAAAAAAACAAAACAAAACAAAACAAAACAAAACAAAAAAAAAAAACCAGCACAAGTAGAAGGAAAGAAATAGTAAAAGTCAGAGCAGAAATAAACGACATAGAGACTAAAAAAAAAACATTCAAAAGATCAGTGAAACAAAAACCTGGTTCTTTGATAAGATAAACAAGATTGATGGACCTTTAGCCAGACTCACCAAGAAATAAAAATAGAGGACCCAAATAAACAAAATCAGAAACGAAAGAGGAGAAGTAACAACTAACACCACAGAAATATAAAGGATCATCGAAACATACTATGAACAATTATACACCAACAAATTGGACAATCTAGGTGAAATGAACAAATTTCTAGAAACACACATTCTCCCAAAAGTGAACCGGGAAGAGATAGAAAACTTGAACAGACCATTAACAACTAAGGCAATTGAAGATGTAATTAAGAAACTCCCAGAAAACAAACAAAAGCCCAGGCCCGGATGGCTTCATGAGGCAGTTTTACCGAATAGTCAAAGAAGATCTAATACCCAGTCTCCTCAAACTATTCCAAAAAAATCCAAGAAGATGGAAGACTTTCAAACTCATTATATGAGGCCAGCATAATCCTAATTCCAAAACCGGATAAAGACACTACAAAGAAAGAAAACTACAGGCCAATATCCCTGATGAACACAGATGCCAAAATCCTTAACAAAATATTACCAAATTGGATCCAGCAATATATCAAAAATATTATTCATCATGACCAAGTGAGATTCATCCTAGGGATGCAAAACTGGTACAATATTCACAAATCAATCAATGTGATACATCACATAAACAAAATGAAAGAAAAAAACCATATGATCTTATCAATAGATGCTGAAAAAGCATTCGACAAAATACAGCACCCATTTCTAATAAAAACACTCAGCAATGTGGAAACAGAGGGATCATATCTTGTCATAATAAAAGCCATATATGAAAAACCTACAGCCAACATCATACTCAATGGGCAAAAACTAAAAACATTTCCCTTAAAAACAGGAACAAGACAGGGATGTCCACTTATGCCACTCTTATTTAACATAGTACTGGAAGTCATAGCCACAGCAATTAGACATGAAGAAAAAATAAAAGGGATCCAAATTGGAAAGGAGGAAGTGAAACTGTCATTATTTGAAGATGACATGATATTGTACATAGAAAACCCTAAAGACTCCATCAAAAATCTACTAGACTTAATAAATGAATTTAGCAAAGTAGCAGGATACAAAATTAACATCAAGAAATCGACAGCATTCTTATACACCAATGATGACCTCACAGAAAGAGAAACTAAAAAAACAATCCCATTTACCATTGTGGCAAAAAAAATTAAGATACCTAGGAATAAACTTAACCAAATAAATAAAGGACCTCTTCACAGAAAACTACAGGTCATTGAGAAAACAAATAGAGCAAGATATAAAAAAAGTGAAAGCATATACCATGTTCATGGATTGGAAGAATTAACATCATTAAAATGTCCATACTACCCAAAGCAATCTATAGATTCAGTGCAATCTCCATCAAAACACCAACAATATACTTCACAGAACTAGAACAAATACTCCAAAAGTTTATATGGAACCAAAAAAAGACCCTGAATAGCCACAGCAATCTTGAAAAAGAAAAACTAAGTAGGAGAGATCACAATACCAGATATCAGGTTATACTACAAAGCCACTGTAATCAAAGCAGCCTGGTACTGGCACAAGAACAGGCATATAGATCAATGGAACAGAACAGAAAACCCAGAAATTAACCCAAGACAATATGCTCAAGTAATATTTGACAAATGTGGCAAGAGCATACAGTAGAGTCAAGACAGCTTCTTCAATAAATGGTGTTGGGGAAATTGGACAGCTACATGCAAAAAAAATGAAGCTAGACCACCAACTTACACCATACACAAGAATAAACTCAAAATGGGTAAAAGACTTAAATGTGACCCATGAATCCATAAAAATCCTAGAAGAAAATGTAGGCAACAAAATTTCAGACATCATAAGCAGCAGAATTTTCATTGATACGTCACCTAAGGCAACAGAAACAGGAAAAAATGAACACATGGGACTACATCAAACTAAAAAGCTTCTGCACAGCAAAAGAAGCAACCATCAAAGTGGAAAGGGAACCCACTATATGGGAGACCATAATTGCCAATGATACATCAGATAAGGAGTTAATTTCCAAAATATATAAAGTACTCATACAACTCAACAAAAGGAAGACAAAGAACACAATTTAAAAATCAGCAGAGGATCGCCCTGGCCAGTTTGACTCAGAGGTTAGAGTGTCTGTCCGCGGTCCAGAGAGACCCAGGTTCAGTTCCTGCTAAGGGCACATGCCTTGGTTGCAGTTCATCCCAGCCTTGGTTGGGGTCATGTGAGAAGCAGTCACTCGAAGTGTCCCTTTCACTTTGATGTTTCTCTCTCTCTCTCTCTTCCTCTCTCTCCCTCCCACTTTATCTGAACAAAAATGGGGAAATGTCCTCGGGTGAGGATAAAAAAAAAAGGGGGCAGAGGACCTAAAGATACACCTCTCCAAATAGGACATACAAATGGCCAAGAGACATGAAAAACTGCTCAATGTCACTAATCATCAGAGAGATGCAAATTAAAACAACAATGAGGTATCACCTCACACCTGTCAGAATGGCTGCCATCAACAAATCATCAAACAACAAGTGCTGGCAAGGGTGTGGAGAAAAGGGGACTCTAGTACACTGCTGGTAAGAATGTAGACTGGTGCAGCCACTATTGAAAACACTATGGTGTTACCTCAAAAATTTAAAAATTAAATTGCCATTTGACCCAGTGATCCCATTTCTAGGAATATACCCTAAGAAGCCTGAAACATTAATCAGAAAGAATATATGTACCCCTATGTTCATAGCAGCACTATTTACAATAGCTAACATCTGGAAACAGCTCAAGTGTCCATCAGTAGATGAGTGGATAAAAGAGCTGTGGTACATATACACAATGGAGTACTATGCGGCTGTAAGAAAGAAAGATCTCTTATCTTTTGAGATGACATGGAGGGACCTGGAGAGTATTATCCTAAGCGAAACAAGCCAAGCAGAGAAAGACAAATATCACATGATCGCACTTATTTGTGGAATTTAATGAACAAAACAAACTGATGAACAAAATAGACCCAGAGACATAGAAGTAGGGTACAGACTGACAAACCTCAGAAGAGGGGGTGGGGGGGAGGGAAGAGATAAACCACAGAACTTATGTGCATGTATGCATAACCAATGAACATAGACAACAAAGCTGGGGACGGTGCGGGGGGTGGGGGCAATGAGGAGGAGGATGTCAATGGGGGAAAAAGGAGACTCATCTGTAACAAAAATAAATTAATAATAAAAAATAACTAATACCCAGATTCGGCCTACCTTAGTTCCTACAAAGTGATAACAGGCCTTGCTTTATATCCCAGGTCACCCAACAACTAGCTACCTCCCTAGGAATTCATTATCACCTCCATTCCTCATGGAGGCCTCAGCATGAGGAAAGGTAGAAAGGGCTAATCTTTTAATACTTTAAAGTCCTCTTTAGAAAACTAAGCCAGGAAACAGCTTTCCCATGGGTCAAAACCCTTCCCATAGCTCTTCTTTAGGTACCAATTGCTCCACAGTTGTCTCTAAATTAAGCAAGCCCTTAAGAAATGTTATATGGATGGCCTTCCCAATATTCAGATCTCCTATTCGATTCTGAATTCCTTACCTTAAAGTAATGTATAATACCCCTCAGACAAGTTCAAAAGGCCATCCAAGAATATGACAATAAGAGACTCCCAGACCCTAGGGCGGATACCTGGGAGGGACAACCTTCCCACCAGGAACACAAGACATAAAAACCTGGAAAAGGTGTTCCCTTGAAGACCAGCTAACTCCATGTTGGAAGGGCCCCTTCCCTGTACTGTTATCAAGGTACCTGGGATTGCAAGATGGATACAACTCACGGGAGTCAAACCTTATATGACAGAAGACCTGACACCCACTCAGTATCCAGACTACTCCTGCGAGCCAATTGGAGACCTCAAACTCCTCTTTAAACAGTCAGCCAAATCAAATGATTATTCCCCTCTTTACCCTGCATCTAGGCCTGGCTTTAGGGGTCTATATCCTTACCTAGATGTCTATCTACTCACTAATAATACTGCTTCTTTCCTTAACTCTATCTGGCCTTGCTGGATATATATTCATTCTCAGAACTGAGGACAAATAGCTCCTACAACCTTTACCGATTGGGCTATCACCCCCACTTTCCTACACATACAGACAAATCACATCTTGCCTGGGAAAGGAGTAGTAAATGCAGTCAAAGGAGAAAAAGAATTCTTCCCTTGGTATCACCAACAACTAGATGCCCTATGCCAGTGTGGAGGAAATTTAAGAATTCTACCTGAATCCTTATTCACCCATTTGGTAAATATAAGAGGCACCCAATTCCTGATCTGCATTCATAGCCCTTTTCCTGGTTCCTTAAACCAGGGACCAATTGTAGGAAACCTGACTCCACCCAATGTTTACACATTTTTACTGTCCCCACCCACAACAGAGGAAGAAGCCTAGGACTACAGGCCTCAATAGGACAAGGGGGAACCTATGAGAGAATCTTCCACTGGCCCAAAGAATAAACTCTCAATAACCAAAATTACAGCAGCTCTAAGGGAACATTATTCTGTGAGCGTTGGCCTGCTAACTTTACTAGACCCTCCTTCTTCCTCAGTGTAATATGACCAGGCGTGAAATGTTATCCACTTCTAAACACACCTAGTTCACCTCACCAAAACCATTATCTTTAGGAGCCTACCAGATTCAATCTATTTCTTGAAAGAAAAGACGAAGATGCTTCCCAGTGACCAAGCTCCCTCACATCCACTAATATGGCAGCTCAAGGAATTTCTATTTACTCTCTTATCTGAGAAAAAAAAAAAGGATAAGACTACATGACTCTATAGAAGGAAGGGCAGGACTCCTATCAGGATGGGAGGTCATCCAGGCATCCATATTGTCCATGTGGTACACTACTCTCACAAGGCCTATACTTCATCCACGAGTCTCATACTTATCTTTCACCTCCACGCAGATGGCAGGCCTTTGCTCCCTAGGATACATAACCCCACATATTGACATCACCTGGGTTAATGTCTTCTCTCCCCCAGCCACTTTTTAATAAGGGAAATTTATTCAAAAGAGCATTTCCCCTCATCCCCTCTTGGTGCTGCTGCAGGAGCAGGAGGATCAGTTGCTGCAGGGTTAATCCTCCGAGCACAATCCCAACTCTTCTAAAACACCACATATTCCTTCAAAAAGACTGCTGAGACTCTTTCTCAGCTACAAGACCAACTTGATTCTCTTGTGGCAGTAGTCCTACAAAATAGAAGAGTTTTAGACTTATTGACTGCTGGCCAGGGAGAGCATGCGTACACTTAAAAGAAGAATGTGCCTTTATGTCAACTAGTTGGGGCAGGTACAACAAAACATCAAAGACTTATTAGTCAAGGCAGATAATATCCGGAATCTAGGTCAACCAGACTGGAGGCCTCCCAGTGTTCTTAACTGTATACTCCCTTTCATCGGACCATTTGTCATATTTCTTGTCCTTCTAGCTTTTGTCCTAAACTATTAAGATTTATAACATAATTTATCTCTATCAGGTACTTGTACTCCAGGAATACCATAACTTGATGATGACTCTAGACACTATTGCAACCTCCTTTCATGCCAAGGTCTCACTGTCCCTTTGACAGAGAGCAAAGATCACTTAGCGCTGAAGGAAAACTCACCACTTTTCAGCAGGAAGCAGCTAAGAGACCCTACTCCCCTTTCCCTTAGAGAATTTAGAGCCTAGAGTCCTTGAGAAGGGAATGTTAGAGTAGGCAGTTAGACAGGCATGAACACAGCAGGACAATAGGCCAGGTATGGAATGTCACCAGAGCAGAGAGTCCCAGGTACCTAGCAATAGGCAGAATTTGGGAAACAAGTATTGTAAGACAGACCCTCCCCTGGGGCACCTTTTCCTCCCCTAGCCTATCACTGGTCGTGCATTTTAGATGCCCTGACCTTTCATATTGCTGGTCATGCAGATTTGACCCTCCTCTGACCTTTCTTCTCATGACATGTCTCTAGTCATGTGGGTTAGGTCCCATTAGAGGGGAAACAAGGGGGCCAGAGAAAAGCCTCATGTGACTTCAATACAAGGATGGGAGGTGACAGGACAAGCCCTGATAGGTCAATTTAAAGAAGGAAGTAACTGGCCCCAACTGGCTAGAAAAGGAGCCCTTGCCAACACCCCGGGCAGTTCTTTGAACGACCTACTCGGTTCTTCTCTCCAGAGTGTACTTTCACTTTGCTTGCTGAATAAACTTTCGATTTGAGCTTTTGCTTCTGAATTCTTCTCTTAGCCAAACTCAAGAACTGAGGTCTCTGAACCAAGGTCTAACCTCTGGTGTTGCTCACCATTGACACATTATTTTGACATGGTTTAGAAAGCCTCCACCAGCTAGCCCTGTGTACTTCTCCAACTCCATTTCTTCCTACTTACAAACCCTCTTTGTATATGCTACTTACTCTCCAGCCATATTGAATTGTTTCAGTTCCTCCAAGGTCCCTTATAAACCTCCTTGTGCCTGCATCATGTTTTGCTCACACATCAAGCAGTTAATTTCTTGTCCTTAACTTAATCATCTCTTTCTTAGGAGGGCTGTCTAGTTCAGTTCCACTGCCTACATGTTATCAGAGAAACCTGTACTTCCTCTGTCATAGTACTTCCCATACTTTATTGGTTTGGTATATATAATATATAATTATCTGTCTTCCACTTGACAATCGTGTCTTCCACTTGCCCAACACTACATCACTAGCTCACCACTATATCCCTAGTTTCTCACACAATGCCTGAAACATAGGACACTATGATTATATATAATGAGTTCACACATTTTCCCTCCTGTTACACTATTTACTTGTGTTCCTTTCTTGTGGAATTTCTCTTAGCATTCACAAATCTATGATTTTTTAGAGTCACCTAACTCTAAGGACAGACTCCATCAGTCTTCTAAAGAATTTCCTTTTAATCACTTGGTCATGTGATTGCCATTTCTTTGTATTGTATTGTGACTTTCTCAGAGGCTCAACTCTCCCTACAGTCTCAGGGTCCACAGATCACAATGAACCCTCTGACCTCTCTCATCTGAAGGCTAAGAGAGATTATTCTTTCCACAATCCTTTAGGATGAGAAGATGCCACTAGAAATTTTTTTCTTATAGGCTAACTTTTCAAGATAAGATCTTCTTTTGTTTTTCTAAGATGGAGTTCTGAACCTGTTTTACCTACTTAGGATCTTCATTTCTAAGAGTATACAAAGTCTAGGTTTAGTTTTGATCTGCCTGAATGGTGTCTAGTGTGTCTAGGATACACATACTGGTGTGCATTAATGTTGGGTCAGAGGAGAAGCAAAATGTCTATAACTGGGAAAAGAATTAAACAATGATGGTGCTGTAACTTTAATAATAACATGACCCATAGTAAACTTATAGCACCAAAGAAAAATAATCAACTTGAATCCAGCCTGGATTGATAGTATGCCCAATAAGCCAAATCTGAATGATGTAGCCATCGAAATAGAATATTCTGCAAAGTGGCGACCCTCAAAGTCAGGTGGATAGAAAGCAGTTGTATTTCTTCAGAATGAAATCGCTTAGTTTGAAACAAAGTCTCAATCAATTACTTGAGGGTAGGAAAATGGTCCACCTTTTCCAGAGGGTGTGCATTCTAGGATTAGATAGATCATTAAAGAAGTAGCTAGGTAGGCTGGGATTCATACTGTGCATAAACCAGAACATATTATTCAGAGTGTAGTCAGAATAACAGAAACTTACCAGGTACATCAAAAGGAAGGATTTTAATTTGGGTAATGGATTCCACTGGTATAGAAATGCTGAAAGAGCAGAAAGGGTCCAGAATGTAACCCAGAAGGGGAGGTGGTAGAGAAAGAAGAGGCAGCTACCATCCCTGAAAGAAAGAAGAGTGAAGCAAACAGAATTAGAATCTCTGGGAATGGATCCTTTGGAGCTGTTCCCAGGGATCTTGATAAAAATCAAACATACAAAAACCTAGTAGATATGGTGAGGATGGATATGCATGTGCTTGGTACATATGCCCTAGGAACCCTGAACCTGGTTCAATGCAGATGAAAACTATATCTAAGCCTCATTTGTTCTTAAAATGAAGTTCCTTAGAGATTTGGCCAGGATTGAACCAACTGAAAAGGCATTAACCAGCAGGTAAAACACCTTCAGAACCTCAGCTGATAAGAACTGAGGCAGGGAATATCTTGAAATTTTCGCATTAGTTGATGAGGTGCTTTGTGTTAGACTGAAATATATGGGATGATAAAGAGACAGAGTATAGCAGGGCTAGGCATGGTACCTGAAAAACGCTATATAGGAATGTAGAGCAGTGGGAAAGGGAGAGAAAATATGGTCAGAAAGGTAGCAATTACTTCAAGAAATGCAAGTTGTTGGGTTGGTTTTTTTTTAATACAAAGAATGAACAATTTAAAAAATTTTAAATCGACTTTACAGAGGAAGCGGGGAAAGAGAGAAAGGGAAACATCAGTGTGAGAAAGAAACATTGATCAGTTACCCCCCACACACACCTCGACTGGGGATTGAACAGCAACCTGGGTATGTGCCCTGACTGGGAATCAAACCTGTCACCTTTTGCTATATGGGATGATGCGCTAACCAACTGAGCCACACTGGCCAGGGCTAAAGAGTGAGCAATTTTTAAGGAAGGGGACAAAGTTAATAATATACATCCTCCAGAAAAGTTAAATAAGATGAGAACTAAGAAAATGTATTACAGTTAGTGTCCATGTTGTCATTGGCAACCTACGGGAAGAAAGTTTCCAAAGCATTCGTGCACTGGATTGATGAAGGAATGTGATGTTGAAAGGGTGAGTAGTTTATTCTAACTTCTCTTTAAGGTGCTGACTGTACAGGGAAGTAGAGAAGAGGGTGATAATTTGAGATAAACCAGGGCCAATAAAAGTAATGGAAAATATTTTGTCATATCTGTAGCATTATAAGAAAAGATATAATAGAAGTAAAGAATATTAATATTCAAGAAAGAAGAGGAAGGAATTAAGCCTAGGATAGAAGAATGACACGAAATAACAATCTATCAATGGCTCAAACCCCAGAAATATTCTTCTAATGGAGACATTCCTTTGGTGGAGGTGTAGTTGGGGCTCCTTACTAAATGTCCTCTGTGCATTGCCTCCTTTTACCCTGAAAGAGAACAAACTGAACCACTTTTATGGGAGACCCAAAGGTATCCATTATCATGAAAGGAAAACGAAAAGGTTAAAAACTGGTCTTTGCCACCAGGTAGAAATATGCAAATACGTGCAGAGAGAAGAGTTGTAACCATCACATTCTTAAGCAATTCTGTTAGCTGTTTTCTCTTCAAGCCATTCAAATCTAGCAAATGTCCTAACCATTCAACTGGAACTAATTGCTCTTGTAAACTTATCAGTGATTTTCATGTTGCTAAAGTTATAGAAGTTTTTCTATCTTCAGGTGATCAGAAGCACAATCTACCACTCTCCCCTGTCCTCTCCTGGCTTCCATGACACCACATTCGCCTGGTTTTCCTTCCACCTAATAGTATAGTAGTAGATTCTCTCTCTCTCTCTCTCTCTCTCTCTCTCTCTCTGTCTGTCTGTCTGTCTGTCTTTCTCTCTCTCTCCCTCTCTCTCTTAAATAGCTCATCTTTCTCTACTTAAACAGTGAATGTCAGAGTCCTTGATGCCTGGGCCTAGGCCCTATTCTAAAACATGATTTTAAATATCATTATAAATCATTAAATGACATCGGTACCTCTAAATACCACTTGTACATGATAGCAACTCCATCCCAGACCTGTCCTTTGAGTT
This sequence comes from Tadarida brasiliensis, assembly GCA_030848825.1. Lineage (NCBI taxonomy): Eukaryota > Metazoa > Chordata > Mammalia > Chiroptera > Molossidae > Tadarida > Tadarida brasiliensis. The sequence goes on from CM061266.1 coordinate 93,466,012, forward strand.
CCACACCTAGAATGCCTACTTACCAACTCCAGCTGGATGTTCATAGTTATACTGGCACCGTTAATTTCCTACCCCCACAAAAACTATTTCTCTCATTTTCCCTATCTCAGTAAAGGGCACCATTATTCACCCAGTTGCTTAAGCCAGAAACCTTAAAGTCATACTTGATTTCTCCCTTTATTAACTCTCAAATCCAAGTCAACACCAACTGTTTTTTATCCTCTAAAATGTCGTCTAAATGGGAGGAAGGGAGAGAGAGAGAGAGAAATATCAATCCGCCACCTCTTGCACACCTCCTACTTGAAATTGATCTCACAATCTGGGCACTTACTCTGACCAGAAATCGAACTGGGATCTCTCAGTTCATGGGACGACACTCAATCCACTGAGCCACACTGGCCAGGCCAATTACTTAATTTCAATTTATAAGACACTCAATTCAAAAGGCTTAGAGAATTGGATATTTTATTATCTCACATAATAAGAAAATGCATAAATTGAGCAGTCCTAGATTTTCAAATTTGTACATCAAATATTCCATTAAAAATGGAATTTCTTTCTTCCTGCATTGCCCTCATGGGACTCAGAGAACAAAGGGGAACCAATACAAACCTGAAATCATGCTGCTTGCTGTGCCACAATAAAGTCCTTTGTCTCTGACCAGGAATCTCATGTCTTCTGCCAACACCCATGAAACAGTGGCAGGCTAACTTGTTAGTTTGTAAGACAGGTAAAAATCTCAAACCCTTCAGAGTTCTTGATAACTCATAGAGTCCCTGTTGCCATGGACTTGTAGAATCATTATTCTGTGATGCTAGCAACTTGCTTCAACTACCTTTGCTCTGTAACCATGCCCTGTCCACACCACTGGACAGTATTTTCTCCCATTATCTGAATCTAGTCAAAAATTTCCAATACTTGTCCAATATTTTCAGGCAGGTCAAGTCTCAGACCTGTCCTGGCTATTCTTCTCCACCATACCATTTTATTAACCAAATACATTATAACCAAATTATTAACAACATTAATAAGGAGGATTATCTGGCACCAAATGTCAGCACTTGGTAGACAAATGTCCACATTTGAGCCTTCAGTCCCATGGGTGATTTTGTTAAGGGAGGACAGGAAACCAATCATCCTCTATGACCCATAGCATTCTGGTTTGTCAACCATTCATAAAATGTGATAGAACTAAAAGATAGACGTAAAGCCAGGGCCATCCTCTGAGTCCTCCCGGATGGTTTCGAAAGTGTAATGAAGCAATGGTAATTGAATCAAGAGCAGGAAATGTTGCCATCACCATTTTGCCAGACATATGCCTGACAGTGCACAATGACCGTAGCCCAGACTACTGGAATGGATGCCAGACAAATGGCTGTCACGATCGTGTGAGAGCTCTTGTGTGCAGATTGCTGAACAATGAACACTGGGGCAATGGCAGCGTTTACAGTGATTAAGGTTATACGTCTAACTAAAATTGTCACTCTCTCAGAGTTTGTTTCACATCTAATAGCAATACCCATCAAAGAGATAATAATCATATTAATTACAGTTGTAAAAATAGTGCCTCACACTTATGCCTCACTTTATAAGCTACACAGCACTTTCCACTCATGTTGTCCTCACAACTCTTTGAGGCCAGTACTCCCGACTTCCTCTTGTAACTAAAATATAAAATGGAAGGAGGGGCTGGGGTTACAAAGGTTGCATGCATTTGTCAAAATTCAGCAAAAGTACACTTAAGATTTATGTATTTTAATATGTGTCCATTTTACGTCAAAAGAAAAAAAATCTGTAAGTAAATATTTAACTCTAATTAATAATATAAATGCTTGCCCGGCCGGTGTGGCTCACTGGTTGAGCGTTGACCCATGCACCAAGAGGTCACTGGTTCGATTCCCAGTCAGGGCACATGCCCAGGTTGTGGGCCCGATCCCCAGTGGGGGCATGCAGGAGGCGGCCAATCGATGTTCTCTCTCATCGATGTTTCTATCTCTCTCTCCCTTTCCCTTCCTTTCTCTCAAATATCAGTAAAGAAAAAATATTTTTTAAAAAATAATAGACATGCTGAAGTATTTAGGAGAAAGATAGCAATCTATGCAAATTTACTTTAAAATCCATAAAAAAGTAAGATGGATTAATGGATGGATAGAGAGACGGAAATATGAATAGATAACGGGATAAAAGAAGTAAAGTGTTAATGGCAAAGTCTAACTGATGTAATTATTAATGTTCACTGTAAAAGTCTTTCAGCTTTGGCTTTCATTTGAATTCTTCATAATAAAATGTTTTTAGGGGGGAAAATGGAGGCTTAGAGAGATTAAACCTGTCTTCAGGTTACAGTCTGAGACTCAAATCCAGTTCATCTGATCCCAGTTCCCATGCCTAACAGGAATGTGTAAGAAAGTCGTTATTGTTCAGTGTTTAAAGGAAGGCAGTAATGCAGGTAAGTACTAAATTCTGGTTCACCAAGAGCTCTGTCCAACCAGAATATTCTGTACTGTAAAAGGAATGATTATTTAAGTAAGGAGACTGTTTTTAAATCCCACCTAGACTCATCTCAAGGAGTATTGCCCACTTCATAGCAGCCCCTTTGGGATATTTGACAGTTATTTTAAGGATGCTGCCTCACTCAGAGCACTGTCACCCTTCTTAAGAGTACTTTCAGAACTCAAAGCACCTCTTCACATATTCTCAAGGATGACAAACTTTCGTCCCTTTAAAACATCCAAATGTTACCTGACTGAAGCCCAGTCAGGTAAATAACATGCATTTTACCATATTGTCTCTTTGTAAAACTATCCAGTAAATACAGAGCATCACAGAAGGTATTTTGTTTGTTTTTGTTTGATAAAATGACCCAGACCCTTAAACTAACAGAACTGGTTTTCTTGTATGCCATAAAAATTATTTCTGAAACCTGCTCTGTGCCAGTGTTTGGGGCAATGGCAGCATCTCACCCATGGTAGTACTTACTAACTTTTGTAACAATCATTTGTTCATCATCTGTCTCAAGCAAACAGACTAGAAACTTCATGAGGGCAGGGATCCTGGAAACTGTCTCACTCTCTTAACACTGGGCCTTTGTTTTTATTCACAAAAATAATTAATAAAAGAATGAGTTAATGAGTGAATAAGTAAATGAAGGGACTGATTATGCTAACTAATATGAAAATCTGTAACCTTTTGACTGTATGTGGCTTAATATTTTGACTGTAATTTAATTTCTTTAGTATCACATCCCATACATGTTATGCTATGCAGTGACTGAAAAGTTACAAAACATACCTTTCCACCCAGTGGTCTCCAGAGCTCTCCGCCTCGTCCGCTCTGTTCCACTGTCCTCAACACTGGGAACAATACTGGCTTCTTGTTGGGCTTCCAACTGGGTTTAAACCCTTAGATTGGACAGTAAAAAAAAAAAAAAAAAAATCCAGAAAGTAATTGTTTATAGCAACAAATCAGACCAAAGTACTTTTGAAAAAAAAAAAAAAACGAAAAGAAAAACTAAATAATTTCTCAAAAACAATTACAGACAACCCTCACAGCACACAACCTAACTGAGACCATTTTCCAAGAACCAGCTTAGACCTGAGGTAGGGGTGTCTGAAAGTTTCATCATACATATAAATCTTCCATGGTGCTTTAACAGACTTCTGCAGTCCTGTGTTCCATTCAAACATCTACAGAAATGCTTCCTCAGCAAACAAGTAGTTACTCATACAGTGCAGGGAAGTGTCCATTTTTAGATAAGATCTTGGTATTTCCTTGTTCCCGTTATCATCTTAGTTGTTAAGATGCTTAGATAAACATTTATTCACTCAGGTTTCTAATAAAATTATTTTACATCCTTCCTTCCTTTACTATTTGGGGTCTTGTCATTTTATTCTTGTGCTATTACACAGAAGAATCATTGGAGTCTTGACTATGTTGCTGCTATAAATGTGGTTGAAAAAAGAAAAAAACATTAAATGTTGCCCATGTGTATCTGTATGACATTTTAAATTATTATTATTAAATAACTAAATATATCCATTACATTGTTTATAATTCTTGAATAAATTCTTTTTTTTTCAAAAGTAGGATTAAGAAGTTAGCCAAAATTACTTACTACTAAGAATAGACTAAGAATAAGAAGCTGATGTAGTTAATGCTTCAGGGCTGATAAAGTTAAGGCTACATGCCCCTTCCAAAACCCTGCAGAGGACTCAGTAATGTATTTAGGTCTGTGCTTATGTAACTTTGTAAAAGAGATTTTTGTATCCATTTTCTCTAAAAGGAAACTTCGCCCTGGCCAGTATGGCTAAGTGGTCAGAGTGTTGGCCCTCATACCAAAGGGTCTCAGGTTCGATTCTGGTCAAAGGCAGGTACCTGGGTTTTGGGTTCATTCCCTACCCCATCGGGACGTGTGTGGGAGGCAATCAATCAATGTGTCTCTGTCATGTTGATGTTTCTCTCTCTCTCTCCGTCCCCCCTCCCCCTTCCCACTCTCTCTAAAAAATCAATGGAAAAATATCCTCAGGTGAGGATTAAAAATAAAATAAAATAAAAGGAACCCTCAAATTTGTATGAGCTTCAGGACCCACAAAACTTGGATCTGCCATGTAATAGGTTATTCAAGGAGACTGTCAATAAAATAAAATAATTTATTTCTAATAAAAAGGAAGCCCTTCACATGATGTCCTGCCTGAATGCAAGGAGTGGCAATTTGCAAAGACTCTTCCAGATCCTGGGTACTAAGACTACTTTTTCAAGGTCTTGAAATCAAAAAACCTTTATGCTTTGAGGCAATTTTTTAAAATATAGGCTTATATTACTTATCTCTAATGCTCCATTTCCCTTATTCTGAAAATAAATAGACAGATAGATATAGCTATTTAAGACAGTTTCAAGTGTCCCATCCCTTTCTATAATACATTTTGCAATGTTTTAGTCTTTGACATTACACTGTAAAACTCCAACCAACAAAAGCCTACCATCCATAAGGCTGTATCAGGTACCACAGCTTTATGTAAATGATAACATAATACCAGGACTGTTATAACCCCAGATACCCATGCACATGAACAATGTCAAGGTTGAATACTTTCATTTATTTGAATGCTGAAAACAATGTTATACACAAGTGAACTTAATATAACCACAGGAACCTTTGAACAATATTCTCATTACTTACACTTTAAACTTACAATAATTCACATAACTCTGGTTGGCATTGTTTTTGAGATGAGGAAAGTAAAGCCTAATAAACTTAGGTTCTTTCCTATCCTGTGGCAGACATCAGCAAATTGTCATCGGATTCTTTCCTTACATTCCAGGCAGCCATTACCAACACACCCATGTGGACACATGAAACAAAACCTATTCAATAAAGCAGGTCTAGACCAAGAACACATGATGGTCAGGACATAAAGAAGTAGGATTACCACCCCCTCACCACTCACACCCACCCCAATCTGTCACTATTGCTTCTTATTTTGACATCTCTTATTTTAATATCACATCATTTCATTCTCATAAAAATTCTTCTTCAAGAAAAATAAGCTATTTTTCCAGTTTATGACTAAAGTACTTTCCTTTCTTGGTGACACTTTGTGGGTGATGATGACTGAGAATGTTGTCTTCATATTTAGCTCTTCCCATGACAGTTGGTACAAATGTCTCCACTTACTCTCCTGGGACCTGGTGCTCCAGACTTGGACTCTTGCTTTCTCTGGCCAGCCACACTGCTGGAAGTCATCTGTCTAAACATGGAATCCTTTAGCCCACATTCCCTCATTGCTCATGTTCTGTGCCTCTCAACCGTCTGCGGCTTTGGGCTTAGCAAACACCAGGGAAACTACTCATAGCTTCACCTGTATTCTGAATACTATTTAACCCTAGAAAGTGAGATGTTTCATAGCAAGTGGTGTTTTAATCTTCTTTGAGGAGGCTTCCCTTTTATCATCTTCTGCTTTCAGAACAACAGGCAAAGACAGAGAAAGAAATAGATTATTTTGAAGGAGGAACTGATTATACTGATGGATGTATAAGTCTATCTTCCAGCTGAAAAAAAAAAAATGCTTATGGAAAGTACTTTGTACTACAAAATGGTGAGCAGACAGTAGAGATCCATCTTTCCCTAGATTCCTTGAAGCTTGCCACAACACAGAGTCAGGGTTCACCACCAGTGGCTATCCAGGGACATGTTTTGCAAGGCACTCATCAGCAAGAATTTTGAGAAATAACATTTTTTTCCCATTTTAATAAATTTAGGCTTGCATAGAGAATAGTGGTCTCTAACTAACTCAGCTAATTCACTAACTAACTCAAAAGTAAGCAGTGGAAGGCCACAATGATTGCTATTCCCTTCCACCCTCACCACCATGCTAACACTATATAAACCCTGGATATGTGTACAAAGTATTAGGAATTTGGATAAGGGATGCTGACTGGGGCAAAAATAATTGATGTCTTCCAGACAAACTCCTTTCTCAAAAATCTTGATGACTCTTTTTTCTCCCTCTCTTCATCAATTTATTTATTTAATATACATTTATTGTATCCCCTACCAAGGGCAGGTATAGAGTAAGTATTGATTACTAAAAGATAAATAACTCTGAAAATTAGGTGTAGATATTTTTACTTCTTGAACACCTAATATATATAGCAGGCAAGTACATATTTGTTCTTTATTCAACCTGTAACATAGAAATTACTCTTTTTTTTTTCTTTTTCACCAAGTGATAAAGACTTGAGGAGGTCATGTAAAACCTGTGTTTTAAGACTAAAATGTGGCCTTGGCAGATGTGACTCAGTTGGTTGAGCATCATCACATGCACCGAGAGGTCACAGATTTGATTCCTCACATGCCTGGGTTACAGGCTCGATCCCCAATAGGGGGTATGCAGAGGCAGCTAACTGATGGTTCTCTCTCATCAATATTTCTCTCTCTCTCTCCCTCTCCTTCTCTCTCTTTCTCTAAAATCAATAAAAACCAAATTTTTTTAAAGACTAAAATGTGGTATAAATTGATTTGAACCCAACCCTGTCCTCTGCAATATTGCCTCAACTTTCACAGTTAAGTGAAAGAAAGAAACATATAAGAATGCATTTACCTTCCAAGGGATAAATTGTATCACATAGCTGTGTACCTGATGTTATAGGTGCACACTGTGGAGAGTAACATTCTGTTCAGCGACTTCAGACCCTCACCTAGTCCTTATGGAGAATAAAATGTGCGAGATCCCTAACATAGGAATCAAAAGCATTGTTTTCTTATTTTACAACAGCATACAATTCCTAAAGCAGCCACACCTGCCCAGATTAATGATCTGCTGTATGGTTTCAGTCTTGTACAACGGCAGCCCACATACCACCTTGATTAGACGGCTCCTGTGAAAAACTTAAGAGGAATGCCAATTCAGGAACCTCAGTTGGATAGGAATACAGTTGCATAAACAAAAATCTGGTCTGAGTAACCATGATACTATCACTTTATACAGAGATGATGAGAGAAGAAACAGCATTTATTTTGTAACTTAAAGTATGTAGATGATCAACATTTGGTTAGTTTACCAGAAAAAACATGTAAGTAAAAAAACACCTGTAAATAATGCTTTAGAATATAGATTGGATTATAATAATGAATATTTTGGCATTATTAGTTTTAAAATGCATCAATACAACAAGAAAAAGAATCATACAAATAAACTGGCAAAAAATCGTTTTACTATTGTAAATGTGAATTATCATTATAAAACATCTGACTCAGGAAGGTCTCCTAACAACTTTGTTTTCTTTCTAATATGTAGAGGAAAATGATAGGCAGTGCGTATATCTTTAGGAACCAAGATGAGACCTGTAGACTAAGGACAGAACTGGAAAAGGCAGTGTGTTTGTGGGAGGGGAAGCACAATAAATACATACCACTGAAAAGTAATAGTACCTAGTTTCAAAAGTTTGCTTTTCCATACTCACCACTAGGCAATGATTCCTGCTTATTCCCTAGTCCACGTTCTCAGTTTGTACTTTTTTGACTAGCAATCTTTATTTTCACTTTAGTACTTGTTTTTTTTTTTTTTTTAATCCTCACCTGAGGATAATTTTCCATTTTTTGTTCAGATAGAGTGGGAGGGAGAGAGAGGAAGAGAGAGAGAGAGACAGAGAGAAACATCGACGTGAAAGGGACACATCGAGGGGCTGCCTCCCGCACAACCCAACCAGGGCCAGGGACAAACTGCAACCGAGGTACGTGCCCTTAGCGGGAACCAAACCCGGGTCTCTCTGGACCGCAGGCCGACGCTCTAACCGCTGAGCCAAACCGGCCAGGGCAATTTTCACTTTAGTACTTGTAAAATAAAGGAACATATGCCTGTCCTGTGGATGAACTAAATAAGGGCAGCAAAATGCACTCACTGTGATTGGTTAAGCATTTGCCAGTTCTAGACAAGAGGCAGAGCCGATGCTTATGTCCTAACCGTGTGGTTTACTCAAATAGTCATGTCACAATTAATTGGGCTCACCAAAATTTTCAGTCAGTTGATTCAGCTGCAGTTCTTTAGACATGGTTTTTCCCCACAGCAGGGACCAGACTAGCTCTTTCTAAATGGCTGAAATAACCAGTAGCAAAGCCGGTCATTCAAACTACTTCTCTAGTATAGAAAGAGTTGTGATCACAGGCTTAAATTATGGGTTGAATTGATACAGTGTTTCTTTTTTCAAAGTGGAAAAACAAAATAACCTGTGTTTGTTTTGCTACTTTAGGTACAGGAGAATGTATAATATTAAGTTGGTTTCACAACTTTTTTAGCATGTTTAGACAATAGAACAGTGCTTTTCAACCAGTGTGCATAAGAAATTTTAAAACACCCAATACCTATTTAGTCAGGGGCACAGGCCTCTTTTCCCTTAGACTATCAAATTAAAAAATGACAACAACAGCCATCTGGTGTGAATAAATCAAAATTATACCTATTTTTTTTGTCACATCGGCAAAAACTATAATATATTTTTGGTGTGCCATAGAATTTTAGTAATTAGTTTCCGTGCTCTAAGAGATGAAAAGGGTTGAAAATCACTACAATAGAAACATTTATATGAAGACTGTCTTTTTCTTGCTAAAAGATTTCCCCTTAATATCAATAACTGATCACTGGAACTTTGCCACATTTTTTTCAGCTGACTGTCTCATCCTAACCCCACCACCATGTTACACGTGGTTTTTCCAAGCCTTCTTGCTTAAAAATCTCCAGGCCTGCCCAGCCGGTTTGGCTCAGCAGTTAGAGTGTCGGCCTGTGGACCAGAAAGGCCCGGGTTTGGTTCCCGCTAAAGGCGCGTATCTCGGTTGCGATTTGTCCCTGGCCCCCTTTGGGGTTGTGTGAGTGGCAGCCACTCAATGTGTCTCTCTCACATTGATGTTTCTCTCTCTCTCTCTTCCTTCCTCTCTCCCTCCCGTTCTGTCTGAAGATAAATGCAAAAAAATGTCCTCAAGTGAGGATAAAAAAATAAAAAATAAATAAAATCTCCAGGCCCAAGACTTGTCTCTGAGAGACCTTACTCAGAACAATCTTTAACAGAGCCATTTACAAGTCCACCTGACATCTTTGGCTCTCAGACCTCCAGTAGTTGTGCAGGAAACCATAGGCATATAGTCTGACCTGAGATCTGTAGCTAAGCAAACTGACTCACAGATGATGGGGAACAATATTTACTAAGCTTCTTCCTTTAGCAGCTCATCTATCCTTCTCCCTCCCTCTAACCTCAAACAGGTCAGCACAGACTCCTCTGCTTCTGCTGAGTAAACTAGCCAGACTGTGACAAAATTTGACTGAACACTTACAATGTGGCCACCCATTCTAGACACGCAGTTCTAGCTTAGCCTCATTATTTCCCACCAGTGCGATTCTGCCATTTACTTTCTGGTCTATAATCATGAGTAAGGGTGATAACTGAAATATGCCTTGAACCTTTGGAAAAGCACCAAAAATTAACATCACCTTAGAGTATAAGTACATAATTAATCAAGAAAATAATATAAAATGCATTGAAAAAAGAAATTACAATTGATGCTTCCTTTTAGTTATTATGGTCTTGCTGTCACAGAAAGAAATTATTATTTCTTCAAAGAGCAATGTAGGCTGTTTCCTAGGATGGAAAACTGTACACTTCTTAGTGTTTATCTGATGATATGTTCCAGTATCTTTGATTAAAAAACAGTGAAAGAGCCCTGGCCAGTTTTGCTCAGCGGTTAGAGCGTTGGCCCATGGACCAGAGAGTCCCAGGTTCAGTTCCCACTAAGGGCATGTACCTCAGTTGCAGTTTGTCCCTGGCCCCAACGGGGCCATGTGGGTGGCAGCCAGTCGATGTGTCTCTCTGACATTGATGTTTCTCTCTCTCTCCCTCCTCTCTCCCTCCCACTCTATCTGAAGATAAATGCAAAAATGTCCTCAGGTGAGGATAAAAAAACAAAAAAACAAAAAACAGTGAAAGAGATGTCACAGGATATCACCTGAGTTACTGACAAATAAGTGGTGTGTAGAATTGCTATGTCTTCGGAGAAAACAGAAAAGAAACAATGTTTTGATCTTTACTGGGTACTAGGCTAAAAGAGTAAGTAGGGGCTTAACTTGATTGGGAATGATCTATTTTCGGCTCCTCCCCATCTTTCACACCTTGTATCCAATCCAACATGGTCAGTTCTCTCCATTTTCACTGTCACCATGCTCATCCATCATTTTTCCTTCAGACCACTTTTACAGTCCCCTACAGTCTCCGCTTTATCTTCTGTTCTTCTCCCATCTGTTGTCCACAAGCAGTTTTTAAAATACACATCAAGTCACATCACATGCTGTTCTGTCTGCCAGGTGCCCTGCCCTCACTCTCACCGCCAAAGGTCACCTGACTTCTTTTCAATTTTCAGGTTTTAGCTTAAATGTCACCACCCTCACTAAGTAAGTTCTACCTATTATTCCTTCTCATTGTTCATTCTTTATATCTTATTTGTTTGTTTTCCACTTAATTGTCTGCCTCCCTCAATAGGCTGTAAGCTCCGCAGGGCAGAGAGCATGCCTGTTTATTCACCAGCGGGTTCCCAAACTCTAGCATGTCAATTGATATATACCCCATAAATGTCTGTTAGATGAATGGGAAAGAGGAATTTGGATTGAGAGGTTAAGGTATTATAACTCATGTTGGTAAATGGACAATTATGAAGATGAAATAATATAAGAGAAGAAAGTAAGTGGGAAAGTGGCATAGTAAGGGTGTTGGGAGCCGACTGACACACAAGGTATTTGCTCAAGGAGTAGTGTGGAGGTGGTCTGAGAAACGCAGGCCAGGCATCGTGTCCACCCTCTGGTCTGGTACTGTATGTCTGACATGGGTGACATCAACTTGGACCTCTTATAAGCTAGAGTGACAAGTTCCAGAGAGAATTCCATGAACAATTTTCCAAAGCATGTGTTCTCAAGTGCATACTATCACAGATTTTTGACACATTTCAGACCTAAATAATGATATTCTGTACATTCAAAAGAGGTGTTTTTTATACCCCCTCACAGGGTGGTTCTGTAATCAATTTACAATGATCTGGGGGAAAAAATCTGGAATGTTCTACAGAATTCAAGTACCTATAATCAGGAAATGACATGAAAAAAGTAGCTTCTGGCAACTGTGGTAATATATAACCCAACCACTTACTAGGAAATAGAATTAGAGGTGGGAAACTAGCTAGGGACTTGAGGTGTCATTGAAAACCCATTTAACTCCCTGCCTCTGTTACTAACGTGGAATTAAAACACCAGAGCAACAGAATACCCAGTCTGGTCTGTTAAACATCTCCAGGGAGGAATAAATTATGGTGTTTATGGTATATCTGATCTTTGTCACAGGATCTCCATCCTGATTTCAACATATTAATCCTCTAGGATAAAGGCCAGGTGGATGAGACACAATCCTTGTATTCACAAGTGTTTCAGATCACAGCCAAGTTTTTACTGATTTCATTAAATGTTATCCCACACCAAAGGGACTTGGTACAGATGTTGGTCAGGAAAGTGAGACTGGGGTGATGGTATTGGGTTGAGCTTTTTAGGCCAAGGGAAAGTCTTTGACCCAGGAAAAGAAAAGCTAATGATAAGACTGTAGAGGGATGGACCATCTTGGCCTTTATCCTCTTTATATGAAAGGGCAGGTATGAGAGTAATGTTGGCTTTGATCCCAAAAGGTTTATTAAGCTCCTGAACACAATGGTATTGGAATTTTAAGTACAGTATTGTATGAATAGCTCACCTGTAGGAAACTGTAGGCATATCCAGCAATACCTAAATTCTTTACCTCTCCCAGCTAGCTGACTAATGGTTCAACATTCCACTCTAGTGTGTTATGACGTGGGTGTTCCAATGTGCAGTGCACAATAAAGTACATGCCCCAAAGGTCTGGAGGGTCTGATCCAGAGTTAAATAAAGAAACACTAAAACATTGCCAGTTATTAAGGTTTAAACTTTAGACTGTGAGATGCTGGATTGTTGTAGTTTTCAGGGCCAGACCAGTGATTTAGTTTAAATAAGAATACTAGGGAGGTATAGGAAAGGATTTGGAATAACACGGGGGCTAAGAGTGAGATGATCCTAGCCAAATAAGTCACATCTCTTCTCACGAAGTTTGGATTCAGTATCAAGGACTGGAACCAGGAGCATCATCCTTAACCACAGAGACACTCACTCTCCAAAATGCCTTGTTTCCAAGCCCAGTATTCACTGGGAGAAAATTGTTTCCTCCTCAACCTGTGAGGGCCAGAAAGCAGAACTGAGACACCTCCCCAGTCATATATTAACTGTCTCTGATGATGGGCTGCAGATTGCTCACCGCCATCCATGCAACCCCCATTCCATTTGAGATACACAATAGACTTAGATTATCTTTCAAAAGTCATGCATTTCTTCTGGTTCCCACCCAACACCTTCACAATTTTTCTCAATAGCCCAATAAACCACCAATAGCTCCTTTCTCAAGAACTCTGGCTATAACATATTTAAAGAAAGTTTTATTAATAAAAAGTACATTAACAAATATTACATACCCTGAGGGTGGTACATTACAGTAGATTATGGTCCGGATTCCATTAAATTCCCACAATGAGTATTAATTACCTACTGTCACCTAATTTCTTAACAAACATTGCTGGCAAAAGTCTTAATTTCTCTTCATATATAATCAGTGATTACAGCTCTACTTACACAGCTCCAAGAAAATGATACTAGAGAATGTTGTCCCTTCACTAAATGATGAACAGCTGATGGGAATAGGGGGGCATCTCCTCTAGATCCAGCTGGCTGCCTTTCCACATGGAGGGATATAGGCAGTAACGGGGCTACTATAATGAGACCTATTTCCTCCACTCAGAAACATTGGGCAAATGCTGCCTAAGGTGGATAGTAGTAGGATAGATAACCCTACCACACAGGGTTTTCTGGTTTCAAATATCAGTTGCCTTGATCTTGGATCGTAGACCTCTCTAGTACTAGGATGAATGGGGAAATGAGCAGTAACCAGAAAAGTAACAATTGGCATACAGCTGGCTATCAGTCATTACCCAGACTTGTGTAGGAACATGGTACTCTGTCCTTTCATCTAATTTTAATTGCCTGTTTTTCTTAATTTACCCCACACAGGTTTTTTATTAACTTTGTGGATAGGACACTGGCCCTGCTTTTTAGGGAAATTTTCCAAAATTTCTCAATTAATTGAATTGGCTTAATGTCAGCTCACAGATGACATTAACACCTATTTACGTCAGACAGGCACAATAGACTCATGTTATCTTTTAAGAGACATGTCTACTGGCTCCCACCCAAGTGCCCTAAAAAAAATTCCACTCATGAAACTTTAAGTTACCTTTGTTCAGCCATTATATATATTCTCTTCTCCAGTTCTTGTATCTGGACATTTTGGTTTCTCACCTATTTGACAATTTAAAATGGAGGTTCTCATCACCCCTTGTGCTCACAGCTATCATCAGGGCTTTCAAACACTCATGCACAGTAACATAAGTCAATTCCACATCCGGAGCAGCACCCTGAGCACCTCCGATCAGGGTTCCTTTTTTATGTTCACACTTGTTACCTCTGCCTTGCTGGGTTCTCCTTCAAGCTACCGCTTCCTCCTCTGTTAGGGAGAACCTCAAAACAACCATCTTTCTAGTAGGTTAATTCAGAACATGAATTGTCAACCTGATAATTTTTTATACCCAATATCTCAAGTTTCTCCCATTTTTACTCAATTTTTCCCTAATCTTGCTCAGAGCTCCAGCTGAAGATGATATGGGGAGGGATTATCCATTCTTCTGCTATCATCTTGGTAAGATGGACCTATGTGCTTCTTGAAATCTTATGTAAACTAAAAGTACCAGATGCAAAACTGTTTTAAGAAAAGCAGCAAATCATATAATATGGTGGTTTCTAAACTTAGTTGATAATAAACCACTTGGAAAGTTTTTTAAAAGGAGGATTCCTGGCCTCTATCCCATCAAATTCTAATCACATATGTCTGAGATGGGGTCAAGGAACTTGCATTCTTACAACAATTCCCCCAAATAATTCTGATGAACAGCTGGGTTTGGGATCCAACCAAAGATATTATTATATTTCTACAATAATAAGTATGACTTTCTGAGTTTTTTGTTTTGTTTTTTAAATTTACTATTTTGAGATAATCATAGATTGACTTGCTGTTGTAAAAAATACAAAGAGATTATGTGTACCTTTTAACTAGTTTCTCTCAATAATAAATAACATCTTGCAAAACCACAGCACAAGTATCACAACCAGAAAATTAACACTGATACAGTCCAACCTTGTTCAAATTTGTCATTTTATTTATGCTCATTTGTGTGTGTGTGTGTGTGTGTGTGTGCATGTTTGTGTATACCCACCACAATCAAGATGCAGAACAGTTTCAATACCATAAGGGTCCCTTGTGTTGCCCTTTGATAATTACACCTATCAACTCTCCCTCACCCTGGCAACCACTACTCTGTTCTCCAGTTCTATAATGTTAACATTTCAACAATATTATATAAATTGAATCAAGCAGTCTATGTGATAGGCTGAATGACAGCCTCCCAAAAATGTTTACATCCTAATCCTTTGGACCTGTGACTACATTACACTAGAAAAATGTACTGTGCAGATTTGCTTATGTTAAGGATCTTGAGAGGGGGAGATTATCTTGGATTACCTGGATAAGGCCAATATAATGACAAAAGATCTGATAAGAGTGAGACAAGAGATCAGAATTTTAAAAGCAGGGTTGCAGTGATGGAGGCAGAGGTTAGAGGGATACCAGGAAGAGGTCACAAGCCAAGGTCAGCATTCTCTAGAAGCTAAAAAAACTCAAGGAAATTGATTTTCTCAGAGTCTCCAGGAAGGAACCAGCTCTGTTCATATCTTGACTTTTTAAGGGTTTAGAAACTGATTTTGGGTTTCTGACATCCAGAACTGTAAGATAATAAATTTGTATTGTTTAAGCCACTAGGTTTGTGGTAATTATCACAGCAGCAAAAGAAAACAAATACTGTATGTAACTCTTTGGGATATTGATTTTTTCCCCCTCAGCATAATTCCCTTGAGATCTATCCAAGTTGTTGTGTGAGCTAACAGTCTATTGCTTTTTATTGCCTAATAGTGTTTCATGGCATGGATGTACCATCATTTGTTTAACCATTTACCTATTGAGGAACATTTGGGTTGTTTCCACTTTGGAGCTATTACAAATAAAGCTGCCACAAACATTCATGTATGCATTTTGGTATAAACATAAATTTTCATTTATCTGGGATAAATGCCAAAAACTGAAATTGTTGGATCATATGGTAATTGAATATTTTATTTTATAAGAAATTGCCAAAGTATTTTTCAGAGTGGCTGGATTGTTTTAAATTACCACCAGCAATCTATCAGTGATTCAGCTTCACCTCCAACATTTGGTATTGCCACCATTTTTTTCTTTCTTAAATTTAGTCATTCTGATAGGTTTGAGTGGTGTCACATTTGGGTTTTAACTTTCGTTTTCCTAATGGCTATTGATGCTGAGCATCTTTTCATATATGTATTTGCCTGTAAATCCCATATAGTGAAATGTCTGTTCAAGTGTTTTGCTTATTTTCTAATTGGATTATTTTGGTTTTTTTTTTTTTTTTTTACCATTGAGTTTTAAGATAACTTTATA
The DNA here is from genome assembly GCA_030848825.1 of Tadarida brasiliensis. Taxonomy (NCBI): domain Eukaryota; kingdom Metazoa; phylum Chordata; class Mammalia; order Chiroptera; family Molossidae; genus Tadarida; species Tadarida brasiliensis. Next base: position 93,482,218 of record CM061266.1, read on the forward strand.
TAGTCTAGAACTAGATATAAAGAACTAGATACTAGTTCTTTGTCAATATGTGGTTTGCAAATACTCTTTCCCAATCTGTAGCCTGTCTTTTTATTCTGTTGGCAGGGTCTTTTGCACAGTAAAACTTTAAAATGTTGATGCAGTCCATTTTATCAGTTTTTCCTTTTGTGGATCATGCTTTTGAAATCAAGTCTAAGGACTTTCTGCCTCACTTTAGATCCTGAAGATTTTCTTCTAAGTTTTTTCCTAAAAGTTTTCTATTTTCACACTTTGTTTTTAAGTCAGTGATCCATTTTGAATTAATTTTTGTATAATGTGTGAGGTTTAGATTGAGGAGTTCTTGTTTGTTTGTTTGTTTATTGTTATTTTTACTTATAATCGTCCCCATTGCTCTACCGACATTTGTTGAAAAGGCTATTCACTGAATTGCTTTTGTATTTTTCTCAAAAAAATCAAAGGAGCACATTGGTGTGGGTCATAACGGGGTTCTCTATTCTGTTTCACTGGTGTGTTTGCCCATCCCTCTGCCAATACCACACTGAGCTCTACAGTGAGCCTCCAGAGCAGGTAGAGTGGCTCCTCTCTTTTTCTTTTTTATCAAGATTATGTTAGCTATTATACATACATTTTATTATTTTTTTTCTTTTTTTATTAATTTATTTTTGTTACAGATGTTTCTCCTTTTTTCCCCATTGACACCCTCCTCCCCCTCCCCCCACCCTGTCCCCAGCTTTGTTGTCCATGTCCATCACTTATGCATACATGCGCATAAGTTCTGTGGTTTATCTCTTCCCTCCCCCCCACCCCCTCTTCTGAGGGGTGTCAGTTTATACCCTACTTTCACATCTCTGGGTCTACCCTGTTCCTCAGACTGTTATGTTCATTATATTCCACAAATAAGTGAGATCATGTGATATTTGTCTTTCTCTGCTTGGCTTGTTTCACTTAGGATAATACTCTCGAGGTCCCTCCATGTCGTCTCAAAGGATAAGAGATCTTTCTTTCTTACAGCTGCATAGTACTCCATTGTGTATATGTACCACAGCTTTTTTATCCATTCATCCACTGATGGACACTTGGGCTGTTTCCAGATCTTAGCTATTGTCAAACTCAAAAGCTTCTGCACAGCAAAAGAAACAACCATCAAAACAGATAGGGAACCCACTCTATGGGAGAGCATAATTGCCAATGATACATCAGATAAGGGGTTAATTTCCAAAATATACAGAGTGCTCATACAACTCAACAAAAGGAAGACAAAGAACCCAATTAAAAAATGGGCAGAGGAACTAAATAGAGGACATACAAATGGCTAAGAGACATATGAAGAAATGCTCAACATCACTAATCATCAGAGAGATGCAAATTAAAACAACAATGAGGTATCACCTCACACCTGTCAGAATGGCTGCCATCAACAAATCATCAAACAACAAGTGTTGGCGAGGGTGTGGAGAAAAGGGGACTCTAGTACACTGCTGGTGGGAATGCAAACTGGTGCAGCCACTGTGGAAAACACTCTGGTGTTACCTCAAAAAATTAAAAATTGAATTACCATTTGACCCAGTGATCCCACTTCTAGGAATATACCCTAAGTAGCCTGAAACACCAATCAGAAAGAATACATGTACCCCCATGTTCATAGCAGCACTATATACATACATTTTAAAATAAGGTTGTCTATGTCTACAAAAAAGCTTTGCTAGTATTTTTATAAGAATAATCTTAAACTTATAGATCAATTAAGGGAGAATTAATATGTTTAATTTTTACATTTTCCCATCAATGAGCACAGTGTGTCTCTCCATTTATTTAGGTATCAGCATTTTATAACTTTTAGTATACAGATCCTGTACATATTTTGTTTAATTTTGTTTAACAAGATACCTAAATATTATTTGGGGGGATTTTTGACATAGACAGTTATGTCATCTGTAAGTAGGAACATGCAGTGATTTTTCTAAGCAAATCAGAAAATCTTAATAGGCAATATAAGGGATTATCTACTAAAGAGAGCTGCCATGTCATGGTTTTAAAAGACAGGCGATTGTTCTATGGAAGAAGGGCAGCATTTAAAGAGAAGAGCACTTGTCTCTTTTCAAATATACACAAAAATCTATCAGTTCCACCACACAAGTTTTTTCTGTGTTGAGTTGGTAACTGTGTCACCTGATAAAAAGTAGGTTGGCTTTGATTCCCGTAATTGAAACTGGGCCCATCAAGCGTGTCCTCTGTTTTGTAGATAAAGAAGTATGGGCCAACTGTGAAATTAGCCCTTCACCCTGTATGGGTTTTAAGACTTCTCCAGTTTATGCCCGGCCAGTGTGGCTCACTGGTTGAGCATTGACCCGTGCACCAGGAAGTGGCTGGTTCCATTCCCGGTCAGGGCACATGCCCAGGTTGTGGGTCCGATCCCCAGTGGGGGGCATGCAGGAGGCAGCCAGTCAATGTTCTCTCTCATCGATGTTTCTGTCTCTCCCTCTCCCTTCCTCTCTCTCCAAAATCAATAAAGAAAAAATATTTTTTAAAAAAGACTTCTCCACTTGTAAGGATATCTTCTACCATCCAAGGGATCCCAGAGTATCAAAGGCTCTGTTCATCTAAGTAGGAGACAGTCTCATTCTTTTTAACTCTAGGGCTGACAGCAGAGAGCCAAGGACTGAGTATGTCCCTAGAGTCATGTCAAAAACAGAAACAAAACTCCTGACATTTAGTCTGCCAATTTAACCACCAGACCACATTTCCTCCTTTTAATTTCCACTGTCCTTCACATAATTACATCAATGCTTCACTATGTTTATGACACATGGCATGGATTAAAGAGCTGAATGTGAAATGCTCTGTCTGAGAAGGCAATTACTTTAAACAATTATTTCAATTGGATTGAAGGGTGATCCTATGCACATTAAATGTAGGTTCATATATTAGTAAGGCTTCAGAGATGCATCTCAGAACCCAAGGCAGGGATTTCACAAGTCCCTAGGAAGGCACTGGAACCAGGGTTTTGGAAATCTGTGAGGACTCCCTCCTATTCTCATATGTACCCATGCAAGCCCATTACTCTCAGGGAAAAGATTCCGAGTGGCCTTGTTTTTTTAGAAATCTACCCTGAGACCAGAAATTCAGGCTAGGGCAGTGGAAGCTTATTCTACAAAAAGACTCTGAAGAACTGTTAAAGGGTAAGCCATGGAAAAATTCAATAAGTTCTACAGAGAACAAATAGTTGGATATTACTACTTCTTTCTATTGTAAACTTTGAGTTAAAAATCACCTATATATTAAGTCAGTTTGTTTATGAGACATCAAATTTGAGTTTTACTATGCTGTCAAATCATTCATATCTAGGCTCACAACCCAGCAAACTGGTCCCAGTTTTATTTATACACTAAAATTGAAACATTTGAAAAATCAGAATATTAGGATTTTAAGCAACTCGGCTCAGGAAGTACAGACAAATTTAGTGACCTGATAAATCTCTGGTACCCAAGAGGAGTAAAAGACCAACTGACAATTATTATAAGCCAGGGGTTTAGTTCCTTTTTCAGGACTGTGTGACCTAAAGTGAATCATTTAACCTTTCTGGTTCTTCATTTCTTTATTTATGAAATGGAAAAATAATATCTACGTAGTTTGTCTTCTAGTGTTTTCATAAATATCAAATGAGTTAGTTCATATGAAAAAATACTTTATAAACTATAGAGCACTGTAGAAATATAAGATAATATAATCATGCTTGCCTTGAGATTCATGTCACTGAAAGTAAAAATAATAATTCTAGAAAGTATCTTGTGTTTATTTATTTTTACACAAGGAGAAAAAAATAATTTATACAAATGTCCATATTTATTTTTACAAGACCCTTTTCAGGTTATTTGGGGCAGAAAATATTGTCAATCACTTCGTTGGAGGGAAAAATGAGGACTGAATAAAATTACTTGCCAAATTACACATAAATGGTCATGGAACAAGACCTATTGGCTAGGATCTGATATCACAGAAACCAGTCTCAAAACCCTAATCCAGGGTTGTCACCATATTTATATTACAGAAGAAAGGTGTTTTTGAGCATTGAAAATTCCCAGGAAATGACCCATGAGCCAATGCTTCTGAAAGATGGAAACAGGGAGTTGAGGAGTAGCTCACTGAATTTCATTGCCGACCTTGTCCTGTTTTTTCCCTAACAAATGGAAAACACCGCTACACTTAGTTAAGGGCCTCCCTATACTGATTCTATAATCCCTACAGCTCTTCACGCCTCCAGGAACTACACAAAAGACTGCAGCTTCTAGGATGTAATTGCTACTCTGAGGTCAAAATACTCTTTGGTGCATTCATCTTTCTCTCATTTGGTGCAAAGATTCCTGAGTGACATGAAACAACAATATCCTTCCCTAATGCCTAAATTTGCTGGAGCAAGGAATTTGATTTCTGAGTGGAAAAGTACCCATTATATAAGAGAATGTTTTTACTATGTTCTCTTTTAACAGACCAGCAGAATCATACAATGGTTTTACAAATACCTCCCAAAAAATCTGCTATTCTCACACAACTAAAAAGTGAGACTAGCTTCAGCTCCCTGCCTGGGATAGTATGGCTGAAAATCAAAAAGGATTTTCCTGTGCATTGGCTCCATCATGCTTGTCCTCAATGATGGTGAGTGGCCCTTGTTTATTTTTCTTCTCTTTAATAACTGAAATATGTCTGAGAAGGTCTGAAACTGGAAAACTAAAAGCCGTTTCATGGCAATGGTATCATTAAAAGCATTTGTTATTTGTTTATTAGGGTGCATCCTACAGTGAAAATGCCCAAAGAATCAGTCTGTGTCCAGTTGTTATCAACACAGATATTCCAGATTGATTCTGCTGTGTTAGTTTGATTGGAACTTTATTGAAAAGTGCAGGTGTCTGATGAGAAGGGATTGAAAGTCTAGATAAATCACCCAAATAACGTGGCTTTTTCCTATGAAGATCATAAGTAATTTGTATGCTATTTGTTTTCCAAGGACAGGGTTTTAGGTATTAAACTGAAATCTAAAGTAAGGTACATTGATTTACAGGAAATTGTTCCTTTACACACAAATTCATCATTTATAAATACTATTTCAGGGGGCCAGATTGAAGGAAGGCTTATGTTTTTTAGCCAACTCTGTCATCAACCATGTTAGTTTCTGTTTATAAAAATTTCTTCCCAATTTGAGGATCCAAAGTTCACAAAAATATTTGTTTTAAATTATTTCAAATAAGCAGAATAAAATTCAGTCTTAGGGCTCACTTCCAGGGAAAGTTGTATTCATTTATATTTCATAGAAAAACAGAAGGGTAGGGTGGAGATGGTTAGGGAATAAAGGTAGTACCAAATATGAGGTTAACACCATTTTCCTAGGAAATGATATTGGTTCTTTTTTCTCAAACTAATAAAAAATGATGTGTCCCCATCTCCTTTAATGTGAGAATTTTGAAAAATCCCCCAGAATTTTCCATTTGCCACTCTGAGCTTACAGGCAGCCCTTTTATTGACTATTAATTTAAAGACCTTAAAATGTCCATATGTCATGGAAGACATGAGCCTTTGGTGAAAAGTCTAAGATATGTCCAAAAACTACTTTTTCAGGGCCCACTGCCTAAAGTCTTGATTTAAGAGTGATTCATCCCTGAGGAGAATTAAACCATGAGTGCTGCTGGTTGTTACACAGGGCTCCCTCTACCTACCCCTTTCCTCCTCCTCTTTTCCACTTTCATCTGAGATGAGACTGCAATCAAGCCAGGGCATTTTCTATTTCCAATTAACCTATTCCAAAGCCTTATTGCTAGGAAAATTTTCTTCTGTTTGGAAAAGGTTCAGAGAAGGAAAATGTGTTGAGGACACAAAGATGTGGGAGAATTTGCCCATTTCCCAGGCTGTCATCTGTTGTGCCTACTTATGTGATGTTATCACTGTAGAAGGCACAGGGGCAGGAAGTGTGTGGGGGCTATTGTACTTTCTGCTGCACCTTTCCTCTTGCATTTCAAAGAAAAATATTCAATATCCAATACATAGTAGTTCAAACAAGCCTTATGCCTTCCTGGAAACCACAAATTATTCAAGTGTGACTGAGAAACACCACAATTTTGAAATTCCAAGGAAGATGATCGTGGTATGAAAGGCATTTCCTGATATATAACCAGGACACTAGTGACTTAGACTTCATTTGCCTTTGCTTGGCTATCTAATCACATGCGGAAATGAAAAGAACGAGTGTGTCAGTTGTCAGCCTTGATCCAGAAAGCTTATTTTTCATTCATATTGCTTGAAAAATAAGGTTTGATCTGGGTTGGTTTCCAAATCAGTAATGTATTATGCCTTGTTCCCATGTGCCATATCTCTGCATTGGGAATTTGGGTACTGTCATTGGCAGAGGAAGGCAGTTTCGGTCCCTTTGCTCTGTTTGACATAATCCACTTTTGCACAGTCTGCTGCCAACTCTACTAGAGAGCAGAAAAGAACACAGGAGCCATCTGCCCCTCACCCATCCAGCTTAATTTCCCCCCAATACAGCCAACTTGCTCCCATGCCTATGGCTTCAGCCAGAGGGAAGAAACATCTGCTTTGTTCTGCTTTTCGTTACAGATAAATTAGATGGTTCTGATCCATGACTCATTTGTTTTACTTGGTCCTCCCCAGATCTCATCTTGTGTATTCTAAGATCAAGTTTTAAAATGCTAATTAAGAGTATCTGCAAGAAGCAAACAGATAACCAAATTGGCTTAATTGTCTGTTTAATTCAAACAATCTATTTTGTTGGGGAGGGAAGAGTGGAGGCCTTTTTGTTTATTTTAGTTTAGTATTTTTTTACTCTAAATAAACTAGGTTTGTTTTGTGTATGTGTGTGTGTGTCTTTATTCAACTTGCATATATTCCATATATTCCACTTCTTTTATCCTTTTTGCTTCTTTTCCTCCTCTCTGATTATGTTGCCTTCTGTTTACAGACTGACATAAATTTCTCTTTTGTTTCTCTCAATTACCATTGCCATCAATATCATGGCTGTTTCCTAACCCTGTAAGTTTTGTAATTTTTAAGCCTACTGCCATCCCTCGAGGTTCTCAATGTATGCCTGGCATTGACTTACAGGGATATTTCCAGACACCATTTTGACCATATCTCACTCCTGAAGCATATCATGCCCCTTGGGCTCTTCTTTCACAGTTTTCCGTTTTCTTTCTTTTTTATATTTTCTTCGTTTCTTTAGGGGCAGGACACTCTGGGTCTGGGGTTTTACATTCTTTCATTTCAAGCATCATGGACTTTAATTCTCCATCTAACTGATCTTCACTATGGCCCAGAATCCTCAGATTATTCCATTTTATTCTTTCCAAACCTTTTTTATACACTATGCTACAAAGATACCATAGGAGATAAATTGGTGTCTATTTCTTTTGTTTCACAGATGGGGAGTCTGAAAGATAAGTGCAAAATGGGGAGTCTGAAAGTGGAGAGGGGTTGAGTGTAGAGCATCAAACTAGACATAAGTAGTGATTCAAACTCCCAGTCCTTGTTTCTAGCTGCTTCTCACACAGGAGTCAGCTCCCTCATTCAACATTCCAAGGTCTCCATGGAGCCCCAGTGACTAACAATACAACAAGCGGCTCACAATGTCTGGTGTATTCTCTATGGGAACCTTCCCTTTGTAGACCAGGTTCTTCCACCTTTCAAAGCCCTGGGCAGTCTCTCCTTCAGTGAACACTATTATGCTGGAACTCCACGTGGGCTCAGATAAAAATTTAACTGTTTCATGATCCTTGGCCTCCTTCCTTTCATCCCAGATCCCCAAACGTCAAGAAAGAATATAGTCACTATGAATGTTACTTCTTTTCTTTTTTTTATCCTCACCCAAGGACATTTTTGCACTTATCTTCAGATAGAGCGAGAGGGAGAGAGGGGTGGAGAGAGAGAGAGAAACATCGATGTGAGAGAGACACATCGACTGGCTGTCACCCACACAACCCCAACCGGGGCTGGGGACAAACTACAACTGAAGTACATGCCCTTAGCGGGAACCGAACCCGGGACTCTCTTGTTCGCGGGCTGACACTCCAACCGCTGAGCCAAACCAGCCAGGGCTGAATGTTACTTCTTTATTTAACCTTCCTGCCAATCAAACATGCAAAGTTCATTTAAGGTCATGACAGAAAATTTTAATTGTGGCAATTAGCCACAGCTCATCAACAGTTACAAGAACCTGCTAGAATTTTCCTCAGAAATTAATGCACTTAACTGTGACATGCTGATTAAGATAATGAGCAGTGTGGAACCTAAGAAATAAAATACCTACTAAGCAAGGGTCCCGGTGGCTAACTGGGCTCAAATTTAAAACAAAACAAAACAAAACAAAAAAAGCCTAGCAGCCATTTCTACACAGGGGCCTCTCACATAAACTGCATTCCAGGGAGAAGCCTGCACTGAACCGTCTGCCTGCACTGTGTTCCTGCCTTCTGAGCCACCCCTCATAGAAGAGTTCCTGGAACCCTGTTTCAGCCAATAGGACTGAGGCTTTCCCCATCCAACTGGAGCTGTGCAACTATCATTTCTATCAGTTTGTTAACTAATCAATCAGAGCAGGTATATGGTGACCAGTAAAGATTGTGGTTTTTCGACCAATCCAACTGTGAGGATTTGGAGTCTTCATTTGCATGAAAATGGGCCAATCAGACACCAGGGGCAGGGCCTTCTGTCTTTCTAAAAGGGCTCCCTTCTGATTCAGACAGTGCACTTTCCCTTCTACCAAAGACTGAAGACTGTGTTTCTCAGTGGAGCTGAGACACTGAAGACATCGCCCCAGAGCCAACTGGCACAAGGCAGGAAGGCCTGGAGCAGGCGGAGCAGAGCCCAGCAGAGCCCAGCAGAGCTGTCTAGCCGGAGAAGCAACTCACACCAGGACCTCCTCACCCTAAGGCCTCCTCATAGCCATGCTATATCACAATTAAGCTGTTTGCACTGAATAAAATGTTTCCTTCTTCACTGCACCCCAAATTGGGGATTCTTGTTGGCATTAAATTGGTGCCAATGACCATCAGGTGACAGCTACAAGATGAAAATTAAGGTATGATAGAATGGATGCCTTTTTCCCTCTCATACTATGAAGCAAAATGAAAAAGAAAAGGGGGAGAAAATAAACTAACAGTCCTTGCTTAATTTTTCCTGCCTTAATCTGATTAAGTCCACTACTGTTCAGGGCATTTGAAAATGTCTACCAATTGTGGCTTTCAGGTTGAGGAAGAATATCTTTGGAAGATTGTAACCTTGAATTTGTCTTTGGCTATGTGGTTCTTAAAGCCACAGTGCCAAGAGCTTTACTACAAATCCTTTTCCTTTTTACCTCTTCTCTTCCAAAGGATCGCCTTTAGTATTAGCTCTTGTTTGGCACTGGTACTTTGTATAGGATGTCTGAGATGCAGTTGCTGGCATGCAGACACAAGCACACAGTGCCCTTTTGCCACTGTCCCCCTGGAATTCCAGAGGCATCTGGGCCAGCTGGCCAAGCTGCTCCCCTCAAAGGCAGTGTCTTCACCCAGGGAATCCAGTGTATGGAAATAAATTCCTATGACTCCACATTTTAGCCCAGCCCTGACCCTCCTTCTCCCAGAGCAGGATTGAGTTTGATGTGAGACAAAGGTAATCTTAAGAGATTTTGTTCTCTGAAGTAACAGCCATCTCTTAGGGAGAACAACATAAATGAGAATCTTAATATATTTTGTCTTTTCAGGCACACAATGAACTTTAATTGTGATATTATAAGATTGAAATAGAGGCTTAAGAAGATGGTGTGCGGGCAGAAGATGATGTGTATATGAGTGTGTGTATGTGTGTGTGTGTCGGTAAGGTGACTACTAATGAGGAAGAAATGGTTTCTGATAAATATCTCTGTTGGGGGAAAGCCCCAAAAGTCTAAATTCAGGACCGATTCTGAAGAACTGACACATAGTCTTATTCAAATTCACGAGACCTTTAATAGGAGAAAATTACATACAGGGCAAAGAGCTGCTTCCAGCAGTGGCAGCCGGGAATAAATCCACACTTTTCCAGGACAGGGTCTCTTTTTCATAGGGGTTAATAGTAAAATCTTATGGTAAGTAGTCAAGTAGACCACCAGAAAGAACAATGCATTTCTGCCCTGGCCGGTTTGGCTCAACGGTTAGAGCATCGGCCTGCGGTACAGAGAGACCCGGGTTCGGTTCCTGCTAAGGGCATGTACTTCGGTTACAGTTTGTCCCCGGCCCTAGTTGGTCGTGCAGGTGGCAGCCACTCGATGTGTCACTTTCACATCGATGTTTCTCTCTCTCTCTCTTCCTCTCTCTCCCTCCCACTCTATCTGAACAAAAAATGAAAAAATGTTCTCAGGTGAGGATAAAAAAAAAAAAAAAAGAACAATGCATTTCTGAGTTAACAGATAACATCAGGCAGTTATCACACTCTATACATTCATTAATCTGCCTTCCGGGGGCATGATGTTTATCTTTGGACCACATTCCAGTTTTCTGGGTAGTCAGCCAAGTCTGAGGCTTCAGAGAGTTAAACAGTCACAGAGGGTTAAACAAAGTGTAACACTTCCCAGATACCTTTGCTGCTGGAGCCATATTGTGTCTCTTACAATCTCATTGAAGTTCTTTTGCAATTCTAGATTTGTCACATTCAAGACACTTTAAACACAAAGATGACAATCCTTACCTAATCTAATTGACCCTGTAGTTTACATTAAATTTTTATGGTATTTATACACCACACCACTCACCCAAAAATGATATATTGCATGTTTGTATGCATACATAGATCAACAGCTTGGAAAAAATATATACATATAAGCAAGAGGTTAAAATTAATTAAAAATGAGGCATAAATTGATAAACTTCACAAAAAACATTACTTCCCAAATGTCATTTAAAATATATATATAATAAAATCTATACATATGTGTATATATACCATATATACCATATATACACACACATATATTTACTATATATAATATACATATACCATGTATAGTTAAAAAATATACTAATGTTCATGTGCATATTTATCTTTTTCTCATCTAGTTTTTGTCATTTTCTTCTTTCTTTACAACTGACCTACTCTTACCCAGTAAAAGAGCCTGTTGAAGAAACAAGCAGCTGAGCATTAGGTTCAGCACCAGTGGTCTACTCTATTACTTTACCCCTAATGAGACACGTGACCTTAATCCATCTCCTTAACCCTCCATGCTTCATTTCTATGAACAAAAGAGCCTTTCAACATTATGTGGTAGGGTCTAACAGTAGGTAGCTCAGTGTTGCAAGACCTCTCTATTGAGATCTACAATTCCATCAATTCTAAGATCTTGAATGGTTTACTATCTCTGGATTGACAGTTCATTTTAAAATGGATGATGCATCATACTTACTGGCAGCATCTTTTCTTTCTTAATGGTAAATAAAACAATGATGTTTCTTAGAACTGCTCCTGTCTAGAATTAATAAAATGCAGTTTGGATCAAAAATGTTTTGCAGGTTAATGGTATTATTAAAAGTCACATGTTTTCTTGTTACTACAAGATGAGCCATGGAATTGATCACCCTGGCCTGTTCTGAACCACTGAAGACATTCACTGAGTTACAAAGTACCCAGCTGAACCAGAAAAAGGGACTAGATAACTAGAAGGAAAAAATGTCTCTCTTGAAAATTGTCATTCTTAAAAGAGACCTTAACTTAGTTTAATTATTGCTCACTGTCATGAAATTCTTAATAATTTTTTAACAAGGGGTCCTACGTGTTCATTTTGGACTGGCCTAGAAAAATTTTGTAGCTTATCTTGATGGGAAATTTATGTGATTAAAATATTAAAGGTTATTTGATTCTTCTTCCATTAACCTCTGGCCCCTGGCACGGAAGACTTTCAGTTTCTCAAAAGGAGTTATGAGCTATGTAAGTACTTGAATCAGACTATTTTCAAGCACACAGTGTTCTGTTTTCAGAGTCTGTATCATATAAAGCTCACACTGAAGAGCAGTTACATACTGACCTCAGGATTTTGAAGGTTAGAAAGGGATACATATTTCAAAATCTTTTTTCTTTTTTTTTATTAATTTATTTTTGTTACAGATGTTTCTCCTTTTTTCCCAATTATACCCTCCTCCCCATCCCCCCACCCTGTCCCCAGCTTTGTTGTCCAAGTCCATCAGTTATGCATACATGCATATAAGTTCTGTGGTTTATCTCTTCCCTCCCCCCACACTCTCTCTTCTAAGAGTTGTCAGTCTGTATCCTACTTCCACATCTCTGGGTCTACCCTGTTCCTCAGATTGTTATGTTTATTATATTCCACAAATAAGTGAGATCATGTGATATTTGCCTTTCTCTGATTGGCTTGTTTCGCTTAGGATAATACTCTCCAGGTCCCTCCATGTCGTCTCAAAGGACAAGAGATCTTTCTTTCTTACAGCTGCATAGTACTCCGTTGTGTATATGTACCACTGCTTTTTTATCCATTCATCCACTGATGGACACTTGGGCTGTTTCCAGATCTTACCTATTGTAAATAGTGCTACTATGAACATAGGGGTACATATATTCTTTCTGATTGGTGTTTCAGGCTTCTTAGGATATATTCCTAGAAGTGGGATCACTGGATGAAATGGCAGTTCAATTTTTAATTTTTTGAGGTAACACCATAGTGTTTTCCATAGTGGCTCCACCAGTCTGCATTCCCACCAGCAGTGTACTAGAGTCCTCTTTACTCCACACCCTTGCCAACACTTGTTTGTTGATTTGCTGATGGCAGCCATTCTGACAGGTGTGAGGTGATACCTCATTGTTGTTTTAATTTGCATCTCTCTGATGATTAGTGATGTTGAGCATTTCTTCATATGTCTCTTAGCCATTTGTATGTCCTTTTTGGAGAGGTGTCTATTTAGTTCCTATGCCCATTTTTTAATTGGGTTCTTTGTCTTCCTCTTGTTGAGTTGTATGAGTACTCTATATATTTTGGAGATTAACCCCTTATCTGATATATCATAGGCAATTATGCTCTCCCATACAGTGGGTTGCCTTTCCACTTTGATGGTTGTTTCTTTTGCTGTGCAGAAGATTTTTAGTTTGATATAGTCCCATGTGTTCATTTTTTCCTTTGTTTCTGTTGCCTTAGGTGATGTATCAGTGAAGATTCTGCTGCGTATGATGTCCAAAATTTTGTTGCCTGCATTTTCTTCTAGGATTTTTATGGATTTACGAGTCACATTTAAGTCTTTTATCCAATTTTGAGTTTATTTTGTGTATGGTGTAAGTTGATGGTCTAGTTTCATTTTTTTGCATGTAGCTGTCCAATTTTCCCAACACCATTTATTAAAGAGGCTGTCTTGACTCCATTGTATGCTCTTGGCGCCTTTGTCAAATATTAGTTGAGCATAATGTCTTGGGTCAATTTCCGGATTCTCTGTTCTGTTCCACTGGTCTATATGCCTGTTCTTGTGCCAGTACCAGGCTGTTTTGATTATAGTAGTTTTGTAGTATAACCTGATATCCAGTATTGTGACTCACCTACTTTGTCCTTCTTTTTCAAGATTGCTGTGACTATTCGGGGTGTTTTTTTATTCCATATGAACTTTTGAAGTATTTGTTCTAGTTCTGTGAAATATGTCACTGGTATTTTGATGGGGATTGCATTGAATCTATAGATTGCTTTGGGTAATATGGATATTTTAATGATGTCAATTCTTCCAATCCATGAACAAGGTATGTGCTTCCACTCCTTTATATCTTCCTCTATTTCTTTTTTCAATGTCCTGTAGTTTTCTGCAAATAGGTCCTTTACTTCTTTGGTTAAGTTTATTCCTATGTATCTTAATTTTTTTTGCTGCGATGGTAAATGGGATTGTTTTTTTTAGTTTCTCTTTCTGTGAGTTCATCATTAGTGTATAAGAATGCCGTTGATTTCTTGATGTTAATTTTGTATCCTGCTACTTTGCCAAATTCATTAATTAAGTCTAGTAGATTTTTGATGGAATCTTTAGGGTTTTCTATGTATAATATCATGTCATCTGCGAATAATGACAGTTTCACTTCCTCCTTTCCAATTTGATTCCTTTTATTTTTTCTTCATGTCTGATTGCTGTGGCTAAGACTTCCAGTACTATGTTAATTAAGAGTGGTGAAAGTGGGCATCCTTGTCTTGTTCCTGTTCTTAAGGGAAATGCTTTTAGTTTTTGTCCATTGAGTATGATGTTGGCTGTAGGTCTTTCATATATGGCCTTTATAATGTTGAGATATGATCCCTCTATTGCCAAATTGCTGAGCGTTTTTATCAGAAATGGGTGCTGGATTTTGTCAAATGCTTTTTCAGCATCTATTGATATGATCATATGGTTTTTATCTTTCATTTTGTTTATGTGATGTATCACATTTATTGATTTGCGTATATTGTACCAGCCTTGCATCCCTGGGATGAATACCACTTGGTCATGGAGAATAATTTTTTTTGATGTATTGCTGGATCCGATTTGCTAGTATTTTGTTAAGGATTTTGGCATCTATGTTCATCAGGGATATTGGACTATAGTTTTCTTTCTTTGTAGTGCCGTTTTCTGGTTTTGGGATTAGAATTATGCTGTCTTCATAAAACGAGTTTGGAAGGCTTCCTTCTTCTTGAATTTTTTTGGAATAGTTTGAGGAGAATGGGTGTTAGTTCTTCTTTGAATGTTCGGTAAAACTCGCCCGTGAAGCCGTCAGGGCCTGGGCTTTTGTTTGCTGGGAGAGTCTTGATTACATCTTCAATTTCCTTCGTTGTTATTGGCCTGTTCAAGTTTTCTATCTCTTTCCGATTCAGTTTTGGGAGACAATGGGTTTCTAGAAATGTGTCCATTTTGCTTAGACTGTCGAATTTGTTGCCATACAAATGTTCATAGTATTTGCTAATGATCCTTTGTATTTCTGTGGTGTCAGTTGTTACTTCTCCTCTTTCATTTCTGATTTTGTGTATTTGGGTTCTCTCTCTTTGTTTCTTGGTGAGTCTAGCTAAGGGTCCATCAATCTTGTTTATCTTTTCAAAAAACCAGCTCTTTGTTTTATTGATCTTTGGAATTGTTTTTTTGGTCTCCATGTCATTTATTTCTGCTCTGATCTTTACTATTTCCTTCCTTCTACTTGCTCTAGGGTTTTCTTTTTGTTTGCTTTCCAGTTCTTTAAGTTGTGAAGTTAGGTAGTCAATTAGAAATTTTTCTTGTTTCTTAAGGTGGGCCTGTAGTGCTATGAACTTCCCTCTCAAAACTGCTTTCGCAGTATCCCATAGATTTTGCATTGTTGTGTGTTCATTTTCATTGTTTTCCAGAAATTTTTTTAATTCTTCCTTTATCTCCATGGTAACCCATTCATTGTTCATTAACATGCTATTTAGCCTCCATGTGTTCATATGTTTTTGCATGTTCTTGTTGCAATTGATTTCTAGTTTCATGCCATTATGGTCTGAGAAGATGCTTGATATGATTTCAATCTTCTTGAACTTGTAGAGACTTAGTTTGTGCCCTAACATATGGTCTGTCTTTGAGAATGTCCCATGTGCACTTGAGAAGAATGTGAATTCTGCAGTTTTGGGATGTAATTCTCTGTATATATCTATTAAATCCATTTGATCTAGTGCTTCATTTAGAGTCTCTGTTTCCTTGTTGATTTTTTGTGTAGATGATCTATCCAGTGATGTCAGTGGGGTGTTGAAGTCTCCTGCTATGATTGTATTGCGGTCGATTTCTCCTATGAAGTCCTCCAGAAGATTTTTAATGTATTTTGGTGCTCCTATATTGGGTGCATATATGTTTACCAAGGTTATATCTTCCTGTTGGATAGACCCTTTCAATATTATGTAGTGGCCTTCTTTGTCTCTAGTTATGGTCTTCAATTTGAAATCTAATTTATCAGATATGAGTATTGCTACCCCAGCTTTTTTTTCCTTTCCGTTTGCTTGGAAGATTTTTTTCCATCCCTTTACTTTCAACCTATGTGAGTCTTTTGTTGTGAGGTGGGTCTCTTGTAAACAACATATGTTTGAATCATGCTTTCTTATCCAGTCAGCTACTCTGTGTCTTTTTATTGGAGCATTCAGTCCATTTACATTTAAGGTGATTATTGACATGTACTTATTTATTGCCATTTTTGTACAGTGTGGTTCTAATTATCTTTCTATTTCTTCTAATAATTATAGCAGTCTTTTTAACATGTCTTGCAGTCCTGGTTTGGTGCTAATATATTCCCTTAGCCTTTTTTTGTCTGGGAAGCTCTTTATTTGACCTTCTATTTTGAATGATAGCCTTGCTGGATAGAGTAGTCTTGGATTCAGATCCTTGTTTTTCATGACCTTGATTACTTCATGTCATTCCCTTCTGGCTTGTAGTGTTTCTGTTGAGAAGTCAGATGATAGCCTAATGGGGTTTCCTTTGTAGGTAACCTGTTGCTTATCTCTTGCTGCCTTTAGGATTCTCTCTTTGTCTTTGATTTTTGGCATTTTAATTATTATGTGTCTTGGTGTGGGCCTGTTTGGGTTCTTCTTACTTGGGGCTCTCTGTGCTTCTTGAACTTGAATGCTTTCTTCCTTCACCAGGTTAGGAAAGTTTTCTGTCACTATTTCTTCAAATATATTCTTTAACCCTTGCTCATTTTCTTCTTCTTCGGGGACTCCAATAATGCGAATGTTATTACGTTTCCAGTTGTCCCACAGTTCTCTTAAGCTATCTTCCTGTTTTTTCATTGTTT
Source organism: Tadarida brasiliensis (assembly GCA_030848825.1). Lineage (NCBI taxonomy): Eukaryota > Metazoa > Chordata > Mammalia > Chiroptera > Molossidae > Tadarida > Tadarida brasiliensis. The sequence goes on from CM061266.1 coordinate 93,498,967, forward strand.
TTTCCTTTTGGTTTTCTGATTGATTGATTTTTTCTACTCTGTCTTCTAATTCACTGATCTGGTCCTCTGCTTCCTCTACTCTGCTGGTCAATCCTTCCAATGTATTCTTTATTTCTGCTATGTCATTCTTCATTTCCACTTGGTTGGTTTTCAGTGTTTCTATATCTTTACTCATGGTGTTGATGTCCTTACTCATGCTGTTTATTTTCCTCAAGATCATGGCTCGGAACTCTACCTCTGATAATTTGCTCAGCTGCATTTCATTTATCTCATCTTCGGTGGAGTTCTCTTGTTCTTTCATTTGGCATCTGTTTCTTTGTTTCACCATTTTTGCTATCTCAGTGGGTTTTGGAGCCTGCCAAATTTTCCCTGTGGGTGTTCGTGTTCTGCTATTTGTGGCTCCCTCTACTGAGTTTGGATGAGTGAGGAGGGCCCTCCTTCAACACCACTATCAAGTCTCACTTTCCTGGGTAGATTTGCAAGCTCAGGAAAGGTTTAGTTATGTTCTAGCTTTTTGCCTGGAGGCTATTAGCCTCAGTTACTTGAAAAGCCTTAGGATCTCTGTTGAATGAGAAACTCCCTCAGATGTTTACAGTGTAAGAGGATTTCCGAGGGTGGGGCCAATGCTGGTTGTTAATGAGCCTCAATTTGCATTTCTTTACCACTTTACCTCACCTGGGAATCTCCGAGGGAGGGGCTTCCACAGCTCCAGGAAGGAGCAAACTTGGCTGCAGGTCTGTGCAACCGGGAAGGAGGGGGTGGCCACCACTGTCCTTTGTGGCCACAGCTCAGCACAAACTCTGAGCGCCCTCCAAATCCCAGGTGTCCCCTCAGAGTTCCAGTCCAGTCCGCCCTCCCTCTGTCAGAGCCCCAGGTGAGTGGCTGTGGCTATTTAGCGCTCTGTCCCGGCCTCTGCACTGTGGAGCAGCTGGGGCTCTTAACCCTGAGGGTGGGTGCCGCTGCCGCTGCTCCCAGCCAAGGCCGCTGCTCCTAGCCGAGGCCGCTGCTCCCAGCCGAGGCCGCCGCTCACAGCCGAGGGTGCCGCTCCCAGTCGAGGCCGCCGCTCACAGCCGAGGGCGCAGCTCTCAGCTGAGGCCGCTGCTCACAGCTAAGGCTACCGCTCACAGCCGAGGCCGCTGCTGTCCGTGGGCTCCCAGCCTGCCACCCTCACGCGCCTCCGCAGATCCTACCAGGCTCATTCAGTGTCCCTAGTTGTATGGTCCTCTCCCGCTGCTTTTCTGTTGCTTTTTCCTGATGATTTGTCTTTATTTTAGTTGTAATTCCCGTTTGATCCTGGGAGATCGTCTGTGTAGCTTCCATTCACTCCACCGCCATTTCTGATCCAGTATTGATTTTTAGAGAGAGAGAGGAAGGGAGAAGGAGAAAGAGATAGAAATATTGATGTGAGAGAGAACCATCGACCGCTGCCTCCTGCTTGCCCCCTGCTGGGGATTGAGCCCACAATCTGGGCATGTGCCCTGACTGGGAATCGAATCCATGACCTCTTGGTGCATGCGACAATGCTCAACCACTGAGCCAAAGCAGCTGGACATAACAGTATGCTTTGACACACAGAAATCAGGAGTCCTGAAGCTCACTGAAGCAAAAATCTGGCAGATGCTTAAAAATAACCTGGCTCAAAGGGTGTCAAGAGGTAGACATTCTAATCATAAATGTCAGGGAGCATATACTAAAAATGTTCCAAGTAAAATCTGAATATTTTACAAAAAGTCCTGTGTTGTTTTAATTTTCCATGACTATCAGGGTTGGAGGCAGTCAAGTTTATCCCACTGGTCTGTAAGAACTCTCAACAAGAACACTACCTCACCATCCTCATTTTAGCTTTTAGCTGCCACCGCCACAGTGTTTTGGCTCTTCTATGCCAATTTACTATTATCATACTTCTGTTTCTATTTTTTATTTAATATAATGTGGGAAAATGACTTTTGTGCATATTCCTACTATGTGTATTTGCATTTTTTAACATTATCTGAATGGCACCATGTTCCTCAAACAATTGAAAACAGAGCCTTGCAGGAAGCAATCAGAATAATTTCATACTGATGGAAATTACTATGCTGAGCAGGAAACCATAAAAATGGCACTCTATAAAAGAAATTAGCCATATCAATGCAATAAAAAGCAAATATTTGTCTAAAACAGAAAAAAAAGATTAATTTAGAGTGTTATCATTCTTTTCAATCCATTTGTATTTTTCTTGTATATAAATGTATGTTTGTGAATATATGTGTGTGTGTGTATACATATACTTATTAAACCTTTTTATTAATTGATATGTATGTTCTTATCATCAACATAACTGCCAAATGTGTAGTGGAGGACATTACAGAAATGAGTACCTAGCAAGTGGTTTAAGGGTTGTCAGAAGCTGAATTTGTTCACCACATATCATAGGAGAAACAAGTTTCTTTTCAGTGAACATTACATATTTTCACACTAAAGTATTGATCTTTAAAGAATAAATTTTTCAAAAAAAAAGAATACATTTTTCGATTAAGAGGTACAAATTGGTTGTTAGACTGACAAACCTCAAAGGGAAGGAAAGGGCGGGAAGAGATAAACCAAAGAACTTATATGCATATATGTATAACCAATGGACACAGACAATAGTGTGGGGAAGGCAGGAGGAGGGTGGGAGCAAGGAGGAGGTTAGGTCAATAGGGGATAAAAGGGGGGAACATCTGTAATATTTTCAACAATAAAGATAAGTTTAAAAAGTTAAATTAAATTAAATTAAAAAGAAAAATAAATTTTAAAAAGAATATATTTTTTCCCAGAATTAAAAGAAAATATTAAGTAATCAAATCCCATTGATAAGTCTTCCTTAATCAGTATCAATAGTAAATGAGGTAACTCTGCCCAAAAGAAAAAGAGAAAATACTTAAGGTGAAAAGAAATAGCTGTGAGAAGGGAGTGATATCCAGTGAGACATATTTTTTATACGTTTTTATTGATGTTTTAGAGAAAGAGGAAGGGAGAGAGAAACATCAATGGCTGCCTCCTGCATGCCCCTTACTGGGGATTGAGCCCACAACCCAGGCATGTGCCCTGACTGGGAATTGAATGGGGGCATCTTGGTGCACAGGACGATGTCCAACCAACTGAGCCACACTGACCACAGCGGGTGGGACATATTTTTAAAAAGGTCAAAATGTCATAAGGAACAGTTTTCCACAGTATAGATTTTTAAATTATACTTCAGCTCTACTTTTGGGGGTGAGGGGCAAGCAACATCCTGGAGTCTCCATCTTCTTACCTGTAAAATAGGATGATTAAATAGATCTCAGAGTGCTTTAAAAATGCCAAAAAGCAACACACAGATCATTTAGTGTTTAATATTAATGTTGCTAAAAGAAAATTCTTCTAGCAGTGGCACCCTCACTTTTAAAGGCGTATCTGTGATGACGAGTGGCTATTTAGTATCATCTTTGGTCAGTTTCTACAAGAATTTGTGCCAGGGAGTTAACTGATCCCTCTTTCCTCCCTTCCTTCATGATTCTGAATCAATCCAATCCGTCAATCACCAGCTAGAAAGAAAGTTACCCAAACAGATGAGTTCCCTCTGTTTCAATGTATATACTTAGAGTATGGTGCACAATGCTGTGAACTATGGGAATTAGAGCTATTGCACTCATTTCTTCTATGGCCAAGTAAAGTGGTGATGATGGTAATTAATAATAATTCTAACTTTATAACAATAACTAATATTTATAGACTGTTTAAAAAGTATCAGGAACCAGGCTAAGTTAATCACACTGATTTTTTCATTTAATGTTCACATCAAGTTTATAAGAAAACTTTTAGTTTTACTCCCATTACATACAGTTGGCCCCCCCTTATCTGTGGGGGATATGTTCCAATACCTCCAGTGGATGCCTGAAACCATGGATAGAAGGGAACTCATATATATACTGTTTGTTCCTATGTATATATACCTATGATAAAGTTTAATTTATAAATTAAGTATAGTAAGAGACTAACAACAAGTAATAACAAAATAGAACAAGTATAACAATATACTGTAATGAAATTTATGCAAAAAATTTGGGGGTATTATTAAGTAAAATATGAGTTACTTAAACATAAGTACTGATACGATGACAGTCAATCTGATAACAGTATTGACTACTAAGTGACTAATGGGCAGGAAGCACACACAGTGTGGAGAAGCTGGACAAAGGATGAATCACGTGCTGGGTGGGATGGACCGGGACAGACCCATCATGCTACTCAGAACAGTGCAAAATTTAAACTTATGAATTATTTAGCTTTGGAATTTTCCATTTAATATTTCCAGACCACAGTTGACCACAGGTAACTGAAACCATGGGGAATGAAGCCTGTGGATAAAGGAGAACTGCACTGTATAAAAAATGAAGGTACAGAAAGGTTAAGTAACTTGTTGAAGGTTATACAGAGAGAAGGTTTGGAGGCAAAATGAGAGAGTCACCTAGATCATGCAGTGACCACGCAGGGAAAGAGAGTTAAGAGACAGGAGAAAAAAACAAAAAGGAGAAAATTTTGCAGAGACAACTACATTTAAGGTGTTAGTCAGTCTGAGATGGAAAGAGAAAGAAGAGGCAGCTTTTGTAACTCTTTCTTGTCAGTTCTCATTTACTCCCAGGTTTTCTTAGACAAGCCAGATTGCCAAATCTTTTTATTGGGGAACATGTCTGATACTTTTACCCCACTATGATACTAGGCACATCACTAAACACTTGTGTGCTGATAAGCATGTTTTTAGTAAAATTAAAAGCTGTCCTGGCAATGAATGACGTGTATTTACTGCTTGAGCTTCACCTACCTTGTGCTGTAGGAGAGGAAGTTCAACCCAAGAATATTCAGGGTGTTTTGTAGCCCTGAAGAGGTGGGCCTGTCCCTTTGGAAAACACAATTAAATTTACCTTTTTCCAGGTAGGACTGTGTAACAGATTCTGTGTGAAAAGTTAGTGTGAATGAAAACAGAGGCCTTGAGGAGGGAGGGGATCACCCAGGATGTCACAGTCCACAGCCAACACTGCTAATCTCAGGATAGCCCATTGAAGCTAATTGTGACCATTTGAGAAGGACACAAAGAGAGACACCTGAGCTAAAAGTTGATCCAAGAATCTTTGAAAGTGTCATGTTCATGATTAACATTATATGAACAGAGGGCTTTGGTGCACGAGGGACCAACACAAAGGAGCTGAAGTGGGACCAAGGGAGAGATGCCAATAATATATGGAGGGTTCACAACACACAGCGCTGTGGGGCTGTGACAGACAAGAGTGGAGGGAGGCTGCCTGCTGAGGACCTGGGAATGATGGAAAGCAGACAAAATGTGATGGCATTTATGCAATTGCTCTAATATAATGTTTTTGGTGACTAGAACTAGTGTTTGCTAATGCAAAGGCCCTGGCACATCCAAAAAGATAAATATTTTTTTGGGGGGGATTTTTTTTGCTTTGGGATTTTTTTTCAGAATTGCACATGTCTGAATCTGGTTCAACACAGATGCTCAGATTGGGATCAAACCCACAGAGGATCACTGGGACCCTTTCTACCACAAACCCCGGTTCATAGGAACAGGAATAATTTTCTCTCCCATTTAAATGGTGGTGGAGATCAATTATGTCCACATTTCTTTCTGATAGCTGTAAGCAGTGTTTTTCAACACCAGAGTTTTTAAATGGAGTCATATTAATATTAATAATCTTTATTTTGATGGTTTATGTTAACACTTGTGATTGTAGAACCACTCACTTGTTCTTTAATTAAAATGGGAATCTCCAGGGCTCTTTCATTCTCACCAACATTCCTCTGGCTCCACCATGGGGTTTTCACCAGTTGTGTTTCCCTATCACCAGAAACCCTGTCAGAACCATCTACTGTTTAGGTCTCAATTCCCTAAAGCTGCATGAAGCTTCTCACCCCTCCCTCTGGGGGTCACTGCCGTCACTATCACCACCCATCACATAGGCCTCCTCCAGCACTACCCAATCTGCTATTCACTAAATGTTGGTGTCCCCCCTCAAGTTCATATGTTGAAACCCTAATCCTCAGTATGATGGGATATGGAGTTTGGGCTATTGGGAAATAATTAGGTCATGAGGGTAGATACCCTGTGATGGGATTAGTGTCCTCATTAGAAGAGACCAGTGAGCTTGCTTCCGGTCTCTCTCTGCCCCGTGATGACATAACAAGGAAGAGGGCTATCATCAGGAGCTGAGTATACCAACACCCTGATCGTGAGCTCCCAGCCTCTAGTTCATGGATTTTGTTATAGCAGCCTGAGCTGACTAAGGCTGCCTCCATGGCTGGCACCTTAGAGCCATGTGCTTTGGGATCCTCAAAAGCTAAGGCCATGTGGCAGATGAATGCAAAAGTGGGAATTGTCTGTCTCCTCTGAGTGACAGTTTGTTACATGAACACAAAAGTCAGAGTATTGGCCTGGCCAGTGTGGCTTGGTGGTTGAGCATCGACTCATGCACTAGGAGGTCGCCGTTTCGATTCCCGGTCAGGGCACATGCCCAGGTTGTGGGCCCGAACCCCAGTGGGGCGCGTGCAGGAGGTGGCCAATTGATGTTCTCTCTCATTGATGTTTCTATCTCTCTTTCCCTCTCCCTTCCTCTCTCTCTAAAAAAATCAATAAAGAAAAAATATTTTTTTAAAAAAGTAGGGTATTGATGCCTCCTCCCCACCTACCAAATTATTGTGACATAGTTCTTTTCACTTTTACTCATGGCCTCATTGCTGTTAAGAAAAATGAAAAATGACTCCTGTGGTGGTGGGTGAGGGACTGATTCTGTGTTGTGACTCACAACTGCAATATCATCTCTGTCACACAAATATCCATTAGGTTCCATTCAACAAACAGCTTGAGATTATTGGAATAAGAACACATGCCTGCTAGCATCATTATTATTTACTCAATAATAGTTATCATTATTTTTTATTATTATTATTTTTTTAATCCTCAGCCGAGGACACTTTTCATTTATTTTCAGATAGAGGGGGAGAGAGAGACAGAGAGAGAAACATTGATGTGAGAGAGACACATTGATTGGTTGCTTCCCACATGACCCCAATCAGGGCCAGGGATCGAACCTTAACTGAGATATGTGCCTATCAAACTCATGACCCATTGGTCCCTTGGCCGATGCTCTAACTGTTGAGCCAAACCGGCCAGGGCTGATAGCCATCATTATTATGTTCTTGCTGCTCAACCTTCATTTCACAAAACCAGCATTTCCATTTAAATGGAAAAGACATATCCAATCCTGCTTGTGAGGACTCTTATTCAACTACCATACTACCTTACAAGTCCCAAAGTCATTACTCACTAGATGTGTGGGGGGAGGGCAGATATTGGGGAGATGACATAGACTAAGGAGCGGTGAAGGAAAGTGCTATCAACTCTCTCCTGGCACATGCCAAGACTGGTGAGGTCTGTGGGTGCTCCCCAGAGAATTTCATCGGAAACTTGTCTTCTCAGGTAACAAGTACAGCATGTCCTTCCTTGGTGGTGACTGCTGAGCAGCAGGGGGTGCTTTGTAAGGAGCAAAGGCAATAGAGGGCTTCTGGTTGGGAGCCAGAAAGACTGGCCCTGGAACTTTGTTAGACACTGTCACTTGGCCAGAGGAGCATGGTATAGTATAAAGGTTGTGGGCAGTCAAGTGACCTGAAGAGAAATCTCTAACCTCACCAAGAGATAATAATGCCTCAGAGAGTTATTCAGAAGGATAAAATTCAACATAGACATGTGACCCCTGTATCATGCTAAACACATGGGGGCACCCCATGCTGGTCATATGGTTCTTCACATGCAACTTCCTTTTATGCACTAAACTTGTTTTAAAAGGAGCTGTTTGGGAGGAGTAGCATATACCAGGGCAGCTGATGTTTTGGGCCCTCTCTCTACTAAGTCTTGTGAATTCCTGGGACGAAGTAAGTGGTAGAGGTACTTACACATGGGTGAAGACAGTCTGCCATGGCTGCTGAAAGGAAGAAAAGAGGCTGAGCTCTAGGAGTGGCCTGCCACCAAGAAAGGGCCCTGTGTGTCGCAGTGCATCCTCCTGGGGAAAATCCAGAGCATGTAGATATCACACTTATGTCTTTCTTTACGTGTTGTCCAGTACTTTCTTTCACTTACTAGTTCTTCCTTTCCTTAACCATGTAGCCTTTCTATGCTTGTCAAAAGATAAGTTTGGGGGAAAAAAGCACGATGAACTCCAACTAACCTACTGGTCTAATGGCTAACTGCTCTGTTAAAAAGGTTTCCTGAGCCCGGCTGGTGTGGCTCAGTTGATTGAGTGTAATCCCATGGACTGAGAAGTCCCGGTTTGATTCCCGGTCAGGGCACATGCCCAGGTTGCGGGCTCAATCCCCAGTAGGGGGCGTGCAGGAGGCAACTGATGGATGTTTCTCTCTCACATCAATGTTTCTATCTCTCTCAACCTTCCTCTCTCTCTAAAATGTCAATAAAAACATATTAAAAAAAAAAGTTTCCTGAGTCAGAAAGGTCAAATAGTGTCCCCTCCTTACTTTTTTTTTAGTTGATTATAGATTTCCTTCATCAATGTTTTCTCTAACTCTCTCTTTACAAGGAATAAAAATAAAGATTGATTTTATTCCTTTCCACACAAAGCATTTGTAACATGGCAGAAGTAGGATTTTAAATGACAGATTCACTAGGAAGGTTTATCTAGAATGTTCAGCTCTTTTGAAAAACACCCACTGAAGGCGAAGAACATGAGGGCTTAGAGATAGAAAAATTGTCAGCATCAAGAAAAGAACTAAAGGCTCATGTTATCTGTGCTTATTGGTGGTATTATATAATTATAATTTATTGTACTTTTCATAAATGCGCCAGGCTTGTGAATTGTCTTCATTTCAGTATAGAAGCTGCACGGAGTCATTCGCTCTCTTGTTCAGGATTCTCTTTTCTGTTTTTATATTCATGAATTTTTCCTCCTGGAAAATATCAAGGTCAATTTCTGGCATTTGTTGCAAAATGGAGAAGGTTTAACTGAAGGTGATATTAATTATGCATGCAACCAAATATAGATCTGGATATTAAATATTTATTTAAAAACTGAAAACAGTTAGGAACACATATAAAGGCACAAAGTGAACCAAAAAAAACCAAAAAAGTTAAATGAAATCTGAAATATGCTTTCTTAACCCTTAGTGACATGCTATGTGAGGCACACATATCTAGTCCCTGCAAAGACTGACTTTCCGTTAATAATAACAGTTTACAATGAAAATTTGAAGGCAATACATGATAGATGACAAATTAAGTTTTCAAACAAATAGGGTTTTCTGTTTACTTGATGGTTTGATCTTCTTGGGATGTACATTTTATTTTCGAAGAACAAAAATAATGAATCCAATTCCAAAGCTATTTTGAAATGGAAAAAAAATTAGAGAAAACTAAAGACTATGGACAATTTCCTAATCCCTTTTTTATCCAGTCAGGTTATAGCTCTGGAGTTCCAACAATTTCCTGGAAACAGTAAGGAACTCTGTAGATAAATAAGGGGTAAAAACACCAGTGACTAGTATCCACCAGTTGTCTTACTCATTCTAGAAATACAGGTGTATGGAGACAATCTTCAAGTTAGAAATCAAATCCAATAAAACCTAGGAGATAGAGATCATATATAGAGGCTGAGGTATAATAACAAAGGTGTGGTGACTCAACTAGAAAGCATTGACTTGAATGGCAGAAGGAAATGGAGAAATGCCTTAAATATTCTGAGGACAACTAAACCGCAATTAAGGTAAGGGCAAAATCAAGACATTTGGACCATGCAAGGACTCAGAAGATTTAATACCCACGCATCCTTTCATAAATAATATTACCCACCAAAACAAGGGAGTAACTCAAGAAATACATTACGAAAGCAGTGGCTCTAACAACAGACCTGGGAAGGGAAATCCTTAGATGACACTGGGTCCCTGGAGATCAATGCATCCACATTAGAGGAGGGGAAGGGGGACCCAGGAACAAGGTCTCATAGAAAAAGAGGAAATTGGTGGGTCATATGACTTAAACCATTTTTTTAAGATTTAACTCATTTAGAGCGACATTATTACTTTTTGTGGTAAAATATACATAGCCCAAATGTAGCATTTCAATAATTTTTATGTGTACAGTTCTGTGGCATTAAGAACATCACATCATTGTACAGCCATCAGTTACCACAGGTCTCCAAAATTCTTCACCTTCTCCAACTGAAACTCTCTACCCGTTAAATACTAATTCCCCATTCACCTTCCTCTCATCTCAAGGTAACTACCATTCTACTTTCTGTCTCTATGATTTTGAGTACTCTAGAACAATATATAAGTGTAATCATACAATATGTATCCTTTTGAGTCTGGCTTATTTTACTTAGCATAACACCTTCCAGATTCATCTATGTTGTAGCATGTGTCAGAATTTCCTTCCTTTGAAAGGCTAAATAACATTCCATTTTATGTATATATCATATTTTGTTAATCGATTCATCCACTAATGGACATTTAGGCTGCTTCAACCTTTTGAATATGTAAATAATGCTGCTATAATCATTGGTATACAAATATCTGTTTAAGTCCTTGATTTTATTTCATTTTCTTATTAAATTTATTGGGGTGACATTGGTTAATAAAATTATATAGGTTTCAAGTGTACAATTCTATAATACATCATCTGTATATTGTATTGTGTGTTCATCACTCAAACTAAAGTCTCTTTCTGTCACCGTTTATCCCCCTTTAGCCTCTTCTATCACCTCCAGCCCGCTTTCCCTCTGGTAATCACAATACTGTTGTCTGCATCTATGAGAATTTTTGTTTTTGCTTAAAACCTTCACCTTTTCACCCAACCCCCAATCTCCTCTCCTCTGACAGCTGTCATTCTGTTCTCTGTATCTATGAGTCTATTTATGTTTTGTTTGTTTATTTTGTTTATTAGATTCCATATATAAGTGAAATCATATGATATTTGTCTTTCTCTGTCTGAATTATTTCACTTAGCATAATACTCTCCAGGTTCATCCATGCTGATGCAAAAGGTAAGATTTCCTTCTTTCTTATGGCTGAGTAGTGTTCCATTGTGTATATGTGCCACAGCTTTTTTATCCACTCATCTACTGATGGACAGTTGGGCTGCTTTCAAATCTTGGATATTGTAAATAATGCTGCAATGAACATAGGGGTGCATATATTCTTTCAAATTAGTGTTTTGGGTTTCTTCAGATATATTCCCAGAGTGGAATCACTGGGTCAAATGGTAATTTCATTTTTAATTTTTTGAGGAAACTCCATATTGTTTTCTATAGTGGCAGCACCAATCAGCATTCCCACCAACAGTGAACAAGGGTTCCCCTTTCTCCACATCCTCACCAACACGTATTGTTTGTTGATTAATTGATGAAAGCCATTCTGATAGGTGTGAGGTGAAATTGTGGTTTTAATTTCAATTTCTCTCATGACTAGTGACATTGAACATCTTTTCATATTTTTGTCCATCAGTATGTCCTCTTTGAAGAAATGTCTATTCAAGTCCTTTGCCCATTCTTTAATCTAATTAAACATTTTTTGGTTTTTGGTATTGAGTTGTCCGAGTTCTTAATAAATTTTGGATATTAACCCCTTATCAAATCTATCGGCAAATATGTCCTCCCATTCAGTGGGTTGTCTCTTCATTTTGTTGATGGTTTCCTTTGCCATGTAAAATCTTTTTAGTTTCATGTAATCCATTTATTTTTATATTGTTTCCCTTGCCCTAGGAAGTATATCAAAAATAATATTGCTATGAGAACTGTCCGAGATTTTACTGCCTATGTTTTTCCTCTGATTTTTATGATTTCAAGTTAAGTCTTATTCCATTTTGAACTTATTCTTCTGTATGGTGTAAAAGGTGGTCTGGTTTCATTTTTTTTGCATGTATCTGTCCAATTTTTTCAACACCATTTACTAAAAAGGCTGTCTTTACTCCATTGTATGCTCTTGCCTCCTTTGTCAACTATTAATTGAGCATAGTGGCTTGGGTCAATTTCACAGTTCTCTGTTCTGTTCCATTGCCTGTTTTTGTGCCAGTATCAGGCTGTATTATTTACAATGGCTTTGTAGTATAATTTGATATTGGTATTGTGATCCCTCCTACTTTGTTCTTCTTTCTCAAGATTGATGTGGCTATTTGGAGTCCTTTTTGTTTCCATATAAATGTTTGGAGTATTTGTTCTAGATCTGTGAAATATGCCATTGGTATTTTAATAGAGTTTACATTGAATCTATAGATTGCTTTGGGTAATATGGACATTTTAATGATGTTAATTCTTCCAATCCATGAACACAGTATATGCTTCCACTTGTTTATATCTTCCTCTGTTTCTTTTTTCAATGTCCTGTAGTTTTCTGAGTACAGGACTTTTACCTCCTTGGTTAAGTTTATTCCTAAGTATTAATTTTTTTTTGTTGTAATGGTAAATGGAATTTTTTAAAATTTTTTCTTCCTGGTAGTTCATTGTTGGTGTATAAAAATGCCATTGATTTCTGGGTGTTAATTTTGTATCCTGCTACATTGCCAAATTTATTTATTAAATCTAGTAGTTTTTTGGTGGAATCTTTAGGGTTTTCTATGTACAGTATCATGTCATCTGCAAGTAATGACAGTTTTACTTCTTTCTTTCCTATTTGGATGTCTTTTATTTCTTCTTCTTGTCTCATTGCTATGGCAAGGACTTCTAGTACTTTGTTGAATAAGAGTGGTAGAAGCAGATATCCTTGTCTTATTCCTGTTTTTAGAGGAAATACTTTTAGTTTTTCCCATTGAGTATGATGTTGGCTGTAGGTTTTTCATATATGATTCCTTTATTACCACTTTGCTGAGAGTTTTTATCAAACATAGGTGTTGGATTTTGTCAAATACTTTTTCTGTATCTATTGATATGATCATGTAATTTTTATCTTTCAATTTGTTTATGTGATGTATCACAGTTATTGAATTGCGAATATTGTACCAGCCTTGCCTCCCTGGAATAAACCCCACTTGATCATGGTGTATGATCTTTGTAATATGTTGCTGATCAGAGTTGCTAATATTCTGTTGAGAATTTTAGTATTTATATATATCAGAGATATTGGCCTATAATTTTTTTTCTTTGCAGTGTTGTAATTTGGTTTTGGAATAGGATAATTCTGGCCTCATTAAAAGAGCTTGGAAGTCTTCCTTTCTCTTGGATTTTTTGGAATAGTTTGAGGAGGATAGGTGTTAGTTCTTTGAATGTTTGGTAAAACTCTCCTGTGAAGCCATCCAGACCAGGGCTTTTGTTTACTGGTAGTTTGTTGATTACTGCTTCAATTCATCAGTTACTATCAGCCTATTCAAGTTTTCTGATTCTTCCTGATTGTATTTTTCCAGGAATTTGTCCATTTTGTCTAGGTTGTCCAGTTTGTTGGCATATAGTTGTTCATATAATTTTCTTACAAACATTTGTATTTCTGTGGTGTCAGTTGTTAATTCAGCTCTTTCATCTCTGATTTTATTTATTTGGATCCTCTCTCTTTGTTTCTTGGTGAGTCTGGCAAAAGTTCATCAATCTTGTTTATCTTTTTAAAGAATCAACTCTTGGTTTCATTGATCTTTTGTATTGTTTTTTGGGACACTATGTCACTTCTTTGTACTCTATTATTATTTCCTTTCTTCTACTTACTCTGGGCTCTCCTTCTAATTCTTTAAGTTGTAGGGTTAGATAGTTTATTAAAAATGTTTCTTGTTTCTTGAGGTAGGCCTGTAGTTCTATGAAGTTCCCTCTCGGGACAGCTTTTGCTGTGTCCCATTGATATAGGGCTGTTATGTGTTCATTGTCATTTGTTTCCAGGACATTTTTAATTTCTTCCTTGATCTCCTTGATAACGCATTCATTGTTTCATAACATGCTATTGAGCCTCCATGTGTTTGGATGTTTTTGAGTGTTTTAATTGTTGATTACTAGTTTCATGCCATTGTGATCTGAGAAGATGCTTGATATGATTTCAATCTTTTTGAACTTGTAGAGACTTAGTCTGTGTCCTAACATGTGATCTCTCTTTGAAAATGTCCCATATGCACATGAGAAGAATGTATATTCTGCAGCTTTATGGTTAAATGTCCTGTAAATGTCAATTAAATCCATCTGATCTAGTGTGTCATTTAGGGTTACTGTTTCCTTGTTGATATTTTATCTAGAAGATCTATCCAGTGATGTCAGTGGGGTGTTAAAGTTCCCTACTATGATTGTATTGCTGTAGATCTCTCTCTTAAAGTCCTCCAAAAGACACTTTATATATTTGGGTGCAGTTATGTTGACCAGGTTTAAATCCTCTTGTTGTATCAATCTTTTTAGTATTATTAAGTGCCCTTCATTGTCTCTTGCTATGGTCTTAATTTTGAAGTCTATTTTGTCAGATATGAGTATTGCTACCTCAGCTTTTTTTTTTTTTTTTTCTCATTTCCATTTGCATGGAAGATATTTTCCATCCCTTCACTTTCATCCTGTGTGAGTCTTTTCTTCTGAGGTGTGTCTCTTGTAGACAGCATATATATGGATCATGTTTTCTTATCCATTCAGCTACCCTATGTCTTTTGATTGGATCATCTAAGCCATTTAAATTTAAGGTTATTATTGATAGGTACTTATTTGTTGCCATTTCTATTCTTTATGCTTGTGTTCCCCCCCACCCCCCCATCCTTCTCCTTCTTCTTCCTCTCCTTCTTCCTCCTCCTCCTCTTCTTCTTCTTCGTCTCCTCCTCGTCCTCCTTCTTCATCCAACAGTCCATTTAGCATTTCTTGCAATGCTCATTTGGTTGTAGTAAACTCCTTTAGCCTTTTTTGTCTCCAAAGCTCTTTATTTCACCTTCAATTTTGAATGACAGCTTTGCTGGATAGAGTAGTCTTGGATTCAATCCCTTGTTTTTTATTACTTTGTATACTTAATGCTACTCCCTTCTGGCCTGAAGTATTTCTATTTAGGAATCAGCTGACAGACTAATGGGAGCTCCCTTGTAGGTAACTTTCTGCCTCTCTCTTGCTGCCTTTAAGATTCTTTCTTTGTCTTTAATGTTTACCATTTTAATTATGATGTGTCTAGGTGTGGGTCTTTTTTGGTTCATCTTGATTGGAACTCTCTGTATTTTAAGAACTTGAGTGACTTTTTTCTTCACCAGGTTAGGGGAGTTTTCTGTCATTATTTCTTCAAACAGGTTCTCTATTCCTTGCTCTGATTCTTCTCCTTCTGGTACCCCTATGATGCAGATGTTTTTACATTTCATATTGGCCCCAAATTCCTTTAAACTCTCTTCCTGCTTTTTAATTTTTTTCTATTTGTTGTTCTGATTGGGTGTTTTTTTTCTACTTTGTCTTCTAATTCATGGAATCAGTCCTCATCTTCTTTTAATCTATTGTTGAGTCGTTCCAGAGTATTCTTTATTTCAGCTGTTATTCTTCATTTATTTTATTGGTTCTTATTTATGGTTCCTACATCTGTTTTCATGCTGATAAAGTTTCCACTATGTTCATTGTAATTCTCACTAAGTTGTTTGAGTATCCTTATAACCATTACTTTAAACTCTGTATCTGATAAATCACTTGCCTCCATTTTATTTAGTTCTTTTTCTAGAGATTCTTCCTGTTCTTTCATTTGGGTCTGTGTTTGTTTCCCCATGTTTGCTGTTTCTTTGTGTGTTTTTTCCTATGTTTCAGATAAGACTGCTATGCCTCCCAGTCTTAGTGGGGTGGTCTTCTTGTGGGACTCAGTTAAGTAGTCTCCTTGATCTTCTGAGGTGGGTATTCTAGGAATGTCTCCTATGTGGGTTATGAGGGCTCTCCTGTTGAATTTGGGTCTTGATTGCTGTTGTTCATTTGTGAGTGGGCTCATCCCTCAGGGTTGTTGACTGTGAGTCTCCACCCCAACCTTGTCATGCCAACTGTTATATAGGTGCTGACAGAACAAAGCAAGACACAATCAGACCAAACCAAAAACAGCACACACACAAATTAACAACAATAATAAAAGCAACATCCTCAACAAAAGACTAAAAGACAAACAAATAATACACACACACACACACACACACACACACACAGAAAACTAGAAGGCATGAGGCCAAAATAATTAGAGAAGGGGAAAAAAATATTAAAGCAAAGAAGGAAGAGATTAGAATTAGGATAAGTACAAAAAATAAAAGATAGAAGCAATGAGTGAAATAATAATAATAATAATTTTAGAAAGTAATAATGTTAAATAAAATAAAATATAGAATAGGAATAAAAAATGGAAAAAGAAGAAATAAATTGAATTAAAAATAAAAGTTTAAAAAAGAAAAAGGGTAAAGAGAATGAGAGAAAAGAAAATAATAGTCTATAATGAAAGATAGCATTAAGAGAATATGGCAAATTGTGAGAAGAGTGAGAAAGAAAGTCCACACCAAACAAAACAAACAAGAAAAAAAAAAAAAAACCAGCAACAACAACAAAATCCTTGGATCTGTTATTTATGGAGCTCATTGAATCTTGCTTCAATGTTGTTGAATCTGGTCCCTTCCCTTTGGACAATTCTCTGGTGCAGGCCAATGTGAATCAATGTCCCTGCCTGGCCCTGGGCAACCTGGCTGAACCTCTGCAGGCAAGTCCCCAAGTAGTCCGGTGGGTAAGGTTTCCCTATCTCAGAAGCTGGGTCTGCTTTGAGGATCACCCCTTGAATGTACTTGCTCTGGGCTGCTTTCTCTTCCTCCATGGAACTGGTTCTGTGGTGTACCAGGTCTGGTCAGGATGGTTTAAAGTCCAGTGGTTCTCAACCTTCCTAATGCCGCGACTCTTTAATACAGTTCCTCATGTTGTGGTGACCCCTCCCCACCATAAAATTATTTTCATTGCTACTTCATAACTATAATTTTGCTAGTGTTATGTCTTAGGCAACCCCTGTGAAAGGGTCGTTCGACCCCTAAAGGGGTCGCGACCCACAAGTTGAGAACCACTAGTTTAAACATATTTGCAATGAGGGTGATGCCCATAGCTTGTAGGAGTGGAAGGCAGGTGCTTCCTCTCCTTCCAATGCCTCAACTCTTCCTGGGTCACTGGTACCCTCCTGGTCACCATTCCAAGCAGGGAGTGATAGAATTTTAAAAAATAGCTCTGCTTGTCTCTCTAATCTTTCAGCACAGCTGGTTATCACTGGGTGGGGCTTCTGCCCAGGCTCCCACCAGGCCAAATGTCTGAGTCCCCTGTGCCACCATGCCCAGCCACTGGGATGCAGATTTCCAGCCCAGAGCCATTCCACAGGTCAGCGAAGGGACACCTCCTCTTTGCTCAAGGTGGGGAGCATCGCACCTCTTTCTCAGGGCACTCTGACTAGCCCTCATCAAACTCCTTTCAGTGAATAATCGGCCCCTCAGATTCACTGCTGGGTGATCTGCTCAGACCCCTCTTCAGGTTTGGAGTTCTGCTTAGTGGTCCCACCCACAGATCCTAATCAGGGAGAACTTCACAGGCTGGTGTTTTCACCAAGCACTCACTTTTTGCCTAGGATAGTGCTGTCTGAGTCCCCTAGGTGGGCCAAATCACCTCTGATTCCCACTGTCTGATGCTATGTGGGCTCCCCTTCCCTGTTCTCTTGCTCTGGTTTGGGGACCCTGTGTGGGGCTGAGTACCTCCTACTCCCAGGGAACAGGAGCTATGCTGCCGCACCTTCCCCCAGCTTCCCAGCTGTGCTCTGCAGCTGCACGGGTTGGCTCACTCCACATCTTCCCCTGTCCCCTGTCTGAACTGCTCACTCACAATATTTCCAATCAGCTATTTTCAGGTGGTTTTTCAAGTCAAATGTTCTGCAGTTTAGCCACAAGTCCGGTCGGGTGTTAAGAGCAAGTGGACAGAACTTCCTTAGGCTGCAACTATCTTCTAAAACCTATATAATTATATCAACCATTGTCACCTCAATAAATTTAATTTAAAAAATTGTATGGGTAATGCCATGGTTCTTAACCCTGAGAACTGTTTAAAATACCAATCTAAGCCCCATCCAAATCAATTAAATTAGTATCTCTGAAAATTAATATTGTTTAAAAAGTTCAACAGGTGATTCTAATGTGTAGCCAGAATGAAAAACCATTGGGTTAAGAAGGCAGGCTGGAAATGACAGAAGCCCAAAGTAGAAGAAGTGTGCACATAAGGCAACATTGCTTAGTGGAGTCAGATGGCCCGGGTTAAACTCTCGATACTAATGCTAACTAGCTGTACGATATTATACAATGTGTTTATCTTCTCTCATCTTCAATTTCCTTACACTGAAAATGTATATTCCATAAATTGGTTAGTAATGGTTCCATTTTAACAGAGTTGTTCTGAGGATTAAAGGAAGTAAGGCATGGAAAGCATAGCTCCTGGAGCATGGTAATTGTTCATTAAATGTTAGCATTATGATTGCCCCGCAGAATCTTACCAGAGAAGATGTGAATTAAGGAAGTCTTGCAGGATGAGATGTAGGGTAAAACATTTCATATGAACATTGGAAGAAGACAAAATTAATGTAAGGGCAATTACAACTCTCACTATTTCGCCAACATAAATTAGCTTAACACAGTTCAGTAGTGTGATTCAATAGGGTGTTTTTGTTTTTGTATTTGTCTCTTTAATCCTTGATGGAGAAAAGAAACCACACCAGTAGATTTGGCTGGACAGAAAGGGCTTTTGGCTACTGTTGATGGGTTTTGAAAGGGTTTATTTATTTCACACACTAGAGTGTTCACATCCTGACAAAGGGCTCCCCTGAAACTCTGACAAGCCAGGTTGGTTATACTGTATAAACAGTCCAGTTTACTGTTAGTATATAAACATGGCTTTGGCATTAATATAGAAAATATGAATCAAAGGGTCCTATTCATAAATAAAATATTTGGTTAAGAGGCAAAGCCATCACAGAGTTAGTCTGTAAAGTCAAAAGAAACAAGAGGAATAAATAGAAAAGCTGGTGTCAGAATCAGGTAATTCTTTGGATATATGGCAATTACCTGGTTAATTTAGTTAATGAGGAAAAATTCAAGAGCTCTTTCAACTTGTCTATTCACAATGATTGAAGTGTTCAAACAATTAACATATCTCTACATTGTGTTGGGTAAATGGGTAGTGTTCAAAATATGCTTTAGAGTGGTATAGCATAGCAAAGATGATACAGTACAGACTGACAATCAGAACAGTTGCTTGCCAATGAGATCCAATGTCATCTGTAAATAAATACCTATGTGTATCCACTGACTATCAGTTCTGAGGTAGGTACCATCCCTTGTTTATTTTTTCCTACCACTCCTACATGAAAATTGACTCTTTGGGATGTTTTATCTAAAATTTCAATGATTGCAGCTGGCTTTCTGCACTCATCATTTAGCTACTTAACAACAACAAAAATTTCTACATTTTTTGTTGAACAGATATCTGAGAGAGAAAGAAAATATTTTTTAAATTATTAATGTTAATAATGCTCTAGGTCTTTTCAAAATTGGTCATTTAGAATACCCCTGGAATTATAGGAAAATAACGTAGTAAAACATCACGGGGAGGAAATAGAAATGCAAGCTCCATCTATGGCAAACCAGGAGATATATGTAATCATGATGCACAGTACATAAGAAGAGCTGACAAAAGCAGTAAAAATCCAGATAGCAAGAGTGAATTCTCACAGATGCAGATCCCAGAGAATCAATTGAGTCCAGTTTTATGAGGTTTGTTCCCTAGAGGGACAAAAACAACTACCATCTGTTTGAAATAGGAAGTATAGTTACTCTTAGTAGCTTCAGGAAACATGGAAGGTAAGATTGAATAAGAAATCACAGAGACAAGCCACTTTGCAGGAAACAGTCTTCCAATTAAGCTTGGAGACAAAATACTGAATTAGGTTAGACAGAGATATGAAGTTTCAGTAACTCACTCACACACATAACCCTGAATATTAAGAAGCACTTTCACTAGCCTGAACATGGCACTGATTCTTTTTCCACACAAACCTTTACAAATAGCTGCTCTAGAAAGACTCCATCTCCTTCAAAGATACCACAAAGGGAGAAAAGGGATTAAATAGAAATTTAAAATATACAGAAATCCCTTACACCAGAAAAAAAGATTGCATTCAACAAATAAGAATTGTAACTGAACATATCACTGCAAAATTGTTAAATCTTTAAGAAGCAACCACTACTCTAAATTAAGAGCATAGAGCAGAAATGTAAGACTTCAGAGAAGTTATAGTAGGACAATAGAAGGAGATAAAACATAAGCTCATATAACTCAGAAAAAAAGTGAAATTAAAAACTAAAATTCTCCCTTAAACAAAAGGTGAACTGGAAGCATACAAAATGAGAAATACAATAATGATTATAGAAAATAGAATTGAGAAAATCAAGTAAAATAAAATGAAAATAGAGTTTATAAAGATTAGAAAAAATATTTATATATATAAACATAATATATATAATTTTTTTAACTTCTAAGACTCAAGTGAAGATTTGTTTCTATAAATTAAGGTGATATATTAATACAATTACCTAGGAAAGAGTAACATACAAGAACAGATGTTGAGACAGCATAGTAAAGTTACTGATTTCAAAGATAAAATATCAAATCACAAAAGTGAAGGAAAAAAACTCATACTACCCTCAAATTAATGCTGTATTAGCTATGAAAGAATAGTCAGCAAGGCCTACAAAATTCTCAATGAAAGAAAGTAACCTAAGAATTTTATTCTTATTTTTCGGTTGGGTAACAAATCTGTCCTGATATATCCAGGACAAGTCCCAGTTTTTGCACTATAAGTACTACATTCCAGGAACCCTCCAAGTCCCAGGCAAACCTTCATTTCAAATATCCATACAACACTTATTATAATGTGTATTAGGTCATAATGAGAAAATCCATTAATTCTAACATGTAGAAATACTACAGATAATACTCTCTGATTACATGAAATAAACCTGGAAATTAATATGAAAACTAAAAAATAGAAAAATCTCTCACCTGGCAGTTTAAAAAGGGAAAATCAAAATGTGAACTGCAGAATATTTAGAAATAAGGATCAAAAACCACATAGAGAACCTATGGTTTATAGATAAAGTCGTGTTTTGTAACAAAGGTTTGTGATCTTGAAAATGCAAAATTAAAAAGGAGAGGGTTACAAATAATCATTTAACATCCCTCATGAACACAGATACAAATACATTTAAAAAGCAGACCAAGTTTTGTAACATATACAATAATGATATATCAAAATTAAGTAGAGTTTATTTTAGGATTTTAAAATTGGTTTAAGATTTAAAAATCAATCAATGTATGATCATTGTAAACACACACACACACACACACACACACACACACACACACACAAATAGAACTGAACAAAATTCAATACCCAGTCAAGGTTAAACAAACAAAACTATCTCTCAGCAAAATAAGACCTTAGAAGGTAATGTCTTCAGCCCTTCATTCGGATAAAGGACACTTAACGAAAACCAACAGTCAATATCACACTGAACAGGAAATTTTAAAATATTTTCTTCCATATTATTGAGAAAAAGGCACGGATGTCAATTCTCACCATTTAGTTTCAACTTTGTACTGGAGGTTCTGCTAACATTTATAATACAACAAACAAAGGCATTATATTAGAAAGGAATTTTCTGTATTTTCATATGTTATTGTTTGTATAAAAAAGCTTTAAAATCTGTAAAACGATTATTAAAACTAATAAGATTTAAAATTATTTTTATGGAGGAGAAAATGGCGGTGGAGTGAATGGAAGCTACACAGACGATCTCCCAGGAACAAACGGGAATTACAACTAAAATAAAGACAAATCGTCGGGAAAAAACAACAGAAAAGCAGCGGGCACAGAAAAGCAACCAGGGACACTGAACGAGCCTAGTAGGATCTGCGGAGGCACGTGAGGGTGGCGGGCTGGGAACCCACGGACAGCAGCCGCCTTAGCTGTGAGCAGCGGTGGTGGCACCTGCTCTTGGGGTTAAGACCCCAAGCTGCTCCACAGTGCAGAGG
The DNA here is from genome assembly GCA_030848825.1 of Tadarida brasiliensis. NCBI lineage: Eukaryota > Metazoa > Chordata > Mammalia > Chiroptera > Molossidae > Tadarida > Tadarida brasiliensis. The sequence goes on from CM061266.1 coordinate 93,521,031, forward strand.
GCCAGGACAGAGAGCTAAATAGCTACAGCCACTCCCCTGGGGCTCTGGCAGAGGGAGGGCGGACTGGACTGGAACTCTGTGGGGACACCTGGGATTTGGAAGGCACTCAGAGTCTGTGCTGAGCCAAGGCCACAAAGGACAGTGGTGGCCAGCCAGCTACTTCCCAGTTACACAGAATGGCAGCCAAGTTTGCTCCATCCCAGAGCTGTGACAGCCCCTCCCTTGGAGATTCCCAGGTGAGGCAAAGAAATGCAAATTGAGGCTCATTAACAACCAGCATCCGCCCCACCCTAGGGAAATCCTCTTACACTATAAACACCTGAGGGAGTTTCTCATTCAACTGAGGTCTTAGGCTTTTCAAGTAACTGAGGCTAAGAGCCTCCAGGCAAAAAGCTAGAGCATAACTGAACCTTTCCTGAGCTTGCAAATCTACCCAGGAAAGTGAGACTTGACAGTGGTGTTTAAGGAGGGCCCTCCATGCTCATCCAAACTCAGTAGAGGGAGCCACAAATAGCAGAACACCAACACCCACAGTGAAAATTTGGCAGGTTCCAAAACCCACTGAGATAGCCAAAATGGTGAAACAAAGAAACAGATCCCAAATGAAAGAACAAGAGAACTCTACCAAACATGAGATAAATGAAATGCAGTTAAGCAAATTATCAGAGGCAGAGTTCAGAGCCATGATCTTGAGGAAGCTCAACAGCATGAATAAGGACATGAACATCATGAAAACAAACCAAGTGGAAATAAAGAATGACATAGCAGAAATAAAGAACACATTGGAAGGACTGACCAGCAGAGTAGAGGAAGCTGAGGACCAGATCAGTGAATTAGAAGAGAGAGTAGAAAAAAATCAATCAATCAGAAAACCATAAGGAAAAAACAATTAAAAAACAGGAAGACAGCTTAAGAGAACTATGGAACAACTGCAAACGTAATAACATTCACATCATAGGAGTCCCTGAAGAGGAAGAAAATGAGCAAGGGTTAGAGAATATATTTGAAGAAATACTGACAGAAAACGTTCCTAAACTGGTGAAGGAAGAAGGCATTCAAGTTCAAGAAGCACAGAGAGCCCCAAGTAAGAAGAACCCAAACAGGCCACACCCAGGCACATAATAATTAAAATGACAAAAATTAAAGACAAAGAGAGAATCCTAAAGGCAACAAGAGATAAGCAACAGGTTACCTACAAAGGAACCCCCATAAAGCTATCAGCTGACTTCTCAACAGAAACACTACAGGCCAGAAGGGAATGGCATGAAGTAATCAAGGTCATGAAAAACAAGGATCTGAATCCAAGACTACTCTATCCAGCAAGGCTATCATTCAAAATAGAAGGTCAAATAAAGAGCTTCCCAGACAAAAAAAAAAGGCTAAAGGAATATATTAGCACGAAACCAGCACTGCAAGAAATGTGAAAAGGACTGCTGTAATTAGTAGAAGAAATAGGAAGAAAAATATAACCACACTGAACAAAAATGGCAATAAATAAATACATATCAATAATCACCTTAAATGTAAATGCATTGAATGCTCCGATAAAAAGACACAGAGTAGCTGACTGGATAAGAAAGTATGATCACGTATATGTTGTCTACAAGAGACCCACCTCACAACAAAAGACTCACATAAGTTGAAAGTAAAGGGATGGAAAAAAATCTTCCAAGCAAACGGAAAGGAAAAAAAAGCTGGGGTAGCAATACTCATATCTGATAAATTAGATTTCAAATTTAAGACCATAACTAGAGACAAAGAAGGCCACTACATAATATTGAAAGGCTCTATCCAACAGGAAGATATAACCTTGGTAAATATATATGCACCCAATATAGGAGCACCAAAATATATTAAAAATCTTCTGGAGGACTTCAAAGGAGAAATTGACCGCAGTACAATCATAGCAGTAGACTTCAACACCCCACTGACATAACTGGATAGATCATCTAGAAAAAAAATTAACAAGGAAACAGAAATTCTAAATGAAGCACTAGATCAAATGGATTTAATAGATACCTACAGAGAATTACACCCCAAAACTGCAGAATTCACATCCTTCTCAAGTGCACATGGGACATTCTCAAAGATAGACCTTATGTTAGGGCACAAACTAAGTCTCTACAAGTTCAAGAAGATTGAAATCATATCAATCATCTTCTCAGATCACAATGGCATGAAACAAGAAATCAATTGCAACGAGAACATGCAAAGACATTTGAACACATGGAGGCTAAATAGCATGTTAATGAACAATGAATGGGTTACCATGGAGATCAAGGAAGAAATTAAAAACTTCCTGGAAACCAATGAAAATGAACACACAACAACACAAAATCTATGGGATGCAGCAAAAGCAGTTCTGAGAGGGAAGTTCATAGCACTACAGGCCTACCTCAAGAAACAAGAAAAATTTCTAATTGACTACCTAACCTCACAACTTAAAGAACTAGAAAGCAAACAAAAAGAAAAACCTAGAGCAAGTAGAAGGAAGGAAATAGTAAAAGTCAGAGCAGAAATAAACAACATGGAGACCAAAAAAACAATTCAAAGTATCAATGAAAAAAAGAGCTGGTTTTTTGAAAAGATAAACAAGATTGATGGACTCTTAACTAGACTCACCAAGAAACAAAGAGAGAGAACCCAAATACACAAAATCAGAAATGAAAGAGGAGAAGTAACAACCGACACCACAGAAATACAAAGGATCGTTAACAAATACTATGAACATTTATATGGCAACAAATTCGACAATGTAAGTGAAATGGACACATTTCTAGAAACACATAGTCTCCCAAAGCTGAACGGGGAAGAGATAGAAAATTTGAACAGGCCAATAACAACAAAGGAAATTGAAGATGTAATCAAGACCCTCCCAGCAAACAAAAGCCCAGACCCTGACGGCTTCACGGGGGAGTTTTACTGAACATTCAAAGAAGAATTAACACCCACTCTCCTCAAACTATTCCAAGAAATTCAAGAAGAAGGAAGCCTTCCAAACTCGTTTTATGAAGCCAGCATAATTGTAATTCCAAAACCAGAAAAAGACACTACAAAGAAAGAAAACTGCAGGCCAATATCCCTGATGAACATAGATGCCAAAATCCTAAACAAAATACTAGCAAATCGGATCCAGCAATACATCAAAAAAATTATTCACCATGACCAAGTGGGATTCATCCCAGGAATGCAAGACTGGTACAATATTCTCAAACCAATAACTGTGATACATCACATAAACAAAATGAAAGATAAAAACCATATGATCATATGAATAGACACTGAAAAAGCATTTGACAAAATCCAGCACCCATTTCTGATAAAAACACTCAGCAATTTGGAAATAGAGGGATCATATCTCAACATTATAAAGGCCATATATGAAAGACCTATAGCCAACATCATACTCAATGGACAAAATCTAAAAGCATTTCCCTTAAGAACAGGAACAAGACAGGGATGCCCACTTTCACCACTCTTATTTAACATAGTACTGGAAGTCTTAGCCACAGCAATCAGATGTGAAGAAAAAATAAAAGGAATCCAAATTGGAAAGGAGGAAGTGAAACTGTCATTATTTGCAGATGACATGATATTATACATAAAACCCTAAAGACTCCATCAAAAATCTACTAGACTTAATAGATAAATTTAGCAAAGTAGCAGGATACAAAATTAATGTCAAGAAATCGACAGCATTCTTATACACCCATGATGAACTCACAGAAAGAGAAACTAAGAAAACAATCCCATTTATCATCGCAGCAAAAACATTAAGATACCTAGGAATAAACTTAACCAAAGAAGTAAAGGACCTATTTGCAGAAAACTACAGGACACTGAAAAAAGAAATAGAGGAAGATATAAAAAAGTGGAAGCACATACCTTGTTCATGGATTGGAAGAATTAACATAATTAAAATGTCCATACTACCCAAAGCAATCTACAGATTTAATGCAATCCCCATCAAAATACCAATGACATATTTCACAGAACTAGAACAAATACTTCAGAAGTTCATATGGAACCAAAAAAGACCCCGAATTGCTACAGCAATCTTGAAAAAGAAGGACAAAGTAGGCAGGATCACAATACCAGACATCAGGTTATACTACAATGCTACTGTAATCAAAATAGCCTGGTACTGGCACAAGAACAGGCAAATAGACCAGTAGAACAGAACAGAGAATCCGGAAATTGACCCAAGACATTATGCTCAATTAATATTTGACAAAGGTGGCAAGAGCATACAATGGAGTAAAGACAGCCTCTTTAATAAATGGTGAAATGGTGTTGGGAAAATTGGACAGCTACATGCAAAAAAATGAAACTAGACCATCAACTTACACCATACACAAGAATAAACTCAAAATTGTGTAAATGACTTAAATGTGACTCATGAATCCATAAAAATCCTAGAAGACAATGTAGGAAACAAAATTTCAGACATAATACACAGCAGAATTTTCACTGATATATCACCTAAGGCAACAGAAACAAAGGAAAAAATGAACACATGGGACTACATCAAACTAAAAATCTTCTGCACAGCAAAAGAAACAACCATCAAAATGGAAAGGGAACCCACTGTATGGGAGAGTATAATAGCCAATGATACATCAGATAAGGGGTTAATTTCCAAAATATATAGAGTGCTCGCTCATACAACTCAACAAAAGGAAGACAAAGAACCCAATTAAAAATGGGCAGAGGACCTAAAGAGACACCTCTCCAAGCAGGACATACAAATGGCCAAGAGAAATATGAAGAAATGCTCAACATCACTAATCATCAGAGAGATGCAAATTAAAACAACAATGATGTATCATTTCACACCTGTCAGAATGGCTGCCATCAACAAAGCATCAAACAACAAGTGCTGGCGAGGGTGTGGAGAAAAGGGGACTCTAGTACACTGCTGGTAGGAATGTAGACTGGTGCAGCCACTATGGAAAACACTATGGTGTTACCTCAAAAAATTAAAAATTGAATTGCCATTTGACCCAGTGATCCCACTTCTAGGAATATACCCTAAGTAGCCTGAAACACCAATCAGAAAGAATATATGTACCCCTCGTTCATAGCAGCACTATTTACAATAGCTAAGATCTGGAAACAGCCCAAGTGTCCATCAGTGGATGAATGGATAAAAAAGCTGTGGTACATATACACAATGGAGTACTATGCAGCTGTAAGAAAGAAAGATCTCTTATCCTTTGAGATGACATGGAGGGACCTGGAGAGTATTATCCAAAGCGAAACAAGCCAACCAGAGAAAGGCAACTATCACATGATCTCACTTATTTGTGGAATACAATGAACATAACAGTCTGAGGAACAGGGTAGACCCAGAGATGTGGAAGTAGGGTACAGACTAACAATCCACAGAAGTGGAGGTTGGGGGAGGGAAGAGGTAAACCACAGAACGTATATGCACGTATGCATAACCAATGGACATGGACAACAAACCTGGGGACAGGGTGGGGGTGGGGATGGGGAGGAGGGTGTCAATGGGGAAAAAAGGAGAAACATCTGCAAAAAAATAAATTAATAAAAAAAAAATGTGCCAACCCCTTTTGGAAGTTACCCCACCCCTCCAATCTCCCTTTGACATTTGGAATCATTGGTCAGAATGTCTTTTACCCAGATTTACAGTGAACATGTCCCACTGCCTGCTTTAGTTTTCTTAATTGAGCACCCAGGACTAGATGTGTCAATTAATGCCACCGTGCCCACTGCTCTTTCTAAGGGGAACAGCCTCTCTCTGCACTACCCACAATTCTCTAGCCCCCTGCCCCCTGCCCCCAGCCATAGCCGCCTGGATTAAGGGGTAGGTGCCACGTAGCTGGGCAGCAACCTATGATTCAAATGCCTGACATAAAAATTGTCAAAGAAACACAAATACCATATGATTTCACTTATATGTGGAATCTAAAGAACAAAATAAACAAACACAGTTGAAACAGACTCATAGATACAGAGAACAGACTGATGGTTGCCAGAGGGAAGAAAGGTTGGGGAACTGGATGAAAAGGGTGAAAGGACTGAGAAGTACAAATTGGTGGTTACAAAATAATCATGGGGATGTAAAGTGCAGCATAGGCAATAATATTGTTATAACTATGTATGGTGTCAAGTGGGTACTGGAAATATTGGGGGGAACACTTTGTAAAGTATATGTTTGTCTAGCCACTATGCTGTATACCTGAAACTAATACAAAATAATATTGAACGTAAATTGTAAATAGAAAATAAAAAATTTTTAAAGACTAAAAAAAAAGAAAAGAAAAGAAGTATTAAGAAGAAATACACAAAATAAAAATATGATTATAGATACAAAGGCTTCAACAGAATCATAAAAGAGTATTTCAACTCTCTGAAAATAAATCTGGGGACTGAGACGCAATGCATGATTGTTTATTAAAATTTTAAAATAACACCAGCGGAGAGAGAAAACAATTTTTAAATGTTTCCATTATTTTACTCAACATTTTATGTATTCTGTAATGAGAAGATATTTTCAAAGATATAATCTACCATATTTTCATAAATAAAAATCTGTGAAAGTTTCATGCAAAGTTGAACTACGAAAATGCCATATAGATAACATATGAAGAAAGAAAAACTGCAGACTTTACTAACATGAATATTGATGCAAAATCTTACAGAACATATCAGCAAACAGACTCCTCCAATAATGCCCAAATCATTTACTATTTAGAAAATCTATTACTATATTACTATAGATTATCATATTAGTTAAAAGAGAAAACATATTATTATCTCCATAGATGCTCTAAGGCCCTTAATAAAATATAATACCTATTCAGATTAAAAAGTTAAATACTAAAAAATCTACTTCTTTTAAAAAAAATTTTTTTTTTCTTTATTGATTCTACAGAGAGAGGAAGTCAGTGGGAGAGAGAGATAGAAACATTGATGAGAGAGAACATCGATTGGCTGCCTCCTGCATGTGCCCCACCAGGGATCAGGCCCACAACCTGGGCATGTGTCCTGACCGGGAATCTAACCAGTAACCTCCTGGTGCATGGGTCAACACTCAACCACTGAGCCACACCGGCTGGACCTAAAAAATCTGCTTCTTAACATGAATTACACCAAAAATACACTAGCTAGTATATATCTAAATACAGAGATATAGAAAGAGAAAAGGAGAAGAGGCACGGTGGATAGATGATAGATAGATAGATAGATGATAGATAGATAGATAGATAGATAGATAGATAGATAGATAGATAGATAGATAGATAGATGATAGATAGATAGATGATAGATAAATAGATAGATGATAAATAGATAGATAGAAGATGATAGATGATAGATAGATAGATGATAGATGATAGATAGATAGATAAATGACAGATAGATAGATGATAGATAGATAGATAGATAGATAGATAGATAGATAGATAGATAGATGATAGATACATAGATAGATACATAGATAGATAGATGATAGATAGATAGATAGATAGATAGATAGATAGATAGATAGATAGATAGATAGAGATGTATCAGTAGAAGGACACCAGCCTCTTGCTAAATAATTATCTTTAAAATTTGGAACAAGAAAGTAGGTCCTTTGTCAGCAATAATGTTATATTGTTCCATTGTTATCAGTCACTGCAATTAGACAATAGGAAAAAATAGAGGTATAAAAGTCAAAGAGGGAAAATTATTTTTGCAGATGATGATTGTTTCTCGGAAAAGAATTGTTTTCTCTGAAAAACCAAGAAAATCATCTAAAAAATAGATCATAAATAATAAGAGAATTCAGTGAAATAGATTCAAGCAACAACCAGTGCCGTCTCGGGGCATGCCAGGATCAGTGCAACGCGATGAACCTACAACCGTACACTGGTTGGAGTGAGAGGGAGCTTTGCAAGGGAGCAAAAAGCTTCAAATCTTTGGATGCAGTCCCACTTATTTGTAGATTCGTACCCCCAGGTTACAAGTGGATTTATGAAAATTATGTCCATGAGATGGCGTTTCTGCAGACCATACACCCTAGCTTTGTCTCTTGCTTTTTACGGGAAGAGACCTTGAAGCCAAAAGATAACAAACTCTTATTCACATGCAAATAAAGCACTCAAGGCACCTGGGCGGCCAGGTTTCTGAGAATGCATTAACACAAAGTTGAGAGTGGATTAACACAAGGTTAAGAGTACATTAACACAAGGTCACAAAATGTCCATCTTCCAACCCCCCAACCCCACAAACCAGGTAGATGATGTATTCATGAAAAGTAGAGATAAGCCTATTACAAAAATCTTAAAGTGCTGCCTAGAGGCATAAAGACTAAAATATGACATACAATCAAATATTGAATAGGAAGATTCAATATTTTAAAGATGTCAGTTCTCCCTAAGTCAATATATTCTAATTTAATTTATTCTCAACAAAAATGCAAACTATTTTTTAACTATATAAGCTGACTTTTAGTTCATGAGAAATTTCTGAAAGAGATAAGTAATGAGGAAAGACAGAACCTTGCAGATATTAAAACTATTAAAAAGCTACATTAATTAATTCATGAGTCCATAGAACACTAGATTCATCTCTAATGAAGAGTAGAAAAAGCAATGGGAAAATATTGCAAAGGCCAGAAATACTAATAAATAGACAGTCATAGCTAATGTTATTTAGACTTTATTATATACAGTCAGCCCTCCATATCTGACGCTTCCATATCAGCAGATTCAACCAACTGAGGATCAAAAATATATTTTTTAGTTACCTTGTCAATGTGCACTATGTTGTTAGGTCTAGGCTGGTTGTGTCTGTACTGAACATGGACAGCCGTTTTTTGTTGTTGTTTTTTTGTTATTATTCCCTAAACAATACAGTGTAAGAACTATTTAGATACCACTTACATTGCATCAGATATTATTAGGTAATCTAGAGATGACAAAGTATATGGGACGAAGTGTGCAGGTTATATGCAAATACTGTGGCATTTTATATAAAGGACTTGAGCATCCATAGATTTTGGTATCTATGGGGGTCCTGGAACCAATCTCCTGAGAATATACCAAGGGATTACTGTATCAAGTATATTTTAAGCCTTGTACAATATTTGCCTTTCATTATGTTATTAGTAATATAATGGATTTGTTACTATTTTATTCTCATTTATTAGATGAGAAAATTGAGCAAAGAGATTAAAAAATGTGTTCAAGTGTAAAGCATTAGTCAGTGGAGGAGCTAAGTTTCAAATCCAGACAAACTATAGAGTTCACACCCTCGAATATATGGCTTACTGTCTGAACACATGGGATAATTGAGTATATGATAAAAAATATATTTTAAATCATTGGGGAAAAGTTACATTATTCAACACATTGTATCTGGTTTAAAAATAAGGTTGGGTCTCTGCCTCAAACCCATTAAAAAATCAATATCAGGTAGATAAAATATTTAATATTTAAATTACCCAAAATTAAATGTAAAAATACAAGTATATCATTGCAGCATTATTTGTAAAAACAAAATCAAAATATACATTCATTAAAGACTGGACTATAAGTTAGAGTAAATCCATACTACGGAATACTATACAGTGACTTAAAATATTAGGCATTATTATATTCTCAGCTATGGAATATTATACATCATTGAGTAGAGAAAGGGAGGAACAGAGCACTGTAAAGAGCTATCATGTCTTCTCCGCAGGAGTGTGAGTGGCCGGAAGCACAAGGGCCTGTGCAGGTCACAAGACGATGATGATGGCCCCTGGGGTGGCCTGACCTTGAGCAGGCACAGGTTCTGCCTACAGTACCAGGTAACAGGGATTGCCTCGGGGAAGAAAAGAGCCGACTAAGTCCAGGGTGAGAGGGAAACTAAATTTTCACTGTATATCCTCTTGTACTTTTTGAAATTTTTATAGTCTAGATGTTATTACCTATTCACAAATATAATAATAAAATTTCAAACGAACAACCAGAAGTGAGAATATTTTAATCAACCTCTGCATAATACTATCTCTGTCAAGCAACTTTTGTGGACACACAAAGAAGAACTGTAAAGTTTAAGAGAAAAGGAAAGAGCGGCGAAGAGAAAGTGGCTGAATAAATGGATCTTGAGGGTTTAATTTTCTTCAGGTCATTCTATTTTTTAACAATCGACAAAAATTAAAGTCATTTAGAAAATACACATTTAAGACAAAATCAAGAATAATAATACAGCAACAATAGCCGCTAACACAGTGGTGCTTACAGCTTGTCAGACATGTTTTCAGTGCTTTGAGTGTATTTCTTTGTTTGATCCTTACAGCATCTTATGCGCTGAATGTACGTATTATTGTCTGTATTTTTCCAAAGAGTAAATCTGAGTTTCCATTTGGTGCATACCTCACATTTCCATTAAATGGAGAGCTATAGAGCATAGCGTGGACAAGGGCAGATGACAAAACCATCTGGCCATGTTTCTACAAGCCAGGCAGTGTTTTCCGAGACATCATCACCTCCTACACCTGAAATTTTTCCAGAAGCACAAGGTCCTGCACAGGTCACAAGATGATGATGATGGCCCCTGGGGTGGCCTGACCTTGAGCAAGTGTCAACATTCAAAGACAATGCTGCTGATGGTGCAATTTCCTGCCTTGAATGCTCCACATTCCTGAGCTTTCACAGCGATGGTTAATGTAAAGATTTATCCAGGATCACACACGGTGCACCATGTGGTGATGGACTTGTAAAAATAAAAAGGGCAACTGGACACTGCTCACAGTTGATTATTGCACAGTGGTGACAGTTGTCCCCCAGAGAAAGCTTTAAGCATGGCCTTTTGTGAATATCTCACTCCATAATATCTTTTCTCCACACCACGAGGAAGAATTGGTCTTCTGTCAGCCAATTCCACTTTATAAATGTAAATAATGCATATATAAATATATATTAAATAAATATATGTATCTACATGTATAGAGAGACAGCTAACACTAAATAGAAGAGTGAATTATTAAAAGAAGAAAAGCACAGAGGTCAGTGTCAGATATTTGTTCTAAAGTTTACTATACCTCTTAATTATTCTGTGCCACCAGACAAGTTAACTTAATCTGAACTTGTTTCCTCATCTGTACAATGGGGCTACTAATTCTCATTTCATAGGGTCATTGTGAGAATTAAATACAGACATACATACACTCCACTTGATACAGAATCCAGTTAAATGCTAAAGCATCCAGTTAAATGTTCCACTGACATCAGTTTCCTCCTACCCAATTAACCCCATCTTCTTGGCAGGCGATTCAAAATCACTTTGCTGAAACCAAACTGGAACAACTTGCTTAAAACTGGCCTTTTGTGTAGTGACCACCCACACTCTTTTGTTCACTCCACTCCCCTGACCCCTGACCCAGTCTACTCACTATAGTTCATAGAGTGGTGAGCCAAGCTCACAACGAAAGGGACATTTCCTACCTTTGAAAATAAGGGCACAGAACCAGCAGACTTCTGGTGCCTTTCATTTCCCATCTGTAAATTTCTCAAAATACTTTCCAGTAAGCAATCCTTTGGGGCTCCTGATGTGATTAATAATATTAAGTGTCTCAGTTGTCTTTAGTACTTCAGATAAAAATAGAGTCTTAAGAACATACAGTAATTGAGTTATGAATGGGAGGGAGACAGTTCGATCTGCCTTCTTTCTATTCATATGCATGCTAGAATCTCAGAGGGATTACAGGAATTGATCTGGGCTCCAAGGCTAAGGCAACTAGATTCCATTTTATGTAGGCCCCTTGGTTAAGGCGACTAAAAGACTCCATTTTGTCACCAATAGACATTCCTCGATATTCTTCCAATAATAGGTTAATTACCCCTAGACGGAAAGGAATTTTGCCTAAGATTATAGTTGCCCCACGAGTTGGGAGGCATTTGCAGTTTCCTGAGTATAGGTATTTGCAAGTACTTATGCCGTTGGTAAATAATGCTAATTTTGACTTCTGTAGTCTCTGTCACTCCCACTATTGTACTGGTTCCCTGAGGGGAGGGGGCAAAATGAGGAGGGAGTTTCTGTCTTTAAAATGGGATGAGTAAGAAGAATCAGGGGCTGTTGATCTGAGGGGAAACTATGCCCTCCGCAGCCCGCTGGCGAAATAAAGTGCTCCTTTACAATTCGGCCATGCGTCTCTCGCCGTCAGATTATAACATAATCAGCTGGTCATTCAGTAACTGCAAGTTCTGCTTGAATTCAACAATGAGTGAACAGTGCTGCTATGAGTAAAATCCAGCCTCACCTCTGCAATCAGGAGGCGTGGACTGCACAAGCTTCCTGGGAGTGCTTTACAACACGACTCTCCGCTTCACGTTTGTCTGAAATTCTGTAGCTGTAAAGTTGAATCTTAAAAGTGCAAGTATGAGTACAATTTTCTCTCTGCAAAGTCTATTTCAATATCACCCTATTGGGGTAGTTGTTTTCTAAAGATGTGATTTTTAAACTGTCCAGTCCTGACAACTCTGCCCCCCCACCCAAACACTGCAGGCTTCCACTGTCATCTTCAGAGCCACAAGCCCTTGTCTGAGCCCCCACTGTCCTCCCACTCCATGTCAGATGTTCCAGTCACCCTCTCTATCAGCCTTCACAATCCTTCCTCTGCCTATTCAAGACACTGCAGAGATCTGGGCCAGCTTCCTGTAATCTCGGAAGGAAAAGTTTCCCCCTTATGAGCCTGGCTGTTTTGGGTAACTGATTTCCTCCTCTCTTCTCTCAAGAGTTCATATAGCTTCCTTTGCTCAGCCTGCTAACCCTCCTCCGAGAGTAAGGAGTCTCTCTAAGCCCCAGGATTTCAGCCGGCTTCTCCTTTTCCTGTGTCGGAGGGCAGGATTTCCTGAGTCAGGGATGTAAACAGAGATCAGGCTCTGTTGGGCTGTCCCCTGACCGCACCTCACAGGGACCACCCTGCTCTCTGACAACGCATCGTATTTATATCCCAGGCACTGAGGTCAGTCCCCACTTTGATATATTATTTCCTTCATTCCCCAAAGCTGAGCAAAATGGATAATCCTTCATCCGCCAGTATGAGAGCCCCTATTCTCTCCCAGCTTTAATTTGAGGGTGGTCTTTTTGCCTCAATCCCTAAACTGAAGGATTTCGTGAAAATTAAAGATAGGTCAATAGTTAGAAAAGCAAAATGTTGCATGAGATATAATATTCCAGCTGAAATCTCTTCTGAATACACTAAATATTTAAAACATTGAACAATTCGCCCTGGCCGGTTTGGCTCAGCGGTTAGAGCATAGGCCTGCGGTCCAGAGAGACCCGGGTTCGGTTCCCGCTAGGGGCATGTACCTCAGTTGCAGTTTGTCCCCGGCCCTGGTTGGTCGTGCGGGTGGCAGCCACTCGATGTGTCCCTTTCACGTCGATGTTTCTCTCTCTCTTCCTCTCTCTCCCTCCCACTCTATCTGAACAAAAAATGAAAAAATGTCCTCGGGTGAGGATTAAAAAAAAACAAAAAAAACAAAAAACATTGAACAATTCGAAATACCTAAATTAGGGTACACTCTCTGATCCTTTTTGTTTCTGGTGGAGGAGTATAAGTAGACACTTATAATCATTTAAAGTATGTATTGCATATATGAGAACACTTCTAAACAGTAACTAGAAAATGACTATAGAGATAAGTCCATTTTAAACCTGGGAAGGTAACAATTACCAGTGGAAACCCAAAATGAAATACTAAATTTATCAGATGTTCCAACAGCAAGAAATCCAGTCCCTCTACTTCCTACCATTTCACTTCCAGTCCCCCCAGCTCCCCACCATATACCCTGATATATTCCCAGGCACTTCCTGGGGCCATCAGACTGCCCCCTGGAGAAGCACTCCAGCACTCACACCCTGGGAGCTCCCAAAACACCATCCCTCCTTCAACAGCCAGTTTAGGGTAGAAGCCAGCCCACAGGTTCCTCCCTTTCTACCTTCTTGGGAAATTAATTTGGAAAAACTCACTGATACTTCCTGTCCCTGGGTTTTGGTTAAGGACATCATCTTCATCCAGACAGGTTTCCTTAACTTTGAATCTTTAAAAGAAAAGGAGTTGGAAATCTTGTAGGCATGGAAATCTTGTAGGCTATATGAATGATTCACTCTCTCACAGTAAACTTAAATTCTTATTACTTAAAGTTTTGACTAATTCCAACTCAGTGAAAGGCCTACTGTGTTCCATACTGTGCACTCCCTGAAATCAGTCTTCTTGACTTCTATGTCCAGTGTTTACAGCCCCTAGAGAAAAATGCATGTTCAGTAAATACTAGTTGGTTGGCTGTGGTGCTGAGGTCACCTTCTCCTTCCAGGTATCTGTGGGATCCTCCAGCTCTCTGTTGGAGTCTCCCAACTAATCCAAGCCTCTGCTTCTCTGGATTCAGAAACTCATTTCTCACAGCTATTCCAAGTGCACCCTTGTCCTCAGAGCACACTCCCCTGGAGGTCCTACATTTGCATCATTCTTTGCACGTGACCTAAGCAGACAGATGCTTACAGGTATCTCCTAAGTCCATAAATATAAGCTCTTGGCTGACTGTGAAGGTATTGGCAGCTTTTCCATGCAGAACCTGCTTGTTATCCCTTCTTCATGTTAGATGTCCTATCTGAAGTGGACCAGATTGCACCAGCCCTAGGTGATGTCACTGAAACCACCTTGCTCCCTGACCACCACAATTTCACTCCTCAGTCTTCATACTGTTTGGGGCTACCTCCAGCCCAGCTTGCACTTCCTCTAGGCTAGTAAAAAAAAAGTATCTCACTTGGCTTGGGGTTACCTATATTTCCAAAGATGTTCAACAAAATAAGAAAGAAAAGTTCCTCTCAGTAAACTCAGAAGTTGAATTTGTATATGAACATTGTATTACTATTGTGTATGGCTACCAGTAGCTTGAGGGAGAGTCCAGCCAACAGATAAACAGAGCTCAAATGTCCTGGGATTAAACTGAAATAGATTCCAGGTCATTTGTTGGTATAAAGTCAAAGTCTAAATTGGGGACCATATTTCATAATATCAGCTATTTGGTCAGTTTGGGTAATTTTGAATTGGTCTGTAGTCTAGCACGACCTCTGGAAAGTATTGTCCTTTCAATATCACAAGCAAATAAATAGCACTGCCAACTGTAAAATTATTTTAAAATAGAAAAGACACAGTTTCTGACTCCAAGAATTTCACAGGAAACACAGAGAGTGAAATAGTTTTAAAATAAGTTATTGTGTTCACTTATGACATTAGGAATGAAAAAAGGAAAACTAAAATTTAAAAAATACAAATATTATTCATGCAATAATTGAAAAAACCAGGTTTTTATATTGCTGAACATAAATAAATTTCTTTAAAAATGCCACCTTACTAGTTCAGTGACCACCATGCTTTTGTCCATGAGAATATTTATTTCTGTTGTAGGAGTAAAGATTTCCTAACAATGAGCATAGTTTTGAATGATATAGCTTTGTCTCCATCTGCAGGAATGAAAAGACTGAGTTCTTTCTTGTTATTTGAAAATATTCAGGGTCTCTAGAATCACCGTTAAAAATACTAAGTATAATCAGTATTTAAGCTTTACTATATATTCTTCTATAATAAAGTAATAATTGAGTCAAAACAGGTTCAATTTAAAGAAAGATAGCCCAGACACTGTGGCTCAGTGATTGAGCATCGATCCATGGGCCAAGAGGTTGCTGGTTCATTTCCTGGTCAGGCACATGCCTGGGTTTCGTGCTCAATCCCCACTGGGAGTGTGCAGGAGGCAGTCAATCGATGTCTCTCTCTCATCAATGTTTCTATCTCTCTCTCTCTCTCAATGTTCCTTTCTCTCTAAAAATCAATTAAAAAAACCATATTTTAAAAAAGAAAGATAATTAATACAGACCACTATGTTCATTTTTATAACTTCTTATTAAACTACAAAATACATAGAGAAAATTTCACAATCATTAATTTACAGCTTGATAAACTATCACAAAGTAAAAGAGACTGGGCACTATCATCCAGATCAAGAAACAGGACATCAGCAGCACCCTAGAAGCTCCCTCACAAACTGCACCTATTTTTAAAGCCAGGACTCAAACCTTAGCCTTTAATCTATCCATCCGTACATCCCAAAAGAGAAAGGAAGCCTCCAGCTACAGACAGACGCTTGCCCCCTAAACATCCTGGCCCAGCAGCTGCCCCCTAAGAAGGCCATCACCAGCCCTGCTATGATGAAGAGAAGGCAGCAGCTCCCTGACGTCTGAAGGCTTCTGTCTCTTACCATGGCTCCAGAAGGGATCAGCTCATGCTCATGTTCAAGGATAAGTTTAGCACTCATCTTCACTAAGCTAAGAGTCTATCATAAGGCTCAATCCAGATGAAAATGAAGCAGAGATTAAGGTTTGACTTCACCAAAACCTGTTTTTCGTGTACTTCATACAAGATGTAGTAGTTCAGGAGGACTCTTGTCTGATCCAATCCAGATAAGAGTGGAGGTACCCACAGATTACATAATCAGCACCTCCAATATTCTATACCCACACCGCATAAGAAATTACATATGGCCCAAACTACAACTTTTAACTGAAATAAATCTGCATGCCCAGCTGGTATGGTTCAGTGGTTGAGCATTGACCCATGCACCAGGAGGCCGCCGGTTCAATTCCCGGTCAGAGCACATGCCCAGGTTGTGGGCCCAGTCCCCTGTGGGGGGCATGCAGGAGGCAGCCGATCGATGTTCTCTCTCATCGATGTTTCTATCTCTTTCTCCCTCTCCCTTCCTCTCTCTCTAAAAATGAATAAAGAAAAAAATTTTTTAAAATAAATCTGTATCTGATTTAGGTCATCCTAAACTACCTATTGCCCAGTGTCTTAAAATTATTTCACATAGTGTTTTCAGTTTTGGTTGTTTCAGACAGGAGAGTACATCCAGTCCCTGTTACTCTATCGTGGCGGGAAGCAGAAATCTGAAGACGTACATGGTAGCAGTCCTCTGAGGGTTTCCATTTCTAGAAATACAAAGCATTTGACTATTCTTATGCTTTCGATATAATGGGTTCTGATTTTTTCTTTACCAAATATGTGTGGTTGCTTGTTTTATAACCACAATGTCTGTAGTTATTTTCAGACTTAGATTTTAAAGCAATTAACAACCCATCTCCCACTGATTCAGCTCGGGAAGAACAAAGCCACACTTAATGTTAGGAACCAAGGGAAAAGGAGACAAGAAGAGAGGAAGCGTAGAAAGGAAATTATGAAACTTAACAAAATAGGACAGGCTCTATTTTCCTTCCAGTTTTTAAAGTATATGTTCAAATAGTTTGTTACACCATTTCTAACACTTGCTAAAATCACTGTAAAAATGTATTTGGACATTTGTCACTCAAAGAGTTAAAGCAGACTCCATAGGAGGGACTGAGGTTGGCTGGTGACCCTGCCAGGTGTTTTTGGTAAAAGGGAAGTAACAATGTGTGTAGTACACACATATTGTGGGCACACTTCAGCGATTCAAACCCACACAGAGAAAATGGGGGAATGGAGGCGGGGGAGGGATGGGGCTTAGAAAATGAATAAAAGGAGAAAATGGCCCAAAACTCTCTGCTATGGCTCTTCATGCGATGAATGCCTCCATTGTGTGAAGCTGTGAGTCAAAATAAGAAGGTCATTCAGCTCTTGCAGTCTGCCTCTGAAATATGAAATAGTTCTATTCCAGCTGCTTAGCTTCTCACACTACAAAACTCATTAATTACCTCCTCATTAACTACCACTTTTTTCTTGTGGTACAACTTCATTTCATAATTTTAGGGGGGAAATTAATTGCTTAAAACCTCTCTTCTCTAACCTCAAACGAATTTGCATGCTTCAGTGAATTGGGATGAATGTTTGGACCCAATTTTATGGTTGCCACGAGTCCTCCAACCCTGAGTGTCCACATATTATGTGAGAGCAGCCCTCACCTCTCCGTCCTCTCTCTAAAACAGCTCCTTTCTGTGTCCCTGTTCCCACCCTGATCCTTCATTGCCATCTATTTTCCTTGGATGAGAGCCTCACAGTGAATAGGAAACATTTTTAAGAGGGGTTGTGAAAGAGAGTTAGAGGCCAGATGAGGCCCTTGGAGGAAAATGAATTCAGAGTGGCTGATATAACTCAATAGCATTCAGTGTTGCAGAAAGTAATGAACATTTTACTTAGTAGCAGTTCATCTAGCGTTCCAGACTAATTGGAGACCATTTCCCAAGAAGAAAAGAAGGGCGTGTGGTTCACAGCCTCGCATCTGTACACGGCACTGAGAGCCATCCGTTTTTCCCTGTGTAGACTTTTGTGCAAGGAAAAGACTCTTATCTTTGTTTCCCTGTCTGGTTGCTTGTGTGGCATTCTTTCACAGGAATGACACAAGGGGAAATTAGATGGTTTGTAATCCACTTTAAAAAGGTAAATTTTGCGAGAAAATTATGTGCTATAACTTGATCATGATATTCTGCATCCAAATATCCTCAAACCTCCCTAAGAAACTGAGTGTATATAAAATATAAAAATATTGATCCTGAAGCTGAGCCTTCTACCAAATTAGCTGAAAGTATAACACCTTGAGAAACCATGGGGTCTCTTTTTAAATTTCTTTTAGAATAATGTGAACCCCTGACCAGAAATAGTAATTTTCATGTGTTGTATTAAAATCTAAAAAATTAAATAAATAAAATGAAATCTATAAATTACTTCTCCCCGGATACTGCCTTTGAATAGAAGGGACATTTCTTTCCGGGAGGTGTCAGCCACCAGGGCATGCATGCCAGAGGGCGACATTTATGCTTCCTTGTGGTCTTGCCTTTCATGGCGCCAGTCATTATGTTGCTTTACACATTTAAATGCACAGTTCTGAACTTTGAACTTATTTGGTTAGATTTCAGAGGTTGGAATATTTGGACACCCCATCATATTTCTTCTCTCTTTTTGGTCTTCCTTTGTTTGCTAGTGTGAAGGCTGGAACTGTGAGGAGTGAGTAGTAATATTGGTTTCTAGTTCGAACTCAGTGCATTTGTAAATAAAAAATTCAAAAGTCCTTATTTAACTTCTTGACATATGTTCTTTTTTTTTTTTTTTATAATTTATTTTATTATTAATTTGTTTTTGTTACAGAGGTTTTTCCTTTTTTTCCCCCCATTGACACCCTCCTCCCCCTCCCCTTCTCCTCCTCCCCATCCCTGTTGTCCATGTCCATTGGTTATGCACCCATGCACATAGGCTCTGTGATTTATCTCTTTCCCCCACCTCCCCCCCCCTCCTCTGAGGCCCGTCATCCCGTACTCCACCCTCCATGTCTCTGGGTCAATTTCGATGTTCAGTTTGCTCAGTTCTCCTGTGTGTTGCCTGCTTCCTCCGTTGGTGGGGGCGTCTCCCGGCACCCCCGCTCCGCCTGGGTTCCCCCGCGGTGGGGTGGGTCGCCCGGCACCCCCGCTCCGCCTGGGCTCCCCCGCGGTGGGGGCGTCTCCTGGCTCCCCCGCTCCACCTGGGTTCCCCCGCGGTGGGGGGTTCGCCCGGCACCCCCGCTCCGCCTGGGCTCCCCCGCGGTGGGGGCGTCTCCTGGCTCCCCCGCTCCTGGATTCCTCCGTGGTGGGGGGGTCGCTCAGCTTCCGCAGGCGCCCCTGGCTGCAGGATCATTTTTCCTTTCAGGCAACAAGGAGGGTCGTGGAGGGCAGTATGCCGTCTCCATTCTGCTGCTTCTTCAATTTCGTAGTTGCAGGGCTTCCCTTCAGCTTGATTTCATGTGGTCTTTAAGTGATAGTTATTCTGTGATTTAGTTGTAACTTTGATGTGGTTGTGGGAGGACGCGGTTCCGCGTCCACCTAGGTCGCCATCTTGGCCGGTAGTCCTAAGCTATTCTTTATTTCAGTTAGTGCCTCCTTCATTTCTAACTGTGTATCCATCATTTCTGACTGGTCCCTTTTTATGCTCTTGAGGCCCTCACTAAGTTCACTGAGGTTCTCACTAAGTCCATTGAGCATCCTTATAAGCAGTATTTTGAACTCTGCATCCATTAGGTTGCTTAACTCCATTTCACTTAGTTCTTTTCCTGGAGTTTTGTCTGTTCTTTTATTTGGGACCTGTTTCTTTGTCTCCTCATTGTGGCTGCCTCCCTGCGTTTGTTTCTATGTATTACTTAGCGAGAGGTATGGGGCTAGCTGAGACCAGATGCTGCTTGTTTGAAAGAGTTTAGGAAAAGCTGAAGCAGGATCCAAGACAGGCCAATCCTATGGTAAAGCAACTGGCAACAGCTTGGGTGGGCCTGGAAGTTGGGTGGGGCGGGGCCTCAGGGAATCACCAGGGCGGGGCCAACAGTGTGAGCCAGGTTGCTGGAGTCCCAGAAATGGCGGCGTCTACCGCCCCAGGGAAGGGCTCACCAAAGGAACAAAAGCCTCTGATAGCACGTTTGTCCAGGTCGGTCCAGGAGAAAGCTGCCTCTCCAGCCCTCGCGCCAATGCCTAACAGCTCAGTTCTTCCCCACATGATTCTGGTGCCCCTCAGGCTGCCTCCCCCGGGCTGGAGCCCTGAGGGAGCAAGTCCGAGTAAGTCTGTGCGCGGGCCCTTTAAGAGGAGCTGCGGGGGGCTCCAGCCGCTTCAGCCTCAGTTCCCGCTGGTTTCTCCAGCCAGAAGTTCTGGGGGCTTCTCTTCCTGGCACTGGAACCCTCAGCTGGGCACCAGTCTCGATGCGGCTTCTTCTTTAATTTCGTAGTTGTCGGACTTCCATTCAGCTTGATTTCAGGTGGTTTTGAATGATGGTTGTTCTGTAGTTTAGTTGTAACTTTGATGTGGTTGCGGGAGGACGCGGTTCCGCGTCCGCCTAGGTCACCATATTGACCGGAAGTCCTTGACATATGTTCTTAAAATAACACTGTGGCCCGGCCAGTGTGGCTCACTAGTTGAGCATTGACCCATGCACCAAGAGGTCACAGGTTCGATTCCTGGTCAGGGCACATGCCCAGGTTGTGGACCAAATCCCCAGTGGGGGATATGCAGGAGGCAGCCAATTGATGTTCTCTCTCATTGATGTTTCTATCTCTCTCTCCCTCTCTCTCTAAAATCAATAAAGAAAAAATATTTAATAATAAATAAATAAATAAATAAAATAAAATAACGCTGTGAATTTTGACTGCAGCAAATAGCAATTAATCTAAGATCCTACATGGGTTAACATTCTATTCATTTCTCAGAGAGTGTTTTCCAATTCAGGAACTATTATAACTTGCTAATAGTAGGTACCTAATAAACATCCATTAATCTTATTTAATCTGAAATAATACTTCCAAGGTCTATTGGGTAGACAGGTTCTTGAATATTCCTGCAAGGTTTGTTCCTGATAGCTCAATTCTCAGAGGTGAAACTGAAGTGGGTGATTTTGAATGATTTCTGGCCCTGGATCCCTTTCCTACGATGTCGGAGACATAGCTTTCTGGACAGAGCCTGGAGAGGCCCTTGCTCAATGAAGCCGCCCTAAGCTAAAAGAATCTATTCAAGGGTTCTTGGATGGCTCCTGATGGCTCATCTGAGATTTATACCTCTGATTTCATCAGAACCCCTAGACGTCTTTTGATCTTATTCATCTCTATGCCACAGAACTTGAGAAGTCACAAAGTCTGGCTGGCACCTTTGCAGACCACTTCCTCTTGTGAGAAAAGAATAAGGAGCTTTTATAGCAAAGAAGAAAACACACTGCCTGTCCTGGATCCCCAGCCTAGGCAAGAACAGTATCCAGGTTCATCAAGGCCCAACAGAAGGTTGTGGAGATAACTCTGTTGCTTATAGGAATGATCGGCTTAATCAGCCAGCATACATTGTTCTTACCTCAAGTTTAGCTCCATCACAGGCCAAGAGGTCTGGTATAGACTTAGTAATCAGCATAACAATTGTTAATACTTTTTGAGTGGTCATCATATATCCTGCACTATTTTAAGGTCTTTGCAATAATTCATTGTAAGGCAGATACTAATATTTCTATGTTGTTGATGAAGACACTGGAGCACAGATATTTTAAATAAATTGCCCAAGGTTAACACAGTGCAATGGCGTAAATTGTATGCACAATTCATGAAACTCTTCTCTTCAAAAAGTGGAGCACAAATCTCCTCCTCCCTTGACTGAATTCTAATTAATAGAATAAGGTAGAAGTGATAGCATCTGCTTCCTCAGCTGGGATAAAAGATGTTGCCCCTTCTTCCTGGCTCTCTCTTGGATTGCTCACTCTGGGGGAAGCCAGTCATCATGTCTTGAGGACTCTCAGGCAGCTTGCAGAGAGGCCTACATGGGAGGACCAACAGCAGCACCATGTGCCCTCCATGTAAGTTAGCCACCCTGGAGGTGGATCCTCCTGCCCTCTTCAAGCCTGCAGATGAAAGTATCCCCATGACACACTCTGAGCCAGCTAAGCCCCTTCTAAATCTGACCTACAGAAACTATGGGATAATAAATGTTCATTGTTTTGAACTGCTAGGTTTAGGGTAATTTGTTATGTATCAATAGATGGCTAATACACATAGCTTCTAAGTGTTAGAGCCAAGATACCAACCCAGGGGTCTGAAGGCAGAGCCCACTTTTCCACTATACAATTCTTCCTCTACTGACAAAAATGATATTATTTGATGAGCTTAGATTCTTTTTCTTTTAAAGTGTTCACTAATTGGAAGGACTATTTGATTCAAGCTGCAGAAAGTTCTGATGTGTTTTTAGACACTTACAAAGCACACATTAGCACACAGTCACTCCTTGCCTTGAGTGTTCTGAATGAATGAATGTTGGTCAAGGTCTTTTGCCTATCCTAATTTTTCTAGACTCCAGACAGACAGTACCTTTCTATTAGCACATTACTTCAGACAAGTCTGTTATAATATCACTAATCAGATTACAGCTTCCTTTAATGACATTTCTATCCTGAGACTACACCATAATCACCTTAACCAAATTGGATATGTATCAAATCTATCGACCTATCATGTATGAGCCCTCTTTCATAATCTGTCACTTTTAGGCTTGGAGGAAAACAGAAACATCTCATCTCTTAGGTAGACTCACTTCTGCAAGTGGCTATTTCCTATGATGTGTCGATGAGGACTGCTTAACTCTCAGAAGGTTGACTCTGCTGCCACCCTGTTGATACAATAAATGTTAATGTCCAAAGTGCCAGGCTTTTCACAGAGTGGATGCTCACTGGTGATTCTTCTTATCTCTTTCCCATCACTCCCCACATATGCTACTAAGAAAAAGTTAGTCTTCCTCAGAAACTGTTAGAAATGTGTCAGTAAATAACTATCATTTGACATAACCCTGCAGGTTGCAGTAAACACATGTTCCCCACTACCCACTTTTCAGTATCAAGGTACCTAGAACATCCATTCAGAGATCCAGAAGGTACTTGGTAAGTAACTTAATAATTACTTAGAGTCAAGGGAGACAGATGGCCTTAAAGATATTCCAACCAGGATGAGCTAACCTGACCCAGGAATCCCGATGCTCATCATCTCTCATCTGGAGAGGTGCCACAGTCACAATCTCTTGGCTTCCACCCCTGTATATTTTCTACATAGAAGCCATGTCAATCCTCTGCTTAATACCCAGAACAAAACCCAAGTTTCCCACCAAGTAACATAGAACTTTCCCCAATCTGACCCTGGCCTACCTTACTTTCCAACAATCCTCATGCTTTCCAACTTAATAACTCTGAAGTCTATAGAATTTTATGTGCAACCACCTTCTCCAACTGCAACCCCTTTTATATTTCCTTTAAGACTTGGCCTAGATTTTATCTCATGCAGAATATCATCCTCCCACCCACACCTGACCTCTGCCCTTGAGCCTTCCTCTCCACTCCTGGAGTGGGCCCTCATCCTCCATGCTCCAACAATACTCTGACCATAGCCCGATGCATTCAGTATGCTATGTTGACATTACCTGTTTGAATGTTTGTCTTCCTCAACACATTATAAGCTCCTTGACAACAATTGCAGGATCACATTTAACTTTGCATTCCTGGTATCCGGCAAATAGTAGGTGCTCAATAAATGAGATAATATATACAAAGCATGTAGCTCAACATAGTAAGTGATCCATTCATGGTGTGATTGTTAATTTGTTGAATAAAATAAATGATTACTGCTCACATATCCACAAGCAAAAATGTGTTCGCTTTCTTCCGGGCAAAAACTAAAGAGAGGAGGTCTCAATGAAAAGAAAATAAAAAGAAACCACACATAGAAAACAATGAAGAGTCTAAAGACACTAAAGATAAGCAATTAAATAAGCTAAATCAACGAGATTAATTAGAAAATTAAAGCAAGGGAAATTTGACAAATTTTCCTAGCAGACTAGATAATCTCTACTAGGAAAATGACTTTGAGGAAAGTAATAAATTCCCTATAACCTGAGTCACTAAAAACTAAAACAGACTGAGGTCATGGTGGCAAGGGTTCCCAACACCGACTCTGCCCCCTGGGGCCACACCAGCCTCTCCCAGGTTTGCCTGCCCGCCTTCCTGCAGAGGCCAAGCATGCAGGACATGCCTGGTAGGCATCTTAGAACTTTAAAAATGGAAAAGACCTGCTTTTAGGGGATAATGCTGAGGGACACTATGGAATCTTGGAATGATAACCAGTCAGATCTCTGCAGCAGTGACCAAGAAGAAGATAAAGAGATGATTTGGGGTAAAAATGAAGATGATTTATAAGAGAAGATGGATGTAAGTGATCTGCTTACCTCACTTTTTGTTTGTAGTGTCCATGAAGCAGTATTTGAGGAGCAAGAGTAGAATAAATTTAAAACACTTTTCAGCATCTATGACAGGGGTGAGAACATCTGGCCCAAAAAATCATTTGGTCTGGGTCTGCCAAGGCAACCTCAGGCAGGACTCAAAATTCAATAAATCTAGGAGTTTTTTCATGACAACATATTAAGTGAATCATAATAATAACATACATTTTCAGGGACAAGCAAGGAACATCCATTACGGGGTAGACAAGACACATACACATATATGACGGGACAGACATGTATGCTTCTCGTTCACTGCTCATGGCTCAGTTGCCTGTATGGCAGGTGACTCAGAGGACAGTCAGTGCCAGGCAGTCTGGGAGTGCACACGTTGTGAAAGTGTTAACACACCGTGGTGAAACTACAGCGATTCAGTGATGATGAGACGAGATGCAATGAGATGATTCCTCATAACATTGATAACCTTGCCTCAATGATTGACAATGTTATCGACTTCTCTGTCGACACAGATGATAACTCTAATCCAACATTTATCCACATGTCCACGATCAACAATTCCTGCAAAAACTGAATCTCAGATGAAGATTAAAGAAATTACAGTATACAGAAAAGACCTCAAGAGTTGATGATACAAGTGTTGGATATGTTCCAAATCCAGGATGCAGGATTGGAACAGCGATCAAAGCAATATAATCACATCACTGGAGATACACACATCGGATAGTTATTAAAACTTAAGTGGTGTGACATCCTACAAATGGTGACTACGAAGAAAAGAAAAGTTGATGCAGAGTATTGATCTTTCCAAGAGAAATAGACAAACGATTATTTTTTTTGTTGAAGTCAAAGGCAAACCTGTGTGCCTAGTTTGTGATGATGTGTTAGCAGTAATGAAAAAAGCCAATCTGGAGAGTCATTACAGCTCAAAATATGCTAAACTCAGTGAATTGGGAGGTTAAATGCATCTGGATAAAATCAATGCTCTTCAGCAGAGTTTGGAATCACAGCAAGCTGCTTTCTTTAGGTCTTGTTGTGACAGAGACAATGTTATTCAGACGAGTTATGTAGTGAGCGAGCTAATCCCAAAGAAGCTGAGCCTCATGTAGAGGGAGAGTCTGTGAAAGAGTGCATGGTGGCTGCTGTGGAGTTGTTAGCACCAGACAAAGTAAAATTGTTTCAGAGTATTAGTTTGTCTCGGAGAACTGTCTCAGATCAGATTCCTGACTTAACACAAGATATTATAAAAACACTGAAGGATTCAACAGGACATTTCCAATTTTTCTCTCTGGCTTGTGACAAGACAATGGACATAACAAATACTGTCCAACTGGCCATTTTCGTTCATGGGATAACTGCAGAGTTTGACACGCAAGAGGAACAGCTGTCACTGGAAGCCATGCATGGCCCTATAAGAGGTGAGGACTTGTTTGAGAGACTTGTTTTATCAATGAAAAAACTTGAGCTAACATTTAAAAAATTAAGTGGCTTTGCTATGGATAGAGCTCTAGCCATGGTTGGCTTGCAAAAAGGGTTAATTGCACTTGTCAAGAAATAACTGAATCATTTCAGTCTTAATCCAAGTGATTTAATTATAAGCCACTGCATCATACACCAAGAAAGTCTCTGTGCACAGTCATTGTGGCTCAACAATGTAATGTCAACAGTAGTGTCATGCATAAATTTTGTCAAAAGCAGAGGGTTTAACAGCCACCAGTTAAAGAAGTTACTGAATGATCTTGACTCTGAGCACAGTGATCTTATTTATCACTATGAAGTGCGGTGGCTGAGTCGTGGGAACATGCTCATGAGATTTTATGAACTACAGGATGAAGTCAAGCAGTTCATGGAGATAAAGGGAAAACCTGTCAGGGAACTCAACGATAGCAAGCGGCTGTGTGATTTAGCGTTCACGTGGACATGACCAAGTACCTCTCAGAGCTGAACGTCAAGCTACAGGGCCCCACCCAGCTTCTCAGCTCTCTGCTTTCAATTGTGACATCATTTGAAGCTAAATTAAGGCTGTGGAAAGTGCAACTTGAAAAGAGTAACATGGTGCATTTCCCCACTCTGGAAGGACAAAAGCCTTCAATGACACTTGAATGTGCTGCTGAATGTGCAAAACTAATTGAGGCATTTAATGAAAGATTCAAGGACATGAAAAGTAAACAAATAGAACTGAACATCTTTGCTACACCTTCAATGTGGAACCAGCTGATGTGCCTGATAACCTACAACATGAAATTATTCACCTGCAAAGTAATGATGAGCTGAAAGCTGGATACAACCACCTCCCACTGCTTGAGTTCTATAAACATTCCATAAACAATGATGAATTTCCCACTTTGAGGAGACATGTGTTGAAATATGCATCTGTGTTTAGAAGAACTTACTGCTGCGAGCAGTTTTGTTCAAAACTTACCATCGCAAAGAGTGGACTGCGCTCCAGACTGACCAACACAAACCTGGAAAAGCAGTTGTAAGTAGCAACATCACCAACACCAGCTAACGTCACACGCCTCACCAAAGAGAAGCAGTTCCAGCCATCACATTAGGGGTGAGTTAATTAAATGTTTGACCAAATAAAGCAGGCTAATTTTTAAGTTGATAATTTTGTATGACCTTCGAATGATGTTAAAAATATCCAAATAGCCCTTGGCAGAAAAAAGTTTCCCCACCCCTGATCTATGATGACCAGGTTACATTTCTGTTGTTTAAAAGCCTTAGAAGAGTCAGAATAAATTCAGCAAACCTGAAGCAGCAGCGAGAGTGTGAACAAAACACCATAAGGCTGACTTCAGCACGGAGAAGAAGCAGCTGTATTTGCACAGGTTCAGATGTCCAAACACCGACAGATCGTGTCTGCCATGCTCCAGCTGTCAATCTGTTCCTCATCTCCCCTCCAGCATTTCCTCAGTGGGGTGGAAGCAGGGTGAAGATGCCATGCTTGTTATAAGTTACGATTTACTCTGTGCTATTTCCAAATTGGCACCAGGAGAGAAATATGAGAGGAACTGAGTCGACACCCAGTGTGGTGATTCACATCTGTAAAAATGAAACTGTTGTCAGAGAAAAATGTGGGTGGTTCGAGTGGGAGTCGGGTTCTTGGGTTACCATTGGAATAGGCATTTCTGGAGGTACTCATGGGAGGATAAGATATGGTAGAAGGCTTTATTTTAAAGAAATTATATTCCTGGGTTTCCAAAGTCCCATTTCCGTTAGTCCAGTTATAGAACTAGTGTAGCTGGAGTTTCAGTAAAGCTAGAAGCAAAGTCAGAGTCTAGAGTTTTCTTTCCATGTTGGAGCCGGGTCCAGTTCAGCATCAGGCTAGTTACAGTCCATTAGTCCATTGTGTGTGGGGTCCACATGGCTGTGGGCCATAGGGGCAAATAAAAGAGAATCAAGAGAGCACACCCCCTGCAGCAAGAGTCCCAAGAGCGTAAGAGGAACCAAGAGAGTACATTCTTTTGTTTAGGGGATGAACTATCCCAAATTTTGTGCCCTTGCAGGAGCATGCCCATTCTGTCAATAACCTGTTCCTGGATGTGATTGACAGCAAGCACCTTTGCTAGTCCTCCTAACTTTACTGGACATGCATCTACCTTCCCTTTGCTCCTTTCCTGTTATTAATAACTGAGTTCATTACAATGGTATCAAAACTGAAGAGGAAGAAGAAACGAAAAAACCCAACAGAAAATTACCCAGACAGGGTGCCCTGAAATTCTCATCACAGCACTGAGTAAGCCCCAGACCTTGTTTGCCAGGTACGAGGCACCTCCCATCCTAGGCCTCAGTAGGAGACTGGTGCCCCCACCTGCTCTGGTGCATTGTTGCTAATGGTGTAGTGGAGGGGAGCAGGAGAGGAGATGCA
Source organism: Tadarida brasiliensis (assembly GCA_030848825.1). Taxonomy (NCBI): domain Eukaryota; kingdom Metazoa; phylum Chordata; class Mammalia; order Chiroptera; family Molossidae; genus Tadarida; species Tadarida brasiliensis. The sequence goes on from CM061266.1 coordinate 93,549,626, forward strand.
GTGTGATCACCAGACCTGTACTGTGGACTTGGTAATATGGCGTAGGGGCTGATTTTACCTGGTCAAGATTTTAACTGATATTCTCAACAGCACTTTAAAGGATTTTAGCCCCCAACACGTGGCATCTCAACCATTTTTAAACAGAAGCAAATTAGGAAAATGGCTCCTTCCAAAATGTTTATTTCCCTGACTTCGTGTAGCATTGGGTACCCAAAATCTAAAACTATAGTTGCTGAGTGCAGTACCATTTTTATGAATTCATAAAGAGTCATACAGTTTTAATAACATAGTGTGGGTATTTTTGTGCTGGTATAATACCTTCTAACTAAAACTCTTGATCAAAGTTCATTGTTATTCAGTATATATGAAAATTTTGCATGAAAAGAAACCTGAAATATAGAAGAATTCCTAGAAAATCACTTTATCTTTCAAGTATGTTTTTCTTTAGCTTTGGGGAAGAGATGTTATATTCACTTAGACTATCAGAATCAAAAGGCACAGATCTGTGTGCACCCGTTCTCTTACTTGAAATTCCGAGGAAAGGGATACACATGCTACTGTCTTCCTGTGCCGTCACTCACAGAGAAAGAACTGCTACTGTGGAAGGGGGACATGTGGCAAGTGAGCTTCACTGATTATGACTAAGTGGCTACTGCACTCTGCCATTTGTGACCATGTTGTGACCTGTAGCTTACTGAGATGTCTTCAGTCCCCAGTTGAGTTTTTCTATGCCATACATATTTGTGTGTGTCATTCGTAGACTTTGTTGTTGTTTTTAATCCTCACCCGAGGATATTTTTCCATTTATCTTCAGATAGAGTGGGAGGGAGGGAGGGTGGGAGGGAAAAAGAGAGAGAGAGAGCGGGAGAAAGCAACATCAATGTAAGAGAGAACACATTGACTGGTTGCCTCCTGCACGACCCCGACCAGGGCCAGGGACTGAACCACAACTGAGGTACATGCCCTTGACTGGAATTGAACCCAAGACTCTATGATCCGAGGGCTGACGCTCTAACTGCTGAGCCAAACTGGCCAGCGCTCATTCATAGACTTTCTATTAGAAAAGGCAATGATATGATTTTATGAAGACCATCTTAAAATTGTCCATTTAAATGTTTTCATCTTGCTTTGAGAGAAAAGGCACACATACTCTATTTCTATGCATTAGGGAAAGATGGGGAAGATCATTTGGGAAGTCAGACTTTTTTTTTGGTGAAAATTTTCACCCTGGTTTACAATAGGCATTTTTCCCTAAAGGAGAATTGTTTCTCATTTATGTTTTAGAGTGTATAGTTGAATCTCCTAAAGTAGAAGCACACACTTTTTTTTTTTTTTTTTAACAATTTGGAATCTATTCAGACATTGAAGTCCTTTTGATAGAAAAGCCCCATAACTAAGAATGCTTTGTTTTTGGTCTGGTGGCCTTGCTGATTTTCTGCTCACACTGCTGTTTTCTTTGTGTGGCAAATGTCTGGAGCGCCTGGTGTATGTGCGAAGGGGTTGCACATATGAGTTTGGACTAAGAAACAAAGAAAGAAAAATGTAGAAATTCAGGCCATGGTGTCTGTACATTTTTTGGTAACATGTTTTTGTGGTTTAGATTTTCTTATTATGGTAGAATTTATTTCTCAGGACTTACATTATATTGCAAAAAACGAGTTTTGTATATTTTCCTTGCCCTCTGAAAATATTCTGAAGTGCAAAGTCTTCTATTTATATATGCCTACTACTGCTAAGCCTCAATAGAAATTCAGTTAACAATCAATTTATTAAATTTAGATAATCATTTGGCAATTTAACTGATAGCCATTAAATTTAGCATTTACCAGTTTAATCTTATGCTGTTGTACTAAATTGGCCTTGCAGAATGGACCCTGTAAGCCAGGAAATCTATGTACTTTCAACAGTTGGGGATTTTAAAATTTCCTTTTAGTTAATAGCTATTCACTGTGATTTTCTAAGTGATCAAAACCCATGATATTTTATTATTTGGCTTGGCTTTCATACTCTACCTTCCAATTAAATATTCTATCCCTAACATAAAACTTATTTTAAAGGTCAAGCAGTTCAAATTACTTTTTATAAATTTTTTCAGAGCATTGAATACATTGAAAAAAAAACTAGACCAGTCACACCACTTAATGGTGTACATCAGTAGATTGTCAGGGTACTGGCTAAGTTACTGCTTTATTGTGTTTTTCTTTTTAATCTTTAATTTTTCTGATTCATAAAATATTCATAGAAGGCTGTACAACACTAGTAAAATCTTTTTCAATTTGTTGGTCTTCATTTTTCTGAGGGAAAAGTGCACAGTATTAATATCTACTTAGTTGACATTACCAAGCAAGTAGACTGGGCAAGCCCAGAGCAGCTAATATTTATTTAACAAAAACACTAAAAAGATAGAGATAGGCATTTTATTGCAAACTTTTTAACACAACTTAATTATTTTGATTAGATTTATGTTGGAAAAAATTCTTGGAGCACATTGTTACTGGGTGTTCATTGATTTATTCTTTAATTAAAATCGTTCAGAACACATTTTCTTAAAATAACAACCATGCATGACACACAAGTTGTACTTTATTTCTCTTGCTCCCTCACTGTCTCTCTTCCTCCTGCTTCTTCCTCTGCTCCTTTTTTTCATCAAATGGTTCTTAGAAACAAAGCCAGACATTAGGATAAAATAACTGATATTATTATTTTATAGTTGTTTTCTTTAGCTTTTTAAATATAGTCATATTTTTCCAATTCTTTGTTGATCAGAATTTTGCTTAAAAACCATCTTTCAGAATTATCTCTAAAAGAGTGTTTTAGATTATTTCCAGGTTTCACTTTAGCTGGCATTTGGATGCTTTATCTTGTTTTGATATATTAAAATGTAATACTACATTAAAAATTAACTCAGTTTTAGGGTTTTTGAGACACTTGAGGATGATCTTAGGATGTCAGAGGTGATTGGGAACAGGGAGCGTCCAGTACAAACCACTCATTTTTTTTTTTTTTTAATGTTTCCTTTTATTTATTTATTTATTTTTTTATTAATTTATTTTTGTTACAGATGTTTCTCCTTTTTCCCCCATTTTCACCCTCCTCCCCCTCCCTCCTTGCCCCGTCCCCAGTTTTGTTGTCCATGTCTATTGGTTATGAGTACATGCATATAAGTTCTGTGGTTCATTGCTCCCCTCCCCACCCCCTATTCTGGGGATTGTCAGTCTGTACTCCACTTCCACGTCTCCAGGAATACCCTGTTTCTCACCCTGTTATGTTCATTATATTCCAGAAATAAGTGAGATCATATGATATTTGTCTTTCTCTGCTTGGCTTGTTTCACTTAGGATAATAGTTTCCAGGTCCTCCATGTCGTCTCAAAGGATAAGAGATCTTTCTTTCTTACAGCTGCATAGTACTCCACTGTGTATATGTACCACAGCTTTTTTATCCATTCGTCTACTGATGGACACTTGGGCTGTTTCCAGATCTTAGCTATTGTAAATAGCACTGCTATGAACATGGGGGTACATATATTCTTTCTGATTGGTGTTTCAGGCTTCTTAGGGTATATTTCTAGGAGTGAGATCACTGGGTCAAATGGTAATTCAATTTTTAATTTTCTGAGGTAACACCATAGTGTTTTCCATAGTGGCTGCACCAGTTTGCATTCCCACCAGCAGTGTACTAGAGTCCCCTTTTCTCCACACCCTTGCCAACACTTGTTGTTTGATACTTTCTTGATGGCATCTATTCTGACAGGTGTGAGGTGATACCTCATTGTTGTTTTAATTTGCATCTTTCTGATGATTAGCGATGTTGAGCATTTCTTCATATGTCTCTTGGCCATTTGTATGTCCTGTTTGGAGAGGTGTCTATTTAGTTCCTCTGCCTATTTTTTAATTGGGTTCTTTGTCTTCCTTTTGTTGAGATGTATGTGCTCTCTATATATTTTGGAAATTAATCCCTTATCTGATATATCATTGGCAATTATTCTCATACAGTGGGTTGCCTTTCCACTTCGATGGTTGTTTCTTTTGCTGTGCAGAAGCTTTTGAGTTTGATGTAGTCCCATGTGTTCATATTTTCCTTTGCTTCTGTTGCCTTAGGTGATATATCAGTGAAAATTCTGCTGCGTATGTCTGAAATTTTGTTGCCTACATTTTCTTCTAGGATTTTTATGGTTTCATGAGTCACATTTAAGTCTTTTATCCATTTTGAGTTTATTCTTGTGTATGGTGTAAGATGATGGTGCAGTTTCATTTTTATTGCATGTAGCTGTCCAATTTTCCCAACACCATTTATTAAAGAGGCTGTCTTTACTCCATTGTATGCTCTTGCCACCTTTGTCGAATATTAATTGAGCATAATGTTCTGGGGCAATTTCTGGGTTCTCTGTTCTATTCCATTGATTTATGTGACTGTTCTTGTGACAGTACCAGGCTGTTTTGATTACAGTAGCTTTGTAGTATAACCTGATGTCCGGTATTGTGATCCCCCTACTTTGTCCTTCTTTTTCAAGATTGCTGTAGCTATTCGGGGTCTTTTTTGGTTCCATATGAACTTCTGAAGCATTTGTTCTAGTTCTGTGAAATATGTTGTTGGTATTTTGATGGGGATTGAGTTAAATCTATAGATTGCTTTGGGTAGTATGGACATTTTAATGATGTTAATTCTTCCAATCCATGAACAAGGTATGTGCTTACACTTTTTTATAGCTTCCTCTATTTCTTTTTTCAATGTCCTGTAGTTTTCTGCAAATAGGTTCTTTACTTCTTTGGTTAAGTTTATTCCTAGGTATCTTAATTTTTTTGACGCGATGGTAAATGCAATTGTTTTTTAGTTTCTCTTTCTGTGAGTCCATCATTGGTGTATAAGAATGCCGTCGATTTCTTGACATTAATTTTGTGTCCTGCTACTTTGCCAAATTCATTTATTAAGTCTAGTAGATTTTTGGTGGAGTCTTTAGGGTTTTCTATGTATAATATCATGTCATCTGTGAATAATGACAGTTTCACTTCCTCCTTTCCAATTTGGATCCCTTTTATTTTTTCTTCATGTCTGATTGCTGTGGCTAAGACTTCCAGTACTATGTTAAATAAGAGTAGTGAAAGTGGGCATCCTTGTCTTGTTCCTGTTCTTAAGGGAAATGCTTTTAGTTTTTGTCCATTGAGTATGATGTTGGCTGTAGGTCTTTCATATATGGCCTTTATAATGTTGAGATATGATCCCTCTATTCCCAAATAGCTGAGCGTTTTTATCAGAAATGGGTGCTGGATTTTGTCAAATGCTTTTTCACATATATTGATATTATCATGTGGTCTTTATCTTTCATTTTGTTTATGTGATGTATCACATTTATTGATTTGTGAATATAATACCAGCCTTACATCCTGGGATGAATCCCACTTGGTCATGGTGAATAATTTTTTTGATGTAATGCTGGATCTGATTTGCTAGTATTTTGTTCAGGATTTTGGCATCTATGTTCATCAGGGATATTGGCCTGTAGTTTTCTTTTTTTGTAGTGTCTTTTTATGGTTTTGGAATTAGAATTATGCTGGCTTCATAAAAGGAGTTTGGAAGTCTTCCTTCTTCTTGAATTTTTTGGAATAGTTTGAGGAAAGTGGGTGTTAATTCTTTGAATGTTTGGTAAAACTCCCCCATGAAGCCGTCAGGGCCTGGGCTTTTGTTTGCTGGGAGGGTCTTGATTACATCTTCAATTTCCTTCATTGTTATTGGCCTGTTCAAGTTTTCTACCTCTTCCCGATCCAGTTTTGGGAGACTATGTGTTTCTAGAAATGTGTCCTTTTCACTTAGATTGTCAAATTTGTTGCCATATAAATGTTCATTGTATTTGCTATTGATCCTTTGTATTTCTGTGGTGTCAGTTGTTACTTCTCCTCTTTCATTTCTGATTTTGTGTATTTGGGTTCTCTCTCTTTGTTTCTTGGTGAGTCTAGCTAAGGGTCCATCAATCTTGTTTATCTTTTCAAAAAACCAGCTCTTTGTTTCATTGATACTTTGAATTGTTTCTTTGGTCTCTATGTCATTTATTTCTGCTCTGATCTTTACTATTTCCTTCCTTCTATATGCTCTAGGGTTTTCTTTTTGTTTGCATTCTAGTTCTTTAAGTTGTGAGGTTAGCTAGTCAATTAGAAATTTTTCTCCTTTCTTGAGGTGGGCCTGTAGTGCTATGAACTTCCCTCTCAGAACTGCTTTTGCTGCATCCCAGAGATTTTGTGTTGTTGTGTGTTCATTTTCATTAGTTTCCAGGAAGTTTTTAATTTCTTCCTTGATCTCCATGGTATTCATTGTTCAATAACATGCTATGTAGCCTCCATGTGTTCAAATGTCTTTGCATGTTCTTGTTGCAATTGATTTCTAGTTTCATGTCATTGTGATCTGAGAAGATGCTTGATATGATTTCAATGTTCTTGAACTTGTAGAGACTTAGTTTGGGTCCTGTCATGTGGTCTATGTTTGAGAATGTCCCATGTGCACTTGAATGTGAATTCTGCACTTTTGGGGTATAATTCTCTGTATATATCTATTAAATCCATTTGATCTAGTGCTTCATTTAGAATTTTTGTTTCCTTCTTGATTTTTTGTCTAATGATCTATCCAGTGATGTCAGTGGGGTGTTGAAGTCTCCTGCTATGGTTTATTGCTTTCAATTTCTCCTTTGAAGTCCTCTAGAAGATTTTTAATATATTTTGCTGCTTCTATATTGGGTGCATATTTGTTTACCATGGTTATATCTTCCTGTTGGATAGACCCATTCAATATTTTGTAGTGACCTTCTTTGCCTCTAGTTATGGTCTTAAATTTGAAATCTAATTTATCAGATATGAGTATTCCTACCCCAGTTTTTTTTCCCTTTCCGTTTGCTTGGAAGATTTTTTTTCCATCCCTTTACTTTCAACTTATGTGGGTCTTTTGTTGTGAGCTGGGTCTCTTGTAAACAACATATATGTGAATCATGCTTTCTTATCCAGTCAGCTACTCTGTGTCTTTTTATCGGAGCATTCAATCCATTTACATTTAAGGTGATTATTGATATGTACTTATTTATTGCCATTGTTGTTCAGTGCGGTTATATTTTTCTTCCTATTTCTTCTACTAATTACAGCAGTCCTTTTCACATTTCTTGCAGTGCTGGTTTCATGCTAATATATTCCCTTAGCCTTTTTTTGTCTGGGAAGCTCTTTATTTGACCTTCTATTTTGAATGATAGCCTTGCTGGATAGAGTAGTCTTGGATTCATATCCTTGTTTTTCATGACCTTGATTACTTCATGCCATTCCCTTCTGGCCTGTAGTGTTTCTGTTGTGAAGTCAGATGATAGCCTTATGGGGGTTCCTTTGTAGGTAACCTGTTGCTTATCTCTTGCTGCCTTTAGGATTCTCTCTTTGTCTTTAATTTTTGGCATTTTTATTATTATGTGTCTTGGTGTGAGCCTCTTTGGGTTCTTCTTACTTGGGGCTCTCTGTGCTTCTTGAACTCGAATGCCTTCTTCCTTCACCAGGTTAGGAAAGTTTTCTGTCACTATTTCTTCAAATATATTCTCTAACCTTTGCTCATTTTCTTCTTCTTCAGGGACTCCTATGATGTGAATGTTATTACGTTTCCAGTTGTCCCACAGTTCTCTTAAGCTATCTTCCTGTTTTTTCCTTTTGGTTTTCTGATTGATTGATTTTTTTCTACTCTGTCTTCTAATTCACTGATCCAGTCCTCAGCTTTCTCTACTCTGCTGGTCAGTCCTTCCAATGTGTTCTTTATTTCTGCTTTGTCATTCTTCATTTCCACTTGATTGGTTTTCAGTGTTTCTATATCTGTATTCATGGTGTTGATGTCCTTACTCATGCTGTTTAGCTTCCTCAAATCATGGTCCTAAACTCTACCTCTGATAATTTGCTTAACTGCATTTCATTTATCTCATGTTTGGTAGAGTTCTCTTGTTCTTTCATTTGGGATCTGTTTCTTTGTTTCACCATTTTGGCTATCTCAGTGGGTTTTGGAGCCTGCCAAATTTTCCCTGTGTGTGTTGGTGTTCTGCTATTTGTGGCTCCCTCTACTGGGTTTGGATGAGCGTGGAGGGCCCTCCTTAAACACCACTGTCAAGTCTCACTTTCCTGGGTAGATTTGCAAGCTCAGGAAAGGTTCAGTTATGCTCTAGCTTTTTGCCTGGAGGCTCTTAGCCTCAGTTACTTGAAAAGCCTAAGACCTCAGTTGAATGAGAAACTCCCTCAGGTGTTTATAGTGTAAGAGGATTTCCCTAGGGTGGGGCGGATGCTGGTTGTTAATGAGCCTCAATTTGCATTTCTTTACCTCACCTGGGAATCTCCGAGGGAGGGACTGCCACAGCTCTGGGAAGGAGCAAACTTGGCTGCCATTCTGTGTAACTGGGAAGTAGCAGGCTGGCCACCACTGTCCTTTGTGGCCTCGGCTCAGCACAGACTCTGAGTGCCTTCCAAATCCCAGGTGTCCCCACAGAATTCCAGTCCAGTCCGCCCTCCCTCTGCCGGAGCCCCAGATGAGTGGTTGTAGCTATTTAGCTCTCTGTCCCAGCCCTCTGCGCTGTGGAGCAGCTTGGGGTCTTAACCCTGAGGGCGGGTGCCACCACCGCTGCTCACAGCTAAGGCCACTGCTGTCCGTGTGCTCCCAGCCCTCCACCCTCACGCACCTCCGCAGATCCTACTAGGCTCATTCAGTGTCCCTGGTTGTATGGTCCTCTCCCGCTGCTTTTCTGTTGCTTTTTCCCGTTGATTTTTCTTTATTTTAGTTGTCCGCAGTCTCCCATTTGGTCCTGGGAGATCGTCTGTGTAGCTTCCATTCACTCCACCGCCATTTCCACCTCCCCCCTACCCTCTCATTTTAATGATGAGAAAGCCTTGTCACCAGAGCTAGTGAGCCAAAACCAAGGCAGAACCCCAATGTTCTCATTCTTTGTCCAGGTCTTTCCCCACTGTAACCAGGATTAAGTGAATAGTGACAATTGATGTTTATCTTTTTCTTCTTTTTCTCCAATCTAAATTTCAGCAATATAACTATAATAAAAATAATAACAACTAACATATAATGAATGCTTATTTTGTGTCCTGCATTATTCTACACTTTTTATGTGCTCAGTCATGAGTCACAAAATCATTATCCCCACCTTACAGGAAATTGAGGCACAAAAAGACTATGTTACTTTCCCGGGATAACCTACCTTAGATAACATATGATGAGACAGGATGGGACTGCAAGCCTGATAACCCATTATATCCAATGGCCTCTCAGCAAACTAGAATTCTTCCAGGGCTGGGAAAGCAATGGAAATAGCTATTTCCCCTGTCTGAGTTTTTATTTTTTATTGATATCAATGTCATTGTTCAGCTTTGCATTTTAATAGCCCCTATTTTATATAATCATTAATAATGAATTTTCAATCTCCCTTAGAATTTTCGGAATATAATGACACTGATTTTTCAATATTGTGAAAATATGAACTTTGTAAATTTTACATCTTTGTAAACTACCTAGATGTAAAAATATTTGAAAGTTTGCCCCAAACTACTGATAAAAGTAAAATAATTATAAACAAGATGATTTACAAAGGAATCAGGAATCAGAAGTGAAAAAAATTTTCTTGAAATCCAAAACCACAAGTCAAATAGAAGCGCTTCTTCGCATCATAGTTGTACCAAACACTAAATGTAATTCTCAGATTTTTCAAAACAATATTTAATGAGTATGTTCTAGTCTGTTCTAAACACCAGAAATAATTGGCCTAACAATTTATAAAAATAATAAAAAAAATTGCTTTCGTTCAGCTGGTGTGGCTCAATGGATTGAGCATCAACTAATGCACTAAGAGGTCACCGGTTTGATTCCTGGTCAGGGCACATGCCCAGGTTGTGGGTCCAATCCCCAGTGGGGGCCATGCGGGAGGTAGCCAATCAATGTTCTCTCTCATTGATGTTTCTATCTCTCTCTCCCTCTCCCTTTCTCTCTAAAATCAGTAAAGAAAAAAAATATTAAAAAAATAAAAATCAGACAATCTTCAATACAGAGTTTCTATTTTGTTTTCCTCCTGTTCTAATCAAAGCAGAAGTAAGAACAGATCATCAACTTCTAATTATTAAAAATCATGGTGTCCTGGCCCTTCATTATTAGTAGAAAATGTATAAATGTATAAATCTCTGTGTATCAGAAGTCTAACAGACAATCTCCAGTGCTCAAGGCTCTCACTTTTGGGGGAATTTAGATCACGTGAAGATCACTCCCTTCAGTCATGGGAGACCATTTGGAAAGTGTTCATTGCTGCTTCAATCTAGCCCTAAGCTTCTTCCCAAGAAACAAGTACAGCTGATCCTTGAATAACATGAGTTTGAACTGTACAGGGCCACTTATTGTGGATTTTTTTCAATCAATACATGTAGTATGGTAATGTATTCGCTCTTCGTAATGATTTTCTTGATAACTTTTTTCTCTAGCTTACTTTATTGTAAGAACACAGTACATAATAAATATAACATATAAAATGTGTTAATCCATTGTTTATGTTATCGGTAAGGCGTCTGGTCAACAGCAGGTTATTAGTAGTTAAGTTTTGGGGGAGTTAAAAGTTATACGTGGATTTTTAACTGTGCAGTGGGTCAGTATCCCTAACCCCAGCATTGTTCAAGGGTCAACTGTATATGTAAATATCCCAAATAAGCTGTACCCAAGAAAGATCAGTCTCCTTCCTCTGGTTGCCTTGGAGATGGGTTTGCTATTTTTCCCTTCCTGACGTTAGAATGGAGAGAGAGTGGAGAGGTAAGAAGAGCACAGAGTGGATGGAACTGGCTTTAATCCCTGCTTTGCCACTGAGGAAAGTGCCTCAACCTCTTAGACCCTTTTGATTTTCATCTGAAAAACAGCAATGCCAATGCCTGCCTTGCTGCGCTGATGTGCCGATAAGACATAAAATATACAAAGTGCTTGGCCCTAAATGGGTGATCCAAAATGACAGTTGTATAGAAGGGAGATAGTCCCTGTGACAGTGACAGGAGTGAGGTGGTGACAGATAGACAGTGCTCTGCATCTCTATATAGAATCTCTAAAGCTAGAGTACTTGGATGCTTTGGGAAACCCTCTATTTCCTCAACAGAGACATTTTTCTATTTTCTAAAGAGATCAGAAGGTGAATCTGGTACTTCTTTACTAGCATGGTACCAGGGAGTAACTTTAGGCAAGTCTATTTCACATGTTTATTGAGAATACCTATGACTTTTAACAACTGAGTCAGTTTAACTAATATTCAGGAGCTGGTATACCTACAAAGAACACGAAGGCCCAGTTCCTCTCCTCAAACAATGCAGAGCGGAGAAAACAAGGACTAGAAGCTCCTTGGTGGCAGGAATCATGTCTATAAGGAAAGAAAGGGCCAGTGAGGTGAAATTTATGAATTTACTCCCTCAAGGGAGCTAAATCGGAGTGAACTCATGACTGTCCTCCTGCACCAATGCACTTCCTCAGCTCCATGCTGCAGGGTCCAGTCACGAGCTTACTGTGATGGTCAAGTAAAAGGACAGGGCAGCAGGACAGGTTCTCACTGGGGAGACCTGGGGAAAGGCTGAGGTTCATCCCCACACTTATCACTCCATCTGGGTACCTCTGAACAAACACACCTGGCTGATCTTATCTGACATCAATACAGTGTACAAATAAGTGCTTAAAAATCTTACAGTATGACTTGAGTGGGGCAAGTGCCTTATGGTATTTGTGGGAAATAAACCAGAAAGACTGTTGGATCAGCTGCCTACTGAGTGATATTCAAAGTATGGGCCCTGAGTTGTTGGGAATGGGGTGGTTCTCACCCATGAGCCCTGTGTGTACTGACCCCGAGCAGCAGCAGCACTTCGTCCTTGCTCACCATGTGGGTGGTGGCGTGTGCTGCGGAGCCTCGCCTGTGCCTGCAACAATGAGAACTGCCGCTACTTCACATGGGAGCAGTTAGTGAGGGGCATCTCACCCTTGAGCCCCAGCGAGTGCAGGATTTTTCTTTTAGTAAAAGTGAACACTAAAATGATGGTTAATATTATCAAGCAAGGTCTTGTAGGCAGTGGAAAGTCTCATGAAAAGGCCTCCCAGCAATCAAGAGTACAGCAATTACACATTTCAGTTGTTACTAAACTTTTCAGTAATTACACTTGATTGGCAGAAATTAAAGCCCGTGATCTTAAGCCTTTTTCATTATGAATAAGTCTTTCACATTTAATCCTTGAACTGTTCCTCTCAAAGTAAACATAACAGGGAACTTTATTCAGTATTATGTCTAATGGCTAAAGTCACCTCTGGAGAGACAAATGGATTTCTTTTTTTTTATTTATGTATTTCTTTATTTATATTCATTTTTATTATAATTTTTAATCTTGACATAATTGAAGGTGCCCTCCATTTCCCCACCCTTTGCCAACCTCCACCCATCCCCACCACCCAATCCCTTGGCCTTCACCAAACTATTGTCTGTGTCCATGGGGTATGCATATATATTCTTTAGCTAACCTCTTCACCTTCTTTATCCAGTCACCCTTAACCCCCGCCTCTCAGGCACCAGCCAGTCTGTTCCATGTATCCATGTTTCCAGTTCCATTTTGTTCATCAGTTTATTTTGTTCATTACATTCCACATATTAGTGAGATCATATGGTATTTGTCTTTTTCTGAGGGATAATTGCCTTAGCATAATACTCTGCACGTCCATCCATGCTGTTGCAAAGGGTAAACGTTCCTTCTTTTTTACAGCTGCATAGTATTTCATTGTGTAAATATATCGTAGCTTTTTAAAAAAAATTTATTTTTATTTTTGAAAGTATTACAGATTTCCCTTTTTTCCCCATTGACCCCTCCTCCCCACTTCCACCCCCCCTCCCCATTTTCACCACACTATTGTCTGTGTCCATTGGTTATGCATACATGCATATAAGTTCTTTGGTTTATCTCTTCTTGCCCCCCTCCTTCCTTCACTCTGAGGTTTGTCCTTCTGTTACCTGCTTCTATGTCTCTGGATCTGTTTTGCTTATCAGTTTATTGTGTTCATTAAATTCCACATATAAGTGAGATAATATACTTATTTTTCTCTGACTGGCTTCTTTTGCTTAGCTGATACTTTCCAGGTCGCCCCATGCTACCTCAGAATATAAGAGATCTTTCTTTATTACAACTACATAGTATTCCATTTTGTAAATATACCACAACTTTTTTATTCACTGATGGATACCTGGGTTGATTCCATAGCTTAGCTATTGTAAATAATACTGCTATAAACATTGGGGTGCATATATTCTTTATGAATGGTGCTTCAGGATTCTTAGGATATATTCCTAGAAGGGGTACCACTGGATCAAATGGCACTTTCATTTTTAATTATTTGAGAAACTCCACACTGTTTTCCATAGTGGCTGTACCAGTCTGCATTCCCACCAGCAGTGTACTAGAGTCCCCTTTTCTCCACACCCTCATCAGCACTTGTTGTTTGATGATTTGTTGATGGCAGCCATTCAGACAGGTGTGAGGTGATACCTCATTGTTGTTTTAATTTGCATCTCTCTGATGATTAGTGACATTGATCATTTTTTCATATGTCACTTGGTTATTTGTATGTCCTCTTTGGAGAAGTGTCTGCTCAGGTCCTCTGCCCATTTTTTAATTACATTGTTTGTCTTCCTTTTGTTTAGTTGTATGAGTACTTCATACATTTTGGAAATTAACCCCCTATTCAATGTATCATTGGCAAATATGTTCTCCCATACAATGGGCTCCCTTTTCATTTTGATGTTGATTTCTTTTGCAGTGCAGAAGGTTATTAGATTGATGTAGTCCCATTTGTTTATTTTTTCCTTTGTTTCTCTTGCCCTAGGTAATGTATTGATGAAAACTGTGCTATGTGAGATGACTGAGATTTTGTTGCCTATAGTTTCTTCTAGGATTTTTATGGTTTCATGACTTACATTTAAGTCTTTAAAACATTTTGAGTTTATTCTTGTGTATGGTGTAACCTGGTGGTTTAGTTTCATCTTTTTGCATGTGCCTGTCCAATTTTCCCAACCCCGTCTATTGAAGAGACTATTTTTACTCCATTTTATGCTCTTGCCTCCTTTGTCAAATATTAATTGACCATAATGGCTTGGGTCAATTTCTGGGTTCTCTGTTCTGTTCCATTGATCTATATGTCTATTCTTGTGACAGTACCAGGTTGTTTTGATTACAATGGCTTTGTAGTATAATTTGATAACTGGTATTGTGATCCCTCCTACTTTGTTCTTCTTTCTCCAGATTGCTGTGGCAGGGATTCAAGCCTGCTAAAATCTCCCTGTGGATGTACTGCTTGTGAAGCTTATTGGGACCTGCTCTGTTGTTGACTGAAGCTGGCCACTGGTTTATTGGTTTGAGGCCTCTTCAGAGAGTCTCTGGTGCAGATGGTGTTTGTGACTGGCCTTGAGTACCCTGTTTGGAGCTATCAGCAAATTCAGCTTGTGGTTCCCTCTTCTGGGGCTGGGTACATATGGAAAGGATCAAGTTGAACACCAAGGTCTGCTTTTACTAGCCCTGGGCAGAGGAGCAGGTCAAGCAAAGACTCAAAGCACCCAAGGATCTGCCTCTACCTGAATGCTGACTGTTAATCTCAGTCACTTAATGAGCCTCAGGTTGTAGTCCTTAGCCAGGTGTAAACTCCACAGGGTAGGGTGAGAGAGTTTTCAATGAGTGCGGCAGCTGCTTCACCCCCAGGCTATAGCTGCATTGATGGGGAAACTCTGCCTGAGAAAGAATCCTTCTGCAGTGTGGGGGAATGACTCAGCACAGGGATCCCAGTGGCTGCCTTCCCAGCTCTCTCCACAGAGCCACCAACCCCAGACTCTCCTCACACAGCTTTAGTCCACTCTGCCCTCCCTCTGCCAGAGCCCAAGGTGAATGGCTGAAAGCAAAGTGTAATTCATTGCCCCTTTAAGATGGTGCCTGTGTTTCTAGCCATCTCTCCCTGCCAGACAGAATCCCCAGTACTTTTCACAGCCAGATATTATGTGGGCACCTTTCCTGGTTCTGTTACTCTGGGCAGGAGGGCCCAGCTTGGGGTTTAGACCCCAAACTTCTCAGGGGGAACCGCCCACAGCTGAGATATTCCTCTGGTACTTCAGCTGCTGCCTGTGGGGGCCCATCCAGCTCCCTTGCGCCTCCACACTTCCTACCAGTCTTGGTGTGGCCTCCTCTTTACATCCTTGGTCATAAGGGTTATCTCTACTAGTCTTCAGTTGGTAATTCAGGATGATTTTTCTATATTTTAGTTGTAATTCCAGTTTGGTCCTGGGAGAAGGTCAGTGTGTCTTCCACTTAATCCATTGCCATCTTGGAGTCATGTACTTTTTTTATGCACTTATCTGCTGATGGGCACTTGGGCTGTTCCCAAATCTGGGCTATTGTAAATAATGGTGCTATAAACATAGGGATGCATATATTCTTTCTAATCGGTTTTGGGATTCTTTGTATATATGCTTAGAAGAGGGATCACTGAGTCAAAAGGCAGTTCCATTTTTAATTTTTTGAGGAAACTCCAAACTATTTTCTGCAGTGGTCTGTATTACTACCAACAGTGCACAAGGGTTCCTTTTTCTCCACATCCTTGCCAACACATGTTGTTTGTTGATTTATCTATAATAGCCAGTCTGACAGGTGTGAGGTGATACCTTGTTGTAGTTTTATTTGCATCTCTCTGATGATTAGTAACTTTGAGCATTTTTTAATATGTCTATTGGCCACCTGTGTGTCATCTTTGGAGAAGTGTCTATTTAGGTCTTTGCCCACTTTATTTGTTGTTAATCCTCACCGGAGGATATTTTTCCATTGATTTTTTTTTTTTTAGAGACATTGGGAAGGAGGGAGGGAGAGAGAGAGAGAGAGAAACATCTATGTGAGAGAGACACAGCAATAGATTGCTTCCTGCACAACCCTGACCGGGGCTGGGGATCTAACCTCCAACCCAGGTATGTGCCCTTGACCAGGAATCAAACCCGCAAATCTAACTGCTGAGCTAAACCGGCCAGGCTCTTTGCCTGTTTTTTTAAATTGGATTGTTTATCTTTCTGATGTTGAGATGTATAAGTTCTTTGTATATTTTGGAAATTAACCCCTTATGGATATATCATTGGCGAATATGTTCTACCATACAATGGGTTCTTTTTTCATTTTGTTCATGGTTTCTTTTGCTGTGCAGAAGCTTTTTTTGCTTAATGTAGTGCCATTTGTTTATCTTTTCCTGAGTTTTCCTTGCCATCAACAACATATCAGCAATTATATTGCTGCAAGAGATGTCTGAGATATTACTGCCTATGTTTTCTTCTAGAATTTTTATGGTTTTGAGACTTGCATTTAAGTCTTTTATCCATTTTGAGTTTATTCTTGTGTATGGTGTAAGTTGGTGGTCTAGTTTCATTTTTTTGCATGTGCCTGTCCAATTTTCCCAACGTCATTTATTGGAGATGACCTTTATTCCATTGTATGCTCTTGCCTCTTTTCTCAAAAATTACTTGACCATACAGGCATGGGTTTATTTCTGGGCTATTTCTTCTGTTCCATTGATCTACATGCCTATTCTTATGCCAGTACCAGGCTGTTTTGATTACAATGGCCTTGTAGTATATTTTGATATCTGGTATTGTGATACCTCCAAACTTTGTTGTTCTTTCTCAAGATTGCTGAGACTATTTGGGTGTTTTTTGTTTGTTTGTTTTTGTGTTGTTGTTTTTTTTTTTTTTGGTTCTGTATAAATTTTTGGAATATTTGTTCTATATCTGTGAAATATGCTGTTGGTATTTTAATAGGAATTGCATTGAATGTATAGATTGCTTTAAGTAATACGGACATTTTATTGATGTTAATTCTTCCAATCCATGAACATAGTATAAGCTTCCACTTATTTGTATCTTCCTCAATTTCTTTCCACAATGTCATTCATATAGTTCTCTGAAAACAGGTCTTTTATCTTCTTGTTTAAATTTATTCCTAGGTATTTTGTTGTTGTTGTTGCAATAGTAAATGGGGTTGTTTTCTTAGTTCCTCTTTCTGGTAGTTTATTACTGCTGTATAAAAATGCAATCGGTTTCTGGATGTTGATTTTGTATCCTGCAACTTTGCCAAATTAATCTACTAGATTTAGTCGTTTTTTGGTGGATTCTTTAGGGTTTTCTGTATACAGTATTATGGCATCTGCAAATAATGACAGTTTTATTTCTTCCTTTCCAATTTAGATGCCTTTTATTTTTTCTTCTTATCTGATTGCTTTGGCTACAAATACCAATGCTATGTTGAATAAGAGTGGTGAAAGCGAACCTCCCTGTCTTGATCTTGATCTAAAGAAAACACTTTCGGTTTTTGCCCATTGAGTATGATGTTGGTTGTAGGTTTTTCATATGTGGCATTTATTATGTTAAGGTATGTTTCTTCTATTCCCACTTTGCTAAGAGTGTTTATTCTAAATGAGTGCTGGGTTTTAGCTAATGCCTTTTCTGAATCTAGTGATATGATCATGTGATTTTTATCTTTCATTTTGTTTATGTGGTGTATCACATTTATTCATTTACCGATATTGTACCAACCTTGCACCCCCAGAATAAATCCTAATTGATCATGGTGTATGAATTTTTTAATGTACTGTTGTATTCAATGTGCTAATATTTTGTTGAGGATTTTAGCATGCATGTTCATCAGGGATATTGGCCTACAATTTTTTTTCTTTGTTGTGTCTTTATCTGGTTTTGGTATTATAATAGTGTTGGCCTTGTAAAAAGATCTTGGAAGTTTTCCTTTCTCTTGAATTTTTTTTAGAATAGCTTGAAAAGGATGATGCTAGTTCTTCTTTGAATGTTTGTTAAAATTTGCCTATGAATTCATCCAGTCTAGGACTTTGGTTTGCTGGAAGTTTTTTTATTACTGCTTTTATTTTATTAGTTGTTATTGGTCTGTTCAGGTGTTCTGCTTCTTCTTGATTCGGTTTTGGAAGATTGTATGTTTCTAGGAATTTGTCCAGTTCTCCCAGGTTGTCTATTTTGTTGACATACAGTTGTTCATAATATTTTTTTACAATCATTTGTATTTCTGTTATGTTTGTTGTTACTTCTCTTTTACTTCTGGTGATATTTATTTGGGTCCACTCTCTTTGTTTCTTGATGAGTCTGGTTAAAGTTTCATCAATCTTGTTTATCCTTTTAAGGAACAAACTTTTGGTTTAATTGATCTTTTATATTGCTTTTTTAGTGTCTATGTTATATATTTCTGCTCTACTCTTTATCATTTCCTTCCTTCTACCTATTCTGGGCTTTTCTTGCTGTTCTTTTTCTAATTCTTTTAGGTGTAGGTTTAAATTGTTTAGTAAAGATTTTTTTTCTTGCTTCTTGAGGTAGACTTTAATGCTATGAACTTCTCTCTCAGGACTGCTTTCACTATGTCCCATAGACTTTGGGTGGTTGGTGTTCATTTTTGTTTGTTTTGAGGTAATTTTTTATTTTTTTCCTTGATTTCATTGTTAACCCATTCATTGTTTAATAATGTGCTCTTTACCTTCCATGTGTTTGAATATTTCTGAGATTTTTTTTGTAATGGTTGATTTCTAGTTTCATCCTGTTGTGATTGGAGAAAATGCTTGATTTGATTTCAATCTTCTTAAGTTTATTGAGACTTCTTTTGTGTCCTAACATGTGATCTTTGAGAATGTCCCATGTGCACTTGAGAAGAATCTATATTCTGCTGCTTTGTGATGAAATGTAGATATTAATTAAATCCATCTGATCTAGTGTGTCATTTAATGTTGCTGTTTCCCTATTGATATTTTGTCTGGAAGCTCTATCCATTGATAACAGTGGTGTGTTAAAGTTCCATACTATGACTGTATGCTGTCAATCTCTCCCTTAAAGTCCACCAAAATTTTTTTCATATATTTAAGATTTCCCATATTGGGTGCATATTTATTTATGAGGGTTATATCCTCTTGTTGGATTGACTCCTTTATTATGTTGTAGTGACCTTCTTTGTCTCTTGTTATGGCCTTTATTTTGAAGTTTATTTTGTCAGATATAAGTATTGCTACCTCAGATTTTTTTCCCATTTGCATGAAATATTTTTCCCATCCTTTTACTTTCAGCTTGTGTGCATCTTTTTTTCCCTGGTGAGTCTCTTGTAGGCAGCATATATATGGGATCATGTTTTCTTATTCATTCCGTTACTCTGTGTCTTTTGATTAGAGCATTTAATCCATTTATATTTAAGGTTATTATTGATAGGTCTTTACTGCCATTTTTTTATGCTATGTTCCTCTATATATTTCTTCCTCTTAAAGCAGTCCCTTTAGCATTTCTTGCAATGCTGGTTTGGTGGTAATGAACTCCTTTAGTCTTGTTTTGTCTGGGAAGCTCTTTATTTCACCTTTGATTTTAAGTGATAGCCTTGCTGGATAGAGCAGTCTTGGTTGCAGGCTCTTGCTTTTCATTACTTTGAATACTTCATGCCATTCCCTTCTGGCCTGAAGTGTTTCTGTTGAGAGATCAGCTGACAGCGTCTGGGAATTCCCTATAGGTATCTGACTGTTTCTTTCTTGCTGACATTAAGATTCTCTCTCTGTGTTTGATTATTATTTTAATAATAATGTGTCTTGGTGTGGCTCTCTTTGTGTTTAACTTGTTTGGGACTTTATGTGCTCCTTGAAAATGTGTGCCATTTTTCTTTACCAGGCCAGGGAAGTTTTCTGTCCTTATGTCTTCAAACACATTCTCTAGCCCTTGCTTGTTTTCTTCTCCTTCTGGTGCCCCTATGATGCAGATATTGTTACATCTTTTTGTTGTCCCAAAGTTCCCTTAAACTATCCTCCTGCTTTTTAATTATTTTGTCTTTTTTTCTGTTCTGATTGAGTGCTTTTTTTTCTTTCTATTTTGTATTCTGCTTTATTGATTCAATCTTCTGCCTCGTTTAGTCAACTGACAATTCCTTCCAGTGTATTCCTTCAGATATGGCATTCTTCATTCCCGCCTGATTCATTTTCATGGTTTCTATATCTTTCTTCATGGTGTTGTTGCTCTCACTAAGTTTCTTGAGCATCCTTATAACCATTACTTTGAATTCTCTATCTGATCATTTGCTTGCATCCATTTCATTTAGCTCTTTTTCTGGAGTTTCCTCCTGTTCTTTCATTTGAGGTCTGTCTCTTTGTCTCCCAATTTTGGCTGTCTCTTATGTTTGTTTCTATGTATTAGATAGAACTGCTATGACTCCAAGTTTTGGTGGGGTGACCTTCTGTTGTACGTGTCCTGTGGCTCCCTGTGGTGCAGCCTCCTTGATCTCCTGAGCTGGGTTGCCTCCAAGAATGCCTCTTGTGTGGGTTGTTTGGAACCTCCTATTGTAATTGGGTCTTGATCTCTGATGGCTCTTTTGTGGTTGGGTCTGACCCTCAAACTGACTAACTGTGAGGCTCAACCCTGACCCTGGTGTGCAATCTGCTGTGCAGGTGCAGTCACAAGGAGTTATGATGGACTTATTGGCACAATCATCAACCCTTCAGGCTGGGTGTATATAGAGGTAAACTTTTATCATCATGTATGAGATGCTGTGTAGGGGCTCCCCCCAAGGTGGGATTGTTCCAGCAGGGCCCAGGGCCTACCAGGATCTACCTGTGGGTGTGCCATTTGTGTGTCTACTTGGGTTGATCTCTGGTGTGGTTTGAGGTCCACCACTGCTTGTGTTGGTTCTGGATCCTTTTGGGTGGGTTTCAGATGCAGGTCACTGTCAGACATTGTGTGTAACTGGCCTTGGGCAGCCTATGGGCCTCTCTGTTCACTATTTGCATCTGTGTCTTCCAGACCTATGTGTTCATGGGAGGGACCAATCTGTGTAAATGGATTGGTTTCTTTTAGCTTAGAGCTGGGGGCAGATCTGTGATTGATCTTAGGCTCCCTGAGATCCTCCTTTACCTGTCAGCTACTCCATCTCCCCACTGAGGTTGCCTGACCTTCCTCCAGTGCCTTCCAAAGAGAGTTCTTAGGGTGGACTCAGGCTAGCCTAGCTTGTGCTAGTGGGCCCCCAACTTAGAGATTATGCCATCAGGCACTCAATGAGGGGAAATTATCTCTGCTTCAAAGCCAAACTCCTCAGTCTTTACCGGAGACTCCAAATCTAGTTCCCCCTAAAGTGGCCTGCTGCAGGTTCAGGTTGGGTACAGCCTACAGTCTTCTCTGTAGGAGCAGTTTCAGACACCCTGGGCTCAGTGGGATTGATCAAAAGAGTCTCTGGTTGCGGATGTTGCCAGCCCAGCCTGTAAGAAGGGGCAAAGAACTTCCTCCTGGTCCCAGACAATTGCTTCTGAGGGGCTCACAGTTGGAATGTCCCGTTCTGAGCCACTCTCATCCTCCACAGAATTGCACCCATTGGGGGTATCCTAGGCTTCACAGAGCTGAACCAAACAGTCTCCTGTTGCGGGGGGGGGGGGGGTCTTGTGTTCCCAGCCTGCAGGAAGGGGAGACGGGCTCTACCACTCCTTGCTGGGACTAGCTGGCTGAACTCACTGGGAGCTCAGATCAGCCTCCCTACAATGCAGTCACAAAACCCAGTACTCACTTTTCTGTCTCCCTGATAGAAGTCTTCTTAGGGAATACAGTCCCAATATCCCAGCTCTATGTGGAACTGGTACCCTGGTGCCACAGGTCCAGCAGGAGGGGTTACAAAATCAGCCGTATGCAGGACTCAGACCTCTCCACATGGCTGGTCTCAGCAAAATGGGGACTGGAAAATCCCCATGCTGCTAATCCCACAGGATGAGCAGTCCAGGAGACTCCACAGTTTGGGGGAGGGGTTCCAATTCCACACTCAAAGTGGGAGAATCCCTTCCCCTTTCCCCAAGCCAGAAAGTTTGGTCACTAACTGGGGCTCTGCACAATGCCTTTCAAGAAAGTATAGGGTCCCTCAAAGTCACTGCTGAATGCAGCCCGCAGGCCCTCTGCTGGACCCAAACACTGAGGCACGGCCTTTCTGGCAGTCAGAGCCCACAGGGAACTTCTCAGGCTGGGCTGCTAACAATAAGAGTGCTCCTTCATTACAAAGGTCCAGTCCCATCTCTCAGGCAGATAGAGTTCCCCTGGATCCTTCTGCCTGATGGCACATGGGTTCTTCTTCCAGTCTCTGCTGCTCTGAGTTTGGGAGCCCCGCATGGGGATGTGATCTCACACTCCCAAGGGGAGGGAGCTTTGCAGCCAATATCACTCAGCCTCTCAGTAGAACACCTGCTTCAGGGGGGCTTTCCCTTTCCATGACTCCTGCCTCTTACGAGTCTCTATGTTGTTTCTTCAGTGGTCCTTAGATATAATGTGTCCAATCAGCTACATTTCTCTTAATTTTTCAAGTTGATTGCACAGTATTTTAGCTATAAATCCAGTCCCTAGCTGGGAGCATGGACACAAAGCCTCCAATTACTCTGCAGCCATCTTGTTACCTCTTTTTTTATTTTTAATATAATATAGCATAGAAAGGAAAAACAAATAAATACATACTATGGACCATAATAAGTAAGACAGGGTGAGGTAGTGGACCAATTGCATCCAGTGACAGAAGACTTGTGCTTGATTCAAGCTTCTGTCGCTTTACATAAGTCTCTTAACTTTCCCCCTCAGTTTCCTTATCTATAAAAAATAGAAATAGAAATAACATTTAAATTTGAGGACGATACAGGAATATGCGTTGTAAACACCATATACTAACTTGGCTGCTCTTTGCATCACTACTGGCTGTCTGTAAAGACAGCTCCATCACTGTGAGAAAGCCTTGGTGTCGCCAGTACAGTCTTTTGGGGCCCTGAGGGCTACGGCGTTCCACTGACAACACGAAGATAAATCCAACTAATGTGTGTAAGGCAACAGCAGTAGTGGTGGTTGTTAATTAGGTAGATTACCAAATTACTACCTGTGATACAAACCAGAAAATGGTTATACCTTCTGGTATCTTACTGATTTCTCATTTTCTTCGCAAGATAGATTTAAATTGTGGATGGTTCTAAGTAGCAAATATCCTAGCGAAACAGCACAAGGAATTTTGGCTGGCTGAGCTTGGCAATGTTCTAGCACTGGGTTGCTGGGGCATGCTGCACTTTCGTAAGACAGGAAGTTTGCCGACGTGACCACTAGGTATTAGGTACTGGACTCAAGTAAGTATTCTCCCACATGCTTAGCTCTGATTTCAACATAAAATAATCATTGCTAATAGTTATTGGAAACTATTATACAACCAGCACTGTGTTTAGGGCTTTGCGTAGAACATTTTAATTCTGGAATTAAAAAAAAAAAAAAGTGCTACCCTGGCTGGTTTGGCTCAGTGGTTAGAGTTTGTGCCCATGGACCAATGAGTCGTGGGTTTGATCCTGGTCAAGGGCACGTACCTCGGTTGCAGTTTGTCCCCAGCCCTGGTTGGGTTGTGTGGGAGGCAACCAGTCAATGTGGCTCTATCACATCGATGTTTCTCTCTGTCTCTCTCTGTCTCTCTCTCTCTCTCTCCCTCCCTCTCACTTTATCTAATGATAAATGGAAAAAAATCCTCGGGTGAAGAATAAAAAAAACTGGGAATCTAGAAGATTGCAAGAGATATTGTCTGGCAAAGGGCTATGAGTTTGTTCAGCCACTTTGGAAAACAGTTCGGCACTCTCTTATACTCTTTAACATTCTCATATTCTACAAACCTAGAAATTCCACTCCAAGGCAGAGTTTTCATACATTTGCACTAGTATGCACACACAGGAATGTTATGGAAACATTGTTCATAATTCAAAACAAAAAGACAAAAAACCTAGAAAAGCCCACAAGTTCATTTAACAGGAGGATGTCACATAAGGGGACATTACGCAGCAGTGAAGACGGATGAATCTCTACACGTTTATAGAGACGGAGCTTGAACACTGCACTCAGTGGAGAAGAGGAAGTTTCAGAAGGCTCCCTGTAGAATGATGCTCCAATAACACTCAAAGTAAGCAAAACTAACAAATGATGATAATGAATAGGAATACATACATATGTGATAAATCTTTTAACAAATCAGTGAAAGGTGAGGAGAAAATGAAAAGAAATGGCTCTCTCTGAGGATAGGCAGGGTTGGGATAAATACACACAGATATATGCAAAAGTATTGGATGACTGCTTTGTTATGTTTCATGGCTACATGTAAATTAGATATACTACTTTGAGTGAAGTAGATATCTCATAATTAAAACCATATTTCTTAAAGTTACCATTAGGTAAACTGCAAAGGTGGAATGGGCATACAGGAGCCTCTCCCTCCCACATCCACCCTTAGGCATCTAAAGCCTAGATGATAAAAAAAAAAAAGAAGAAAGAAAGAAAGAAAGAAAGAAAGAAAGAAAGAAAGAAAGAAAGAAAGAAAGAAAGAAAGAAAGAAAAGAAGAAATCAGACCAAGTTGCATGGCTCTGATTATCCAAGTTTGTCTTTCTGGCCTCTCTAAGCTAGAGGACTACCTGGGGCTCTAGGGCCCAAACAAACAACCCTGCCAGCACTGCAAAGCAGGTGAGAAAGATCTAGACTACCCACACAGCAATCAAGAGCTCCACCATGTGAGCCAGGAATTGCCATTCTCCCTGGCCTGTGGCAGCACTAAGCTGCCCGTGGAGAGCAGCAGGGGCTCTAGGAGGGTCAGTGCTTCAGCGCCCAGGCCCAGTGCCCAGCTGCTCCCCAGGGGCCAACAAGTGAGTGCCAGGGAGACATCAATACCAGGCACTCCAGCTGAGGCAATTTATGTGAGTGGATAATTGCACATAATAGAATTAAAATATAATTGCTTAAAATTAAAATGGGTTACTGAATCTCATTGTATGTGAGTGTGAAAGAGACAGAGATGTGTTTTAAACTGCAAGAGAACAAAATAGTGTAGGTGACTGTAAGTGGGAGTGATCCGGGCGTACCTGACTCTGCTGCTGTGCTGGCGGAGACCTTGGGGCTGAGCAGTCTTCTGAACGACCTGTGAAACCCACCACTTGTGGCTGCTCAGGCACATCGAGGGCTCAGTGCTGGGCTGACCCATGGTGACCAGGTCTCATCTCCTGCTGAGGAGTCTCCATCTGGGAAGAGAAAACTCCAGTCTTGTATAGGAAGGACCTTTTCTGTCCCTCCACTGTCTCCAGAGTTCATGGCTACCCAGGCAAGCTGTACAGTTGGCACTTCATGTCTGGTTGCTTTCACGGCAGAATTCAGGACTGGAATTGGAGCTGTCTGCCTGTGTGACAGGGGGATCTAAAAATCAAAGAATGAATATGCACAACCAATCGACTGGGACACTAGACTGGGGAAGGCAGGAGGGGGGTGGGAATGGGAAGGAGGGGTCAATGGGGAAAAAAGAAGGACATCTGTAATACTTTCAACAACAACAAAGAATGACTACAGGGGGAATGGTCCCAAGCAACAGCACAAGTCCTTGCCATCCTGTAAGGGAGCCCATCCAAGTGACATTGTCACGCCCTGCTCCCTGGGAAGCATGCACACAACCAGGCTCTGGTTAGAGTCGATAAATGCTCCCATTAATAACACACAGTGAAATAATCTCTTTTTTCCTCACAGGTGTACATCAACTGCAATGTTTCCTGCTACTGCCACCCCCAAATCACCAATCCCCCATATAAGAGCTCCTAAAGGGAGAAAATCCCAATTTTAAGAGAAAACAGTTTCTCCTAAAAGTAACTCTGAGCTCTTATTACCCCAAGAGCATCAAATGGTCATGCCTCACTTTGTTCTCAAGTTTCTAACATGTACTCATCTGGCAATTAGCATAACATAGTCTGGAAAAAGCAAAGTTAAGTTTTGTCTCAGAACCCTCACACATTAAAATGTCAAGACTAATGAGGTGTTTTCTTTTCAGTATGAGAAAGCAGATACACGTTAACAAATGCTGTCAGTGTCACTAACGAGACTCAAAACCTATGTCAGAATCCCACAGTCCAGGAGTGTGTATTGTAGGTATAACTTGGTATGGAGATGGAGACTGGATTTGAGGAGGAAGCGGGAGAGAAACGGGTCCACACCCAGCCTTCACCGGTGCACAGAACACTCACTGATTGTGCCCAGTGGCCTGCCCCAGCTTGCACGACTCACCTCTGCAGGTCAGCTCCTGACTTCTCATGCAGATTTTCACTTACATGGACAGATTTGTTTTTATGCATGATTAAATACTCTCTTGATTCTTCAGATAAGTTCAGAAGTGCAAAAAAGGAGGAAGATAAGCTTTTTAATTACAAGCAATTCAGCCTGGCAAATAGAACTCTCAACCTGTCCAAGTCCTGGACTTCTGGAGCTGCCAAGATCTCCATCTGCTCCTTCTGTGGGGGTTGGGGAGAGGATACTGATTCAAGTTCCCACAGAATTAGAAAATCTTGGACCAAATGCTTAGTTGTAACAAATAAAGAGCCTAACTTCTGGATAAAAGTCAAGTTGTTAAGATATTCCACCTCGCTGGTGTTTCGTTTTGTTTGGAGGGGGGCAGGTTGTGGGACCAGAGGAGGGGGGCTAATGACAGAACCAGATTTCAGCTCATCTTGAAGAAATTTTGGAGTTATAAGGCTACTCTTGTTCCCCCAGGTATTTTGGGGGATCCTGGATGTCCACAATCCTCCCTATCCCACCCCCATGCCTGTTTCCTTGAGTGCCAGGACACTTCAAAAGCCTCTGAATGGAGCCGCTGAAATGTTATGAAACAGGAATTGGCAACCACTTCCTTTCAAACTGCCCAGCTGAAGAAGGGGCTGTGGTGGGGCGGGAGGAGGGGGAGGCACAGTAAAGGTGAATGCAATGTGTCAGCTGGATGCCATGCCTCAACCTTTGCGGTGCTTCCAACTGTGCACCCACTGCTCAAGTGGCAGGCAGATGGAGGACAGATGGGCAAGAAAGGCGGGGGCAGAGGCAGCTCTGGGGAGAGGATCAAGAAGCTAGCAGTGGCCAGGTGGCAGCTGCTGAGACTCAGCCAGGCTGGCAAGGATGACAGGAAGCCTGGAGTGCCACTCTCTGGTAAGTGAGCCAGGGGCTGGTGGCTAAATCCTGTAACAGAACCCTCCCTACAGGCACTTGGCATCTGAGCCCTAATGGTTTTGGCACTTGGCCTAATCGCTCCGTTAGAGTGATTCCTTCACCTGCATACAGCACAGAAACTGTGAGATTCTTATTCCAATGATTTGACCACCAAAATTCTATGAAAACTTCTCAGAAGCTATTGACTATAAACCAAACAGTTTTACATTAAGTTTATACTTCAGATTATGGATAGTTTTATAAACAGCAGAATATTCACCAAGCAAGAAAACTGCCTCATTTTTTTTCAAGAAACTATCTTGAAGGAATGTTGCAGCATTCGGTGATAGAAAGGATTCACATTATTTACTATTTCAGAAAACTGGAAGCTGGAATCAATGTGACATACTTGCTAATGCTTGTTAATGTGATTATGTACCATAACTCACTTTGAGATAAGGTCATTTCAGTTAATGAAATCAGATTATCTCTAGTACCTAAGATACCAAGATCTAGAGATTAAAGTCATTAAAGTATTAAAAAACAAAACAAAACAAAACACAAAAAAACAGAGCCAACAGAATCCAAATCACTCCACCCAGAATTTGAGAGAGAAGGATAGAAATGATCGAAGTGGACAATATGAATGGTATCTCAATATGCTATGAAGACTTAGCTTAATTTATCAGGGGACCAAAGCAACTGAAGCTGCCAATAGCTCATATATCAGTGATTGGCTTAATTGGTAAGTCTACAGTTTACTTTTATAACTCTGGAGTAGGACACAGAGAAAGGGGATGCATGGCAGAAGAAAATCTACCCTCATCATTGAGTATTCTGTTTAAAAAACAAATTATATTGCCTCACTCCCTAATAGGAAATAACCTACTTCTAAGTAGATAATGCTTCAAAGAAAATGTCACAATTGATAAAATTTAAATATCTAGAAATAACCTCAAAACACATAAAGCAAAACCTGACAAAACTAAAAATAAATATTAAAAAACCCACAATCTTACCTGGCCAGGTAGCTCAGTTGGTTAGAGCATTGTCCCATACACCAAAAGAGGGCGGGTTTGATCCTGGTCAGGGCACTTAACTAGATTGTGTGTTTGATCCCCAGCGAGGGCGTGTACAGGAGGCAGTCAGTGTATCTGTCTCACATGGATGTTTCTATCTGTCTTCCTTCCTCTCTCTCTAAAAAAAAATCAATAAAAACATAGACTTGGGTGAGGATTAAAAAAAAAAAAAACCCCAATCATAGTTAAAAATTTTAAGACAGCCCTGGCCGGTTTGGCTCAGCGGTTAGAGCGTCGGCCTGCGGTCCAGAGAGACCCGGGTTCTGTTCCCGCTAAGGGCGTGTACCTCTGTTGCAGTTTGTCCCCGGCCCTGGTTGGTTGTGCGGGTGGCAGCCACTCGATGTGTCCCTTTCATGTTGATGTTTCTCTCTCTCTCTCTTCCGCTCTCTCCCTCCCACTCTATCTGAACAAAAAATGAAAAAATGTCCTCGGGTGAGGATAAAAAAAAAAAAAATTTAAGACATATCTCAGTAGCTGATCCAGCATGCAGACCAAATTTCAGAAAGGCTATATAGATGATTAGAATGAGATTAACAAAATTTATCCTCTTAACATATGTAGAACACTGCACCCAATAAGTACAGAACACATCATTTTCAAGTATAAAGGGGAAGTCATTTATTAAAATAGATCATACACTGGAATATAAAATAATTATGAACCAATATAAAAGGATTGGTATGCCATATCTATTTTCTGGCTAAATTGAGCTTGAAGTCAATAATAAAAAAGATAACTAGAACATCTTCATATGTTTGAACATACATTCTAAATAATTCATGTGTCAAGAAGAAATCACAATAGAAATTAGAAAATACTTTAAAATGAAAGTATGACATATAAAAAACTTATGGTGATAGCTAAGTCTATGTTTAGATGGAAATACAGATAAACATATTAAATAAATGAATATATTACAAAAGAAGAATTCTGAAAATTGATGACATAAGTTTACACTTTAGGCAGGCTGAAAAAGAAGAGCAAATACAATACCAAGAAAACTAGAAAGAAGGAAATAAAGACTGTCTGGCCAGTATGGCTCGGTGGTTGAGCATCGACCCATGCACCAAGAGGTCACTGGTTCAATTCCCAGTTAGGCATATGCCTGGGTTGTAGGCTCAATCTCCAGTGTGGGTTGTGCAGGAGGCAGTTGATCAATGTTGATGTTTCTCTCTCACCAATGTTTCTATCTATCTCTATTCCCCTCTCCCTTCCTCTGTCTCTAAATTCAATAAAAACATATTTTTTAAAAAACACAGTTAATTAACAATTTATTTTTTTAATGTTTTTATTGATTTTAGAGGGAAAGGGAGAGGGAGAAACATGGATGTGAAAGAGAAATATAGATTGGCTGCCTTCTGTATGCCCCCCTACTGGGGATGGAACCCAAAACCTGGGCATGTGCCCTGACCAGGAATCAAACCAGTGACCTTTTGGTGCATAGGACGATGCTCAATCAACTGAGCCACACCAGCCAGGGTTCAACACTTTTATAAAGAAGAAGAAGGAGAAGGAGAAGGAGGGGGAGAGGGAGGGGGAGGAGGAGGAGGAGGAGGAGGAGGAGAAGATGAAGAAGAAGGAAATAAAGAGAGAGCAAAAATCAATAAAATAAAAAAATAAACATAAAATAAAAATAATAAACCACATAAAGATTAGTATCTTTGATGCCCTGGCTGCTTTGGCTCAGCGGTTAGAACAATAACAAAAAAAAATGAATGAAAGATAACACAAATTACTAATACCAGGTCCACAGACATTCAAAAAGATAAGAGGATAATAAAAAGAACAATATTATGACAATAAATTTAGATGAAATGGACACATACCTTGAAAAGTATAATTCACCAAAACTGACACATAGAAATTCCAAGATGGTTGCAGGTAGGTGGAAGCTACACTCACTTGCTCCTGGCCCCAGAATAGATTTACAGCTAAATTATAGAGCAATCAACCTGGAGAACCAACTGAAAACTAGCCAAACTGAAATATTATCACCAAGGATTTACAGAAGAAGCCACATAGAGACTGGTAATAAATGTGGGGACGTGGAAAGTGTTAGCCCCTGCCACACATGTGGCAGCTGAGAAGCCAGAGGGATATCACTGCTGCAAAACTCCCTCCCTCCAAGAGCATGGGGTCTCAACCCCATGCTGGGATCCCCAACCCAGAGCAACAGAGATGGGAAGAGGAGCCTGCATAGCACCTGGTGGTGGAAATCAGTGGGGATTCATTCAGTCCCCATGGGAGACCCAGACACCACCTTCCCAAAGACAAGCATGCCTGTTGTTATAGCACCAGCCTGAGGAGTGCACTGCCTGGTCTCCAACTGCTGGTGAGGCCACTCTGCTGTAGTAGGGTCCTGTGAGGGGTCTGCTGGCTGCACCCAGCAATAAATTTGGGGGCCCTATTTTTCTGGGGAGGATCTTGGCAAAGACTCAGACAATGACTAACTGTGTAGTTTTGGAAAGAGGGCTAATCGCTCCCACCTCAAACACACAGCTGGAGTCCTTCCCACTCGAGGTCTTGAATCATTTGGCTGTCCCAAACTGCTAAATTAAACCCCTAGGGGGACCAAAGTGCCACATAGAGCTGGGATTTTGGGACCATGTCTCCCGGGGAAGCTTTTTTTCCAGGAAACAGACAGGAGGGTGCTGGGGTATGTGGCCAAATCACGGGTGGGGTTGAGGACACTCCTATGTCCCTGGAGAGCTCAGCCCATGTTACTCCAAGAAGGGGAAGAAGTGCCCACACCCCTCCTACAGGCTTTTGGGCACTACCACCAATGGAAGATTGTTTGGATCAGCACAGCCAAGTTCTAGATACTTTGTCCCAATGAGCTCAGTTCCATGGGGAGAAGGGGAGCAGCTCAGAGATAAGACATTCAAAGTGTGAGTCCCTTGAAGGCTATTGTCTGGGACTGGGATAAAGAACTTGGCCACCTCCTGTGGGCTGGGCTGGCATCAACCTCAGTGAAAGATTCTTTTGGAGGAGAAAATGGTGGTGGACTGAATGGAAGCTACACAGACGATCTCCCAGGACCAAACGGGAATTACAACTAAAATAAAGACAAATCATCAGAAAAAAACAACAGAGAGCAGCGGGAGAGGACCATACAACCAGGGACACTGAATGAGCCTAGTAGGATGTGCGGAGGCGCGTGAGGGTGGTGGGCTGGGAACCCATGGACAGCAGCGGCCTTAGCTGTGAGCAGCGGTGGTGGCACCCACACTTGGGGTTAAGACTCCAAGCTGCTCCACAGCGCAGAGGGCTGGGACAGAGAGCTAAATAGCTACAACCATGCACCTGGGGCTCCGGCAAAGGGAGGGCAGACTGGACTGGAATTCTGTGGGTACACCTGGAATTTGGAGGGCACTCAGAGTGTGTGCTGAGCCGAGGCCACAAAGGACAGTGGTGGCCAGCGAGCTCCTTCCCGGTTACACAGAACAGCAGCCAAGTTTGCTCATCCCAGAGCTGTGGCAGCCCCTCCCTTGGAAACAGAAATTCTAAATGAAGCACTAGATCAAATGGATTTAATAGATATATACAGAGAATTACACCCCAGAACTAAGAATTCACATTCTTCTCAAGTGCACACGGGAAATTCTCAAAGATAGACCACATGATAGGGCACAAACTAAGTCTCTACAAGATCAAGAAGATTGAAATCATATCAAGCATCTTCTCTGATCACAATGGCATGAAACTAGAAATCAATTGCAACAAGAACATGCAAAGACATTTGAACACATGCAGGCTAAATAGCATGTTACTGAACAATGAATGTGTTATCATGGAGATCAAGGAAGAAATTAAAAAATTCCTGGAAACTAATGAAAATGAACACACAACAACACAAAATCTATGGGATGCAGCGAAAGCAGTTCTGAGAGGGAAGTTCATAGCACTACAGGCCCACCTCAAGAAAGAAGAAAAATTTCTAATTGACTACCTAACCTCACAACTTAAAAAACTAGAAAGTAAACAAAAAGAAAACCCTAGAGCAAGTAGAAGGAAGGAAATAGTAAAGATCAGAGCAGAAATAAATGACATGGAGACCAAAAAAACAATTCAAAGGATCAATGAAACAAAGAGCTGGTTTTTTGAAAAGATAAACAAGATTGATGAACCCTTAGCTAGACTCACCAAGAAACAAAGAGAGAGAACCCAAATACACAAAATCAGAAATGAAAGAGGAGAAGTAACAACTGACACCACAGAAATACAAAGGATTGTTAACAAATACTATGAACATTTATATGGCAACAAATTCGACAATCTAAGGGAAATGGACACATTTCTAGAAACACATAGTCACCCAAAACTGAACTGGGAAGAGATAGAAAACTTGAACAGGCCAATAACAACGAAGGAAATTGAAGATGTAATCAAGACCCTCCCAGCAAACAAAAGCCCAGGCACTGACCGCTTCACAGGGGAGTTTTACCGAACACTCAAAGAAGAACTAACACCCATTCTCCTCAAACTATTCCAAAAAATTTAAGAAGAAGGAAGACTTCCAAACTCCTTTTATGAAGCCAACATAATTCTAATTCAAAAACCATAAAAAGACACTACAAAGAAAAGAAAACTACAGGCCAATATCCCTGATGAACATAGATGCCAAAATCCTAAACAAAATACTAGCAAATAGGATCCGGCAATACATCAAAAAAATTATTCACCATGACCAAGTGGGATTCATCCCAGGGATGCAAGGCTGGTACAACATTCGCAAATCAATAAATGTGATACATCACATAAACAAAATGAAAGATAAAAACCATATGATCATATCAATAGACACTGAAAAAGCATTTGACAAAATCCAGCACCCATTTCTAATAAAAATGCTCAGAAACTTGGGAATAGAGGGATAATATTTCAACATTATAAAGGCCATGTATGAAAGACCTACAGCCAACATCATACTCAATGGACAAAAACTAAAAGCATTTCCCTTAAGAACAGGAACAAGACAAGGATGCCCACTTTCACTACTCCTATTTAACATAGTACTGGAAGTCTTAGCCACAGCAATCAGACATGAAGAAAAAATAAAAGGGATCCAAATTGGAAAGGAGGAAGTGAAACTGTCATTATTCACAGATGACATGATATTATACATAGAAAACCCTAAAGACTCCACCAAAAATCTACTAGACTTAATAAATGAATTTGGCAAAGTAGCAGGATACAAAATTAACGTCAAGAAATCAACGGCATTCTTATACACCAATGATGAACTCACAGAAAGAGAAACTAAAAAAACAATTGCATTTACCATCGCGTCAAAAAAAATTAAGATACCTAGGGATAAACTTAACCAAAGAAGTAAAGGACCGATTTGCAGAAAACTACAGGACATTGAAAAAAGAAATAGGGGAAGATATAAAAAAGTGGAAGCATATAGCTTGTTCATGAATTGGAAGAATTAACATCATTAAAATGTCCATACTACCCAAAGCAATCTATAGATTTAACTCAATCCCCATCAAAATACCAACAACATATTTCACAGAACTAGAACAAATGCTTCAGAAGTTCATATGGAACCAAAAAAGACCCCGAATAGCTACAGCAATCTTGATAAAGAAGGACAAAGTAGGCGGGATCACAATACCAGACATCAGGTTATACTACAAAGCTACTGTAATCAAAATAGCCTGGTACTGGCACAAGAACAGGTACATACATCAATGGAATAGAACAGAGAACCCAGAAATTGCCCCCAAACATTATGCTCAATTAATATTCGACAAAGGTGGCAAGAGCATACAATGGAGTAAAGCCTCTTTAATAAATGGTGTTGGGAAAATTGGACAGCTACATGCAAAAAAATGAAACTAGACCATCAACTTACACCATACACAAGAATAAACTCAAAATGGATAAAAGACTTAAATGTGACTCATGAAACCATAAAAATCCTAGAAGAAAATGTAGGCAACAAAATTTCAGACATCATACGCAGCAGAATTTTCACTCATATATCACCTAAGGCAAGAGAAACAAAGGAAAAAAATGAACACATGGGACTACATCAAACTCAAAAGCTTCTGCACAGCAAAAGAAACAACCATCAAAGTGGAAAGGCAACCCACTGTATGGGAGAGCATAATTGCCAATGATATATCTGATAAGAGATTAATTTCCAAAATATATAGAGTGCTCATACATCTCAACAAAAGGAAGACAAAGAACCCAATTAAAAAAAATGGGTAGAGGAACTAAATAGACACCTCTCCAAACAGGACATACAAATGGCCAAGAGACATATGAAGAAATGCTCAACATCACTAATCATCAGAGAGATGCAAATTAAAACAACAATGAGGTATCACCTCACACCTGTCAGAATAGCCGCCATCAACAAAGCATCAAACAACAAGTGTTTGTGAGGGTGTGGAGAAAAGGGGACTCTAGTACACTGCTGGTGGGAATGCAGACTGGTGCAACCACTATGGAAAACACTATGGTGTTACCTCAGAAAATTAAAAATTGAATTACCATTTGATCCAGTGATCCCACTTCTAGGAATATACCCTAAGAAGCCTGAAACACCAATCAGAAAGAATATATGTACCCCCATGTTCATAGCAGTGCTATTTACAATAGCTAAGATCTGAAACAGCCCAAGTGTCCATCAGTAGACGAATGGATAAAAAAGCTGTGGTACATATACACAGTGGAGTACTATGCAGCTGTAAGAAAGAAAGATCTCTTATCCTTTGAGACGACATGGAGGACCTGGAAACTATTATCCTAAGTGAAACAAGCCAAGCAGAGAAAGACAAGTATCATATGATCTCACTTATTTCTGGAATATACTGAACATAACAGTCTGAGGAACAGGGTAGCCCTGGAGACGTGGAAGTGGAGTACAGACTGACAATTGCCAGAAGAGGGGGTGGGGGAGGCGAGCGATGAACCACAGAACTTGTACGCATGTACTCATAACCATTGGACATGGACAGCAAGACTGGGGACGGGGCAGGGATGGAGGGGGTGGAGGGAGTCAATGGGGGAAAAAGGAGAAACATCTGTAACAAAACTAATTTAATAAAAAATTAAATAAATAAATAAATAAATAAATAAGAAAGATTCTTTTGATCTGTCCCCCTAAGCCTGGGGTGACTGAACTTGCTCCTGCAGAGGTCACGGCTGGCTGCACCCAACCTGAACCTGAAGTGAGCCCCTCTAGGATGAACTACAGTTGGAGAATCTGGCAGAGACAGAATGGTTTGGCTTTACATTAGGGCAACTTTCTCTTCAGTGAGTGCCTGACTGTGTGATCCACAAGAAGGGGACAAATTAGCCCCGTCCTTCTGACTGTTGCCCCACTCTACCATGTTCATAATATGTAGAAGAGACTATGGATTATGGCCAGCAAAGGGTCACTCTAAAGTCTTTCTTCAGAAGGCTCTGGAGAAAGACCAGGCAACCTCAGAAGGAGGTAGAGTAGTAGACAGGAGGAGGCAGACCTCAGGGAATCCTGGTCCTTTTACACATCTGACGTCAGCTATATGCTGGAGAATGCCAACCCTGATACACAGATTGGCCCCTCTCAGGGACACCTAGGTCCAGTAGACACTGTGAACAGCGCAGTAGCTTCAGACTGGTAGCCCAAGGCCAGTTACACAAACATCTGACATTGATCTATACCCAAACCCTGCCCAAGTAGACCCATTACCAATACAACCAGCAGTGGACTTCAGACACACCACATCTCAGCACAAGAAGTGGCACACCTAAAGGGAGATTCCAGCAGGCACCAGACCCTGATGTGAACAACTCTGCCTCGATGAGCAGCCCCTTCACAGTGTCTCATACACAGTGATTAATGTGTACACTTAGAGTTGGCCAGCCTAAAGGGTTAACTCCACCCATGAAAGGGCCAACAGCATTCAAGACTCAACTACAACAGGAGGGTGCATATAACCAACAAGAAACATTCCTGGAACATGGAGCTCAGGTGATCTTAAAGATTGTGCCACTGAGTCCAAAACGTCACCTTCATCATAAAGCCATCATAACAAATTTGGGAGTCATAGCAGACCTATCTAATACACAGAGATAAAATAGGAGACAAAGAAATGTGTCTCAAGTGAAAGAACAGAAGAAATCCCCAGAAAATGAATTAAATGAAATGAAAGCAACTACAATACCAGATACAGAGTTTAAAATGACGGTTATATCTCTGGCCAGTGTAGCACAGTTGGTTGGAGTATCATTCTGTACACCAAAATATGGCAGGTTTGATTCCTGGTAAGACACATACCCAAGTTGCTGGATCAATCCCTGGTTGGGGCGCATGCAGGAGACAATCAATTAATGTATCTCTGTCTCTCTGTCTCTGTCTCTCTCTCTCTCACCTCCCCCCACCCACCTCTCTCAAATCAATTATATAAAGAAAACCCTGCCCTGGCTGGTTTGGCTCAGTGGTTAGAGCATCGGCCTGCAGACCAGAGAGTCCTGGGTTCAGTTCCCGCTAAGGGCACGTACCTCGGTTGCAGTTTGTCCCTGGCCTCGGTTGGGGTTGTGTGGGTGGCAATCACTTGGTGTGTCTCTCTCACATCGATGTTTCTCTCTCTCTCTCCCTTTGGCTCTATCTGAAGATAAATGCAAAAGTGTCCTTGGGTGAGGACTAAAAAAAAAAACCCTAAACAACAACAACAACAGAAAACAATGGTTATAACAGTGTTCAAGGGCCATAGGGGAAGAATGGATGATCTCAGTGAGAACATAAAAAGATAGTACACATTAAAAAAACACAGAAACATTAAAAAAAACACACAAATGAAGAATAATACAATATCTGAGGAATACACTAGAAGAAATCAATAACAGGTTAGATGAAGCACAGAATCGAATCAGTGATTTAGAGAACAAGATAACAGTAAGCACCTAAGCTGAGCCTCAAAAGGAATAGAGATTTAAAAAACAATGAGGAAAGTCTAAGGGACCTCTGGGACAACATCAAGTCTAACAACATCTGCATCATAAGAAGAAAGAGAAGAGAGTGAGCAAGAGATAGAGAACCCATTTGAAGAAATAATAGCTGAAAACTTCCCTAGCCAGGTGAAGGAAAAAGTCACACAAGTTCAGAAAGCATATAGAGTCCCAATCAAGGTGAACCCAAAGAGACCCACACCAAGACACATCATAATTAAAATGGAAAAGGTTAAAGACAAAGAGAGAATCTTAAAGGCAGCAAGAGAGATATAGTTAGATACCCACAAAGGAGTTACCAGAAGAATGTCAGTTGATTCTCAACAGAAACATTTTACACCAAAAAGTACTAAAATGATGAAAAGCAAGGACATGCAACCTAGACTACTTTATCCAGCTATAATTTAAAATTGAAGGTGAAATAAAGAGCTTCCCAGACAAAAAAAAAAAAAGAAGAAGAAGCTACAGTAGCTCATTAACACCAAATGAGTATTGCAAGAAATATTACTGGGCCTGCTTTAAGAAGAAGAAGAAATAGAGAGAGAAAGGAACATCAGTATAAAGAATGAAATGAAAATAAATATGTACCTATCAATAATAATGGTAAATATAAATGGATTAAATGCTCCAATCAAAAGACATAGGGTGCCTGAATGGATAAGAAAACATGACCCATATATATGCTATCTACAAGAGACTCACCTCAGAATAAAAGATACACACAGACTGAAAGTGAAGGAATAGAAAAAAATATTTCAAGCAAATGAAAACTAAACAAAACAGCTGGAGAAACAATAGTTATATTTGACAAAATAGAGTTCAAAATAAAGGCCATAACAAGGGACAAAGAAAGTCACTACATAATACTAAAAGGATCAATCCAAATAAGAGGATAATACCCTTTAAACATACATGCACTCAATGTAGGAGCACCTAAATATGCAAAGAAAATCTTGGTGGACATTAAGGGAGAGATCAACAGCAATACAATCATAATAGGGGATTTTAATACCCCACTGTCATCAACGGATAGATCTTCCAGACAAAAAAAATCAACAAGGTGAAAACGATCTTAAATGACACACTGGATTGGAAGGATTTAATTTATATTCACAAAACATTTCATCCCAAAGCAGCAGAGTATATATTCTTCTCAAGTGCACATGGAACATTCTCAAGAATAGATCACACATTAGGACACAAAATAAGTCTTAACAAATTCAAGAAGATTGAAATCATATCAAGCATCTTCTCTGACCACAATAATATGAAACATAATCAACTACAATAAAAAAAAAAGAAAAACATTCAAACATGTGGAGGATAAATGGCATGCTATTAAACAATGAATGGGTTAACAATGAGATCAAGGAAGAAATAAAAAGTTACCTGGAAACAAATGAAAATGAACACACAACCCCAAATCTATGGGACATATCAAAAGCTGTCCTGAGAAGGAAGTTCATAACATTATAGGCCTACCTCAAGAAGCAAGAAAAGTCTCAAACAATCAAACCCTACCCCTAAAATAACTAATTAAAAAAAAAGAACAACAAACAAAGCCCAGACTAATTAGAGGGAAGAAAATAATAAATATCAGAGTTGAAATAAATAACATAAAAACTAAAAAACAATACAAAAGATCAATGAAACCAAGAGCTGGTTCTTTGAAAACATAAACAAGATGGATGAACCTTTAACCAAACTCATCAAGAAAAAAAGGAGAAAGAACGCAAATAAATGAAATCAGAAATAAAAGAAGTAACAACTGACATCACAAAAATACAAAGGACTGTGGGAAAAAAAACCACTATGCACAACTATATGCTAATAAATTGGACAACCTGGGAAAAATGATAAATTCCTAGAAACATACAATCATCTCAAACTGAATCAGGAAGAATCAGAGAACCTGAGCAGACAGGTAACAACTAGTAAAATTGAAGCTGTGCACAACTGATGTGGCTCAGTGGATTCAGTATTGTCCCATGCACCAAGAGGTCACTGGTTTGATTCCTGGTCAGGGAATATGCCCAGGTTGCAGGCTTGATCCCCAGTAGTGGGTGTGCAGGAGGCAGCTGATTGATGTTTCTCTCTCACATGGATGTTTCTATCTCTCTCTCCCTCTCCTTTCTTCTCTCTCTAAAAAAATCAATAAAAATATATTTTTTAACAAAACCTGAAGCTGTGATTAAAAAACAAAACAAAAACGCACAGCAAACCTAAGTCCTGGACCAGATGGCTTCACAAGTGGATTTTTCCAAACATTCAGTAAAGAACTAACACCTATCATTCTCAAACTATTCCAAGAAATTCAAAAG
The DNA here is from genome assembly GCA_030848825.1 of Tadarida brasiliensis. Taxonomy (NCBI): domain Eukaryota; kingdom Metazoa; phylum Chordata; class Mammalia; order Chiroptera; family Molossidae; genus Tadarida; species Tadarida brasiliensis. The sequence goes on from CM061266.1 coordinate 93,589,019, forward strand.
GAGAGAAAACTTCCAAGCTCATTTTATGAGGCCAGCATTATCCTAATTCCAAAACCAGATTATGACACTACAAAGAAAAAAAATTATAGGCCAATATCCCTGATGAACATAGATGCTAAATTTCTAAACAAAATATTAGCAAACTGGATCCAGCAATACATTAAAAAGATCATCTATCACAATCAAGTAGGATTTATTCCAGGAATGCAGGGCTGGTACAATATCTGCAAATCAATAAATGTAACACATCACATAAACAAAATTAAGGATAAAATCACATGATCATATCTATAGATGTAGAAAAAGCATCCAGCACCCATTTTGATAAAAACTCTAAGCAAAGTGGAAATAGAGGGATTATACCTCAACATAATAAAGTCCATATTTGACAAACTTATAGCCAACATTATACTCAATGTGCAAAAACTAAAAGTATTTCCATTAAGATCAGGAACAAGACAGGGATGTTTACTTTCTCCCCTCTTATTCAACATAGTACGGGAAGTCCTAGCAACAGCAATCAACAAGAAGAAGAAATAAAAGGCACCCAAATTGGAAAGGTGAAAGTAAAACTGTCATTATTCACAGATGACAAGATATTATACATAGAAAACCTTAAAGACTCCACCAAAAAACTAGATCTAATACATGAACTTGATATACTAGCAGGATACAAAATTAATATTCAAAATCAGTCGCAATTTTATATACCAATAAGTTACTATCAGAAAGAGAAATGAAGAAAACAATTCATTTACTATTGCAAAAACAAAATATAAGATACCTAGGAATAAATTTAACCAAGGAGATATAAGACCTGGACTCAGAGTACTGTAGGACATTGAAGACAGAAATTAAGGAAAATACAAACAAGTGGAAGCATATACTATCTTCATGGATTGGCAGAATTAACATCATTAAAATGTCCATATTACCCAAGGCAATCTACAGATTCAATGAAAATCCTATTAAAATACAAATTACAAATTTAACAGATTTAGAACAAATATTCCCAAAATTTATATGGAACCAAAAAGCCCCAAATAGCCTCAGTAATCTTGAGAAAGAAGTACAAAGTTTGGAAGTATCACAATACCAGATATCAAACTATACTACAAGGCCATTATAATCAAAACATCCTGGAACTGGCATAAGAAAAGATATATGGATCAATGGAACAGGACAGAGAGCCCAGAAATAAACCTGCACCTTTATGGTTAATTAATACTTGACAAAGGAATCAAGAGTATGCAATAGAGCAAGGGCAGTCTCTTCAATAAATAGTGTTGGAAAAATTGGACAGGTACATGCAAAAAAATGAAACTAGACTACAGTCTTATACCATACATAAGAATAAACTCAAAATGGATAAAGACTTTAATATAAGTAACAAAATCATAAAAATCCTAAAAGAAAACATAGGCAGTAATACCTCAGACAACTCTCATAACATTATTTTTACCAATACATCTCCTAGGGCAAGGGAAACTAAAGGAAAAGATAAACAAATGGGACTACATCAAACTAAAAAGCTTTTGTACAGCAAAAGAAACCAAAAACAAAATGAAAAGAAAACCATAGGAGAACATATTAGTCAATGATACATCTGATAAGGGGTTAAACAATCCAATTTAAAAATGGGCAAAGGCCCTGAATAGACACTTCTCCAAAGAGGACGTAGAGATGGCCAATAGACGCATGAAAAAAGTGCGCAACATCACTAATCATTAGAGAGATGCAAATTAAAACCACAATGAGATTTCATCTTACACCTACTAGAATGGCTACCATCAATAAATCAACAAAAAACAAGTGCTGGTGAAGATGTGGAGAAAAGGAAATCTTCATGCACTGTTAGTGGGAATACAGACTGGTGTAGCCACTATGGAAAACAGTATGAAGATTTCTCAAAAAATTAAAAATGGAACTGCCTTATGACCCAGTGATCTCACTTCTGGTCATATAGCCTAAGAACCCTGAAACATTAATTTGAAAGAATATATGCACTCCCATGTTCATTGCAGCATTATTTACAATAGCCAAAATCTGCCCGTCAGTAGATGAGTGGATAAAAAAGTGATGGTACACAAAGAACATATATGCATATATGCACTACCCATGGACACAGACAACAGTGTGGGGATGGCCTGGGGTGGGGCATAGGTTGGGTGGAGGGGTGCCAAGGAGGAGATGGAGGACATCTGTAATACTGTCAACAATAAACAATTGTGGTACCTTTACATGATATAATATTACACAGCTGTTAAAAAGAAGAAAATTTTACTTTTGCAACAGCATGAATAGACTTTGGAGATTATTATGCTAAGTAAAATAAGCCACTCAGAGAAAGCTAAATACCATTTCATTTCACTTATATGTGGAATCTAATGAACAAAATAAACTGATGAACAAAATAGAAACGGGCATGGATACATGGAACAGACGGACAGCTGTCAGATGGGAGGGGTACTGGACAAAAGAAGGTGAAGGAATTAGCCAAAAAACATACATACATAACATAGGCATAGACAACAGTGCGGTGATAGCCAGAAGGAAAGGGGGGTGGGGCTAGGTGGAGGTGGGCAAAGGCGGGAAGTGAAGGCAAAAGGGGGATGAAGATGGAAAGGGACTTTGCTTGGAGAGATGGGTGCATGAAGCAGTTTGTAGATGATATTTTATTGAGTTGTACCCGTGAAACCTGTGTGGCTTGCAAACCTATGTCATCCCAATAAAATCCACTTTTAAAAAAAGAATCTTGCAAGAAAAAAAAATTAACTGTGTAGAATTGATGTTAACTAAAATTATTGTGGTAATCATTTGGAATATATACATATATAAAATCATTATGTTATACATCTTCAACTAATATATGTCAATAATATCTCAATAAAACTGAAAAAAGGAAAATGTGATAAATGGTAATAAACGGACAGGTAGAGAAATGGAGCATATGAATAGGCCTGTATCTATTTTATTTTTTATTTATTCATTTTTATTAACTTATTTTTGTTACAGATGTTTCTCCTCCCCCCCCCCCATTGACTCTCTCTTCCCTATCCCCTCCCATCCTGTCCCCAGCTTTGTTGTCTATGTCCATCGGTTATGTATACATGCATATAAGTTCTGTGGTTTATCCTTTCCCTCCCCACCTCCCTTCTGAGGAATGTCAGTCTGTACTCTACTTCTATGTCTCTGGGTCTATTTTGTTCATTAGTTTGTTTAGTTCATTATGTTCCAGAAATAAGTGATATCATGTGATATTTGTCTTTCTCTGCTTGGCTTGTTTCACTTAGCATAATACTTTCCAGGTCCCTCCATGTCGTCTCAAAGGATAAGAGATCTTTCTTTCTTACAGCTGCATAGTACTGCACTGTGTATATGTACCACAGCTTTTTTATCCACTCGTCTACTGATGGACACTTGGGCTGTTTCTAGATCTTAGCTATTGTAAATAGTGCTGCTATGAACATAGGGGTACATATATTCTTTCTGATTGGTGTTTCAGGCTTCTTAGGGTTATTCTTAGAAATGGGATCACTGAGTCAAATGGCAGTTCAATTTTTAATTTTTTGAGGTAACACCATAGTGTTTTCCATAGTGGCTGCACCAGTCTGCATTCCCACCAGCAGTGTACTAGGGTCCCCTTTTCTCCATACCCTCGCCAGCACTTGCTGTTTGATGATTTGTTGATGGCAGCCATTCTGACAGGTGTGAAGTGATACCTCATTGTTGTTTTAATTTGCATCTCTCTGATGATTAGTGACATTGAGCATTTTTTCATATGTCTCTTGGCCATTTGTATGTCTTGTTTGGAAAGGTGTCTCTTTAGGTCCTCTGCCCATTTTTTAATTGGGTTCTTGGTCTTCCTTTTGTTGAGTTGTATGAGTGCTCTATATATTTTGGGAATTAACCCCTTATCTGTTGTATCATTGGCAATTATGCTCTCCCATATAGTGGGTTCCCTTTTCACTTTGATGGTTGTTTCTTTTGCTGTGCAGAAGCTTTTGAGTTTGATGTAGTCCCATGTGTTCGTTTTTTCCTTTGTTTCTGTTGCCTTAGGTGATGTATCAGTGAAAATTCTGCTGCATATGATGTCTGAAATTTTGTTGCCTGCATTTTCTTCTAGGATTTTTATGGAATCATGAGTCACATTTAAGTCTTTTATTCATTTTGAGTTTATTCTTGTGTATGGTGTAAGTTGATGGTCTAGTTTCATTTTTTTGCATGTAGCTGTCCAATTTTCCCAACACCATTTATTAAACAGGCTGTCTTTACTCCATTGTATGCTCTTGCCACCTTTGTCAAATATTAATTGGGCATAATGTCTTGGGTCAATTTCCAGGTTCTCTGTTCTGTTCCATTGATCTATGTGCCTGTTCTTGTGCCAGTACCAGACTGTTTTGATTACTATGGCTTTGTAATATAACCTGATGTCCAGTATTGTGATCCCTCATACTTGTTCTTCTTTTTCAAGATTGCTTTGGCCATTCAGGGTCTTTTTTGGTTCCATATAAACTTTTAAAATTTTTGTTCTAGTTCTGTGAAATATGTCATTGGTATTTTGATGGGGATTGCATTGAATCTATAGATTGCTTTGGGTAGTATGGACATTTTAATGATGTTAATTCTTGTAATCCATGAACAAGCTATATGCTTCCACTTTTTTATATCTTCCTCTATTTCTTTTTACAATGTCCTATAGTTTTCTGCAAATAGGTCCTTTACTTCTTTGGTTAAGTTTATTCCTAGGTCATCTTAATTTTTTTGCCACAATGGTAAATGGGATTGTTTTTTTAGTTTCTCTATCTGTGAGTTCATTGTTGGTGTATAAGAATGCCGTTGATTTCCTGACGTTAATTTTGTATCCTGCTACTTTGCCAAATTCATTTATTAAGTCTAGTAGATTTTTGATGGAGTCTTTAGGGTTTTCTACGTACAATATCATGTCATCCGCAAATAATGACAGTTTCACTTCCTCTTTCCAATTTGGATCTCTTTTATTCTTTCTTCATGTCCAATTGCTGTGGCTAAGACTTCCAATACTATGTTAAATAAGTTGGGAAAGTGGACATCCCTGTCTTGTACCTGTTCTTAAAGGAAATGTTTTTAGTTTTTGCCCATTGAGTATGATGTTGGCTGTAGGTTTTTCATATATGGCCTTTATTATGTTGAGATATGATCCCTCTATTCCCACAATGCTGAGCATTTTCATCAGAAATGGGTGCTGGATTTTGTCAAATGTTTTTTCAGCGTCTATTGATATGATCATATGGTTTTTATCTTTCTTTTTTTTTTATGTGGTGTATCACATTTATTGATTTGAGAATATTGTACCATCCTTGTATCCTTGGGATGAATCCCACTTGGTCATGGTGGATAATTTTTTTGATGTATTGCTGGATCTGATTTGCTAATATTTTGTTTAGGATTTTGGCATCTGTGTTCATCAGGGATATTGACCTGTAGTTTTCTTTCTTTGTAGTGTCTTTATCCGGTTTTGGAATTAGGATTATGCTGGCCTCATAAAATGGGATTGGAAGTCTCCAGTCTTCTTGGATTTTCTGGAATAGTTTGAGAAGAATAGGTATTAGATCTTCTTTGAATGTTCGATAAAACTCCCCTGTGAAGCCTCCAGGCCTGGGCTTTAGTTTGCTGGGAGTTTCTTAATTACATCTTCAATTTCCTTTGTTGTTAAGGCCTGTATCTATTTTAAAATTGAATCTGTAATTTAAATCTTTCCCACAGTCTCCTCCAGGTAAGTTGGCCTCACCTGAAGACATGTAAGGAAGAAGTAATAACAATCTTACATGAACTCAGTTAACAGAAAAGAAGAGAATATGACCCCACGAGGCCAGTATAACTTTGTTACCAATACCTGACAGAGGCATTAAAAGAAAGGAATATTACAAGGGTAATTTCTCTTATGAACATATAAAAAATATCTGAATAAAATATTAGTAAATCAAATGAATAGATATATAAAATTTATTTCAAGAATGCAAAGTTGTTTTGACATTTTAAATTCTCCACATTAAACAAATAAGAGGGAGGGAGACTATACGGTTATCTAAATAGATATAGAAAATAATTTTGATAAAATTCAATATTCATTCATGATATAAAATAATCATAATAAACCAGGAAGAGAAAGGAACTTTCTGAATTTGATAAGTCTTATCTACAAAATATCTACCTCCTTCCCCACATTTTGGAAAAAGATAAGAGTGACTACTATTACCACTTCCCTCCAACACTGTACCATTGTACCGGTAGAACATTATACAGAGTCATAAAGCCAGAAAAGGCTAAAAAGAAGAAACAAAACTGTCATTAATCACAGACTATTGTGATTGAATGTATAAAGATTACAAAAAAACAAACAAAACCTAAATGTAATGTTTAGAATTAATAAGTAAATTTGGCAAAATCACTAGTCAATATACAAAAACAATACTAACTCCATTGATTCATGCAAAAAGAGAAAATAATATGATCAATTTAAGATTATCTGAAGAATACAAGAGTGGCTTACCATCAGAAAAACCATAAATGTCATTTACCACATTAACAAATGAAAAAGAAAAATCACCAGATCATCTCAATAGATTCTGAAAGTCATTTAATAAAATTTAACACTTATTTATAATTAGTAATTAAGAGCATATAAAAATAGAAAATATATTCCTCCTGGTAATATACTAAAAACCTACAGCAAACATATTTCTTTTTTTTTTAATCCTCACCCAAGGATATTTTTCCATTTTTTGTTCAGATAGAGAGGAAGAGAGGAAGCGAGAGAGAAGCATCGATGTGAGAGGGATACATCAACTGGTTGCCTCCTGCACGACCCCAACTGGTTTGGGGACAAACCGCAACCGAGGTACGTGCCATTGACCGGAATTGAATCTGCCACTCATTGGTTGGCGGGCCAACGCTCCAACTGCTGAGCCAAACAGGCCAAGGCAGCAAACATATTTCTTAATGATGAGATATTGGGAACATTACCTTTAAAATATGAATTAAGAAAAGTGTCCATTATCACTACTATTAGTTAACATTGTGCTAGAGGTCCTAGCCAGTATATTAAGACAAGAATAAGAAATAAAGGGCATATAGATAGCAAAGAAAGAAAATTGTTATTCAGTCTCAAATAATATAGATGTCTTTACAGAAAACCCAAAGCAAAATCATTAGAAGTAATAAGTTGGTTAGAATGGTGCTTGGATCTAATATAATCAATATACAAAAGTTGATTACATTTCTATATACAGCAAGAAATAATTTTAAAATGTAATTAAAAATAGATACCCATTTACATTGTGAACAAAACTTTAAGTTTCTTAGGAATAAATATATCAAAATTGCGTTAGATTTCTATGGAGAAAATTATTTTAAAAATTGATGGACACTACTACCTTAATTTAACAGGGAAAAGTTAACATGTTGATGATCTGGATTATTTAATATTATAAAGATATTAATTCTACACGAACTGATATATAGATTTGAAATCATCCTGACCATATTCCCAGTTGCTATTTGAGAAACATAAGTGATACTAAAACCTAAGTAGACTAATGAAAAGCCAAGAATGCTTGAGACAGTCTAGATGAATAAAATGGAATATCCTACTAGATATCAAGACTTACTATAAAGCTATAATAATTAAGATATTTGTATTGGTGCAGGAATAAATAAACCTATGAGAAGAATGTTAAAAAGATCAAGAAATGTATCCACATCTTTGGAAATATGATTTATGAGAGATGGCACTAGCTTCACCCCACAGTTATCACACACAGAAGGTAGGGAACACTATTAATTCTGCATCATCCCCGGAGACCTGCAGTTACCAAGAGCCACACCATGGCTAATGATTTATCACTTGCAAAGAGAGTCTTTCAGTAAATCATGAGTGTATTTGCATATTTTTTGGTTTCTGCACAATTCATTATAGTTTATTATTATATGATTCATTACATTAGTAACCTGTTAATACTCTGTGGATATGTAATTTTCTTCTTTGTAAAATTCAGAATAAAGGCAGGGTACTTTGATATGCTGTTTTTGTTTTTAAAACAGCTTTTTGCCTTTGAATGATTGATTTGCTTATATCTTTATGAAAACGAATATAGTTTTTAAACAAGAAAATTCCTGTTCTGCTATTAAATACACTTTGCAAGTCTGTGGAATATTAATTAAATCTTTGGTTTCCTTTTTGAGACTTGGCTTCTAAGGCAAATGCATTTTGTCTACTTCGTTTCAATCCTCATTAACATTTTACATTCTATCTGAGGCATGGCTAGCAAACAGCAGCCACCTCTTGTCTGAATGAATCCTGCAAGCTATGCTCATACAGATGATACTCGCAGAAAGGCTCGTGGCATTTCATCTCAGGAGACCCAACTTTTGATTCTGGCTTGCACGAGAAAAACCATTCCTGTTTCTTGTCATTTTGCTTTTTGCAGGCAGAAGTCTAATGCTTGCTTCAGTGGAATTTCAGATCTTGACACTGAGGGAAATAGAATTTAAATAAATTAATTTCCTGGTAGCAAAGCTATAAACTTTGAAAATCCTACATTGGCTTGGACTTTCACTGCTTAAAATGCACAATGACAAAACAGTTTGTCAAAAATGACATATCCCCTCAAAGCAAGCACAAGTATTTCATATGAAAACCTTTGGCCCTATCAAAAATTTTCCCAAATTTAGCTAATTTTTATAAGCTTAGTACCAGTTTTTTTAGTTTGTCTTTTACTGATTAAATTACCAGTGCTAGGAAAATTTTTACTTTTTTCTTTTTGATATTTTAGAAAGAGAGGAAGGGAGAGAGAGAAACTTCAATGTGAGAAAGCGGCTGCCTCCTGCATACACCCTACTGGGAATTGAGTCCGCAGCCCGAGTCTGTGCCCTGATCAGGAATCGAACTGGGACCTCTCAGTCCATGGGATGTCGCTCAATCCACTGAGCCACGCTGGCCAGGCGGAAAATTTTTACTTTTAACATTCACTGGCATTAATGTTAGTTTAATTTGATAGACTAGCATGCTGTTATGAATATGATTATTATATTCACTTCTTAGCTAATTTATAGTAATTTTATATTTAGATCTATAAAAATACATGATTATATTATCTATCTCCAAAAGCACATTCTTTCTGAGGAGATATAAATATGTATTTTCAAGCTAGTTGTGCTTAAATACAATTGTAGCCTCCAAATATGTAGGCCTATCTATATTTCAAATAGCATATTTAACTAAATATGAAAACTGACTTGCTGCCAAGTTTTTACTCTGCTTTTTACTTATATATTTATTTTTAAACCCATATTGTATAAAAGATGAAATTGATTGCCTAACACAAGACCAAAGAGATTTACATCTACAATTCCTTCTTTTATAATTTTTATAAAAACATATATTTAAATATTTGATCCATTTAAATTTTTGTATATGGTATGAGATACGAGTCAAACTTGAATCTTTTGCATGTGAATTTTCAGTTGCTTCAGCACCATTTGCTAAAATGACTATTTTCCCCCCCATTATTGGTCCTGGCAGCCTTGTAAAAAATCAACTGACAATAGATGTATGGGTTCATTTCTGATCTCTCAATTGTATTCTACTGAGCTATGTCTACTCATATGCCAGTACCACATTGTTTTGATCACTGTGGCATTGTTATAAGTTTTGAAACTGAGAAGATTCAAGATTGTTTTGGCTGTTCATGTTCCCCTGTATGTCTATATTTACTTTAGGATTAGCTTGTCTATTTCTGAAAGAAAAAAATAAGGCAGATGGAATTTGAGTTTTGATAGAGATTGCATCGAACCTGTATATCAATTTGGGGAGTATTGCCATATTTACAATATTAAATCTTTCAATCCATAACAATGTCATATCTTTCCGTGTATTTCGGTCACCTTTAATTTCTTTCAACAGTGTTTTGTATGTTTTAGTGGATAAGTATTTCACTTCCTTGGTTAAATCTATTCCTAAGTATTTTATTCTTTGTGATGCTACTGTAAATGAAATTGTTTTGTTAATTTAATTTTCAGATTGCTCATTGCTAGTGTATAGGAATACATAAGATTTTGTATACTGATCTTTACTGCAGTGTTGCTACACTTGCATGTTATAATTGCTTTTTTCTTCTTTAGGATTTTATATATATTTGACCCTGTGATAGACATAGTTTTACTTCTTGCTTTCTGATCTAAGCACCTTTTATTTCTTTTTCTTACCTAATTACCCTGACTAGAATTTCTAATACAATGTATAATAGAAGTGGTAAGAGTATATATATACATCCATATCTTGCTTGTGATTTTAGGGGGAAAACTTTCAGTTTTTCACCATTAAGTATGATGTTAATTGTGGGTTTTTCATAAATGTCCTTTAACAATTTTAGGAAGCTCCCTTCTCTTCCTAGTTTAAATTTTTTTTTTTTAATTATGAAAGGGTGTTAGATTTTATCAAATGCTTTTTCTTCATTTATTGAGATAATTATGTTTTTTTAATTTTCAGTTATTCTGTTAATGCATTGATTAACTTTCATATTGTTAAACTGACCTTGTGTTCCTGAGATAAATCCACTTGGTTGCAGCATACAATCCTTTAAAATGTTGCTGGATTCTATTTGCTAGTGTTTTGTTAAGGGTTTTGCATTCATAAGGGATATTGGTCTGTAGTTTTCTTGTGATGCTTTTTCTGGCTGTTATATGAATAACAAATACTACCCTTATACTATAAGTTAGAATGTGCTCCCTCCTCTGTGTTTTTTTTTTTTTTTTTTTTTTTTTTTTTTTTTTTAGTTTGATAAGGATTAGTATTATTAATTTTTTAAACATTTTGGAGAATTCACCAATGGAGCCATCTGGTCCTCAGCTTTTTGTTGTTCTTGAAAAGTGTAGATTACTGATTCAATCTCTTTGCTATAGGTCTATTTAGAATCTCTATTTCTAGTTGAGTCAGTTGAGAGTTTTTAATAGGTGCTTGTTTATTTTATCTGTATTATCTAATTGTTGACATATAATTATGCATAGTTCTGTTATCCTATTTATTTCTGTAAGGACAGTAATAATGTCCCATCTTTCATACCAGATTTTAGTAATTTGAGTCTTCTGTCTTTTCTTGGTCAGTCTAACAAAAGTTTAGTCAATTTTAAAATCTTTTCAAAGAGTCAACATTCCTATTCTATATTTTTACATAAAAATTTAAACATCTTTCTACACACAATACTTAATGGTAAGCACATCCAATGACTGAAATAACATTATTCTCAACAGGACTGAGCAGGGAGCATTCCTAGACACATCTTCTCACATGTGTGTTTAGACACTTGTCTGTATGCATCACATAATGGTCAGCACAGTCTCAAAAATAACACTCTTCTCAATAGGCTGTGCAAGAAAATTTTGAAATGTCTTTTTTACATGTTCAAATATCTGTATTCAAAATGGTTAGCATATCCACTCACTGAAATGTGATTTTTCTATTCTATATTTTCTCTATGTCTGTTATAATTTTATTATGTCCCTCCTGATTCCAGTTTACTTTGCTCTTCTCTTTCTAGTTTTTTATGGTGTAAGATTGTTAACTTTATTCGTTTTCTTTAATGTAGGCTATATATTATTTCCCTCTGAGCATTGTTTTTGCTGCATTGTATAAGAATTGGTATGTTGTTTCACACCAAACTTTCATTCTTCTCAAAGTTTTCTCTAATTTCCTGTGATTTCTTCTTTGACCCACTGGCTATTTAAGTGTCTTATTTAATTTCCACATATTTATGCATTCTCAAATTTTATTTTTGTTATTGATCTCTCATTTCATGTCATTGTGGTTAGAGAACATACTTGGTATACTTTTAATCTTTTAAAATTTATTGAGAATTGGATTGTGGCCTAATATGATCTATGTTGGAGAATGTGGCATGTGCACTTGAGAAGAACATGTCCTCTGCTCTTGTTGGGTGGTGTTCTATAGACATCTATTAATTCCAGCTATAGTGTTGCCCGAGTATTCTTTTTCCTTGCTATTCTTTGTTTCATTGATTCTAGGTACTAATACCTGTTCATTTCAACCTCAAGGACTCCCTTTAACATTCATATAGGGAAGGTCTAATAGTTTTTTGTTTTTTAAACTCATCTTTATTATTGAATGTATTACAGATGTCCCCCCTTTTGTCCCCATTAACCCCCTGCTCCCCAATTCCACCCTCCTCCAGTCTTCCCCACACTATTGTCGGTGTCCATTGGTTATGCATATATGCATAGAAGTTCTTTGGTTTATCTCATCCTGCCCTCCCTCCCCCCTTCCCATTGAGGTTCATCAGTCTAACAACCAATTTGTACTTCTTAATTCTTTCGTCTTTTTCACCCATCGCCCCAGCCCCCACCCATCTGGCAAGCACAAAAAGTTCTCAGTATCTATGAGTCTGTTTCTGTTCTACTTGCTCATTTTGTTTGTAGATTCAATTGTTGATAGATATGTATTAATTGCCATTTTATTGTTTGTATTTTTGTTCTTCTTCTCCTTCAAGAAGACCCTTCAACATTTCATATAATACTGGTTTGGTGGTGATGAACTCCTTTAGCTTTTTCTTGTCTAGGAAACTCTTGAAATGTCCATCGATTCTAATAGTTTTTATCCGGGAATGTCTTAATTTCTCCTATATTTTCACAGGAAGTTTTGCTGGATATAGAATTCTAAGTTAACAGTTTTGTGTTTTCCAACACTTTGAATGCATCCTTCTGGCCTCTATGGTTTCTGATGGTAAACCAGGTGTTAATCTTATTGAAAATCAAACATGATGGTTATCTCTCTTGCTGTTTTCAAGATTCCCTCTTAGTCTTTGGTTTTTGATAGTTTATGATGTGTATCACTGTGTATTTCTTTGGGTTTATCTTAGTTGAAGTTTGGTGAATTTTTGAGTATGTATATTAATGTTTTTTTAATGAAATTTGGGAAGTTTCCTGTCAATATTTCTTAAAATATTCTTGTTATCAACAAATATATTGTTAATATCCCACAGGTCCTAGGATCTGTTCACTTTCTTTCATTACTTTTTCTTTCTGTTCCTCAGATTGGATGCTCTCAATGACTTACCTTTAAGTTTGCTGATTCTTTTTCCTGCCTACATGAATCTGCTGCTGAGCTCCTATAGTGAATTTTTAAATTTTTGGTTAAAATTTTCAACTTGAACATTCACTTGTTCAAGTAAAGGCCCAGAGAAAGAAATAGAAAAGTTCAATAAAAGTTTTTTGCCAGGCAAATACCTTTTCTCTCTGAAGCCAAGGCTGGCATGCATTACCTAAGGTTACACTTATGTCACCTCAGAACACTTCAAAATCCAAACTATAAAGTATATGGCAAATAAAAGTGTTACACATTAACACTTATAATCTCTTATCTTGACTTAGTTCTCAAGATCATATTGATACCACATTCTCCACATCAATTTTCCACTGGTCATCACTTGACCCTATACTGTCCTTTTCTATTAGTACATTTTCTAAAAATACATTCATAAAATGTATAAAAATACTGTAATGATTGCTGCTCTAGAAAATTTTTTTTTTATTTGAGAAAACTAGATAAAAGGCCAAATATACTTTTTCCTAGAAAACAAAGGAATTCACTAATAATAAGGTAGCAATCTTTCTTCTCAGTAAACTATATAAAATTAAAGCTCTTGATTTACATCATATTTTATTTTCTATCTTTTATATATCACACACAGTCATTGAAGGAAAAAGAGAAAAAATACAGACTTATAACAAAAGAGATGATATATAATCTTCTTGCTCCAAAAGAGTCATATTAACATAATTATAAATTTCAGATAGATGAATAGGTTATGTTCTATAAATACTAATTTGTTATATATTTGTTATATAAGAATTGATTTCGTCTACTTTTCAAAATAACTTAGTCAACTTTTTCTTATGCTTCAGTTTTCCAATTTATAATTTAAGACTTTTTTGTTGATTTACTAGAAATTAAGATATTTTGCTAATAAGAATCATTCCCAAATCTTACTAACAAGCAAGGTCTCATGAAACAAACTGAGATTCCATATTGTATAACAAATGATCTATCTTTAAATACTAGACTTACATGTAGCACAGGATGCCTACACACCTAAGCCTCATTCTAAGTGCTAAACTTCACAATGAATTCATCCCAGGGCATACACAGAGTGGAATCCACCCTGTTTAAATTGTTTCTCTCTCTCTCTCTTTTCCCCCTTTTTGCTGAGTGTATATTTCTGCTCCCCAGTTTAAGCACACCAACTCACACACATAATTAATGAGAAAGCAAACAAATCTTTAGGTAAAGAGACATTTATTAAGTCATATCCTTATACCAATTCTTAAGTTTAATTTTTTATGTATAGTTAATTTAAAACAAATCCTGTAAAAAAAATCCCTCAAACATCTTGTACTACTTTTTCCCCATACAATTAAATTCCAGAATAGAGAAGAAACTGCAGAGCTGGAGAGTTGGCTAGCAGAGAAGAGAGCATCTCTACATAGAGAGTAGATATAGAGCAACATAATTCAGGTCAACATATGTCACTTCCATATTATTGTGACCAAAGAAAGCAATTACTGGCACTTACAATCTAATGATACAAAGACAACTGTAACCATCAAATTTCAAAGTAAAGATTAACAGACTAAAAACCAAGAAAACCTTCAGTGTTGTAAGGATGCAATATTTTGCTAACATTCAAACAATATAATCAGGTGAGAAGTGTCTGCACTTGCTGTGGCGATCGGTGTAGAATGCTCTCTGGATCTTTGTATTCATTGACTGGATTCATCACGGCGGCGTACACTTCACCATAGGCTCTGCAGACCAATTCTGTAGACTGTTTTATGATCTGCTCTCTATTGATAAACAAAATATGAAAATGTAATTTTAAAAATACTAAGAATTATAAGAAAGTTTCTTATTTGAACCAAAGCACTTCATTTTCATAATTACCATATTGATAATTGTAATACTACACAAGTTACCTATCTTGGTTTTGGGATAAAAATTTTTTTATATTTATTATTTCTTTGTTAAACTTTCCCAAGTAGTATGTAGGTTCCAGGAAGGGAACGTGTTTTGTTCACTGCTATATCTTTGGGCTGGAACAGTGCCCAATATATAGTGGATTACTAAACAAGAAACAGATACAGTGTGCTACCCTCAATATATTGATTTTGCAAACACAATCACATTAAAGACACATATCTATTCAGATTTATTAACACCTCAAATCTCAATAACTTATAATAAACTCCTTTTTCACTTATACAAACAGACCTTGTTTTATTGTGTTTTGCTTAACTGTGCTTCACAGATGTTACATTTTTTACAAAATGAAGGCAAAACCAACTCACTTTATTGCAATCCTCTTTTCATTACAGTGGTCTGGAAATGAACTTGCAATATCTCTGAGTCATGCCTACAGCTCCTACACTAATAACCACACCTCCTAGATTTCTCATCTCTCTGTTTATATTACCAGGTTAAAATAATCTGACACTTGCCTACAACAAATCACAGCATTTTCACAAATACGCACTTCTTTTTTTTTTTTGGTATGTGCCCCTAGTGGGAACCGAACCCGGGACTCTCTGGTCTGCAGGCCCATGCTCCAACCGCTGAGCCAAACCGGCCAGGGCGCAAATATGCATTTCTACATAAGCACATAAAATAATAATATAGTGTTAAATAAACTAAAGAAATATTTTTAAAAATATATCTGGCCACCCCGGCCACTTTGGTTCAGTGGTTAGAGCATCAGCCTGTTTACCAAAGGGTCATGGGTTCGATTCCCAGTCAAAGGCACATACCTGGATTGCAGGTTTGATCCCTGGCCCCAGTAGGGGTCATGCGGAGGCAACCAATTGATGTCTCTCTTTCACGCTGATGTTCCTCTCTCTCTCTCTCCCTCTCTTTCTCTATTCCCCGCTCCTTCCCTCCCTTCCACTCTATCTAAAAATCAATGAAAAACTATCCTCAGGTGAGAATTAACAACAAAATACGGCCAGAAAAAAAAAATACTATTGGGTTTATTAAATCTGTATCACCTTTCTCCATGTTTTCATGGCATACTTCTTATCATCCCCAGACACTTCTATTTATGTATTACTCTACTTAGTGATGAAAACACTAACACTTTTTTTTCCCTGATTTTCATAACTAAATTAAAAATGTGTCATTCAAGCCTTACTCCCAATCCTACTTTTCTTACTGTTTCTTATTTCTGTCAATGGCAGAACTATGTTCCATCACCTCAGTTCAGATTCTGATGAACTCTTACCTGGAAACCACAAAAAACTCCTATCTGGTCTTCCCCCTTCTAGCATCTTCCACATTAAATTTCCCATAAGCACATTTGTTAATCTTTCTAAGGTGTACATTTTATCATGGCTCTCCTTACCCAGGGCTTTCCTTCAAGGAGCTTTAACAGCTTCTTCTGGTTTCAGAGAAGTGAAAATTCCTTACCCTATCATTCAAAATCCTTTAAAATTCAAAATCCTTCTATATCACTACTGTAATTCTTCAGTTCAATGCAATTCCTGAATGTCCTCTCCACCCTGTTCTTACTGACCTCAATTCCTTTGCTCATGTTCCTTCATTCGTCTGGAATGCCTACCTCTCAAACACCTTTAAATGCCCTGAATTCTCAGTAAGTTGTACTCTCTATATAGTCTTCCCTGATCTCCAGAGCTAGAATAACTACCGCATTTTTGGAATGTCCATGACCAAAGAATACATTTGTAAGACTGTTGAAGCTTTCAAAATGAAAGTAGGAAAAATGAAAATACACTGAGTAAATTGTCTCAGCAGAGTGGAGTAATGTTACTGGTTATACTACCCTTTTGTTGGAAGGGAAGACAGTAGAAATTGGTTTGGAAATCTACTTAACGAGATGAGGCTTTGAAATATTTTTTGGTCTATCAGTTGGTGATCATTCCTATAACTGATTGAGCTGAACAACGAGTGCATCAAGAAGATGCAAATATTTTTTTCTCCAAAAATGAAATAGCTGAAAAACTCTATAGACTAATAATTTTTAAATGTATGAAATGTTATATTTAATACCCACTTTGCAAGAAGTCAAATAAGATATTTTAGATATAGCATTTCGTTCTTTACTTAAAGGAATTAAGACAAACTTTTAGCGGATGTATAAAGCATTCACTACTTACACTTCATACTCTAAATCTATACTCAATCTAAACATAGTGTATATTTAAATATACATAAAAACAAAGAAACAAGGCTATTCCCTCTCACAAGTTTAAAATCAGAATAAGGTACAATAATGAATATCAAATACAATTTTTAAAAATCTAGGTAACTGGTAAATGTACAATAAATCATTGAATATTTTGAAGTAATACATTTAAAATTTTACCTTCAAGTTCAAATGATGAAAAAATTTGTTCACATATAACTCAGGGCACATATCTGTTTATAAATTAAAGTAGCCTGGCCGGTATGGTTCAGTGGTTGAGCATCAATTCCCGGTCAGGGCACATGCCCAGGTTGTGGGCCTCATCCCCAGTATGGGGTATGCAGAAGGCAGCCAATCGATATGCTCTCTCATCGATGTTTCTCTCTCTCTTCCTCTCCTTTCCTCTCTAAAATCAATAAAGAAAAAAAAATTTAAAAATAAAAAAAGCCAGCAAGATAGAGAAGAGATTAAAAAATGAATATGGTTGTGCTGAAGATGAGCAATACCAAAGCTCATGGAGTTTTAAAAGGTCTTTCACGTGGTAGGAAGAAAAAAGGGAAGGAGTAAGAACTGCTTCTCCTGGCCTGTTAGCTACTACTCAAGCCAAGAGCATAGAATGCA
The DNA here is from genome assembly GCA_030848825.1 of Tadarida brasiliensis. Classification (NCBI taxonomy): domain Eukaryota; kingdom Metazoa; phylum Chordata; class Mammalia; order Chiroptera; family Molossidae; genus Tadarida; species Tadarida brasiliensis. Next base: position 93,606,883 of record CM061266.1, read on the forward strand.
ATGGAAAGGCAGTCTCTCAAAAAAAAAAAAAATCTGAGTCAAATATAAATTGTGCAGAGCAAGACTGTGACTGATAGCAACTCGACATACCTGGACAAATGTGAAAGCTTATTTATCATTACCAAAGCCACGTACAGGTATATATACTCATGTTAATTTTTTTCTAATGGTATAAAGGGATAGTGGAGGACATTACTGTCAGAAGACCTTCTTCTAGTTGAAGCTCTGCCACTATTGCAGCCTTAAACAAGTAATTTAACCTTTCCAGGACTAATTTCACCATTGTAAAACAAAACATTGAACTCAATAATCTTTACCAGGTACTTTCAGCTTTGGAATTATACCATTCCAATGTGACTTAAAAGCATTTTATGAACTGCTTTCTAAAAAAATCTCTATGTTCCAATCAATACACGTGCATACATATGCACATTATTTTGGGGAAATGGGTTCCCTAAATAATGATTTATAAACATATCTGTTATTTGTATATGAGTGGTATTTCTGAAGTACTAAAACAGTTGTATTTTCTTGCCATTTTACTATCCCCACCTTTTTATTTATAGTGATAACTATTTTGTAAGTTCATCCTTTATCTTAAAAGGTATATGCATGTATCTCTGTATCTGTCTGTCTCTTTGGCCTGGAGAACTTGAATTCATCCTCCATGTGTCCCTCCAACCTTTTCACATGGTGTCTTCCCGAACCTCTGACCCCTCAGATTCCCCCATCCCCCAGTTTCATGGACTCCTGTGCAGCAACTTCTCGGTAGAGGACTGAGGTTGACTTGGGTGACTATTCTGTTGTCTTTGTTGCTGGATTATAAGCTCTTTGCAGTCATGTCTGCTAGCCTGGTGTCTTGGCCCAAATTATTCACTAATATTGTATATAAAATACAGAGTCTAAAATTATAGTGACCCATAATCAATGTTCAAATTGCAAAAGTTTCAGGTATTTTATAACTAAACACAAAATGACCAACAAACTATCTCAGTCACATGCTTCTGAAAACTTGTAATGTCCTTATTCACTGATTACTCCATGTACAAGTAAAGAAAAGCAGAATTATTTTTCAGTCATGTATGCTGAGCACTGATTCTAGCATGGGCATCCACCTCAAGTTTTACTTATATACTATATTGTGATCAAGCCCAGATCTGATGGAGGGAGAGTACTTTTAGAATCGTTTCTGTAGGTTAAAATTCTAAAAATAATTGTTGTTTTTTTACATTATCAACAGATATGGAAAAAAAGTCAGCTGAAAAGAAAATCTTTTATTTGAATGTAAAATCACTAATTTTCTTTACTACCATGGAATTCTCATAAGTAATAATTTATTAAAATGATGCCCTGCTGGACTTTGCACAGTTTCATAATCCTCTTGGTGCAAGTATAACTTTCAAATAATTAAAAATATCAGTCACACAAAGAAAGAATGAAAGAATGTCAAAAATGTAATAAGTTGTTAATGAGAAAATTATTAAGATGGTAAAGCTGGTTCACAGAACATTCTGAAGAACTAGTCATTTACAGGCATTTGAAAAAGAAGGTTAGAACAAAATAAGGTAGATACAAAATTGGTTAATGTTCCATGGAGCAGGAAAAACCATAAGCCCTGGCTGGTTTTGCTCAGTGGTTAGAGTGTCGGCGAGTGGAGTAAAGAGTCGTGGGTTCAATTCCAGTCAAGGGCACGCACCTCAGTTGGGGTTCGGTCCCTGGCCCTGGTCGGGGTCATGCAGTAGGCAGCCAATCAATATTTCTCTCGCATCAATTTTTCCCTCTCTCTCTCCCTCCCACTCTGTCTGAAAACAGATGGAAAAATATCCTCGGGTGAGGATTAAAAAGAAAAAAAGAAAAAACATAAGACATGAAAAACCATGAAACCCTTAATCAATAGTAAACAGAGAGAATCAAATAATGTTCATTTCCCTAAGTAATTAAATAATTCTGATGTCAAAGACATGCTGTTCTCCCAGAACCTATTTGCCTTATTTCTAAGTTTTGGAAATTCTTACATTTAGAAAGTAGTTTGCTACACCAGTGTATCATATATCAAGGATAATAATCATGTAGTTAATTTGCTATTAGAAAAAAAGGAAAAAAACTGAGAAGAGCTAGTTATACAATTTTACAGAAGGGAAACATTTTTGAGTTACATATGAATCAGAATTCGACATATCAAGAAATTTTATTTGTCCAGTTATAAATGTCGCAATGCCATAAAAATCTAGTATTATAAATTTCAAAAATACTAATAAAATTAATATATAACTAGATGGAGATATCATTCTCATTTAAAAATATGTTCATTGAAATTAAGTATACTTTGAATAATTATTTAACACACTAAACTGTGATAAGAAATGAGCTGCTTACTTCTAGAATCAGTGTGTTTGTCATTAATCAGTACTTTAGGATTTTGGTTGCCATAACAACATGACAAAACTTTCATCATTACCATAAACACAGCATTTCTAAAAATAGCTTATTTCAACATTCAGGTTCTATGATCATTATAATTGAGCTTTATTACAGCACCACAGTTAAGAGTGCAACCTTCTTTTACAGGAGAAAAGAAGGTATTAATAATTTCAGTTTGAAAAACTAAGGAAAAAAAAGATAATATATTATACACTATAGACTGTTAAATAATGCATTTTTATTTCTCTTCACCACAATGTAAACATCAAGGATGTTACAATGGGTCAAGTCAATGTTTCATCTTTGATGAGCTTTCTGTCACTCACAGTAAAATTTAAGCATATTTTACATAAGACCAAGGCCACATATCTCACATAAGTCTACTAAAAAAAATCTTTATTGTTGTAAGTATTACAGATTTCCTGCTTTTTTCCCCCACTGACACCCTCCTACCCACTCCCGTCCCACCCTGTCTTCACCACACTGTTGTCTGTGACCATTGGTTGGTTATACATATATGCATGTAAGTTCTCTGCTTTATATCTTCCTGTCCCCCTACCCTCCTTTCCTTTAAAAATAATAAAATAATATCATTTCAACATAGAGTTAAAAATTCAGTACAGGCTAGTGTTAAAGAGAGTAGGTTCTAGAATCAGAAATACTGGATTCAAATCCTGACTACCTGTTTGACCTTGGTTCACTCTGGTTGAGGTGTTCAGATTACATTGTAGAGGTTGGTGTGGTGCTGGTAGTGAGGTCAACAGCAAAAACACAGAATAGTTTCAAGGCTAATGTGATAATCAAGGCATAGAGGATACTACCTTGGACCAGAGTGTCCTCTCACATACCTCTTTCTGGATAAATATTTAATGAAATGGTTCCATGGAAATTTTTATTGGACTTATGTTGAATTTACAAATTACTATATTACATAACCAGTTAGAGAACAATACCATGTAACCAACAACACTGGAACACTAAAAATCTACAGTAAACATCACACTTAATGATGAAACATCAGAAACACTTTCATTAAAATTCAAAATAAGATATGCACGCTCACTATTACATCTACTATTTATGTTGGAGCTTCTAGCCAATATAATGAGTTTAGTCATAAATATTGAAAAGAATTAATAAAATCCATTAATATTAGATGTCTATACCAAAAACAAAACAAGGCAAACAACTGAAAAAGATCTAAACTAAAATAAAGTTTAGCTATCTGGACAGATTAAAAATTAACATAAAATTTAGTACCAGCAATATATAATTAGAACATGTAACAGAAAATAAAAGATCCTTATCGTAACAGCCACAGAATGATTTCCTAGAAATAAACCCAATAATAGATGCAAAATTATTATATGAAGAAATTTTATTGAAAATTATAAAAGAAAACTGTAAAATAAACAAGAATACCTTGTTTGTAGATGGGCATATTCACTAGTGGCTTTCTCATTTCTTTTCTGCTCATTCTTAAATTAGCTTGGTGAATGTTTTATATGCAATTGAAAGGAAATGTTATTTTCTATAGTTGTATGTGGTATTCTAGCTCATCTTACTGAGATGAACTGATTGGTGGCATTGTTCAGTTCTTTTACACTATAGTTTTCTATCTACCTTCTTTCTATTCACTACTGATTGTTAAAATATCTATAACTGTCAATGTATCTATTTCTTCTCTATTCTATAAGTTTATATTGCATGTTTTTGAAACTCTGCTAATAAGTGCACATATTTACTATTATATCTTCTTAATTAACTGATCCTATTAGTATTGTGAAATGTCCCTCTTTATCTTTGGTATGATTATCTGTCCAGCAGTCTAACTTTTCTGAAATTAACAGAGCTATTTCAGCTTTATTACGATTAGTATTGCATGGTATATCTTTTACCATCCTTTTACTTTTAAACAACCTACGTCTTTATATTCAAAGTGGGTTTTTTACAGATAGCAGACAGTTGGGCCATGCTTTTTCATCCACTCTAACTGGCTCTGACTTTTAATTGGAGTTTACATAGTTACTTACAAGGCTGAATGCAAGTCTATCACCTGTTATTTGTCCCACCTGTTCTTTTTTCCTCCTTTCTTCCTTTCTTCTGATTTGTTTTTTTCACAATCTGTTTTATTATCTTCTGGCATTTTAAATAATGTTTGTTTGTTTCTTTCAGTGCTTACTACCTTAAAACAATAGTTTGAAAATAAAATTTTAGATATTTTCTGAATGTAAAAAGAAATAGTTAAATAGTACTAACCAATTCCTAATTCTTAGTTGCATTATTATTTATATAAGCCATATACATATCTTGAATTTTATAGGTCATTATAACTGATAGAATTTATAACAAGTTAGGCACATATTACAAAAAAAAATACTAATTTAAAAGTTTCAATTTTTAAATAATGTACTATGTTCATTTGACTTTTGAAATAAAATTCACTATAATAAGATAATTTGATTTTTTTAAGAACAAAATTCACTATAATAACAAAATTATTACGATTAAATAATGGGACAATAAAATTAAACATAAATCTAAAATATAACTTCAGGAAAAGAAGACATTTGATTTGAAATATAAGTTTTAAAAATCTGAGTTTTCAGATAAAGAATTCAGATAGAACCATAAAAAGTGCTTAATCTCATTGCTAGTTAACAACTTTTTTAAAAATATGTTTTTCATTGATTTTTTTAAAGAGAGGAAGGGAGAGAGAGATATAAACAGTGATTGATAGTTAAAAACTTTATTTTTAATTTTTACAAACATTAAGGAAGAAAATAATTCTATTAAGGGATATTCCTTGGAAGAAGACATTTCATGCAAAAAGGAAAAAAAAAAAAAAAAAAAAGGCTGGGGTAGCAATAGTTAGACAAATAGACTTTAAAACAAAGGCTGTAACAAGAGACAGGATTCAAAAGTGGCGGCGGAGTGAATGGAAGCTACACAGACCATCGTCCAGGACAAAACTGGAATTACAACTAAAATAAAGACAAATCGTTGGGAAAAAGCAACAGAAAAGCGGCTTGCGAGGACCATACAACCAGGAACACTGAATCGATCCTGGTAGGATTGCGGAGACGTGAGAGGGGGGCTAGGAGCCCACGGACAGCAGCAGTCTTAGCTGTGAGCAGCACCCTTGGGGTTAAAGCCCAAGCCGGCTCCACAGTGCAGAGAGCCGGGACAGAGCGCTAAAATAGCCACAGCCATTGACCTTCGGCTCCGGCAGAGGGAGGGCAGACTGGACTGGAACTGTGTGGGGACACTCGGGATTTGGAGGGCACTCACAGCTTTTGCTGAGTTGCGGCCACCCAGGACGGTGGCCATCTTATTCCTTCCCAGGGCTCTGGGGAGAGGTGGCAACCCCTCCCTTGGAGATTCAGCCACACCTAGGTGAGCCAATGAAATGCAAATTGAGGCTCATTAACTACCAGCATCTGCCCCACCCTCGGGAAATCCTCTCACGCTCAAAACCTGAGGGAGGTTTTCATTCAACTGAGAACCCAAGGCAAAAAGTTGGAGGATAACTTAACCTTTTCTGGGCTTGCAAATCTACCAAGACTCCACAGTGGTGTTTACCGTGGGTCCTCCCACGCTCATCCAAACCCAGTAGAGGGAGCCACAAACAGCAGAACACTAACATCCACAGGGAAAATTTGGCAGGCTCCAAAACCCACTGAGATAGCCAAAATGGTGAAACAAAGAAACAGATCCCAAATGAAAGAACAAGAGACCTCTACCGAAGATGAGATAAATGAAATGGAGTAAAGCAAGTTAACAGAGCTAGAATTCAGAGCCATGATCTTCAGGAAGCTCAACAGCATAAGTAAGGACATCAACACCTTGAGTAAAGACATCAACACCATGAGGAAAGACATGGAAACATTGAAAATCAACCAATTGGAAATAAAGAAACACCAAGAAGAAATGAAGAATGACACAGCAGAAACGAAGAACACATTGGAAGGACTAAACAGCAGAGTAGAGAAAGCTGAGGACCAGATCAGTGAATTAGAAGACAGGGTAGAAAAAATCAACCAATCAGAAAACCAAAAGGAAAAAAACAATTAAAAACAGGAAGACAGCTTAAGAGAACTGTGGGACAACTGGAAACGTAATAACATTCGCATCATAGGAGTCGCCGAAGAAGAAGAAAATGAGCAAGGGTTAGAGAATATATTTGAAGAAATAGTGACAGAAAACTTCCCTAATTTGGTAAAGAAAGAAGGCATTCAAGTTCAAGAAGCACAGAGAGTCCCAAGTAAGAAGAACCCAAACAAGCCCACACCAACATAGTAAATAAAATGCCAAAAATTAAAGACAAAGAGAGAATCCTAAAGGCAGCAAGAGATAAGCAACAGGTTACCTATAAAGGAACCCCCATAAGGCTATCAGCTGACTTCTCAACAGAAACACTACAGGCCAGAAGGGAATGGCATGAAGTAATCAAGGTAATGAAAAACAAGGATCTGAATCCAAGACTACTCTACTCAGCAAGGCTATCATTTAAAATAGAAGATCAAATAGAGAGCTTCCCAGACAAAAAAAGACTAAGGGAATACATTGGCACCAAACCAGCACTGCAAGAAATGTTAAAAGGACTGCTGTAATTAGTAGAAGAAATAGGAAGGAAAATAGAACCACACTAAACAAAAATGGCAATAAATAAGTACGTATCAATAATTACCTAAAATGTAAATGGATTGAATGCTCCCATAAAAAGACACAGAGTAGCGATTGGATAAGAAAGCATGATTCACATATACGTTGTTTACAAGAGACCCACCTCACAACAAAAGACTCACATAGGTTGAAAGTGAAGGGATGGAAAAAAATCTTCCAAGCAAACGGAAAGGAAAAAAAAGCAGGGGTAGCAATACTCATATCTGATAAAATAGATTTCAAAATGAAGGCCATAACTCGAGACAAAGAGGTCACTACATAATATTGAAAGGATCTATCCAACAGGAAGATATAACCTTGGTAAACATATATGCACCCAATATAGGAGCACCAAAATATATTAAAAATCTTCTGTAGGACTTCAAAGGAGAAATCGACCACAATACAATCATAGCAGGAGACTTCAACACCCCGCTGACATCACTGGATAAATCCTCTAGACAAAAAATTAACAAGGAAACAGAGATTCTAAATGAAGCAATGGACCAAATAGATTTAATAGATATTTACAGAGAATTACACCCCAAAACTACAGAATTCACATTCTTCGCAAGTGCACATGAAACATTCTCAAAGATAGACCACATGTTAGGACACAAACTAAGTCTCTACAAGTTCAAGAAGATTGAAATCATATCAAGCACCTTCTTCGATCATAATGGCATGAAACTAGAAATCAATTGCAACAAGAACATGCAAAGACATTCGAACACTTGGAGGCTAAATAACATGTTATTAAACAATGAATGGGTTACCGAGGAGATCAAGGAAGAAATTAAAAACTTCCTGGAAACCAATGAAAATGAACACACAACAACACAAAATCTATAGGATGCAGCAAAAGCATTTCTGAGAGGGAAGTTCATAGCACTCCAGGCCTACCTCAAGAAACAAGAAAAATTTCTAATGGACTATGTAACGTAACAACTTAAAGAACTAGAAAGGAAACAAAAAGAAAACCCCAGAGCAAGTAGAAGGAAGGAAATAGTAAAGATAAAAGCAGAAATAAATGACATAGAGACCAGAAAAACAATTCAAAGGATCAAAGAAACAAAGAGCTGGTTTTTTGAAAAGATAAACAAGATTGATGGACCCTTAGCTAGACTCACCAAGAAACAAAGAGAGAGAACCCAAATACACAAAATCAGAAATGAAAGAGGAGAAGTAACAACTGACACAACAGAAATACAAAGGATTGTTAACAAATACTATGAACATTTATATGGCAACGAATTCGACAATCTAAGCGAAATGGACAAATTTCTAGAAACACACAGTCTCCCAAAACTGGACCAGGAAGAGATAGAAAACTTGAACAGACCAATAACAACAAAGGAAATTGAAGATGTAATCAAGACTCTCCCAGCAAACAAAAGCCCAGGCTCGGACGGCTTCATGGGGGAGTTTTACCGAACATTAAAAGAAGAACTAACACCCATTCTCCTCAAACTATTTCAAAAAATTCAAGAAGGAGGAACACTTCCAAACTCGTTTTATGAGGCCAGCATAATTCTAATTCCAAAACCAGAAAAAAATACTACAAAGAAAGAAAACTACAGGCCAATATCCCTGATGAACATAGATGCCAAAATCCTAAACAAAATACTAGCAAATCAGATCCAGCAATACATCAAAAAAATTACTCACCATGACCAAGTGGGATTCATCCCAGGGATGCAAGGCTGGTTCAATATTCGCAAATCAATAAATGTGATACACCACATAAACAAAATGAAAGATAAAAACCACATGATCATATCAACAGACGCTGAAAAAGCATTCGACAAAATCCAGCATCTATTTCTGACAAAAACGCTCAGTAATTTGGGAATAGAGGGATCATATCTATTATAATAAAGGCCATATATGAAAGACCTACAGCCAACATCATACTCAATGGACAAAAACTAAAAACATTTCCCTTAAAAAGAGGAACAAGACAGGGATTCTCACTTTCACCACTCTTATTTAGCATAGTACTGGAAGTCTTAGCCACAGTAATCAGACGTGAAGAAAAAATAAAAGGAATCCAAATTGGAAAGAAGGAAGTGAAACTGTCATTATTTGCAGATGACATATTATACACAGAAAACCCTAAAGACTCCATCAAAAATCTACTAGACTTAATAAATGAATTTGGCAAAGTATCAGGATACAAAATTAACGTCAAGAAATCAACGGCATTCTTATACACCAATGATGAACTCACAGAAGGAAAAACTTAAAACACAATCCCATTTACCATCGCTGCAAAAAAGTTAAGATACCTAGGAATAAACTTAACCAAAGAAGTAAAGGACCTATTTGCAGAAAACTACAGGACATTGAAAATAGAAATAGAGGAAGATATAAAAAAGTGGAAGCACATACCTTGTTCATGGATTGGAATAATTAACATCATTAAAATGTCCATATTACCCAAAGCAATCTATAGATTCAATGCATTACCCATCAAAATACCAGTGACATATTTCACAGAACTAGAACAATTACTTCAAAAGTCCATATGGAACCAAAAAAGACCCTGAATAGCCACAGCAATCTTGAAAAAGAAGGACAAAGTAGGTGGGATCACAATACCGGATATCAGGTTATACTACAAAGGCTACTGTAATCAAAACAGCGTGGTACTGGCAGAAGAACAGGCATATAGACTAGTGGAACAGAACAGAGAATCCGCTAATTGACCCAAGACATTATGCTCAATTAATATTTGACAAAGGTGGCAAGAGCATACAATGGAGTAAAGACAGCCTCTTTAATAAATAGTGTTGGGAAAACTGGACAGCTACTTGCAAAAAAATGAAACTAGACCATCAACTTACACCATACACAAAATAAATTCAAAATGGATAAAAGACTTAAATGTGACTCATGAATCCATAAAAATCCTAGAAGAAAATGTAGGCAACAAAATTTCAGACATCATACGCAGCAGAATCTTCATTAATACATCACCTAAGGCAACAGAAACAAAGGAAAAAATGAACACATGGGACTACATCAAACTCAAAAGCTTCTGCACAGCAAAAGAAACAACCATCAAAACGGAAAGGGAACCCACTGTATGGGAAAGCATAATTGACAATGATACATCAGATAAGGGTTTAATCTCCAAAATATATAGAGTGCTCATACAACTCAACAAAAGGAAGACAAAGAACCCAATTAAAAAATGGGCAGAGGAACTAAATAGACAACTCTCCAAACAGGACATACAAACAGCTAAGAGACCTATGAAGAAATGCTCAACATCACTAATCATCAGAGAGATGCAAATTAAAACAAATATGAGGTATCACCTCACACCCGTCAGAATGGCTGCCATCAACAAATCATCAAACAACAAGTGTTGGCGAGGGTGTGGAGAAAAGGGGACTCTAGTACACTGCTGGTGGGAATGCAGACTGGTGCAGCCACTGTGGAAAACACTATGGTGTTACCCCCAAAAATTGAAAATTGAACTGCCATTTGATCCAGTGATCCCATTTCTAGGAATATACCCTAAGAAGCCTGAAACACCAATCAGAAAGAATACCTGTACCCCCATGTTACATAGCAGCACTATTTACAATAGCTGACATCTGGAAACAGCCCAAGTGTCCATCAGTGGATGAATGGATAAAAAAGCTGTGGTACATATACACAATGGAGTACTATGCAGCTGTAAGAAGGAAAGATCTCTTATCTTTTGAGACGACATCGAGGAACCTCGAGAGTATTATCTTAAGCGAAAGAAGCCAAGCAGAGAAAGACAAATATCACATGATCTCACTTATTTGTGGAATATAATGAACATAACAGTCTGAGGAACAGGGTAGACCCAGAGATGTGGAAGTAGGGTACAGACTGACAACCCTCAGAAGAGGGGTTGGGGGGGAGAGGGAAGAGATAAACCACAGAACTTATACGCATGCATGCATAACTGATGGACATGGACTACAAAGCTGGGGACGGGGTTGGGGGATGGGGAGGAGGGTGTCAATGGGGAAAAAAGGAGAAACATCTGTAACAAAAAGAAATTAATGAAAAATAAAACTGAAATGACAAAAAAAATAAAGATCTTTAATCAGAAAAAAAAAAAGAGACAAATAAGGGCATTTTATAATGATAAAGGGATCAATCCATCAAAAGAATATAATCCATGGAAACACCTATACACTCAATAGAGCAGAAAATAAATATATAAAGCATATATTGACAGAAATAAAGGGAAAGATCAAGAATTATAGGTGACAGTAATACAATAATAGTAGGATATTTTAACACCCCATTGACATCAATAAATAGATCATCCAGAAAAAAAATCAAATAGAAAACAGTGGCCTTAGATGACATACTAGACCAGATGGCCTTGGTATTTTAAAACATTTCTTACCAACAAAGCAGAGTATATATTCTTTTCAAGAGCACATAGTATATTTTTCAAGAGAGACCACATATTAGGCCACAAATCAAGTCTCAATATATTTAAGAAGACTAAAATCATATCAAACATCTTCTCTGATCACAACGATATCAAACTGAAAATCAATTAGGAAAAAACCTGAAAATCACACAAACCATGGAGGCTAAATAACATGCTACTAAACAATAAATGGGTGAACAAGATCATGGAAAAATTAAAAGATACCTCAAGAGAAGTAAAAATAAAAACAAAAACACAATGATCCAAAATCTGTGAGACACAGCCAAAGCAGTTGTAAGAGAAAAATTCATAGAAAGAGGCCTTGTTTCAAGAAACAAGAAAAATCTCAAATAAACAATCTAGCCTTATACGTAAAGGAACTAGGAAAAAAAAAAAAAGACAAAGAAAGCCCAGAGTGAGTAAAACAAAGGAAATAATACAGATCACAGTGGAAAGAAACAAAAGAGAGACCAACAAAAAAAAAAAGAAAAAGAAAAAGAAAAGAAATCAATAAAACCAAGATCTGATTCTTTGAAAAGATAAACAAAATTGATAAACCATTACCCAGACTCATCAAGAAAAAACAAAGAGCCCAAAAAAATAAAATCAGAAATGAAAGAGAAGTGACAATTGAAACTATAGAAATATAAAAAATTAGATGGAAATACTATGAACAATGATATGCCAACAAATAGACCCAGAAAAAATGGAGAGATTCTATTAATCATACAAATTTTCAAGACTGTGTCTGGAAGAAACCAAAAATCTTAACTACTAACAAAATAAAATCACTAATCAAAAAAACTCCCAACAAACAAAAGCTCTGGATGAATGGCATCACAGATTAATTTTACCATATATTAAAAGAATTAACACCTATCCTTCTCAAGCTACTACAAAAAAAAAAAAAAAAAAAAAATCAAGAGGAGAGAAGGCTCCCAAGCTCATTTTATGAGGCCAGCATTACCCTGATTCTAAAACCAAAGATATTACAAAAACAGAAAATTACAGGCCAATATCCCTGATGCACATAGATATAAAAATCCTCAATAAAATGTTAGCAATCTGAATTCTGCAATACATTAAAAATATCATATATCATCATTTAGTGGAATTTATTCCTGGAATGCAATGGTTCAATATCAACAAATCAATTAACACAACACACCACATCAACAAAATAAAAGATAAAAATCAAATGCTCATATCAGCAAATGCAGAAAAGCATTTGATAAATTCTAGCATCCATTTATGATAAAACTTAGCAAAGTGGGAATAAAAAGAACGTACCCTCAATATAATAAAGGCCATATATGACAAATCCACAACAAACACCATACTCAGATGTGAAAAGCTAAAAGCGTTTTTCATAAGATCAGAAATCAGACAAGGATGTCCACGTTCACTACTTTTATTCATCACAAATGGAAGTCCTAGCCAGAATAGTCAGACAAGAAAAAGAAGTAAAAGGGAAAATTTGGAAAGGAAAAATTAAAATTGGCATTATTTGCAGATGATATGATACTATATATGAAGAACTCTAAAGACTCCACCTCAAAACTGTATTTTTTGTTTTGTTTTGTTTTTAGAGAGAGAAGAAGGGAGACAGAGAAATATCAATGTGAGAGAGATATATTAATTAGCTGCCTCCTGCATGCCCTCTACTGGGGATCGAGCCCACAACCTAGGCATGTGCCCTGACTAGAAATTGAACCAGGACCTCAGTCCATGGAGGACTCTCAATCCACTGAGCCACACTGGCCAGGCAAAAGTTGCACTTTTATACACCAATAACAAACTACCAGAAAGAGAAATTAAGAAAACAATCCCATCTACAATTGCATAAAAAAATACCTTGGAACAAATTTATCCAAGGAGGTAAAAGACCTGTACTTGGAAAACTATAAGACATTGAAGAAAGAAATTGAAGAAGATACAAATAAATGAAAGGCTATATATACCATATCCATGGATAGGAAGAATTAACATTGTTAAAATGTCTATACTAGCCAAAGTAATCTACAGATTCAATGCAATCAAAATACCAAATATCATTTTTCACAGAACTAGAGGAAATAACCCTAACATTTATATGAAATCACAAAAGACCCCGAAGAGTTAAAGCAATGAACAAAGTTGGAGGTATCACACTACCTGATATCAAAGTAGGCTACAGTAATAAAAGCAGCATGGTACTAGCATAAAAACAAACATAAAGATCAATGGAACAGAATAGAGAAGCCAGAAATAAGCCCAAGCCTATACAGTCAATTAATTTTTGACAAAGGAGGCAAAAATATACAATAGGATAAAGACAGTTTCTTCAATAAATGGTGTTGGAAAACTGCACAGACACATGCAAAAGTATGAACTGGATCACTTTCTTATACCATATACAAGAATAAACTCAATGGAGTTAAAGACTTAGTTGTAAGACCCAAAACCATAAAACTCTTTGAAGAAAATATAGGCAGTAAACTCTGTGACATTGCTCTTAGTAATATTTTTTGGATATGTCTCCTTGGGCAAGGGAAACAAAAGAAAGAAAAAAAAATGAAGTCTACATTAAACTAAAGAGTTTTTTGCACAGTGAAGGAAATAATCAACAAAACCAAAAGACAAACTAGTCAATGGAAGATATTCACCAATGATACATCTGATAAGAAATTAATATCCAAAACATATAAGTAACTCATACAATACCAAAAAGACAAACAATCCAATTAAAAATAGGGCAAAGGTCCTGAACAGACATTTCTCCAAAGAGGGTATACAGGTGGCCAAGAGACATATGAAAAGATGGTCAACGTCTCTAATCATGACAGCAATGCAAATTAAAACCACAATGAAATATCACCTCATCTGTGAGAATGGCCATCATCAATAAATCAACAAATAAATGTTGGCAAGAATGCGGAGAAATGGGAACCCTTGCGCACTGCTGGTAGGGTTGTAAATTAATGTAGGCACGATAAAAAATAGTATGGAGGTCCCTCAAAAATTTAAAAATAAAACTACCACATGACCCAGCAATTCCACTTCTGTATATTTATCTGAAGAAACACAAAACATTAATTCAAAAAGACATATGCATCCCTATATTCTTTGCAGCATTATTTACAATAGCCAAGATATGGAATAAACCGAAGTGTCCACCAACAGATGACTGAATAAAGAATAAGTGGGACATTAAATACAATGCAGCCCTGGCCGGTCTGGCTCAGTGGTTAGAGCGTCGCCTGAGGTCCAGAGAGACCCGGGTTTGGTTCCCACTAAGGGCACGTACCTCGGTTGCAGTTTGTCCCAGGCCCTGGTTGGGTCGTGCAGGAGGCGGCCACTCAATGTGTCCCTTTCACGTCGATGTTTCTCTCTCTCTCTCTCTCTTCCTCTCTCTCCCTCCCACTCTATCTGAACAAAAACTGGAAAAACGTCCTCGGGTGAGGATTAAAAAAAAAAAAATACAATGGAATATTAGCCATAAAGAAAAATGAAATGTTGCCATGTGTTTGATAACACGGATGAAGAAAAAACAAGTATCATATGATTTCACTTATATGTGGAATCTAAAAAACAAAATGAATGAACAAACAAAACAGAAACAAACTCATTGATACAGAGACCATTTTGATGGTTGCCAGATAGAAAGGGGTTTAGGGGATGGGTGAAAAAATGAAGGGATTAAGATGTATAAATAGGCCCTGGCTGGGTGGCTTAGTTGGTTGGAACACTGTCTTGTACACCAAAAAGATTGTGGGTTCAATTCCCAGTCAAGGCACATACCTCAGTTATGGGTTTGATCCTCAGTCTGGGCGCACAGGGGAGGCAACTGGTCAATGTTTCTCTCTCACATTGATGTTTCTCTCTCTGTCTCTCTCTCTCTGTCCCTCTCTCCCCCTTTCTCTCTCTCTAAAATCAATAAACATATCTTCACGTGAGGATAAAGAAAAGATGTAAAAATTGCCAGTTATAAAAACAGACACAGGGGATGTACAGTACAGCATAGGGAATATAGTCAATAATAATGTAATAACTTTATATGGTGTCAGATGGGTGCTAGACTTGTCAGGGTGATTGCTTCCTAAGTTATATAAATGTTCAATCAATATGTTGTACACCTGTAATTAATATAATAGTATATGTCAACTGTAATAGATAAAACATTTTAATTATTAAAAAAAACACAGATATTACCTCACACCTGTCAGAATGGCTATCATCAATAAATCAACTAACAACAATTGTTGGCAAGGATGTAGAGAAAGGGAACCCTCATGCACTGTTGTAAACTATAAATTGGTACAGCCACTGTGGAAAAGTGTGTGGAGGTTCCTCTAAAAACTAAACACAGAACAAGCATAAAATCGAGCAATTCCATTTCAGGTAATATGGTCAGTAATATTATAATAACTATGTATGATGTCAGATGAGTACTAGACTTAACAAGGAATATCACTTCATAAGGTATATAAAAGTGTAATCATTATGTCATACATTGAAACTAATATATTATATGCCAACTGTAATTGAACAATACATTTTTAAAAAGATATCTGTGAGTTTAAGAAACATTTTATTCTCAGTTATTGGAAAGGCAGAAATTCTCATTGCTATCTTAATTGGCATTTTTAAAAATAATTATTATCTTCTTATATATTTATTCGCCATTTATTTTTTTTCTGTGAATTGTCCAAACATACGGTACCTGTTTTTCTACTCTTTTGAACTGGTTTGTGGGATCTCATTCTACATTAAGGATAATTCTCTGTTACATAATTTGCAAATATTTTTCCACATTATTATTTGTATTTTAACTTAGTTTATATTGTCTTTTTCTGTAAAAAGGTTTAAAATATTATGTAGCCAAATTTGTACATTTCTTTTTTATGGCATCTGGGTGACATGCTATTCTTTAAAACACATTCAAATTTCCCCTCAATCATATTATGAAAAAAACAATGGTATCTTTTATATTTAGTGTTGCTTCAAACAACTCAATATTCACCTACTATATATTGAAACATGACTAAATCTAAAATAATTAAATGTATTTCATTTAAAAATTAAATAATTTAAGAAAGACACACAAACAATTTGAGCCATGGCAAAGCAGAGTTTCTCTTATATTCTCTCAGGTCTTCAGAATTGTGGTTAGGTAGATAGTATAAAATATTTTTTTCTTTTATTTATTCTTTATTAATTAATTTTTGTTACAGATGTTTCTCCTTTCCCCCCCAGAAACCCTCCTCCCCATCCCCACTCCCCAAGCATTGTTGTCTATGACCACTGGTTACGCACACATGCATATAAGTTCTTTGGTTTATTTCATTCCTCCCCCCCCCGCCCCCTTCCTCTGAAGTTTGTCAGGCTGAACCATACTCCTTTCTATGTCTCTAGGTGTATTTTGTTAATCAGCTTTTTCTGTTCATTATATTCCACAAATAAGTGAGATCATGTGGTATTTCTGTTTCTCTACTTGGCTTATTTCGCTTAGCATAATATTCTCCAGGTCCCTCTATGTTGTTCGAAAGGGTAAGAGATCCTTCTTTCTTACAGCTGCATAGAGTTCCATTGTATATATGTACCCATCTGACACCATATATAGTTATTACATTTTTTATCCACTAATCTATTGATGGACACTTGGGCTGTTTCCAGATCTTAGTAATTGTAAATAATGCTGCTATGAATATAGGGGTACATATATTCTTTCTGATTGGTGTTTCAGACTTCTTAGGGTATATTCCAAGAAGTGGGATCACTGGGTCAAATGGCAGTTCAGTTCTTAATTTTTTGAGGAAACACCATGTTGTTTTCCATAGTGGCTATGCCAGTCTGCATTCCCACCAGCAGTGTACTAGAGTCCCCTTTTCTTCACAGCCTCGCCAGCACTTGATGTTTGATGATTTGTTGATGGCAGCCATTCTGGCAGGTGTGAGGTAATACCACACAGTCATTTTAATTTGCATCTCTCTGATGATTAGTGATATTGAGCATTTTTTCATATGTCTCTTGGCCATTTGTATGTCCTGTTTGGAGAGCTGTCTATTTAGGTCCACTGCCCATTTTTTAATTGGGTTCTTTGTATTCCTTTTGTTGAGGTTTATGAGTACTCTATATATTTTGGAAATTAATCCCTTATCTGAAATATCATTGGTAATTATGCTCTCCTATATAGTGGGTCCCCTTTCCATTTTGATGGTTGTTTCTTTTGCTTTGCAGAAGCTTTTTAGTTTGATGTAGTCCATGTTTACTGTCTTCCTTTGTTTCTCTTACCTTAGGCATTGCATCAGTGAAAATTCTGCTGCATGTGATATCTGAAATTTTGTTTCCTACATTTTCATCTAGGATTTTTATGGATTGATGAGTCACATTTAAGTCTTTTATCCATTTTGAGTTTATTCTTGTGTATGGTGTAAGTTGGTGGTCTAGCTTCAATTTTTTTGCATGTAGCTGTCCAATTTTCCCAACACCATTTATTAAACAGGCTGTTTTTACTCCATTATATGCTCTTGCTACCTTTGTCAAATATTAATTGAGCATAATGTCTTGAGTCAATTTCCAGGTTCTCTGTTCTTTCCACTGATCTATATGCCTGTTCTTGTGCCAGTACCAGGCTGTTTTGACTACTATGGCTTCGTAGTATAACCTGATATCCAGTATTGTGATCCCTCCTACTTTGTTCTTTTTCAAGATTGCTTTGGCCATTCGGGGTCTTTTTTGGTTCCATATAAACTTTTAAAGTTTTTGTTCTAGTTCTGTGAAATATGTCGTTGGTATATTCATGGGGATTGCATTGCATCTATAGATTGCTTTGGGTAGTGTGGACATTTTAATGATGTTAATTTTTCCAATCCATGAACAAGGTATATGCTTCCACTTTTTTATATCTTCCTCTATTTCTTTTTACAATGTCCTATAGTTTTCTGCAAATAGGTCCTTTACTTCTTTGGTTAAGTTTATTCCTAGGTCATCTTAATTTTTTTGCAGCGATGGTAAATGGGATTGTTTTTTTAGTTTCTCCTTCTGTGAGTTCATTATTGGTGTATAAGAATGCCACTGATTTCTTGATGTTAATTTTGTATCCTGCTATCTTGCCAAATTCGTTTATTAAATTTAGTAGATTTTTGATTGCGTCTTTGGGGTTTTCTATGTACAATATCATGTCATCTGCAAACAATGACAGTTTCACTTCCTCCTTTCCAATTTGGATCCTTTATTTTTAATTCATGTCTAATTGCTGTGGCTAAGACTTCCAGTACTATGTTAAATAAGAGCGGCAAAAGTGGGCATCACGGTCTTGTTCCTGTTCTTAAAGTAAATGCTTTTAGTTTTTGCCCAATGAGTATGATGTTGGCTGTAGGTCTTTTATATATGGCCTTTATTATGTCAAGATATGATCCCTCTATTCCCATACTGCTGACCATTTTGATCAGAAATGGGTTCTGGATTTTGTTGAATGCTTTTTCAGCATCTGTTAATATGATCGTATGGTTTTTTATCTTTCAGTTTGTTTATGTGGTGTATCACATTTATTGATTTGCGAATATTGTACCAGCCTTGCATCCCAGGGATGAATCCCACTTGGTCATGGTGAATAATTTTTTTAATATATTGCTGGATCCGATTTGCTAGTGTTTTGTTAGGATTTTGGCATGTATGTTCATCAGGGATATCAGCATCTATGTTCATCAGGGATACTGGCTGTTGTTTTCTTTCTTTGTAGTGCCTTCATCTGGTTTTGGAATTAGAATTATGCTGGTCTCATAAAACGAGTTTGGAAGTCTTCCTTCTTCCCTGAATTTTCTGGAATAGTTTGAGGAGAACGGGTGTTAGTTCTTCTTTAAGTGATTGGTAAAACTCCCCCGGGAAGCCTTCTGGCTCCAGCTTTTGTTTGCTGGGAGATTCTTGATTACATCTTCAATTTCCTTAGTTGTTATTGGTCTGTTCAAATTTTCTCTCTTCCCGGTTCAGTTTTGGGAGGCTATGTGTTTCTAGAAATTTGTCCATTTTGCCTAGATTGTCCAATTTGTTGGCGTATAATTGTTCATAGTATGTTTTGGTGAAACTTTCTATTTCTGTGGTGTCAGTTGTTAACTCTCTTCTATCGTTTCTGATTTTGCTTATTTGGGTCCTCTCTCTTTGTTTCTTGGTGAGTTTAACTAACAGTCCATCAATCTTGTTTATCTTTTCAAAGAACAAGCTCTTTGTTTCATCAATCTTTGAATTGCTTTTTTAGTCTCTATGTCATTTATTTCTGCCCTGGTCTTTATTATTTCTTTCCTTCTACTTGCTCTGGGGTTTTCTTTTTGTTTGCTTTCTAGTTCTTCAAGTTGTGAGGTTAGATAGTCAATTGGAAATTTTTCTTGTTACCTGAAGTAGGCTTCCCTCGCAGGACTGCTGTCACTGCATCTCATAGATGTTGTATTATTGTGTGTTCATTTTCATTGGTTTCCAGGAAGTTTTTAATTTCTCCCTTGATCTCCTTGGTAACCCAATCATTGTTTAATAACATGCTATTTAGCCTCCATGTGTTTAAGTGTTTTTGCATGTTTTTGTTGTAACTGATTTCTAGTTTCATGCCATTGTGATCTGAGAAAATGCTTGACATGATTTCAGTATTCTTGAACTTGTACAGGCTTAGTTTGTGTCTAACATGTGGTCTATCTTTGAGAATGTCCCATGTGCACTTGAGAAGAGTGTGAATTCTACAATTTTGGGGTGTAATTCTCTGTAGATATTAAATCCATTTGATCTAGAGAGTCATTTAGAGTCTCTGTATCCTTGTTAATTTTGTCTAGAGGATCTATCCAGTGATGTCAGTGGGGTGTTGCTATGAATGTATTGCTGTTGATTTCTGCTATGAATGTATTGCTGTTGATTTCTCCTTTGTAGTCCTCCAGATGTGTGTGTTTTTTTGTTTTTTTTTTTGGTACGTGCCCCTAGCGGGAACTGAACCCAGGACTCTCTGGTCCGCAGGCTGATGCTCCAACCGCTGAGCCAAACCAGCCAGGGCCAGATGTTTTTTAATGTATTTTGGTACTCCTACATTGGGTGCTTATATGTTTACCAAGGTTATATGTTATATCTCCCTGCTGGATACATCCTTTCAGTATTATGTAGTAGTCTTCTTTGTCTCTAGTTACGGCCTTTATTTTGAAGTCTATTTTGTCGGATATGAGCATTGCTACCCCAGCTTTTTTTTTTCCTGTATGCTCGGAAAATTTTTTTCCATCCCTTCACTTTCGACCTATATGAGTCTTTTGTTGTGAGGTGGGTCTCTTGTAAACAACATATACATGAGTCATGCTTTCTTATCCAATCAGCTATTCTGTGTCTTTTGATCAGAGCATTTAATGCATTTACATTTAACGTTATTATTGATATGTACTTATTTATTGCCATTTTTGTTTATTGTGGTTCTATTTTTCTTCCTATTTCTTCTACTAATTACAGTAGTCCTTTTAACATTTCTTGTAGTGTTGGTTTGGTGGTAATATATTCCCTTAGCCTGTTTTTTTTTTTTTTTCCTGGGAAACTCTTTATTTCACCTTCTGTTTTGAATGATAGCCTTGCAGGATAGAGTAGTCTTGGATTCAGATCCTTGTTCTTCATTACCTTTATTACTTCATGCCATTCCCTTCCGGCCTGTAGTGTTTCTGTTGAGAATTCAGCTGATAGCCTTATGGGGGTTCCTTTGTAGGTAACCTGTTACTTATCTCTTACTGCCTTTAGGATTCTCTGTCTTTAATTTTTGGCATTTTAATTATTATGTGTCTTGGCATGGGTCTCCTTGGGTTCTTGTTACTCGGGGCTCTCTGTGCTTCTTGTACTTGTGTGCCTTTTTCCTTCACCAAGGTAGGGAAGTTTTCTGTCACTATTTCTTCAAATATAGTCTAATCCTTGCTCATTTTCTTCTTCTTCTGGAACTCCTACTATGTGGATGTTGTTATGTTTCATATTGTCCCACAGTTCTCTTAGGCTTTCTTCCTGTTTTTTAATTGGTTTTTATTTTTGGTTCTCTGATTAGGTGATTTTTTTCTACCGTCTTCTAATTCACTTATCTGATCCTCAGCCTCCTCTGCTCTGGTGGTTATTCCTTCCAATGTGTTCTTTATTTCTGCTATGTCATTCTTCATTTCCAAATGGTTGGCTTTCAATGCTTCTATAGCTTTACCCATGCTGTTGAGTTTCCTCATGATTATTACTCTGAATTCTCCCTCTGATACCTTGCTCAATTTCCTTTCATTCATTTCATGTTCTATCGAATTATCTTGTTCTTTCATTTGGGATTTCATTATTTGTTTCACCCTTTTGGCTGTCTCAGTGTGTTTTGGAGCCTGCCAAATTTTCCCTGTGGGTGTTGGTGTTCCACTGTTTGTGGTTCCCTCTACTGGGTTTGGATGAATGTGGGAGGACTCACGTTAAACACCACTGTGAAGTCTTACTTTCCTGGGTAGATATGCAAGTCCAGGAAAGGTTCAGTTATCCTCTAGCTTTTTGCCAGAGGCTATTAGTCTCAGTTACTGATGAGCCTTGGGTTGTAGCCTTCAAGTGAATGAAAAAAATCCTTCAGGTGTTCAGGGTAAGAGGATTTCCAGAGGGTGGGGCAGATACTTGTTGGCTGTTAATGAGCCTCAATTTGCATTCCTCTGGCCTGGGTGGGTGGTGTTAAATTCCTCAGGGAGGGGCTGTTGTTTCTCCCCGGGGCTCTGGGGCTCTTTGAATAAGACAGCTGCTGTTCTATGAGGGAGTGATTCAGCACAAAACTCCCAGTGCCCTCCAAATCCCAAGTCTCTCCACACAGTTCCACAGTCCAATCTGCCCTCCCTCTGCCAGAGCCCAAAGTGAGTGGCTGTAGCTAATTTAGTGCTCTATCCCAGTCCTCTGTGCTGTGGAGCCGGCTTGGGATTTTAACCCCGAGGGACCTGCTCACAGGTAATACAGCTGCTGTCTGTGGGCTCCCAGCCCACCCTTTCGCACCTCTGCAGTTCCTACTTGGCTTGATTTAGTGTCCTTTTTCTGTCCCTGCTTATATGAGTCCTCTCCGGCTGCTTTTCTGTTGGTTTTTCCCAATGATTTGTCTTTATTTTAGTTGTAATTCCAGTTTGGTCCTGGGAGATGATCTGTGTAGTTTCCATTCACTCCGCCGCAATTTTGGAATCTCCAAAATAAAATATTTTAGAATAATAATACATAAAAATAAAAAAATATCGTCCTGGCTGGTTTGGCTCAGCAGTTAGAGCGCCGGCCCATGGACCAATGAGTTGCGGGTTAGATTCCAGTCAAGGGCACGTACCTCGGTTGTAGTTTGTCCCCAGCCTTGGTTGGGTCGTGCGGAGGTAACCAGTCGATTGGCTATATCACATTGATGTTTCTCTCTGTCTCTCTTTCTCCCTCCCTCCCACTCTATCTGATAATATAGAAAAATATCCTCAGGTGAGGAATAAAAAAAACAAAACACAAAAATAAAAATAAAAATAAATATTTAAAATCATTTACTCTAATCACACCTACTATGGGACTTCCCCATGTCTGAGAGAAAAATGGACCATCCCATGTTCAGCCAATTCTAACAAACATTAAATTCTGCCACATGTTGAACCAAAATCTGCCTCCTTACTTTATCTATTGCTGTAGGCTCCTCTCTAGAACAACAGAAAACAAGTATACCACCTCTGTGCCACTATATCCTTTTAGATATTTGAAGTATTCAAGTTTGACAGTTCTTTCCTTAGTGTACTTTTAAAAAATGTTTTATTTTATTTTTTATTGTTAAAAGTATTACAGATGTCTCCCCTTTTTTCCCCCCACTGACCCCCTCCTCCCCACTCTCTCCCCACTCCTGCTTTCCCCAAACTAATGTCTGTGTCCATTGGTTGTGTATATATGCATATAAATTGGGGAGAGATAAATCCTTAGTGTACTTTTTAATGTAAATATTTGTTCACATGTCTAATTGACCCATTATATTATCATCTCTATGAAGACAGTGCAACTGTCTTTTAAATCTTAATCCCAAGTAACAAAGACAGTACTTAATACACAGCTGGTTGAATGAAAGAAAAAAAAAAGTGGATAGCTGTGGCCTAATTTCCTACTAGTGGACAATTTTGATTTGTCAATAATTTCCTGAAAATCAAGAAAATCAGAAAATATCTCTCAGTTTCTTCTAACTGTAATATCTTAATGTTTTAATGTATATAGTTCTTTTTCCTGAACACATTCCTCATAAATATATGATACTAAACACTTCTATATCTACAGAAACTGCACAGGTCCAAAACAGCCAATAAAGTAGCTTACCTGCATGTCACAGTGAATATTCTGACACATTTCATGTCATTCTGACTTGTTAGTTACTATAAGTGAATTTGGTATTATGGCTACATAGCTCCAATTATATTCATGTGAATTTTAAAAAATCATTCACTAATAGAGATTTTGGAGTTACATACATGCAAGGAATAACAACAGGGTAAGGTGAGATCTCTCAGAGGTGCTAAGGCAGAAAAAAAGGTTCAGAACTATAGATCTTCAATGGTAAGTCTCCTATTCATGAAAATAAATTTTTCAAAGAAATGTGCTTGATATTTTAAAATATGTGAATCTTTACCAACTAATTGGGACCAAAATATACTTACTTCACTGTGGCACTTAGAAGGAAGTTCAACTGTGGCATTAACAGGTTGTCTGGAGCTGACAGATAACGATCAAACTGTACCTAAATGAAACAAAGAAATGTAGAATAAAGTGCATATATTTCCTAACAGACATCTCAAATATGTTACCATATCTTTTAAGGGTTAAATCTTAGGCAAAATCCCATATTCCAAATAATAAATTCTTTCTGATCAAAATGAGTTATAAACATTCTAACTAAACTCCCTAAAAGTGTCAACTTTTAAAAGTCATCAATATCCAGCAATACCTACTTTTAAAATCCCAAACCTTTGCCATTAATCTCTCCCTCACCAAGCTTTTGAGCAATAATATTAACAAGAAGTAAAGTCATCAAACTTCAAGTCTAACTTACTTTCTTAAATCCATTGTATTTGTTAATTATTTACTCAACTAATATTTATCAAATACCTGCCATTAGAAAGGTACTATATTAGGTAATATAAATATAATGGTGAGCAAAAGAGGACAGTCCCTAGCATCATAGAGCTAATGGCCTAGTAAGAGAGGTAGTAAACAAATATAATGTAAATAAATACATACTTACAAACTGCATTAAATGCTATGAAGAAAGAAACCAAAGTACTATTAAGAGCATAAATTAGAAGGACAAACCTATTTGGTACGTTTGAAAAAACATCTCTGAGGAAAGGACATTTTACTTAACAACAGACATTAAGTAAGTGCATGTGTGGTGGGGATCCAGGGAGTAGGGATCGTATGTATGAAGGCTCAAGGAGAGAAAGAGAATGGCTAATAGTTAATGTACAACTTGTATGCTTTTTTTTTTTTTATCCTCACCCGAGGACATTTTTTCATTTTTTGTTCAGATAGAGTGGGAGGGAGAGAGAGGAAGAGAGAGAGAGAGAAACATCGATGTGAAAGGGACACATCGAGTGGCTGCCACCCGCACGACCAACCAGGGCCGGGGACAACTGCAACCAAAGTACATGCCCTTAGCGGGAACCGAACCCGGGTCTCTCTGGACCACAGGCCGACGCTCTAACCGCTGAGCCAAACCGGCCAGGGCAACTTGTATGCTTTTTCAAAGGATTTTAATTCTGACTGTAAAGGCACTAGGAAACCACTGAAGTAAGGGAATGATCTGACTACAGCAAAAAGAATGCAATGGAAGGTTGTAATGGTAGTTGCAGGGACAACAAATAGGTAGCTACTACAGCATCTTAGTCTATAAGGACAATAAAGAGAAGAGGAGAAATGTGAGAGAATTAAAGAGTAAAATTTTTAAGATTTGATTAGTGATATGATGAAGGGACTGACTCCCAGATTTTGGAGCTGTATAATTTAATTCACAGTATTATCACAACTAATAACTGTATAATTTGGACATTTATTTAGTTGTGTAATAGCTGCATCCTTTACTAGATCATGTCTCTTTTCATCCCAATTCTTAGTATGTTGCCTAGAAAATAGCAGATACTTGGTCAACAACTGTTGAAATAATAAATGGATAGATGCTCTTACCACTGTGAGTCAAGAACACTTGGAAGAACCTGGGATTAGGGGTGGGGGTAGGGAAGAGTTAGAAGAATTCAGTTTTGGAGATAGTGAATTGAAGTGCCTTTGAAGCATCCAAGTGGAGGCAGTAGACAGTTATATATAAAATAATAGATCACATACAAAACTCAATCAAGATTTTGTTTCTTTAATGACACATAAGACATTAAAGATTATTATTATCTTAATAATTAAGATAATTATTTTTGCCTTGGCTGGGTGGCTCAGTTGGTAGGAGCATTATCCTATATACCAAAAGGTTGTGGGTTCAATTCCTAGTCAAGGCACATTCCTAGGTTGCAGGTTCTATCTCCGGTCAGGGTGTGTACGGATGGCAACCAAGTGATGTTTCTCTCTCACACTGATGCTGCGCGCGCTCTCTCTCTCTCTCTCTCTCTCTCAAAAAAAAAATCAATAAAAACCTCAGGTGAGGATTATAAAAATAAAAAATTATTTTCAAAGTTTAAAACAAGGCAAATAAGAATTGGTAAGGGATTTAAATATATTTTGTGAGTTTATATTATGGACTGGGTATGTGTTGGGTAGAAGAAGAAACAGAGGGAGTACTAACTATGGTTATGATCTTTGTGTAGACACATGTCCTCATTTTGGGGAGGTAAATACCTTCAAGTGGAATCAGTGGGTAGTATGGCAACTGTATATTTAACTTTCTAAGAAACTTTTCTTTTTAAATAAATCTAAAATTTAGTTGTTTTAATTTATTTTTACTTGAATGTCTTAGAATCCTTTTTTTTTTTTTGCATTTCTAAGTCTTTATGCTTCACATATAGAGGCTATAACTATTACTTCTATATATATCTTATATCATGAAATAATGTTCCTTATTCATCTATTTAGTGTTTTTTAAAAATCTACCTTGTCTAATATTAATATCATCGGCTATGCATTCTTAGCATTTGTTAGGTATATTGGCCCTATCCCTTTATTTTCAGTTAAATTTCTCTCTGTGAGGTGATAGATGAGAAAGCCCTGGCATCAAAAAAGGCATCTAAGAGAACTATTTATTAAAGTTAAACTACTGTGGTAGTGAATATATGTGAGTATTTAAACACTTAGGGTAGGTTATATAGTATAGTAGTTAAGAGCATAAGTACTGGGTTGAACGGGGTTGTTAGGACGATTAAAGAGTTAACATGAAAAATGCTTAGCAGGCACAATGAAGTTAATGGCTGTTATTATTCATATTTGGTATTATTACTAGTAGTGTTATTATTATAAAACTTCCAAAAGGGATCATCCTATGAGGGCTAAACGAGCATCATCCAAATGAGGAATATATATATATATATATATATATATATATATATATATATATATATAAATATATATATATTTATATATTTATCTATATATTTATTTATATATATATAAATATACTTAAGATATGGACACTCTACAAAAAGTGGTATTTATATAGAAAGGGATGTGTAAGCCAGGTCTTCACTTGAAAGGTAATAATGTGGAGAATCAGTTGAGTCTGACACTAAAGGGTAATATATTATTTTAATACTAGAATCCAATTTCAGATGTCACTTGAGGAAGAAGTCAAAGATCACTGACAATAAGTAGAAAGTCTAGAATAATATATAGCCTAACTTCTTTGTATGTGTCATTCCTGTTTCTCCATTAGGTTAGGAGGAAAACTCTGAAAATGAAAAAAAAAATCTAAACAAAAATAAAGAGTCTACTAGAATATGGTACAATATTACTATAAATGCATGTCTTGGTCAGACCTCCTTAGAAGGAACACATGTGCAACATTAT
This sequence comes from Tadarida brasiliensis, assembly GCA_030848825.1. Classification (NCBI taxonomy): domain Eukaryota; kingdom Metazoa; phylum Chordata; class Mammalia; order Chiroptera; family Molossidae; genus Tadarida; species Tadarida brasiliensis. The sequence continues at coordinate 93,634,379 of CM061266.1, forward strand.
TATTGGAGCCAGTGTGAATACAGCATATCAAGAGATAAAAAATACCACCAAAGACAAAATAATTACAAAGAAAAATATATTAAGAATAATGCTCCAAAAAGCAGCACAAGAAATACAGTTAGTAACTATAAGGGAGCTCCCATAAGACTGCCATGTGATTTCTCAACAGAAAATTTTCAGGTCAGAAAGAATTAGCACAAAATATTCAAAATAATATAAAGCCAGGAGTTACAGCCAAGACTACTCTACCCAGCAAGGATATTATTTAAAATTGAAGGACAAATAAAGGGCTTTTGAGACAAGAAAAAGCTAAAGGAGTTCATCAATAACAAACCAGTATTATAAGACATGTAAAATAAACTTCTTTAAGAAGAAAAAAAGAACAAAAATAATAAAATGGAAATAAGTATGTACCTATTAATAATTACTTTAAATGTAAATGGATTAGTCCCAGCGGGGTGGCTAGGTTGGTTGGAGTGTAGTTCTGTACACTAAAAAGGTTGTGGGTTCCATTCCTGGTCAGAAGACATACCTGGGTTGTAGGTTTAATCCCCAGTTAGGGAACATATGGGAGGCAACTGATCAATTTTTCTCTCTCAGATCAATCTCCTTCTCTCTCTGTCCCTTCCTCTCTCTCTAAAATCAATAAAAATATATCCTTGGGTTATAATCCTCGAGGATTAAAAAGTAAAATAAATGTAAATAGATTAAGTGCTTCAATCAAAAGACATAGGGTAGCTGAATGAGTAAGAAAATAAGACCCATATATATGCTGTCTACAAGAGACCCACCTCAGATCGAAAGACACACAGACTGAAAGCAAAGGGATAGAAAAAGACATTTCATGCAAATGAAAACAACAAAAAAAGCTCAGTTAGTAATACTTACATCAGACAAAATAGACTTTAAAACAAAGGCTATAATAAGAGACAAAGAAGGATAAATGGACCAATCCAACAAGAGACTATAACCCTTGTAAACATTTATGGACATAATATAGTAGTACCTAAATACATAAAAGAAAATTCTGCCCTGGCTGGTTTGGCTCAGAGGTTTGAGCCAAATCCACGAAGGGTCGTGGATTTGATTCCAGTCAAGGGCACATACCTGGGTTGCAGGCTCGATCTCCAGCCCTGGTTGGGGTCGTGCAGGAGGCAACCAATCAACGTGTCTCTCTCACATCTCTCTCCCCCCTACTCCCTTCCACTCTCTCTAAAAAATCAATGGAAAAATATTCAAATATTTTTGAGTGAGGATAAACAAACAAAAAAAGAAATAAAGAAAAATTTTGATGGACATAAAGAAGGCAATATTAATAGTCATAGTAGGGGACTTTAATATCCCATTGACTTCAATGGATAAATCTTTCAGATAGAAAATCAACAAGGAAAAGAGGGCCTTACATGTCACATTAGGTCAGATGAATTTGATTGATATTCTCAGAGCTTTTCACATGAAAACAGTAGAATATACATTCTTTTCAAGTGCACATGGGACACAAACACTTTCTAGGACAGACCACATGTTAAGCCACAAAACAAGTCTCAATAAATTTAAAGAACTGAAATTAAGTCAAGTATCTCTTCCAACACAATGGTATGAAACTATAAGAAAATTACAAGAAAAACACACACACAAACACATGGAGGCTAAATAACATGTTACTAAACAACGAGTGTGTTAACAATGAGATCAAGGAAGAAATGAAAAGATAGATACCATGAGACAAATGAAAATAAAAACTCAACAACCAAAAGCAGTCTTAAGAGGGAAATTCACAGCTATAAAGGCCTACCTCAAGAAACAAAAAAAAATCTCAATCTAAACTTACACCCTAAAAAACTAGAAAATGAACAACAAACAAAGCCCAAAGTGAGTAGAAAGGACATAATAAAGTTCAGAGTAAAAATAAACAAGAGAGTCTAAAAAATAAATAAATAAATAAATAAATAAATAAATAAATAAAATCAAAGGCTGGTTCTTTAAAAAGATAAACAGCATTAATAAAACTTTAACCAGACTCATCAAAAAAAAAAAAAAAAAAAAAAAGGAAGAGAAAAAGAGAAGCCTAGTAAATAAAATCAGAAATGAAATAGGACAAGTGACAACTGACATCACAGAAATACAAATTAATAAAGGATTATAAAAAACATAATGTGCCCAGCCAGTGTGGCTCAGTGGTTGAGCATCAACCCATGCACCAAGAGGTTGCCAGTTCAATTCCCGATCAGGGCACATGCCCAAGTTGTGGGCCTGATCCCCAGTGGGGGACCTGCAGGAGGTAGCCAATCGATGTTCTCTCTCATCGATGTTTCTCTCTCTCTCTCCCTTCTTCTCTCTCTAAAAAATCAATAAAGAAAAAAAATTTTTTTAAACCATAATGTGAACAATTTTGTGTAAAAAATTAGACAATCTGGAAAAATAGATAAATACCTAGGAACATACAATCATCCAAGACGAAATAAAGAAGAAATAGAAAATCTGGAGAAACTAATAATGATCAGCAAAACAGAAGCAGTGATAAAAAGTTAAAAAAAAAATTCCCAACAAACAAAAGTGCTATAAATGAATGGTTTCACAGGCAAATTTTACCAAATATCCAAAAAAAAAACAAAAAACAAAAAAATCTAACACCTGTCTTTCTCAAACTATTCCAAAAAATAGCCTGAGAGAAGGAAAACTGCCAAGCTTATTTTACAAGGCCAGAATTATCTTAATTCCCAAACCAGGTAACAATACTACAAGGAAAGAAAATTATAGGCCCTTATCTCTGATGAATATAGATACAAAAATCCTCAAGAAAATACTAGCAAATCAGATCCAGCAATACACTTAAAGATGATCCCACCATGATCAAGTAGGATTTATTCCAGGGACACAAGGTTGGTTCAATATCCACAAATCAATTGATGCGACACACCACATAAACAAAGGATAAAAATCATACAAGAATAGATGCAGAAAGAGCATTTGACAAAATCCAGCACCCATTTATGAGAATAACTCTCAGCAAAGTGGAAATATAGAAAACATACCTCCATATTATAAAGGCTATAAATGACAAACCCATAGCCAACATATACTAAACAAGGAAAAACTAAAAGTGTTTCTCTTTAAGATCAGTTACAAGGCAGGGATGTCCACTTTCACCCCTTTTATTCAACATAGTGTTGGAAGTCTTAGCCACAGCAATCAGACAAGAAGAAATAAAAAGCATCCAAATTGGAAAGGGATAAGTAAAACTGTCATTTTAAGATAATAAGATGGTATTGTATATAGAGGACCCTAAAGAATCCACCAAAAAACTACTAGAGCTGATAAATATTTTCAGTAAAGTAGCAAGAGACTTAAATAAATATTCAAAAATCTGTTGAAATTTTATACACCAATAATGAACTATCAGAAAGGAAAACCAAAAACACAATCCCATTTACAACTACAAACAAAATAAAATACCTAGGAATAAATCTAACAAAGGAGGTTAAAAGACCTATATTTGAAAAAATTATAAGACACTGAAGAAAGAAACTGAAAAAGATACAAATAAATGTAAGCATATGTATACTGTGTTCATGGATAGGAAGAATTAATATCATTAAAATGTTCAGACTACCCAAAGCAATCTATAGATACAATGCAATCTCTATCAAAATACCAATGGCATTTTTCACAGAACGAGAATAAATAATCCTAAAATTTATGTGCTACCTGATATCCAACTACAGTACTACTGTTATTAAAACAGTATGGTACTGGCATAAAAACAGAACCACAGATAAGTAGAAGAAAATAGAGCCAGAAACAAACCTATACCTATATGACCAATTAGTATATGACAAAGGAGGTAAGAACATACAATGGAATAAATGGTGCTGGGAAAACTGGACAACTACATGCAAAAAAAAAAAGAAGCTAGACCACTTCTTATACCATATACTAAAAAAAAAAAAAAAAAAAAATGGATTAAAGGTGTAAACGTAAGAATTGAAACCATAAAAATCCTGGAAGAAAACACAGAAAGTAAAATCTCTGACATTTCTCTTACATTATTTTTTCTGACATATCTCCCCCAGAAAGAGAAACAAAACAATAAATGGAACTACATCAAACTAAAAGGTTTTTGCACAGAAAAGGAAACCATCAACAAAATGAAAAGAGAACCTAATGAATGAGAGAAGATATTCACCAATCATATTTCTGATAAGGGAATAATATCCAACATTTATGAAGAACTCATACTACTCAACACCAAAAACAAAAAACAAAACCCATATGATGCAATTAAAGATAGGCAAAAGAGCCCTGGCCGGTTTGGCTCAGCGGTTAGAGCGCCGGCCTGCGGTCCAGAGAGACCCAGGTTCGGTTCCCGCTAAGGGCATGTACCTCAGTTGCAGTTTGTCCCCGGCCCTGGTTGGTCATGCGGGTGGCAGCCACTCGATGTGTCCCTTTCACGTCGATGTTTCTCTCTCTCTCTCTCTCTCTCTCTCTTCCTCTCTCTCCCTCCCACTCTATCTGAACAAAAAATGAAAAAATGTCCTCAGGTGAGGATAAATAAATAAATAAAAGATAGGCAGAAGACCTGAAGAGACACTTCTCCAAAAACAACAACATATAGATGGCCAATGCTCAATGTCACCAGGCATTAGAGAAATGGAAATTAAAACCACAATGAGATATCACCTCACTCCTGTCAGAATGGTTCCGATCAATAAATCAACAAAAAACAAGTGGTGGTGAGGATGTGGAGAAAAGGGAACCCTCATGCACTGTTGGTGGGAATACAGATTGGTGCAGCCACTATGGAAAATAGTATGGAGGTTCCTCAAAAATAAAAATGGAACTGCCTTATGACCCAGTGATTCTAATTATGGGTATATAACGGAATAAACACCAAACACTAATTCAAAAGAATATATGTACTCCTATGTTCACTGCAGTGTTATTTACAATAGCCAAGACATGGAACCAACCCAAATGCCCATCAATAGATGAACGGATAAAAAAGTTGTGGTACATATATACAATGGCATATTACTTGGTCATAAAAAAGAAAAAACTCTTACCACTTACCACAACATGGATGGATTTATAGGGTATTATGCTTGGATGAATTTATAGGCTATTATGCTAAGTGAAATAAATCAGACAGAAAACAACAAATACCACATGATTTCACTCATACATGGAATCTAAAGAACAAAATAAATGAACAAACAAAACAGGAACAGGCTCATAGATACAGAAAACAGACTGATGGTAGCCAGAGGGGAGGGTGTTGAGGGGCTGGTTGAAAAAAGTGAAGGGATTAAGAAGTACAAATTGGTAGTTACAAAATATTCGTGGGATGTAAAGTACAGCATGGGAAATATAATCAATAACAGTGTAATAACTATGTATGGTGCCAGGTGGGTACCTGAATTATCAGGTGGGTCACTTTGTAAAGTATATGATTAATTGCTGTGCTATACACCTGAAACTAATACAAGATAATATTATATGTAAACTGTAATTGAAAAATAAAATTTTAAAAAGAACAATGTTCCCTAAGGAAACCTATATTGAAATCCATTATGATATATACTTACCATTGCAGCCTTCAGTGCCACAGAATCTAGGTTGGGAAAATTAGCTAAAGAACCCTAAAAAAAAAAAGAAAGAAAGAAAAAGAAACAAGCTGTAAAAAGCATGCTATGCATTTCAGTTCTTTTATAAAATATAATCCATTAGTGAACTGCCCACAATTGGAAATTTAGCTTATTTCCCAAGAACTCAAGTGTCATCTCTTCAACCTCAATTAGAGTAGGGACTATGATTTGTTCATTTTTGTATAAGTAGCAGAAAGGCACTCAATAATATTTGTTGGAGGAAGTAAAAAGCATGTATGTTTATTAACAATAGAAAAACCTGGATATCTCAGACATATTCATAAGCAAAAAACAAATAAAAAAAGGCAATTAGGCATTTAGAAAATGGCAATGAGACATGGAGGCTTTAAGGGTTAAACTTTGACAATTTTAGATAGTATAAAAACACAACAAAATCTGTTCCTTCTGGTAGAAATTTGCTTACTACTTTATCAAAAGAAAAAATTTAGAACTTGAGATTTTTGACAGCTTCATTTAATAATTCCTGGGGTATAAAATATTCTTCATGTTAATATCATTTATAAGAGTTCTTGGCTTTGCCTTTCTTTCTTTTTTTTTGTTAATCCTCACCCAAAGACATTTTTCCGTTGATTTGTAGATAGAGTGGAAGGGAGGGAGGGAAAGAGAGAGAGAGAGAGAGAGAAAAACACTGATATGAGAGAGACACATCAATTGATTGCCTTCTGCATGACCCTGACCAAGGCCAGGGATTGAACCTATAACCCAGGTAGATGCCCTTAACTGGGAATAGAACCTGCAAGATTTGGTCTGTGGGCTGACGCTCTAACTGCTGAGCCAAACCAGCCAGGGTGAGAGTTTTTTGGTTTTTAAAGAAAGATGCTTACCTGGTTTCCAAGGGTTCCCACCACTCCATTATCTATTTCTACTAGAGTTCTATAACTTAGTAAGATCATATGCTGGCCCCAGAAGTCTTTACCTTTCCAAAGTAATATACCATGATTTGCTAAATTAAAAAAGGGATGACTACTATTATTAATGTATACATTCAATTAACTGACAGTGATATAGGACTATAAAAATTTTTCCAGAATGAATATTCTTTATATATTTTAGAGTAATTTTTGTATATTCTCTTAACTTTTACCCAAACTATCTGTAATAAAAAGAATAGTTTGCAGTTTGGGGCACTCCAGTAATCATCTAAGAACTATAAAAGTATTACCTTAATTTTAGAACAACACTATGAAACACATATTATTACCCCCAATCTACAGAAGAGGAAACAGAGAGACACGTCATTTCCCAAGTGAAAAATAGCTATTAAGTGGCAGAACCAAGATTCAAACAAAAGTCTAGCTCTAGAACCCATATTCTAAACTAATATATTTCTCTAATTAGGAACATCCACATGCTTACCTGTTCAGGTTTATGTTGCTGTATGGTGTTATAGATGTAACTCAATCCTACTCTAGTTAAAACGTAAGAAGCTTGCTCATTTATAAGTGTGTCCAAATGTGCTTCAATCTAAAATAAAACATGATAAAAAGAAAATATTTTAAGAGAGTTATAAGACCGATGAGAGTAGAAGTAGACTACTTAGTCTTAGTTCTTCACCATGGGGCTATTCCTTAAAGTGGCTCTAACACCAGATAATAGGGCAAGGGACTATTTCTGTAACAAAGGCACTTCCTTCCCCTAAAAAGGAAGTCCTTCTACAAAAAGGAGATAAATTCTTATTTTCAAAAATGATAATCAAAGGGCATTCCAAGACTAGCCACTAGACAACATTTTTGAGTTGCTTCTCAGCTCTTTTAAAAGCTGGTAAAAAGCAAAACACAAACAAACAAATAAAACCACTAACAAGCAACAGTGTAAACTAAAACAGTAAGAATTCTGGGAAGATAAGGGCCAGGCATTCCTAACCTCCTCACTCCCTCACCCTCCCAACATGCCAGAATGACTCGACCAATCAGATATGCCATCTGGAAAAGCCTGAAGCAAATCCCATTGAGGCTGAGCAGTAAGTTCTCCTGAGGAGAAAGCAGGTCTATGACAAGGGGAGAGCTGAAGACCCAAAAGAAGGTTGGTCATATATTTCAGGTTCAATAACTGCCTAAGACCCAGCTAGTAGAAATGACTTGTGTGTGCTCATCTGCTTTGTGCTGTCTTTGGGAAGCCACCTAATACTAAGGAGGCAGAAGCCACACAAGGGAACTACCGCTGAAGTATTCCCTAGTGGGAAGAAATCTGATGCTCCCTTAGTTTTACTAGTACAGGCCTGAGAGCCTGGAAGTCTTCCTTCTATTCCTCACCAGAAAGTTCCCTCAGTTTTATCAGTTTGTTTGCCAATGACACAGTACACTACTAACTGTGCTGTTACCATCTGAATGCTTGCCGTTGTTCGAATAACTCCAATAGCTGACCCTGCTCTCCCTAAAAACTTTTACAACTGATTTAAAAGAGATGAGTAGGTTCTAATAGGAAACCCATCTGAATAACCAGAACAGGTATCTCTTCCTAAAGTAACACTACTAAAAGACAGAGTATTTTATTTTATTTAAGTGAATGCCCAAGAAAGTAAAATTTGAGTCCTTACTTACTAGACTTACTGGAAATCAAAGAAAAACAAGATTTACAAATATAAACATTTAATGAAAGAGTTACTGATAAGAACCAAATTAGTATCTGAAAGAAAAATGGAAGAAAAGTAACACAGAATAAACATCAGAGAAATAGGTTACAGTCAAGAGGTTTAAAAAGAAATTAGAAGACAGATTCAAGAGATAAAGCCAAATAAGGACAGGAGCTTCAGAATATAAAAATTAACAGACAGAAAAGTAATAATTAATTAAAGATAATGGAAAACTTTATTGAGCAAAACAAGTTAAATCTTCAGATTCAAATGGCTCTGAAAAGTCCAAGATGAAAATAAGGGAAAAAGAGACATACCAAAAAATATCCTCAGAAAATATCTCAACTCGAAGGAAAATCCTTACAAGCTTCCAGATGGATAAAAGAGATTACCACAAACAAAAAAGAAACAGATGCCCGGCCAGTGTGGCTCAGTGGATTGAGCGTCATCCCATGAACTGAGAGGTCCTGGTTCAATTCTCGGTCAGGGCACATGCTTGGGTTGCAGGCTCAATCCCCAGTAGGGGGCATGCAGGGGACAGTCAATCGATGTTTCTCTCTGACATTGATGTTTCTATCTCTCTCCCTTCTTTCTCCCTAAAAATATCAATGAAAACATTAAAAAAAAAAAGAAGAAGAAGAAAAGAAACGGCCCTGGCCAGTTTGGCTCAGCGGTAGAGCGTTGGCCTGTGGACCAATAAGTCACAGGTTTGATTCCGGCCAAGGGCACCTATCGTGGTTGCGGTTCATCCCCCGCCAGGGCTGGGGTTGTGTGGGAGGCAACCAGTCAATGTGTCCCTCTCACATCGATGTTTCTCTCTCTCCCCCTTTCTCTCCTTTCCCTCCTTCCCACTCTATCTGAAGATAAGTAGAAAAATATTCTCAGGTAAGGATTAAAAAAAAAAGAAACAGACTAGCTTGGATTTCTTACTTGAAACACTAAACCAAGCTAAGTAAGAGAAGAAGAAAATTAATAAATTAATAGAAAAGGTCTGAAAATCAAGGATCTTTTAGTCAACAAGGTAAACTGCTACTTTGCGGGGGCCTAATAAACCATGTCCTCTAGTATCCACATCCTTGTGTAATCCTTTTGCATACTGACTATGGGCTGGTTCATGCCACTAGCACTGGCCAACAGGCTATCAACAAGCATAATGCAAGTGCAGACTTAAGAAGCACTTACACAGTGGGTCTGTTCTCTTGAAATGCAAAACAAATGTCTATGAATATTTAAGAAATGCAGGTATTTGGCAATGAAACAGATTGATGAACACCTGATATACCTAAACATCTTGAAAAAGATTTAGACAAACTGAAGAAGTTATAGTGGAATTAGTGGTAAATACAGTAAAAACTAATATTTTTTAAAAAGAATTGTATTAATTTTATATAAAACATTATGCAAGAAAAATTAATCATACTTCATTATATATTTTTTATTTTTATTAATTTATTTTTGTTACAGATGTTTTATATTTTTTTAATAGAAAATATCACAAATTTAGATGGATCACACTCATTCCTCAGAAAACCCCCAAACTTTACAAATGAATTTTTAACATAGTCACTGCCAAATTCTTTATATACTTGTGATAACACAACATTCAAGAGTTTTTAAAAAACTCTATCTACCAAAAATCACTATTTCAAAACCAAAACCCAAGTATTTTGGTTAATTTTCTATAAGGCTTTGTTTTAGCCATTTTATAAACTTCTAGGTGGTACCATTTGGTTTAAGGACTAGAGTGACTGGTGTAACAAATTGTAATGTTTTGCCTAGCACTTGTTTACACACAGATAAAAATGTATCTGTCCTCTGTAACACCTTCTGCACTAGCCTTACAGCTTGAAAAACATAGCATATTATTATTCACAGTTCAGAAACTGAAATCTGCATACAGAATAACTGTTCAAATTAATCAGAAAAGCTTCACTGTACCATCACAAACTGTGGTTTGAATATACTATCTTACCCATTACATGTTCTGACTTCTCCAAAACAAAACTAAAATACCAAATGTGTGTGTGTGTGTGTGTGTGTGTGTGTGTCTGGGCTTCCATCAGACTATGACAAAGGATTTACAGGAATTAGGGTATAAAGCTAGCAACTGAGATCACATATAGAAAAAAGATTCCATCACAGTGAACAGTCATTTTACGGCAAAATTAACCTGAAACTGTAGCATTTCCAGACGTCTGTCAGTAAATTCAAATAGAGCTAATGTTGTCTTCATCATATATAGTGAGTTAACCATGAAAGTAGCCATGTCAGCTGTGCCTAAATTGCTGGCTGATACAGTACACATCTGAAGGAGAGGATCCAAGACACATGATAAAACCTGTAAGTGGAAAATAAAATAAAATGTATTCTTTAATTCCCAATCAGTGATACAGGCCTGGGTTAATGGCACTTAAGAATTAATGCCAAACTAATTTGAAGGGGGTCAACTTACAGAATCATATAAGAAAAAGATTAAATGGTCTAATCAGAATAGTTTTTATTTTTATTTATTTTTTTATTTTTTTATCCTCACCTGAGGACATTTTTCCATTTTTTGTTTGGATAGAGTGGGAGGGAGAGAGAGGAAGACAGAGAGAGAGAGAAACATCAATGTGAAAGGGACACATCGAGTGGCTGCCTCCCGCACGACCCAACCAGGGCCGGGGACAAACTGCAACCAAGGTACATGCCCTTAGCGGGAACTGAACCCGGGTCTCTCTGGACCGCGGGCCAACGCTCTAACGGCTGAGCCAAACTGGCCAGGGCCAGAATAGTTTTTAAAATGAGCATCATTGAATGGCCCTGGCTGGTTTGGCTCAGCAGTTAGAGCATCGGCCTGCGGTCCAGAGAGACCTGGGTTTGGTTCCCGCTAAGGGCATGTACTTCGGTTGCAGTTTGTCCCCAGCCCTGGTTGGTTGTGCGGGTGGCAGCCACTCGATGTGTCACTTTCACATCGATGTTTCTCTCTCTCTCTCTCTCTCTCTCTCTCTCTCTCTCTCTGTCTGTCTCTCTCTCTCTTCCTCTCTCTCCCTCCCACTCTATCTGAACAAAAACAAAAAAAATGAAAAAATGTCCTCAGGTGAGGATAAAAAATAAATAAATAAATAAATAAATAAATAAATAAATAAATAAATAAATAAATAAAATGAGCATCATTGAATGAATACTTTTTAAATTAAAGGGGACTGATTTAATATCTGAAGGAAAAATCAATGAGGTTTGTCAAAATATATGTGTCATAAAATACCAGAATTTCAACAGAATTTACAATAGAGGAGTACAGCCAGCCCTCGTTTATCGTGGTTAATCAGTTCCAGACTCTACCGCAATAAATGAATTTCCATAAAGTAGGATTCTTTATTTTATTGATAAAACCGTGATAGAGTGAAGCCGCAAAAGTTGAAGCGTGAAGTGACAACTCTAATAAGCAATGATTAAAAATAAATTTACAACATACCTGCACAAAATCAGCTTGACGGGCATCTAACGGTACTACTGAAGAATCATGAGATGCCAAAACTTCACGCAACAACGTAAGTGTCTGATTTAATGCAGAACTTGGTCCAAGATCAGGTGGTGGGAGTTCAACCTAAAAGAAGGGCATGGTTTATCCACTGCTTATATTTTTCCACTAAATTTTAATGTATAAATAAATGCCAGTTCACAGTAAAATACATACAAAAGTTGTAAAGCATTGGCTAGTACATTAGGAATTCAATAATTTAGCAATAGCTTATTGTATATTACCCTAATCAACACAGAAAGTGACACAAAGTTTTTTGTTAGATTATCTCAGAATTAATATACCACAATTAGAAGAATTTGTACTTCTAAACTTAAAAAAAACTGTGAGAAAATTTAGTGTTCATTGAATTGTACAATTATATTTTCATACAAATTTGAAATGGCCTACTACTTTTGTTTTTTAGCCCAAGTTACAAGAAAAAGCAATCCAGAGACAGCACTTCCTAGCAATAATTGAAAATTATCACCCACCCTCAGGCCCAAATCTCAAAGATTTTGGTTCTATATGTATAGGTTTGGGGTCTAGGAACCCATCTTTCAACAAGCATCCCAGACAATTTTCAAGAGACTAGTCCATGGGCTACCCACTTCACAGAAATAGTATAACACTGCCATTAAAATCTTGGGCTCTGGAGTTGAGATTAAGTTTACATTTTGGATCTACCACTTACTAGTTGTATGTCCTTGTAAAAATTATTTAACTTCTCAGAGTTTCAGAGGGATTCTGTAAGAATTAAATGGAATTGTTGCATCTGAACTAATGAGTAGAGTACCTGGCACTTACTAACTGAAATATATGCCAAGTTCATTATCCCTACTTGCTGGCATCATGATAGCCAAAAAGAGGTGCTCGTAAATTAAAAACAAAATAAAATATTTTTCATAGTACTTATAATATTAATATAGTCAGATATGTAAGTGAAACAAAATCTGGTACTTAGAAATCCATGTAACAGACTATAGTCTTGATCAGGTAGAGAGAAAGGTGTAAGAATTTTAAAATATCAGGATTTATATTAAGAATGTTTTATTTATAAAACTTGATTCATAAGTGACATCAGCAGGAATGACAAAGTATGGACCTCTAAAAATATTCCCTTTCATAAAAGCAGTTAAAACCAAAAATTATCAGACATGAAAACAAAAAATGATGGTCCAAGCAAATAAAAAAAAAATAGTCAATAGGAACTTTTCATGAGGAAGCCCAAATGCTGGAAGCCAAACACTTTAAACCAGTCATTTAAATATGCTCAAATAGCCCGATCGTATGGCTCAGTGGATTGAGCGTCGTCCCATGGACTGAGAGGTCCCAGTTCGATTCCAGGGCATATGCCCCAGTTGTGGGCTTGATCTCCAGTAGAGGGCATGCAAGAGGCAGCCGCTGATCGATGTTTCTCTCTCACATGGATGTTTCTATCCCTCTCTCCTTTCCTCACTCTCTAAAAATTCAAAAAAACATATTAAAAAAATAAATAAATATGTTTGAAGAACTAAAGGAAACCATGTTAATAAACTAAAAGAAAGTATGAGAACAATGTCTCACCAAATATAGAGAATATCAATAAAGAAATAGAGATGATAAAAAAATAACCAAATGGTAATTTTACAGTTGAAAAGCACAGTAATTGAATAAAAAAAAATTCACTATAGGGAACCAACAGCAGATTTGAGCAGGCAGAATAAATAATCAGTGAATTCAAATACAGGTCAATTGAAATTACACAATCTGAGACACAGAAAGAAAAAAGAATGAAAGAAAATTAAAAGAGCCTCAGAGACACATGGGACACTATTAACAATATAAGTAAAATAGGAATCTCAGAAGAAGGAGGGGGTGCAAAAAGAGCATTTGAATAAATAATGGCAGAAGACTTCACAAATGAGATTTTTTAAAATCTATCTAAACATCTAAGTTCATGAATTCCTAGCAAAATAAACTTAAATAGATCCACACTGAGACACATCATAATCAAACTGTCAAAAGACAGAGAATATAAAAAGCACTGAGAGATAACTCATTATGAACAAAAGACTCTAATAAGATTAACAGCTGGTTTCTAATCAGAAAACATGGAGACCTGAGGCAGTGGTTCAAACATGCAAGGGCTGAAAGAAACAGGCTGTCAACCAAGAATTCTATATTCAGCAAAATTATTCAAGAATGAAAGATCCCAAAAAACATAGAAATTCTTCACTAGCAAGCCTGCTCTACAAGATATTAAAGGGAATCAATCCTTCAGGCTAAAATGAAGGGACACTAGACAGTAACTCAAATTCTTATGAAGAAATGAAGAATACCAGTAAAAGTTCCAACATAAATAAATATAAAAGACAATACTAATGTATTTTTTGTTTGTAACTCCCTTTTTTTCTACCATCTTATTTAATAGACAACTGCATGAAGCAATAATTGTAAATCTATGTTGGTGAACACACAATGTAGAAAAGACATAATTCACAATAATACCATGAAGGAAGAGGAAAGCGGAACTATATAAGAGCAAAGCTTTTGTATATTATTGAAAATAACTTGGTATTAATCAAAATTAGAGAGTTATAAATTAAGATGTTAATTGTAATTTGCAGGTCAGCACTCTAAGAAAATTAACTATTTATACACACATATACATACACACATTTAAATAAACAATAAGGGAATTAAAGTAACATACTAGAAAATATTTACTTAACACAAGAGAAGGCAGTAATGGAGGGAATGAGGAACAAAAAGCACTTAAACACAAGAACAAATAACAAAATGGAATATATAAATGCTACTTTACCAGCAATTAAATGAAATGTAAATGAATTAAACGTGCCAACCAAAAAGCAGAGTCTGGCCAGTGGATTAAAAAAACAAAAATGACCCAACTATATGCTGTCTTCAAAGCACAAACTTTAGATTTAAAGATATAAAAAGCTTAAAAGTAAAAAGATGGAAAAAGATATACCTTACAAACAATAACCAAAAGAGCCAAAGTGGCTATAGTAGTTTCAGACAAAATATACTTTAAGACAAAAACTGCTACTGGAAATAAGAAACATTTTTATAATGTTTATTATAAAAAAGATTTGACAATTATAAAAATAGGTGCATCTAACAGAGCCCCAAAATACATAAAGCCAAAAAAATTGAAAAAATTGAAGGAAAAATATCTCCTGCAGTAAGAAATATTTCAAGTTTCATACCTCCTTCAGTTTTATTTCCCCTTTTCTATTAAATTCAAATAAATCTGACCTAAGAAAAACTCCAGAATATAAACTCATTCTATCCATTGATCCTTTATTTTTTTTAATCTTCACCTGAGGATATTTTCCCCCTGCCTTGGGCTTTTATATTTTTAAATATGTTGTCACTGATTTTAGAGAGAGAGAGAAACATCAATATGAGAGAGAAACATCGACTGGCTGCATCCTTCACGTACTCCACTGCGGATCGAGCCCACAATCCAGGCATGTGCCCTAACTGCGAATTGAACTGGCAACATTTTGGTGCATGGGATGATGCTCAACCAACTGAAGCACACTGGCCAGTGCCCAAGGATATGTTGTGGTTTTTGATCGTTTGTTCTTTTTCTTTTTGGTGATTTTAGAGAGACGAAGGGAGATGTGAAAGAGAAACATTGATCACTTGCCTCCCATACATGCCCCCACCAGGGACTGGACCCACAACCTGGGTATGTGCCCTGACCAGGAATTGAACCCATGAACTTTTCAGTGTACAGGATGATGCTACAACCAACTGAGCCATACTGGCCAGGGCCATTCATTCATTTTTAAAGAATATTTAGAATGTTGTTAAACTAATGGTAATAATGGTTAACTAATGTTATTTCTAAGTAGAAAGTTTTTACAACTTTGTGCTTTTCTGCATGGTGTGAATATTTTTTAATGAGTATACATATATCTATTTTACAAAACTTGTAGAGTGATCCCTGCTCCCAAAACTGAATAAAACATGCCAACCTGTTAACAGTTAATTCAGAATTACAAGGTATGAGTGATTGTTATTCTCTTCTTTGTGTTTTCATATGTTTTAAAATAAAATTAAACATTTATTTAATAAGTGTATTCATACGTTTAGAAATTTAATTAAAATATGCAGGTGTAACATATAAATGCATACATATACCTAATTAATATAAAATGAACAGAAGTTATTCACATAAAAAATTACTCAGTGGATTTGTAGATTATAAGATTTGCCAGAAATCTAACAGCTTTAATTTAGAATAGGGAGCCACAGAAACCAGAGTAAATGTATGTGTCTCAGTTTCCCAATATCTTTCATAAATAGATAATAACCAAGAATTTACCAAATCCTCCAGGGAAGCTAGTATAACTGCACACACTGCATCAAGATCCTAAATGTTTAATGTGTAATTTTCTGTTACAAATTATAAACTACAGTATAGTGACTTTTAGAAACAAAAGAACTTAGAGAGTATCTTTCAAAAATTCATTAAGAGGAAGGGGGCAGGAGGCAGGACCAGAGGGAGGGTGAGTGTGTGAGAGAGTGAGCTGGTGTGTGAGAGTGTTAGTGGACTTGAAGGTGAACGACCAAACTCGTGCAGTGCAGATACACAGAGCAGAAGGTTCCTGTGCTGTGGACTGGAGCAGCCGGCTACCGCGACCAGTGCACAGTAGAAAAGCTGCCAAGGTGCCTGCTGTGGAAACCGCAAACGGCCTGGAGCCCAGCTCCATCCCTCAGAGTATCAGCCCTATCAGAGTCAAGAAATATCCCTAGCAACAGAGGCTGGGAAGCAGACATCCATCCCCAGGCGACAGAAGCACAGATCAGCGCTGAGACCCATCCCCAAAAACTACAGCAAAGGCTGAGCAGGAGCTGAGCCCCACTGGGCAGCAGCACTCCCCAGCTGCCAGCGGAGGGACCTGGGGCTCCACAGGGGCCTGTGCAACCAGTTGCCCACAAGATAGGCATGGAGCCTGGTCTCCAGAAGGGACTGTGCGATCCAGCTCCCCACCGGATCAGCAGGAAGCCGGGGCTTCAACAGGGCCTGTAAAACCCAGCTGCCCACAAGATCGGAGGGGAGCCAGGGCTCCAGTGAGGGCTGTGCAACACAGCTGCCCACAGTGCGAGCAGGGAGTGCGGCTCCAGCAGGGCCTGAGCTATACAGCTACAGCTGGCACCAGTGACCAGTTGGGAACAGAGCTTCAGAGGGGCACCTACTGATCCAGCAGCAGCACCTACCAGGACACACCAATACCAGCCCCCAGTAGTCAATCCTCCAGGATCCATAGCAGGCAAGAGGCTACATACAACAGAACAGTCTGGGAGGCACAGTAGCCTTACTTGATATACAGTGAGCTGCCTACACATCCAAACATCCCTCATGGGGTCTAGAGCAACCAGATGGCTAAAAGGGGGAGACAAAGAAACAACACCCAAAGGAAAGAAAAAGAGGAATCACCAGACAAGGAACTATAGGAAATGGGAGACAGCAACTTGTCAGATATAGAATTCAAAGCAATGATTTTAAGGGTGCTCAAACAATTTGGTGAGAACTACAAGCAATTTAATAAGAATTATAAAGAGCTCACTGGGAACTACTTCAGCTTAAAAAAAAGAGGTAGAAGCTATGCATTAAGAGGTAGAAGCTATGCATAAAAATCAAGAGGAAATAAAGAATGACATCGCTGTTATGAAAAATAACTTAGAAGGGTTCAATAGTAGATTAGAAAAAGCTGAAGACCGAATCAGCGACTTAGAAGACAAGGTAGAGAAAAACACCCAAATAGAGCAGCAAATGGGAAAAAAAGTTTAAAAAGCAGGAGGAGAGTTTAAGGGAGCGGTGGGACAATACAAAATGTAACAACATTCACATTATAGGGGTACCAGAAGGAGAAGAATCAGAGAAATGAATAGAGAACTTGTTTGAAGAAATAATGACAGAAAATTTCCCTAAACTGGTGAAGGAAAAAGTCACACAAGTCCAGGAAACACAGAGAGTCCCAAGCAAGATGAACTCCAGAAAACCCACAGCTAGCCACATCATAATAAAAATGGCAAACATTAAAGACAAAGAAAACCCTAAAGACTCCATCAAAAATCTACTAGATTTAATAAATGAATTTGGCAAAGTAGCAGGATACTAAATTAACGTCAAGAAATCGACGGCATTCTTATACACCAATGATGAACTCACAGAAAGAAAAACTAAAAAAAAAGCCCATTTACCATCGCAGCAAAAAATTAAGATACCTAGGAATAAACTTAACCAAAGAAGTAAAGGACCTCTTCACAGAAAACTACAGGCCATTGAAAAAAGAAATAGAGGAAGATATAAAAAAGTGGAAGCATACACCTTGTTCATGGATTGGAAGAATTAACATCATTAAAATGTCCATACTATCCAAAGTAATCTACAGATTCAATGCAATCCCCATCAAAATACCAACGACATATTTCACAGAACTAGAACACACACTCCAGAAGTTTACATAGAACCAAAAAAGACCCCGATTAGCCACAGCAATCTTGAAAAAGAAGAATAAAGTAGGAGGGATCATATTACCAGATATCAGGTTATACACCAAAGCCATTGTAATCAAAACAGCCTGTTACTGGCACAAGAACAGGCAGATAGATCAATGGAATAGAACAGAGAACCCAGGAATTGACCCAAGAGAATATGCTCAATTAATATTTGACAATGGTGACAATAACATATGGTGGAGTTAAGACAATGTTTTCAATAAATGATGCTGGGAAAATTGGACAGCTACTTGCAAAAAAAAATGAAGCTAGACCACCAACTTACACCATTCACAAGAATACACTCAAAATGTATAAAAGACTTAAACGTAACTCGTGAATCCAAAAAAATTCTAGAAGAAAATGCAGGCAACAAAATTTCAGACATCATACGCAACAGAATTTTCACTGATACAACACCTAAGACAAGAGAAACAAAGGAATAAATGAACACATGGGACTACATCAAACTAAAAAGCTTCTGCACAGCAAAAGAAACAACCATCAAAATGGAAAGGGAACCCACTATATGGGAGACCATAATTGCCAATGATGCATCAGTTAATGGGTTAATTTCCAAAATATGGAGTGCTCATATAACTCAACAAAAGGAAGACAAAGAATCCAATTAAAAAATGGGCAGAGGACCTAAAGAGACACCTCTCCAAACAGGACATACAAATGGCCAAGAGACATATGAAAAAAAGCTCAATGTCAGTAATCATCAGAGAGATGCAAATTAAAACAACAATGAGGTTCCACCTCACACCTGTCAGAATGGCCGCCATCAACAAATCATCAAACAACAAGTATTGGCAAGGGTGTGGAGAAAAGGGCTCTAGTACACTGCTGGTGGGAATGCAGATTGGTGCGGTCACTATGGAAAACAATGTGGTGTTACCTCAAAAAGTTAAAAATTGAACTGCCATTTGACCCAGTGATCCCACTTCTAGGAATATACTCTAAGAAGCCTGAAACACCAATCAGAAAGAATATATGTACCCCTATGTTTGTAGCAGCACTATTTACAATAGCTAAGATCTGGAAACAACCCAAGTGTCCATCAGTAGATGAGTGGATAAAAAAGCTATGGTACATGTACACAATGGAGTACTATGCAGCTGTAAGAAAGAAAGATCTCTTATCCTTTGAGACGACATGGAGGGACCTGGAGAGTATTATCCTAAGCGAAACAAGCCAAGCAGAGAAAGACAAATATCACATGATCTCACTAATTTGTGGAATATAATGAACTAAACAAACTGATAAACAAAACTGACCCAGAGACACAGAGGTAGGGTACAGACTGACAAACCTCAGAGGAGGGGGTGTTGGGGGCTTTAGAGATAAACCACAGAACTTATGTGCATGTATGCATGACCAATGGACATAGACAACAAAGCTGGGGATGGGGCAGGGGGGATTGGGAGGAGGGTGTTAATGGGGGAGAAAGGAGAAATATCTGTAACAAAAACAAATTAATAAAAAAAACTTTTTAAAAAATTCATTAAAAAATGTTTTTTAAATTGCCAATCAAAACAAAAGACCAATGATAGAAATCTTATGGACAGAAGCGGGAAAGCTGAAATCTTTTTTTAATTCTCTTGAATCTTTAAGGTCTTTAAAGGTTGTGCAATTTAAGCAAATGTCATACCCAGCCATAGTTAGAGCCAATGGTAAATAATACTACTACTACACTTCACTTGAACTCACTTCATTCACCAAAATGCCATTCTATGAGGTGCTTTTACACAAATCCATCACATCAGTAACAGGTCAGAGCTATACTTTTAAAAGAAAGTGAAAAGTATTGCAGTTATCAGATAAACGAGATACATGACTTTATAATTCTGTTGTAGAAATAACAGAAAGAAGAGGGAAAAAAGAAAAAAAACTAATGGACATGGACAACAGTGTGGTGACTGACGAAATGGGAAGAGATGGAAGAGAGTATAGGTGGGATAAAGGGTGATAGAAGATTTGACTTGGGGTGGTAAACACACAATACAGTGTACAGATGATGTGTTGTGGAACTGTGCACCTGAAACCTAATTGTGTTAACCAGTATCACCTCAATAAAAAGGAAACAAAATAAATAAACAGAAATATCTGATTGCTATCCTTCCATCATTTCAATGTCATTTCATTTAATTAAGTGAAATTAATTTCTAATGGTTGAACTTTATACAAGACAAGTCTATTTCTTTTGATATCCCTCCAATACATTCCAGTACTTACTTCATATTGACCTTATTTATGTCTTTTGTATCAACATATGTGCTGTGGAGCTCAAACACCAGAATTAAGTGGGCTTTGTGATTTAGAGAATTTGTAAAAATTTGTAACAATTGTTAAGAACAAACAAATCCTATGAACTTCATGTGTAACAATAATCACAATACAGAAATTCTTAGAAGTTTTGATGTGTGCAGCAAATACCACTCTACTTCCTTGGAAATCAGTCAGTACCAGAAAGTGACTGGCAAGTGCACCCTCAGAGTGACGTGAGGAAGAAAGAGGTGTTAATATTATCACTGCTACTTGGGCCAGGACTCCAGCTAATGGCAGAAATTGTATACATTGGTGGAAAAAAACATTGAAGAAAATCTGAACGTTTGCCCTACAAATAAAAAGCTTCCTCTTTCTCTGACCTTTCCCTCTACTTTTGTCACGATTTTTCTCAGAAATCTTAACTAGAAGTTAACCTGAAGTTGGCCACACACGCCAAACACATTGTTTTTGTTTTGTTTTTTTTTTCCTGGAAGAATAATCTGTAAGGCATAAAGTAAAACTCAAAGTATTCATTCAGAACAGCACTTCTCAAACCCTAACTTGCATATCAATAGCCAAGGAATCTTGTTAAACCCATATTCTGATTCAGTAGGTTTGGGGTAGAACCCGAGATTTTTGAATGTCTAATAACCTCCAAGATGATGCCCAAGCTGCTGGCCCATGTACAATACTTTAAACAGTAAAAAGAAATTCTGAACAGTAACCATATCCTAGAATTTAAATCACAATTTGTTTAAAGGACCATTTAGGTTTTAGTCCAGAGGTCTGGGCAAATTAATCTTCACTACTGTTAATTTGATATGGATTTCATTTATGACATACCATATCCTTTCAGTTTTTAATTTTTGTTTATTTTCTATTCTTTTTAAATTTTTATTTTTATCATATTAATACATTACATAGATTTAAAGACCAATAATGCTACAATGATTATAACAACAACAAATGGTGGCATACTGCCCCTCCTTTCCCAACACTTTCCCTGCAAATAAATTCTTTTAAATTAGAATTGTACTATTACTATGAAAAGAAGTTTAGAAAATGTCTAGCTTAAATGGATATGACGTTGTATCTTTTGCAGTAAAGATACATATTCCCCTTAGACTCGACCAGATTTGCAGTTATGAATGAATGTTTCAGGAGAGCCAGATAAGGAAGAGAGTACATACTTTAATAATCAAGGCTTCAAACTGCTTTGTTAGGGAAAAAGCACATCTTTCAATATATTGATGTTCTTGAATTTTCTTTTTTTCATGCTAAAGAATTAGTTCCCAAATATGTCTTTTTAAAAGCACAGAAGGAATTATACGAAAATAATTAATCTCTAGCTATATATACCTTTATTTTAAAAGCTATTCTTCTTAACAATATTACTATCCACTTAAAATTCTATTAACAAATTTCCACTTGTGTGCTTTGCTAAATGAAGACCATTCTGCAATACATGTTATTTTCTTCACAAGGGTAGAATGTTTTTGGAAGAAGTGAATGGTTTATAATATACAGAATAAGATATAATTAATACAAAACATGGAACATTAAAATTTGATAATTCTTAGAAGGAACCTGAAGTGGTTGTAGATATAAGCAACAGATAAGCTATAAACAGTATCATATTCCAATCTCAATTTAATGTTCAAAAAAATCTCTGAATATGGCTCAATTCATATCTGAGAAAAACATTTCAGGGCACAACTATTGATAATAAAGACAACAGTAAACAATAAAAATAGTCAAAACTGATTCACTGATATAAACTCACATAGGCTGCAGTAATAATTGGTACTTAATATATTCAAATTATAATTACTTACTTTCCCTGTTTTTACCCTATTTTGTTCTAGCTATTAATTGCAAAATGTCATCTTGAAAACTTCCTGTTATTATTCATTATATTTTCCAATTTTCTAGCAACTTTCATTTTAAGTTTTACAAGAGAAATAAAATATATAAGGGCTTACTAATTTTCTTGCGTAAAAATAAAATAAAATAAAATAGCCCTGGCCGGTTTGGCTCAGCGGTTAGGACTTTGGCCCGTGGTCCAGAGAGTCCCAGGCTCGGTTCTCGCTAAGGGCACGTACCTTGGTTGCAGTTTGTTCCCGGCCCCGGTTGGGGTCGTGTGGGTGGCAACCACTCGATGTGCCTCTCTCACATTAATGTTTCTCTCTCTCTCTTCCTCCCTCTCTCCCTCTCACTCTATCTGAGGATGAATGCAAAAATGTCCTTGGGTGAGGATGAAAATAAATAAGTTGGCACTTTTCATAGGAGATAGCACGGTAGGTTTGAGGAAAGGGGTGAAAGGAAATAAAAATGGGTAGTTGCCTAAGGACTACTATTGGACATCATGGAGGCCTTCACTGATGCTAGAGACGGAATTTTAGTGACTACAGTCTGAGTGGTTATATGATTTTATTTAGCAGTGCTCAGCAGTCATAGTATACAAAGAAGAAATTAAAAAGTTAAATTAATAAAGGGTGGTTTTGCAAAGTTAAGTGTGATAAATTGACAAGGTACATGAGATTGAAAGGTAATGGTAAGATAATAATAGATCATAGATTAACAGAAAATGAAGTGAACCAATTGGTCATTCACGTTACTACTATTTATTGAGTCCCTTGTGATTTGGATTACAGGAAATTTATTTATTTAACCACCTTAACCATTTTCAAGTGTACAGTTCAGTACTAAATATATTCATAATGTTGTGCAACCATCACCACCATCTAGCTCCATAACCTTTCATCTTGTAAACTGAAACTCTAAACCCAGTAAACAATAACTCCTCACTCCCCACTTCCCAGTCCCTGGCAATCACCATTTTGCTTTCTTTATCTACCATTCTGACTACTCTAAGTACCTCATATAGGTGGAATCACACACTATTTGTCTTTTTGTGATTGGCTTATTTCACTTAGTACAATAACTGCCAAGTTCATTCCTGTTATGGCACATATCAGAATTTCCTTCCTTTTTAAAGCTGAATAATATTCCACTGTATGTATGTACCATATTTTGCTTATCCATTCATCCACGAATGGACACTTAGGTTGCTTCCACATTTTAGTCATTGTACTACTGCTACGACCATAGCTATGTAAGTATCTCTTTGAGACTCCCCTTTCAATTCTTCTGAATACACATCCAGAATGAAATTGCTGGATTATATAATTCTGTTTTTAATTTTTTGAGGAACCACCATACTGTTTTCCATAGCAGGTATTCTATTTTTTGCATTCCCACCAATGGTGCACAAGGGTTTCAATTTCTCCATATCCTTGCCAACATCTGTTATTTTCTAGGTTTTTTTTTTGTTTTTTTTTTGGCTAGTAGCCAGCCTAATGGGTATCTTTTGATTTTCATTTTCCTAATGATTAGTGATATTAAGCATCTTCTCATGTGCTTATTGGCCATTTACATATCTTCTTTGAAGAAATGTCTATTCAAGTCCTATGGTCATTTTCAAATCAGAATGTATTTTTTGTTGAGTTTTAGGAGTTCTCTATATATTCTGGATATTAATCCCTTATCAAATACATGATTTGCAAATATTTTCTCCCATTCTGTGGGTTGCCTTTTTACTCTGTTGACAGTATCATTAAAGCACAAAACCTTTCATTTTCATGAAGTCAGATCTGTCTGTTTTTTTCCTTTGTTGCCTATGCCTTTGATGGCATGTCCAAGCAATCATTACCAGACCCAATGTTGTGAGGTTTTTGCCCTATGTTTTAAGTGTTTTATAGTTTTAGGTCTACATTTAAGTCTCTGATCCATTTTGAGTTAACTGTTGTATATGGTATTAGATAGGGTCCAACTTCATTCTTTTGCATGTGGAGATACAGTTTTCCCAGCATCATTTGTTGAAAAAGACTGACCATATATGAAGGGTTTATTCCTGGGTGCTTTATTCTATTTTCTATTCCATTGTTCTGTATGTCTGTCTTTATACCATTACCACACTGTTTTGATTACTGTAGCTCTATAATAACTTCTGAAACAAAAAGATTGTGTTGGCAATTCAGGGTCCTTTAAGATTCCATATTAATTGTAGGATGAGTTTTACTATTTTTATTTATTTATTTATTTATTTATTTATTTATTTATTTATTTTTATCCTCACCTGAGGACATTTTTTTTTTTTTTTTTTTTTGCATTTATCTTCAGATAGAGCAGGAAGGAGAGAGGGAGGAAGAGAGAGAAACATCAACGTGAGAGAGACAAACTGAGTGGTCACCACCCACATGACCCCAACAGGGGCCGGGGACAAACTGCAACCGAGGTATGTGCCCTTAGTGGAAACCCAACCCAGGACTCTCCGGTCCACAGGCCCACGCTCTAACCGCTGAGCCAAACCGGCCAGGGCGAATTTTACTATTTTTGCAAAATATGTCACTGATATTTTAATAGCAAGTGCATTGAATCTATAAATTGTTTTAGGTAGTATTGACAATTTAACAATATTAAGTCTTCCAATCCATGAATATGGGATCTTTCCATTTATTTATGACACCTTTAATTTCTTTCAGCAATGTTTTTCAGTTTTCATAATACAAATCTTTCATCTCCTTAGTCAATACCTAAATACTTTATTATTTGTGTTGCTATTGTAAATGGAATTGCTTTTGAAATTTTCTATTTGTATTGTTGTTAGTGAATAAAAAATGCATCTGATTTTTTGAGTGTTGACTCTGTATCCTTCTACTTTATTAAATTTATTAGTTTTAACAGGTTTTTTTGGGTGGAATTTTTAGGGTTTTCTACATATAAGGTTGTATCACCCGCAAAAGATCATTTTATTTTTTCTTTTCCAATTTGAATGCCTTTTATTTCTCTTTCTTAACTAATTGCTCTGGCTAGGACTTCCAGTACTATGTTAAACAGAAGTGATGAAATTAGGCATCCTTGCCTTATTCCTGAACTTGAAGCAAAAGCTTTCAATCTCACACTATTAAGTATAATGTTAGCTGAGGGTTTCTCCTATATGGTATTTATTATGTTGAGGTAGTTTCTCTCTATTCCTAGTTTGTTGAGTGTTTTTTATTATAAAAGGGTGTTGAATTTTGTAAAATGCTTTTTCTACATCAAATGAGATGATTGTGTGGTTCTTTTTCTTTGTTCTGTTAATATGGTAATTACATTAACTTTCATATGCTGAACTATGCTTGCATTCCATGAATAAATTCCACTAGGTCATGGTGTATAATCTTTTAATATGCTTCTTAATTTGGTTTGGTAGTATTTTGTTGATGACTTTTGCACTGTTATTTATAAAGAATATTGATCTGTAGTTTCCTTTTCTTATAGTATCTATTTCTGGCTGTGGTATCAGGAAAATGCTGGCCTCATATAATGAGTTAGGAAATGTTGCCTCCTATTCAATTTTTTGAAAAGGTTTGAGAATTGATACTAGTTTTTCTTCAAATGTTTGGTAGAATTCACCAGTGAAGCCATGAAGTCTAGAACTTTTAAAGAGATTTTTTTATTACTGATTTAATCTCTCTATTAGTTATAAGTCTATAAAAATATTCTAATTCTTCATGATTTATTCTTGGTAGCTTTTGTGTTTCTTGTTGTCAATTTCATCTAGTTTATTCAATTTGTTGACATATAGCTGTTCCTTAATACCCTCTTAAAGTCCTTATTTCTGCAGGTTGGTAGCATTGTCAATACTTTCTTTTCCGATTTTAGTAATTTGAGTCATTTTTTTCTTACTCCATCTAGCTAAAGTTTTGTCAATTTTGTTGACATTTTTAAAGAACGACAGTTTAATTTTATTAATTTTCTGCATTGTTTTTTCTATTTACCAATCTCTGCTCTAATCTTTATTTCCTCCCTTCTGCCAGATTTGGGTTTAGTGTGTTCTTCTAGTTCCTTAAGTTGTGAAGTTAGGTTTTTGATTTGAGATCTTTTTTTTTTTTTTAATGTAAGCATCTATAGCTATAAATTTCCCCCTTGACACTGCTTTCACAGCACTCCGTAAGTTTTGGGTGGTGGTGTTTTCATTTTCATTTGTCTCTATGTAGTTTCTAATTTTTGTTGGGATTTCTCCACTGATTGGTTGCTTAAAAATGTTAAATTTATACAAATTTGTGAATTTTCCAGGTTTCCTTGTTACAGATTTTGAACTTCAACCTTGTGGCCAGAGGAGGTTATTTGTGTATTTATCTTTTTAAATCTACTGAGGTTTAATCTGTGACCTAACATATGGTCTACCCTGATAAATGACCCATGTGTACTTGAGAAGAATTATGTATGCTATTGTTGGGTATAGCGTTCTGTGCATGTCCGTTAGATCTTACTGGTTTATTGTATTAATTCTTCTATTTACTTATTTATCCTCTGTCTGGTTGTTGTATCCATTATTGCAAAAGGGGTATTGAGGTCTCTAACTTTTATTTCAGATCTATTTTTCCCTTCAATTCTGTCAGTTCTGGCTTCACATATTTTGCTAGTCTATAAATGTTTTAATTGTTGCATCTTCTTGCCCTATTGAAACTTTTGCTAATCTAATGTCCTTCCTTATTTCCTCTAACCTTTGACTTAATGTGGTTTTTTGTCTTATATTAGTATAGCCACCTCTGCTCTCTTTTGGTTAGTATTTACATGGAATATCTTTTTCCTTCCTTCCACTTTCAATCTATTTGTGTCTTTGAATCTAAGTGAGTCTCTTATTGGCAACATATACTTAGACTATGCGTCAGCCATTCTGCCAAATTTCTGTTTTTTGATTGGAAAGTGTAATCCATTTACATTTAAAGTAACTACTGATAAGGAGATCTTTACTTTGTCATTTGCTATGTATTTTCTATCTACTTCATGGTCTTTTCTGTCCCTTATTTCTTACATTACTGTCTTCTAAGTTGATTTTTTTTGTAGTAAGTGAAACACTTAAATTCATTTCTCATTTCCTTTTATCTATTTAATTTAGCTATTTGTGGTTATCACGTGGATTACATTAACATCATAAAGTGTTAACTCTATTTTGAATTTATACCAGCTAATTTTGGTAACATACAAAAACTCTGCTCCTTTATAGTTTTGTCCCTGCCACTGTTGGTTGCTAATGTCACAAAATTACATCGTTTTACACTGTGTGCCCACAAGTATAAACTAATAATACTTTTAAATGCATTAGTCTGCTAAATTATGTAGAAAACAAAATATAAAATTACAAACCAGAGTTATAACAGTACTAGCTTTTAGACTAATATATTTTTTAAATATAGTAGTCTTTTAAATCATGTAGAAAACAAAAAGGGGAGTTACAAACCTTTTTTACAATACTAGCTTTTAATTGCCTGTGTATTTCCTTTCATATAGCTTGAGTTACTGTCTACCATCTTTTCACTGCATAGCAGGTCTAGTGGCAATAAACTCCCTCAGCTTTTGTCTGTCTGGGAATGTCATATTTTTTCCCTCACTCTTAAAGGACACTGTTGCCAGATATAGAATTCTTGGTTGACAGTTTTTTATTTTTCTTGGAGCACTCTGAATATATTTACCATTGCTTTCTGGCCTCCTATTTTTTGATGAGAAACCTTCTGATAATCTTATATGACATGTCACTTCTCTCTTGCTACTTTCAAAATTCTTTATCTTTGGCTTTCAAATTATGTGATTATGATTATAATGTCTACTGATGAGGGTCTCTTTGAGGGCATCTTATTTAGAGTTCATTGAGCTTTTGGATTTTTATACTTATGTCTTTCAACTACTATGGGAATTTTTCAACTATTATTTCTTCAAATATTCTCTTCACCTTTCGCTCTCTTTTTGAATTTCCACAATGCACGTTAGTCTGCTTAATAGTATTCCAGAGGTCACTTAGGCTGTTTTTTCTTTTCATTCCTCAGACTTGATCATTTCCATTATATTATCTTCAAATTCATTGAGTCTTTCTTCTACACACTCAAATCTGTCTTTGAATCCCTTTTTCATTTTAGATACTGTACTTTTTAACTCCAAAATTTTTTTCATTTTTTTTAGGTTCTCTAACTCTTTGATATTTCCATTCTGTTCATATATTGTTTTCATAACTTTCCCACATCTTCCTTTAGTTCCTTGAGCATCTTTAACATGACTGTTTTAATATCTCTGTCTAGTAGATTTACCAAGAGATCTTTTTCAGGAGCAGTTTCTATTGATTTTTTTTTTCCTTTTGCTTGGGCCATACTTTCATGTTTCTTTGTATGCCTTGTGATTATCTGTTGAAAACTAAACACTTTAACGCAATAATTTGGTAACTATGAAATCAGATTTCCCCATTCCCCAGGGTTTGCCATTTTCTGTTATTGTTTTGGTGTGTTGTTCATTGTTGTAGGCTGTCTCTTTACTAAGGATTAGCTTGGGGTCTAAACTTAAGGTTTTCTCAGAGCTTTTCAAAGCCTCCTCATTTCCCTGAACATTTGCAGTTACTTTCTAATTTTCCCCACATATGCACTCGCTTTTGAATGTCCTAGTCTTCAATGTCTGGCCTAGACACATTAGCCAAAGGGAAAGATCTGCAATAAAGGGGAAGTACAAAACAATGGCCACCCTCCACTTTGCACCTGATTAATGAGAGCACAGATCCCCTGAGGTCTGAAAAACAATGTCCTTTTTGTCCACTCTGGCTCTACAAGCTGTGTGCAGGGTGCTCCAGGAACAAGTGTGTATCTGTCTGCCACACATTCATGAAAATAACCCATACTTGGTTTTCATATAATAGTATCTTAATTATGTTTACTTTTTTCTAAAAAAAAAAATTACTGACTAGAGGATTTCATT
The DNA here is from genome assembly GCA_030848825.1 of Tadarida brasiliensis. NCBI lineage: Eukaryota > Metazoa > Chordata > Mammalia > Chiroptera > Molossidae > Tadarida > Tadarida brasiliensis. The sequence continues at coordinate 93,663,693 of CM061266.1, forward strand.
CTTAGACTGTATTGAGAAATGCTTTTATTTATTTTAAATGTGTTTTTAATGATTTTTTAGAACAAGAAGAAGGGAGAGAAACATCCATGTGAGAGAGAAACATCGATTGGCTGCCTCTTGCACACCCCCTACTGGGGACCGAGACTGCAACCTGGGCGTGTGCCCTGACTGGGAAGTGAACTGGGACCTCTCAGTCCATGGGACAACACTCAACCCACAGAGCCACACCAGCCAGACAAGAAAGGCTTTTATATCAGTGGTAAACCAACTAGAAGGAACTGGCAAGTTTTCCATATTTTTCTGTGTTTTAGAGAATTACTGTTCTTTATAGCTACCTACATAAATTGAAGAAGCATATTCTTTTTAATATTAATTTATTTTTGTTACAGATGTTTCTCCTTTTTCCCCCATTGACTCCCTCCTCACCCTCCCTCCCTGCCCCATCCCCAGGTTTGTTGTCCATGTCCACTGGTTATGCATACATGCATATAAGTTCTGTGGTTTATCGCTCCCCTGCCCCAACCCTTCTTCTGGCAATTGTCAGACAGTACCCTACTTCGACGTCTCTGGGACTACCCTGTTCCTCAGACTGTTATGTTCATTATATTCCACAAATAAGTGAGATCGTATGATATTTATCTTTCTCTGCTTGCCTTGTTTCGCTTAGGATAATAGTTTCCAGGTCATCCCGTGTCGTCTCAAAGGATTAGAGATCTTTCTTTCTTACAGCTGCATAGTACTCCATTGTGTACATGTACCATGGCTTTTTTATCCATTCGTCTACTGATGGACACTTGGGCTGTTTCCAGATCTTAGCTATTGTAAATAGGGCTGCTATGAACATGGGGGTACATGTATTCTTTCTGATTGGTGTTTCAGGCTTCTTAGGGTATATTCCTAGGAGTGGGACCACTGGGTCAAATGGTAATTCAATTTTTAATTTTTTGAAGTAACACCATAGTGTTTTTCATAGTGGCTACACCAGTCTGCATTCCCACCAGCAGTGTACTAGAGTCCCCTTTTCTCCACACCCTCGCCAACACTTGTTGTTTGATGCTTTGTTGATGGTGGTCATTTTGACAGGTGTGAGGTGATACCTCACTGTTGTTTTAATTTGCATGTCTCTGATGATTAGTGATGTTAAGCATTTTTTCATATGTCTCTTGGCCATTTGTATGTCCTTTTTGGAGAGCTGTCTATTTAGTTCCTCTGCCCATTTTTTAATTGGGTTCTTTGTCTTCCTTTTGTTGAGTTGTATGAGCACTCTATATATTTTGGAAATTAACCCCTTCTCTGATGTATCATTGGCAATTATGCTCTCCCATACTGTGAGTTGCCTTTCCATTTTGATGGTTGTTTCTTTTGCTGTGCAGAAACTTTTGAGTTTGATGTAGTCCCATGTGTTCATTTTTTCCTTTGTTTCTCTTGCCTTAGGTGATATATCAGTGAAAATTCTGCTGCGTATGATGTCTGAAATTTTGTTGCCTACATTTTCTTCTAGGATTTTTATGGATTCATGAGTCACATTTAAGTCTTTTATCCATTTTGAGTTTATTCTTGTGTATGGTGTAAGTTGATGGTCTAGTTTCATTTTTTTGCATGTAGCTGTCCAACTTTCCCAACACCATTTATTAAAGAGACTGTCTTTACTCCATTGTATGCTCTTGAAACCTTTGTCAAATATTAATTGGGCATAATGTTTTGGGTCAATTTCTGGGTTCTCTGTTCTATTCCATTGATCTACGTGCCTGTTCTTGTGCCAGAACCAGGCTGTTTTGATTACAGTAGCTTTGTAGTATAACCTGATGTCCGGTATTGTGATCCTGCCTACTTTGTCCTTCTTTTTCAAGACTGCTGTGACTATTCGGGGTCTTTTTTGGTTCCATATGAACTTCTGAAGCATTTGTTCTAGTTCTGTGAAACAGGTCGTTGGTATTTTGATGGGGATTGCATTGAATCTATAGATTGCTTTGGGTAGTATGGACATTTTAATGATGTTAATTCTTCCAATGCATGAACAAGGTATGTGCTTCCACTTTTTTTATATCTTCCTCTATTTCTTTTTTCAATGTCCCGTAGTTTTCTGCAAATAGGTCCTTTACTTCTTTGGTTAAGTTGATTCCTAGGTATCTTAATTTTTTTGGCATGATGGTAAATGGGACTGTTTTTTTTTGTTTCTCTTTCTGTGAGCTCATCATTGGTGTATAAGAATGCCGTCAATTTCTTGACATTAATTTTGTATCCTGCTACTTTGCCAAATTCATTTATTAAGTCTAGTAGTTTGTTTTTTTTTATCCTCACCTGAGGACATTTTTCCATTTTTTGTTCAGATAGAGTGGGAGGGAGAGAGAGGAAGAGAGAGAGAAACATCGACGTGACAGGGACACATCGAGTGGCTGCCACCCACATGACTCAACCAGGGCCGGGGACAAACTGCAACCGAGGTACGCGCCCTTAGTGGGAACCGAACCCAGGTGTCTCTGGACCACAGGCCGACGCTCTAACCGCTGAGCCAAACTGGCCAGGGCAAGTCTAGTAGATTTTTTATGGAATCTTTAGGGTTTTCTATGTATAATATCATGTCATCTGTGAATAATGACAGTTTCACTTCCTCCTTTCCAATTTGGATCCCTTTTATTTTTTCTTCATGTCGGATTGCTGTGGATAAGACTTCCAGTACTATGTTAAATAAGAGTGGTGAAAGTGCGCATCCTTGTCTTTTTCCTGTTCTTAAGGGAAATGCTTTTAGTTTTTGTCCATTGAGTATGATGTTGGCTGTAGGTCTTTCATATATGGCCTTTATTATGTTGAGATATGATCCCTCTATTCCCACATTGCTGAACATTTTTATCAGAAATGGGTGCTGGATTTTGTCAAATACTTTTTCAGCATCTATTGATATGATCATATGGTTTTTATCTTTCATTTTGTTTATGTGATGTATCACAGGTATTGATTTGCGAATATTGTACCAGCCTTGCATCTCTGGGATGAATCCCAGTTGGTCATGGTGAATAATTTTTTTGATGTATTGCTGGACCCGATTTGCTAGTATTTTGTTAAGGATTTTGTCATCTATGTTCATCAGGGATATTGGCCTGTAGTTTTCTTTCTTTGTAGTGTCTTTTTATGGTTTTGGAATTAGAATTATGCTGGCCTCATAAAACGAGTTTGGAAGTCTTCCTTTTACTTGAATTTTTTGGAATAGTTTGAGGAGAATGGGTGTTAGTTCTTCTTTGAATGTTCGGTAAAACTCCCCCGTGAAGCTGTCAGGGCCTGGGCTTTTGTTTGCTGGGAGGGTCTTGATTACATCTTCAATTTCCTTCATTGTTATTGGTCTGTTCAAGTTTTCTATCTCTTCCCGGTCCAGTTTTGGGAAACTATGTGTTTCTAGAAATGTGTCCATTTCGCTTAGATTGTCGAATTTGTTGCCATATAAATGTTCATAGTATTTGTTAACAATCCTTTGTATTTCTGTGGTGTCAGTTGTTACTTCTCCTCTTTCATTTCTGATTTTGTGTATTTGGGTTCTCTCTCTTTGTTTCTTGGTGAGTCTAGCTAAGGATCCATCAATCTTGTTTATCTTTTCAAAAAACCAGCTCTTTGTTTCATTGATCCTTTGAACTGTTTTTTTGATCTCCATGTAGTTTATTTCTGCTCTGATCTTTACTATTTCCTTCCTTCTACTTGCTCTGGGGTTTTCTTTTTGTTTGCTTTCTAGTTCTTTAAGTTGTGAGGTTAGGTAGTCAATTAGAAACTTTCTTGTTTCTTGAGGTGGGCCTGTAGTGCTACGACCTTCCCTCTCAGAACTAGCAGCATATTCTTTAATAAATTTTCTTCTCACCCTATGTTTATTCAAGTTTTCCACTTCTTTTTAAGTCATTTTTGTTAATTTATATTTCTTAAAATGATTCTTTGTAATCAGATTTTCAGATTATTAATACATTTTAATATGGATCCTTTAATAGATTTTAACCCTCATCTCTAGTTATTAGCTCTGATTTCTGATATTATCATTTCAAATTTTTCCCTTGGTGAAAGAATTGCTAGAATGTTATCAATTTAGTTGATCTTTTCAACACAGAATCAATTTTGCTTTTGTGGTTTTTTTTTACTTTGTCATAGAAATTAAATTCCATCTTTAACAATTTTGTTTCACTATTTTCTTTCAAATTTCATAATAAGAATGCCTAGTATATTTTGTTTTCAGTCTTTAGCGTGTATGTTTTCCAGTTGGTAAAGCTTTAGGTAGTATGCTCATCCATGTGCTTTTTCCACATATAGCAATCTGACTCTTGTCCTTAACATATGACCAAAATTGTTCTCAATAAGTCACAGACCATCTACATATTGACAAAGATGACATACCTTCTGTCCTTGTCTTACTACAACTCTTCATATAGTATCTGTCATTAACAATATCCCCCTTCTTGAAACTCTATTCTTTTGGCTTTTCTGATAAAACCCTCTCCTCATTTTTCTCCTGCATCTCCAGTTATTCCTCCTTCAGAATACCATGGATAGGCTTCTTTTCTTCTTTTAAATGTCAGTGTTCCCCAAAACTCTGTGTCCTTGAAGCTCTATTCTTATTAAACATGATTCCTAGTGAATTCATCCAAACCCATGGATTCATCTTTTATATGCAAAACTCTCTAAACCCAAATGTACAGCTCCTTACTAGATAAGATTGATTGCAGAAAAATACTCTTATCTTAACAGATATCTTAACTTGTCTAACTTTAACAATATCAACATCTTTATCCCAAAATTTTATCCTCTGTCTGTATTCTACATACTTGTGATTAATATCAATAGTCTCAGGTTGCTAACCTAGGAATTTTAGACCATCCCTTGTCATTTACTCACATTCAATCAGTCACCAAGTTTGGAAGATTTATCTTTACCCCTCAAGAATCTATCCCATCATGGCTCTTCCCAGAATATCTGCCTTAGAGTACATATTTTAATAAAAATTGTATAACTACTCCCCTAATTGTCCTATTTACAAACTGGCCTCTCTCCTATCTATGTGCCACACTACTTTCCAAGTGATTTCTTTAATAAATGAAACATTTGTTTATTGGTGACTCACAGCTTGTGTTCTTGCATATTTGTTTCCTCTACTCAGGATGACCTCTACCCACCCCCTTTTTCACCTATCTAAACCCCCTATGTTGTTCAAAGTTCAATTTTTGTATCTCCCTCTCTGAAAAGGTCCCTCTCTGCAAAGAAGTATATGAAGGTTACTACTTATACTCCTCCTAATGTGCTAGCATAGCACCTTGAACACATGCCTTTCATAAAACATATGATTCTGTATTAATCACTGATTTATTAGACTATTTCCTCTAAAGGAGAAGCAACTTGAGGCCAATCGACCTTGATTGTTTGCTTTGGTACTCTCATCATCTAACACACTTGTTCATATTCCAAGTCTTTATCATATGTAAGCAATTTTTTAAAAAATTATATCTAAATAAAAATGCCTAAAAACATATATACATAACCAGAATTGACTGTTAGCAAACTTCCCGTGAAAACAGAAATACATAAAACAGGAAAAAATATAAGATAAATATTCCAGCTCTATAAAATTCATGTTGCTTTTCCAAATGAATCTGAGTCATGCATGGGAGTCAGAAAGAAAACTCCTATTAAATAGGCTTCTGAGTTTAGAAATGTTAAGAACTGACCAGATACTCTAGACTGGATTGCTATGGACTGTTCTACACTATATTACAAAACCTATGCCTAATATAACCAGGCTATTAGATAGAGCAGTATAGTTGAAAGGAAGAAGCCAGCATAGTGACTGTGATACATCCTTTAAAAACTTTAGTCCTTAAAAATTATACAAAAAAGATTTGATCATTATAAACCCATTGCTTTTGGTCTTGCCACAACAGACTGCTGAATTTAAACTATTAGCTCTCATAGGATTCTTTCAGGTTTCTGTTGTTGATATTTACTTGGTTTTATTTCTTGGGGGAGGAGTTGTTACCTTGTTTTCTTTTTTTTCCATAATTAATTATAGTACTTAAAGGAGCATAAACTTCATAAGGACAAAGTTGGACCATTAGAGAGTAAAAACACAAGTAAGCTGGTTAGAAAAAACACTTAGTAAGAGTTCCAGTTTTTTAATTTGTATGTTATTTTAGCTCTGACCTAAATACAGTAAATTTGATTTAGTTACAAATTTTGGGTTATCGAAAAATGGTAGTGAAACTAGGGCTTGAGATTCTATCTCTAATTATGACTCAATGTTTTACTATTCCAGGAACACAGACTATAAATCTAGATCCAGTAAGCCATTTCAAAATGAATTTTGTTATTCATAGGAAGAACTCAAAAGAACACTGTATGGAATGGAAAAAAAATTGTCACCAGTATAAAAACAACAAAACATTAAATGTGAAAGACACATTCATAGTTTAAGAATTGCATTTTTCAAACATACCTTGTCTATTAATTTACTTGCATGAAGACTCAAGCTATTGAAGAATATTTTTTTGCTTAGCAAATGCATTTCTTCAATGGTAGTCAACAATGTGGTTGCACTATTTCCAACAATGCCACTAAAAGCAAAAAATATTTCAGGTTGCAAAATGGGCTAAAACAATTCAGTTCTTTAACTGAGTAGAATTCTTTAGAAAGATCTAGATTTAAATAAAACTTTTTTTAAAATAAATTTATTGAGGTGACATTGGTTAATAGGATCATATTGGTTGCAAGTGTACATTTCTATGATATATGATCTGTATACTGTATATATGTGCCCACCACCCAAAGTCACATAAAAATAAATAATAAAAGTTTTTATACAGAAGGTTACCTGTGAATTAAAAACAATTACCCTAGTTTCACATAACAATGAAAGTTTGTTGTCTTTTCCTTTTGAATTAGGTAATAAACAAATCAAAACAAAGTACAATGTTTTCAATACCTCACAATCTCTTTTAGTTTTTCAGTGGCTTAGAACAGACACTCATAATTTGCAAACTCATATTTCTTTTTCTTTTATTAAAATAAATGCATGTCGCCCTGGCCAGTTTGGCTCAGCGGTTGGAGTGTCGGCCTGCAGACCAGAGAGTCCCGGGTTCGGTTCCCGCTAGGGGAATGTACCAAAATAAAGTAATATAAAATAAAAGCATGTCTTGTTTATGCAGAAATATCTAATTTAATTTTAAGGAAGCCATTCTATCAATAACTCTACTGATAAAACATTTAAATGTTATTAATACTGCGTTATTCTTTGAATTAAAACTATTATACCATATCAGTAACACACCTATAAATTATACAGTTTCTCAGTATATATATATGGCTATCTAAATAGCAGCTATATATTTAGACTAAGAATGAAAAATCTGATGATATTTTGAAATAATCAGCACATTCTGTAATTCTCAATTTGCCATTACAAGGATATTTCTTATACCCACCCAACAGGGTTTTGCATTTTTCCCTGGATGTAAGACAAGCATGTATGTAAAATAATTCCCAATTTTATTTTCCTAATTCTTGTACTGAAAGTGATTTTAAAATGTGTTTTTAGGGTAAAAGCCTTTTGTTGATGCAAAAATATACTATAATCCAGAAGTAAATCATTATTTCTATAGGCACAATAATATATTACTATAATAAAACAATCTTAGATTGCTAAAGATAAATATAATGGCATTAACAAATAACAGAAGACAGTAAGCAAAAAATACAGCAAATTTACTGAGAATGTATATACAACATATGCTACAAAAGTAAACACTAACACTACATATTTTAATATATTCTGAAAGGAAACTATATTGGGATAAATTCTTATACAGTTAATGGAGACAAAGCAAATTATCAATTTAAGAATATGTAAAGTAAAAGAAAATTCCTAAACAAGGACCTATAATAGTTGTATTTTTTGAAAAAAATTTAAAGTATCTCAGTTAAAAATATTATAAGCGAGCCCTGGCCAATTTGGATCAACAGTAGAGCATTGGCCCGCAGACCAAAGAGTCGCAGGCGCGATTCTGGTCAAGGGCACGTACCTCGGTTGCAATTGGGTCCCTGGCCCTGGTCTGGGTCATGCGGGAGGCAACCAGTCGACGTGTCTCTCTCACTTCGATGTTTCTCTCTCTCTCTTCTCCCCCACTCTATCTGAAGATAAAAATGGAAAAAAGTATCCTCGGGTGAGGATTTTTTAAAAATAATAATAATACTATAAGCGAAACACCAAAATAAACTGGAACTCCCACAAATGCTTATCCATACAATAAAAATAAGTATGCCTCTGAATAAAAGTATAATACATGAAACAAAAGAAAAGAAAACTGAATGAATAAAAAGAAACTGATATTTTAATAAAAAATTTGAAGAGATAAGATAAATTTACATTATTTATTTTTAAAAACTTGAGTTATCAGCCATATTTTGCAGTTACTCAGATCTATAATTTACTAACCTTTACCAAGTATTCACTAGGCACCAGTAACTGGACCAGATACTTGTAGATGCTTTTTTGTTTTTGTTTTTCCTTTAGGCTCCCTGCCTAATTTTATTTGGATTCAGAGACCGATTTCCATTGAGCCCACTCTGGTTTCTTTAAAGCCATGTCCTTATTACCATGATCTCTCAATCATTTTCTAGCTTGTCATATTCTGAAAACCAATTTGTAGTTCCTAATCTCAATCTCTCTCTCTCTCTCTTCTTTCCTCTTTCTTTTCTTTCTCTTTCTTTCTTTCTTTCTTTCTTTCTTTCTTTCTTTCTTTCTTTCTTCTTTCTTTCTATTCATTTTAAAAGTACAGTAGACCTATGATATTATATCAGTTTCAGGTGTACAACATAGTGACTCAACATTTACATACCTTATCTTTTGGTATTTCACTTCATATTTCTACCCAATTTGCTTATTCCTATTATTATTTTTTTCAATTTTAGGTATTATATACAAATTCTCTGATATGGAAGATGAGAGTGAAATTCTCTTACACAATGCTCCTCCCCCACCTCAATATATCAAACTTCATCTTTCCCAGGCTTCCTAATAGTTATATCATAGCATTCTAATAAGTAAATATTCAATGTTTCATTATTACAAGCATGTAAATACTATTCAGAGATGACCAAGGAATCAGGGAATTCAACACAAGGGAATGAACAGGCCTGTGAGAAGACAAATCCCAGTGTGACAGCCACACAGTAGGCCCAGAGACTAGTTTAGACTGGAGAAGGAGGAGGGCTCTGAGGGCGATGTGGGGAAGGGAGGAAAGGAGAGACGTTGGGAGGGATTACTTGATGTTCTTGACTATATGGTAGAAGACATAGTTCACTTAATAGTTTGGGTCTAAAACAGTGAAAAGGACATAGAAAAGTAAGCAAATACAAAACCAAGCAGTTATTAACTACAGAAAGAAAAAGTTTTACAGGAAAGAAAATACAACCAAAGAATACTGGATTCCCTGTTTCCTGGATTACAAATCTTCCCTTTTTTAGTTTACTACTGCATTTTGATGGAATCTATCCTCCAGCAGTTGTAACATATAGGAGAAATAATTTTTTGAGAACTTGCATATCTCCTACTTTTTCCCAACTTCATTGGTTATTCCTTCCTAGTTTTCTTTGGGGGTTTCTTCTCTTCTCAACCACTAAATATTGGAGCTTCCCAGGATTCAGTCCTAGACCTCATTCTTTATCTACACTGACCTCCTAAATGATCTTAGGTCCTAATGGCTTCAAATATCAACTGTATCTACAAACTATCAAATTTAAAGTTTCAGCCTTGATTTCTCTCCATTACCTGGCACACCCAACATCTCCTACTGCATGTTCACATCAAATCTAAGATGGCCAAAACTGACCTGAATTCTTCACTATTCACCCACTCCCCTCAACCTGTTCCTCTCTGGCATTCCCCATCTCAAGAAATGACAGTACCAGTCATATAGTTGCTTAAATCAAAAGCCAAGAATTAATCCTTTATTCCTCACATCTGACCTCAAATAGTCCATAGATATGTCCTACTGGCTATAACATAAAACATTCTCCAGAACCAGCTACTTTTTACCACCTCCAAGACTATCACAAATTGCTTCCTAAATGTCTTCTTTGTTCCTTTTTGTCCACTACATTATATTATCTACAGAATACCCAGAGTCACCTTAATCATGTATCAGCTCAAGTCCTTCAAAACTCTCCCACATCTTCCCCAAACCATTCAATATGAAAATTAAATCTTCACCATGGTCTACAAAGTTCTATATCATCTGGCCTCTGCCTACCTCTGTGATTTCATCTCCCCCTACTTCTTCTCATTCATTACACTCCAACCACTGGCCTATCTTCTAGTCCTCTACAATGCAAAGTTTTCTTGGCCTCGAGGCAACAGTATGCCCCTACATAGAGCACTCTTCTTCAAGACCTTTTCAACCCCAACTCCTTCACATTATTCTGGTCTCTATTTAAATATCACCTCCACCAAAAGACCTTCAAAAACAGGCACACACATATGTATCTACTAATTCATGGACACTCTTTATATTTTCTATTTCCTTTGTCCTGCTTTATTTCTCCTCAGTACCCTTATCACACTATCTAAACTTACTTTATACTTGTTTGTCTCTGCTATTAGAATGTAAGTTTAAAGTGTTTTGTTCACCGCCATTTCCTTAGAAACTAGAAGACTTGATATTTATACTCAAATTAATTGACTAAATGAGAACATGTGTGAACAAGTAGAAAAGTACATGAAAAAATGTATAAGATCTTAACTGTCATTCTAAAACTTATCATCTTCAAAGATGGAAAAATTGTCATTGTCAGAGCCTAAAAAACCTACTATTGTGTTTAGAATCCAAATGATTTTATTCTTAATATTCTCTACATTAGAAATTGAGTTATCATTACCTTCAAATAATAAATTTCATGCAGTAACATATAAGCGTTACTACATAGATAACTTAAAAATTATTTTATGACTATCAGTGCATAATATAGCATAAGCTATCTGTTAGCTGCTTTCAGCTCTTAACTATGTATCATTCTCTTATTTTAGGAAGCCTATACCTTACAACTGAAACTAATTTATTGCTTTTGAGTCATGGCAAGTGATAAATTTATATTTAAAATTTTAGAGGACTAACCCAAATCCTATCTCTGATCAATTTTGTGGTTTGTTAATTTTGTTTGAAAATCTACTAACAGGATAGGAAAGCTGTCTCTTAGCTGTGAAGTTTTGTGTGGTTAATCTGAGTCACTAGAAGGTAGGTAATATCATTGCCATAGTCTTTTGGTGCTTTGCAAAATAGTGATCCTTACACCTCTCCTGGATCTGTTAGTTATAATAATTCTCTTGGCTTTTAGCAATGGGCATTCTGCTCCTGATACTATCATATTGGATAAAAAGTAATTTTAAAATAATTTTTAATGGACTAATATGGAAACTATCAAAAATAAAGTTTGAAAGGACATTGTTTTAACACAATAACATATATAACATATTTTTAGGGTGACATTTATAATAAAACTCATGTAAATACCATCAACAGATATATGCAAAGCAAAAATAAATGCAAATTTTAGAGTCAAAGATTATATTTTAAATAAGACAAATGGTTCCTAATCAGATAAAGTAGCTTTTATTTAGAAACACTAAAGCAGCTTTTACTAAGAGATGCTAAAGTAGTTTTAGTTAGATAAGATAAAGCTATGGTTCTACTTTGTCACTAATAGAAAACTAAAAGGTAAAAAAGAATTTGTTATTTACATCCAGGATAGGATAGTGCAAACCTATTATGCCCTATTCTGAGTATAATATATAGTGCTTTAGGTGCCATAAATCTCTTTTACTAATGCATTTACACTGTTACATAATTTGTGTATGTGCACATATATGTATGCATGTATATAATTGCGTTTAGAGAAGAAAGGCAAAAGGAAACAATGGACCTGAAAGAATAGCACATATGGCACATATTCATATGGTTCATTCATTCATGTGGAGGTTCTACTAGTCATACTTAGTCATGCAAACAGTGAAAATAAAAAAAAGAATCTTACACTGTTCTAACTGAATGAGGTATCACAGGATTTAACAAGTACAGTTTAACCATTCCACTTACCTGATTGTATGATGGTAAAATTTAAGGAGGTTAGAAATTTTATACAATAAAACTGCCCCAGGTTCAGCGACTATTACTTGTTCAATTCGAACCTATTAAAACAAGTGAGAAAAATATTAAACATTTCTTAAAAGCATGACTTTTCTTTACTAATCACATGTTATAAAAAGCTTTAAAAATGATAAAATTTTATTGTGGCAGAAATCACAAAATTCCTTCTAAATAAAAGATTTCTGAATATTAAATCATAGGGGATGGTAAAATAACAAAAACAGTTTTGTAGATATACTCTACAAAAAAATAACCAATTGCCCAGCTGGTATGGCTCAGTGGTTGAGTGTCGACCCATGCACCAAGAGGTCATAGGTTCGATTCCTGGTCAGGGCACATGACCAGCTTGTGGTCCAAATCCCCAGTGGGGGTTATGCAGGAGGCGGCCTATCGATGTTCTCTCTCATCGATGTTTCTATCTCCCTCTCCCTTCCTCTCTCTCTAAAATCAATAAAGAAAAAATTTAAAAAAAAAATACCTACAAAATTTGGCTTAAAGCAGTTGCTACCAGAAATAATCAGTACAATAATGAGATCACTTTGTGGCTTTTCACCAGTATAGAATGGTGAATTAAATGGAATTTAGTTCAGCATTAAATTGTAAAAAAATTGTTATATCCCTAAAAAGAGATTATCCATGCAAATGTAATGCTCTTTCACCAAATATTCAAAAAAAAAACAAGTAAATAAAACAACTTTTTTTCCCCATGGCAACTTAGATTTTATTTCTATAAATTGAATTGGGGGACACTGATTCATAAATTCATACCGGTTTCAAGTGTAGCACTAAATAAAACAACCTTTACACTGCACTGTGTGCCCATCACCCCAACAAGTCTCTTTCCATCCCCATTTTGCCCTGCTTTGCCCACCTCTACCTACCTCACACCTCCCTTTACCTCTGGTTATCACCACACTGTTGTGTTTGTCTATGTGTTATGTACATATGTTTTCTGGCTTATCCCTTCAACCTCTTTCATCCAGTCTCCCAAACCCCCTCCCCTGACAACTGTCAGTCTGTTCCATGTCCAGACCTTTGTTTCTATTTTGTTCGTCAGTTTATTTTCTTCATTAGATTCCACGTATAAGTGACATCATATGATACTTGTCTTTCTCTGACTGGCTAATTTCACTTAGCATAATAATCTCCAGGTCCATCCATGCTGATCTAAAGAGTAAGATTTCCTTTTTTTACAGCTGTGTAGTATTCTATTGTGTAAATGTACAACAGCCTGTTTATCCACTAATCCAATGATGGGCATTTATTTGGGCTGTTTTCAGGTCTTGGCCACTGTAAATAACATTGCTATCAAAATAGTGGCCTATAATTTTCTTTCTTTATAGTGTCTTTATCTGGTTTTGGAATTAGGATAATGCTAGTTTTGTAAAAAGAGCTTGAAAGTCTTCCCTCCTCTTGAATTTCTTTTTAGAATACTTTGAGAAGGATAGGTGTTAGTTCTTCTTTGAATGTTTGGTAAAATTAGCCTGTGAAGCCATCTCGTCCAGGAACCATTTGCTGGAAGTTTTTTTTGTTGTTGTTGTTTGTTTGTTTGTTAATCCTCACCTGAGGATATTTTTCCATTGATTCTTAGATACAGTGGAAGGGAGGGAGAGAGAGAGAGAAACATTGATGTGAGAGAGACACATCGGTTGGTTGCCTCCTGCACAATCCCAGCCCCCACCAGGCCGGGAATGGAACTTGCAACCCAGGTATGTATCATTAATTGGAAATCAAACCCGTGACCCTTTGGTCCTTGGGCCAACGCTCTAATTGCTAAGCCAAACCAGCCAGGGCTGGGAGTTTATTACTGCTTCAATTTCATTAGTGGTAATCGGTCTACTCAGGTTTTCTGATCCTTCCTAATTCAGTTTTGGAAGATTATATGTTTCTAGAAATTTATCCATTTCACCCAAGTTGTCCAATCTGTTGGCATAGAGATGTTGATAGTATTTTCTTACACACCTGTGTATTTCTGTGGTGTCAGCTGTTACTTCTCTTCTATCATTTCTTATTCCATTTATTTGTGTCCTTTTTTCTTGATGAGTCTGGTTAAAGTTTGGTCAATCCTGTTGATCTTTTCAAGAACCAACTCTTGGTTTCACTGATCTTTTGTATCATTTTGTTAGTCTCTATGTCATTTATTTCCACGCTGATATTTATTCTCTCCTTCCTTCTCCTTACTCTGGGCCTGTTTGTTGTTCTTTTTCTAGCTCTTTGGGTGAAGGATTAGATCAAGATTTTTCTTGTTTCTTAAGGTAGGCCTGTAATGCTAGGAACTTTCCTTTCAGGACTGCTTTCGCTTTGTCCCATAGATTTGGGGTTGTGTGTTCATTTTCATTTGTTTCCAGGTAATTTTTTATTTCTTCCTTGATCTCATTGTTAACCCATTCATTGTTTAATAACATGCCATTTAGCCTCCATGTATTTGAATTTTTTTTTTATTGTAATTGATTTTGTTTCATATTGTGGTCAGAGAAGATGCTTGATATGATTTCAATCTTCTTGAATTTGTTAAGACTTATTTTGTGTCCTAACATGTGGTCTTATCCTTGAGAATGTTCCATGTGCACTTGAGAAGAATGTATATTCTATTGCTCTGGGATAAAATGTTCTGTAAATATCAATTAAATCCTTCTGATCCAGTGTGTTGTTTAAAGTCACTGTTGCCTTGTTGACTTTTTGTCTGGAATATCTAACCATTGATGACAGTGGAACATTAAAAACCCCTACCATGACTGTATTGCTGTCTCTCTCTCCCTTAATGCCCTCCAAGATTTTCTTTATAAATTTAGCTGTTCCTGTGTGGGGTGCATACATATTTACAAGGGGTATATCCTCTTGTTGTATTGATCCCTTTGGGATTATACAGTGATCTTCTTTGTCCCTTGATATGGTACTTGTTTTGATGTCTATATTGTCAAATATTTAAGTATTGCTACTCCAGCTGTATTTTTTTGTTTCCATTTGAATGAAATATTTTTTTTCTATCTCTTCACTTTCAGTCTGCATCTTTTGTCTGATGTGGGTCTCTTGTGGACAGCGTTTGTATGGGTCATGTTTTCTTATCCATTCAGGTACCCTGTGTCTTTGGTTGGAGCATTTAATCCATTTACATTGAACATTATTGATAGGTACACACTTATTGCCATTTTATTCTTTATACCTACATTCCTCTCTCTATTCCTTCTCCTTCTCCCTCTCCCTCTCCCTCTCCCTCTCCCTCTCCCTCTCCCTCTCCCTCTCCCTCTCCCTCTCCCTCTCCCTCTCCCTCTCCCTCTCCCTCTCCCTCTCCCTCTCCCTCTCCCTCTCCCTCTCCCTCTCCCTCTCCCTCTCCCTCTCCCTCTCCGTCTCCCTCTCCCTCTCCCTCTCCCTCTCCCTCTCCCTCTCCCTCTCCCTCTCCCTCTCCCTCTCCCTCTCCCTCTCCCTCTCCCTCTCCCTCTCCCTCTCCCTCTCCCTCTCCCTCTCCCTCTCCCTCTCCCTCTCCCTCTCCCTCTCCCTCTCCCTCTCCCTCTCCCTCTCCCTCTCCCTCTCCCTCTCCCTCTCCCTCTCCCTCTCCCTCTCCCTCTCCCTCTCCCTCTCCCTCTCCCTCTCCCTCTCCCTCTCCCTCTCCCTCTCCCTCTCCCTCTCCCTCTCCCTCTCCCTCTCCCTCTCCCTCTCCCTCTCCCTCTCCCTCTCCCTCTCCCTCTCCCTCTCCCTCTCCCTCTCCCTCTCCCTCTCCCTCTCCCTCTCCCTCTCCCTCTCCCTCTCCCTCTCCCTCTCCCTCTCCCTCTCCCTCTCCCTCTCCCTCTCCCTCTCCCTCTCCCTCTCCCTCTCCCTCTCCCTCTCCCTCTCCCTCTCCCTCTCCTTCTCCTTCTTCATCCTCACCCGAGGACATTTTTGCATTTATTTTCAGATACAGCGGGAGGGCGAGAGGGAGGAAGAGAGAGAGAGAAACATCGATGTGAGAGAGACACATCGACTGGTTGCCACCTGCACAACCCCAACCGGGGCCGGGGACAAACTGCAACCAAGGTACGTGCCCTTAGTAGAAACCGAAGCCGGGACTCTCTGGTCTGTGGGCTGATGCTCTAACCGCTGAGCCAAACTGGCCAGGGCTGCTACTTCTTCTTAAAGCAGGCCCTTTAACATTTCTTGATTTCTTGCAATGCTGATTTGATGGTAATAAACTCCTTTAGTTTTTTTGGCAGGGGGATGGGGGAGGGTCTAGGAAACTGTTTATTTTGCCTTCCAATTTAAATAACAGCCTTGCTGGATAGAGTAGTCTTGGTTGTAGTACCTTACTTTCCAATACTTTGAATATTACATTGCAATCCTTTCTGGCCTGAAGTGTTTCTGCTGAGAAATCAGCAGACAGCTTGAGGACTGCCCTGTAGGTAACTACCTGTCTCTCTCTTACTCCCTTTAAGATTCTCTTTCTCTTTTTTTTCTTTTTTTATCCTCACCAGAGGACACTTTTTTTTTTCTTTTGCATTTATCTTCAGACAGAGTGGGAGGGAGAGAAGGAGGAAGTGAGAGAGAGAAACATCAATGTGAGGGAGACATATCAAGTGGCTGCCACCCACATGACTTCAACCGGGGCTGGGGACAAACTGCAACTGAGGTACGTGCTCTTAGCAGGAACCAAACTCAGGACTGTCCAGTCCATGGGCCGAAGCTCTAACTGCTCAGCCAAACTGGCCAGGGCTCTCTTTTTCTTTAACCTTTGTGATTTTAATTGTGACGTGTCTTGGTGTGGGTCTCTTTGGGTTCATCTTGACTGTAACTCTGTGTTTCCTGAACTTGTATGAATTTTTCCTTCATCAGGTTAGGGAAGTTTTCAGCCATTATTTCTTCAAACAGGTTACCTATCCCTTGCTCACCCTCTTCTCCTTCTGGTAACCCTATGATGCAGATGTTGTTATGCTTATTACTGTCCCAGAGATCCCTTAAACTTTCCTCATTTTTTAAATTATCTTTTCTCTTTGATGTCCTGCTTGGGTGCCTACTGTTATCTTGTCCTCTAAATTGCTGACTCAATCCTCTCTGCTTCACCTAACCTGCTACTGATTCCTTCTAGTGTATTCTTCATTTCAGATATTGTATTCTCCTTTTATGACTGGTTCTTTTTTATGATTTTATGTCCTTAATGCTTACTATTTCTCTTAGTTTCAGTTCTCAAGGAGATCATTCATTCTTCCCTAAGGTCCCTGAGCATCCTTAAAGCCACTGTTTTAAACTCTACATATGGTATTTTGGTTGCTTCCATTTCATTTAATTCATTTTCTGGGGATTTCTCTTTTTCTTTAACTTGGGGCATATTTCTTTGTCTCCTCATTTTGTCTCTGTGTATTAGGTAGATCTACTATGACTCTCAAACTGCTTATGATGGCTTTATGATGAAGTTGTCTTTTGGGGCTCGATGACACAATCTTCCAGATCAGCTGAGCTCCAGCAATGTTCCAGCAATATTTCTTGTGGGTTATGTGCCCCTCCTTGTTGTAGTTGAGTCTTGAATGCTGTTGGTCCTTTCATGAGTAGAGTTAACCCTTCAGGCTGGCTGACTATAAGGTTAAATCTTAATCACCATGTATGAGACACTGTGCAGTGGTTGCCTTACCCTTCAGAGGCAGAGTGGCTTCCAGCAGAGTCTGATGCCTGCTGTAATCTCCCTTTGGCTGTGATGGTTATGTGGCTAGCTGGGCCAGCCCTGGTGTGGTCTGAAGCCCAGTAGTGGGTGTTTTCGTCTGCGTCCACTTGGGCGGGGTTCAGGAAAGGCTGATGTCAAACATTGTGTTTAACACGTTTTGGGTGACCTGTCCATAGCTACCACACTGTTCACTATTTGTGGCTGCATCTACTGGGGCTGGGTGTGTGGGGGAGGGGCCAATATGTGTCCTCCATCTTCCTCCAGCTCAGAGCTAAGGGAAGATCTGTAAAAGGATCGAGGCTCCCTGAGTTCTGCCTCCACCTGTCAGCTACTCTGCCTCCCCATGAGGTAGCCTGGTCTTCCTTCACAGCCTTCCAAAGCACACTGACATGTACTTATTTACATATTATATGATATCTGCTCTTACGCTGCTGCTTACATTATATCTTCTTATTTCCTAACTAGATTCTAAACATGGACATTATGTTTTCTGCTTCTTTTATATCTCTGCAACATCTGGCAGAACAGTACATATATGACAAATGTTTAATAAATGTTTTTGGAAGTTGAAGTTTCTCTATACTTATATTTTGTAATATGTCAAAATGCCAACCAATGTGACTTGCTATATAAAATTTTATGAATGTATGTATATGACTACACAAAAACCTCTCAGGTTATATAAATTAATTGACCTTTACATTAACATGTTTATGAAACTGATATATCTGTTGGCATTAATAAGTCCAGCTAACTACCACAGTATTATAAATCATAAATAGAATTTCAATTTAAAAACCAAAATTTTCATATTATAATTTCTTTCTAAATCCAAGGTCTCAATAGGGACTTAAATTATATATTATATATAAAAAAAAATAACACAATTCTAAATTAATTTTAATATAATACTTAAGGCAAAATATAAAGTTATTAATTGTAAAAAACAGAGCACCTCCCTACTAGACTTATAACACTATCTCAGTTATCAGGCAACCTGCCTTCCAGAATTTTGAAGCATCAAGAAAGTATTTTTCATTCCAACACCCTTGAGAAAGTGGAGGAGGGGGGGAGGGTAAGATGGAGAGAAAAAGAGAAAAAAAAGACAAACAACTTTCACCCCTTTTCATATATACATGGTATTCAGGGAAAGTGGTCTTCTTTCAGCTTCAATGAAAATAACAGAGAAAGGTTGAAAAATCAGGTGATTTACATATGATAGACCAAGATTGTTTAGTTTGCCACACTCTGTCTTATGAAGGTTATATGGGAGGTCAACCATTTCCAGCAAAAGCCAGGAGTCCTTGAAAGAACAACAGGAGATAAGAAAAACAAAAATAAAGTAGAAAGAGTAAAATGGACTGAGGATGCGCTGGAAGCAGTTACTAACTGGGAATTACAATGGTGATGGCAGTGAAGAAAAAAATATTAGCTGAGCTTAAGAGTAGTTATGAGAATAGTGTCTCAGCAAGGTAGAAAAAACGCCCAAATAGAGCAGCAAATGGGGAAAAAAATTAAAAAGCAGGAGAGTTTAAGGGAGCTTTGGGACCATACAAAATGTAACAACATTCACATTACAGGGGTACCAGAAGGAGAAGAATCAGAGAAAGGAATAGAGAACCTGTTTAAAGAAATAATGACAGAAAACTTCTGTAAACTGGTAACGGAAAAAGTCACACAAGTCTACGAAACACAGAGAGTCCCAAGCAAGATGAAGCCCAAAAGACCCACAGCTAGACACATCATAATAAAAATGGCAAACATTAGCCCTGGCTAGTTGGCTCAGCAGTTAGAGCGTTGGCCCGCAGACCAGAGAGTCGCAGGTTTGATTCCCACGAAGGGCAAGTACCTCGGTTGCGGTTCGTCCCTGGCCCGGGTGGGGTCCTGCGGGTGCCAATCAATCGATGTGTCTCTCTCACATCGATGTTTCTCTCTCTCTCTCTTCCTCTCCCCCTCCCGCTCTATCTGAAGATAAATGCAAAAATGTCATCAGTGGAGAATTTTTTAAAAAAGGCAAATATTAAAGACAAAGAAAGAAGCTTAAAGGAAGCAAGAGAGAGACAGAAAGTTACCTACAAGGGAGCTCCCATTAGACTGACAGCCGATTTCTCAATAGAAGCACTGCTGGCAGAAGGGAGTGACATGAAGTGTGCAAAGTAATGTAAGGCAAAGGGTATGAATCCAAGACTACACTATCCAGCAAGGCTGTTATTCAAAATTGAAGGAGAAATAAAGAGCTTCATGGATAAAAAACAAGCTAAAGGAATTTACCACCACCAAACCAGCACTGCAAGAAATGCTGAAGGGACTGTTGTAAGAAAAAGAAGAAACAGAGAGAGAAAAAGAAGAACGTATGCATAAAATAAAAATGACAACTAATAACTACCTATCAATAATAACCTTAAATGTAAACAGCTTAAATGCTCCAATCAAAAGACATAGGGTAGCTGACTGGATAAGAAAACACGACCAATATATTTGCTGTCTACAAGAGACCCACCTCACAACAAGAGACTCACACAGGATGAAAGTGAAGGGATGGAAAAAATTTTTCCAACCAAATGGAAATGAAAAAAAAAAAAAGCTGGTACAGTAATACTCATATCTGATAAGACAGAATTCAAAATGAGGGTCATAATAAGAGACAAAGAAAGTCACTCCATAATATTAAAAGCATCAATCCAACAAGAGGCTATATGCCTGGTAAACATATATGCACCAAATACAGGAGCACCAAAATATATTGAAAAACTTCTGGAGGACTTCAAGGGAGAGATCAATAGTAATACAATCATAGTGAGTGACTTTAACACCCCACTGACACCACTGGATAGATCTTCTAGACAAAAAATTAAAAAGGACACAGAGTTCTTAAATGATGAACTAGATCAGTTGGACTTAACTGATATTTACAGAACTTTTCACCCTAAAGCTGCAGAATACACATTCTTCTCAAGTGCACACAGGACATTCTCAAAGATAGACCACATGTTAGGACAAAAAGTTAAGTCTCTACAAATTCAATAAGATTGAAATCATATCGAGCATCTTCTCAGATCACAATAGCATGAAACTAGAACTCAATTACAGCAAAAAGATTCAAACACTTGGAGGCTAAATAGCATGTTATTAAACAATGAATGGGTTACCAAGGAGATAAAGGAAGAAATTAAAAACTTCCTGGAAACCAATGAAAATGAACATACAACAACACAAAATCTATGGGATGCAGCGAAAGCAGTCCTGAGAGAGAAGTTCATAGCACTATAAGCCTAACTGAAGAAACAAGAAAAATTCCTAATTGACTTTCTAACCCTACAACTTAAAGAACTAGAAACTAAACAAAAACCCGGAGCAAGTAGAAGAAAAGAAATAGTAAAGGTCAGAGCAGAAATAAACAACATAGAAACTAAAAACAATGGAAAAGATCAATGAAACAAAGAGCTGGATCTTTGAAAAGATAAACAAAATTGATGTACCCTTAGCCAGACTCACCCAGAAACAAAAAGAGGGTACCCAATTAAACAAAATCAGAAACCAAAGAGGAGCAGTAACAACTCACACCACAGAAATACAAAGTTCCACCAAAACATACTATGAACAATTATATGCCAACAAATTGGACAATCTAGATGAAATGGACAAATTTCAAGAAACACACAGTCTCCAAAAACTGAACCGGGAAGAGACAGAAAACTTGAATAGACCAATAACAGCTAAGGAAATTGAAGATGTAATCAAGAATCTCCCAGCAAACAGAAGCCCAGGCCGGATGGCGACCCGGGGGACTTTTACCGAACATTCAAAGAGGATCTAATACCCATTCTCCTCAAACTATTTCAAGAAATCCAAGAAGACAGAAGACTTCCAAACTCATTTTATGAGGCCAGAATAATCCTAATTCCAAAACCAGATAAAGACACTACAAAGAAAGAAAACTACAGCCAATATCCCTGAGGAACATAGATGCCAAAATCCTTAACAAAATATTAGCAAATCAGATCCAGCAATACATCAAAAAAATTATTCATCATGACCAAGTAGGATTCATCCCAGGGATGCAAGGCTGGTACAATATTCGCAAATCAATAAATGTGATACATATAAACAAAATGAAAGATAAAAACCATGTGATCTTATCAACAGATGCTGAAAAAGCATTCAGCAAAATCCAGCACCATTTCTGATAAAAATACTCAGCAATGTGGGAATAGAGGGATCATATCTTGACATAATAAAGGCCATATATGAAAAACCTACAGCCAACATTATACTCAATGGGCAAATAAAAGCATTTCCCTTAAGAACAGGAACAGGACAGGGATGCCTACTTTCACCACTCTTATTTAACATAGTACTCGAAGTCTTAGCCACAGCAATTAGACATGAAGAAAAAATAAAGGATCCAAATTGGAAAGGAGGAAGTGAAACTGTCATTACTTGCAGATGACATGATATTGTCCATACAAAACCCTAAAGACTCTATCAAAAATCTACTAGATTTAATAAGTGAATTTGACAAAGTAGCAGGATACAAAATTAACATCAAGAAATCTATGGCATTCTTATATACCAAAGATGAACTCACAGAAAGAGAAACTAAAAAAACAATCCCATTCACCATCATGGCAAAAACACTAAGATACCTAGGAATAAACTTAACCAAAGATGTAAAGAACCTCTTAACAGAAAACTACAGGTCATTGAAAAAAGAAATAGAGAAAGCTATAAAAAAGTGGAAGCATATACCTTGTTCATGGATTGAAAGAATTAACATCATTAAAATGTCCATACTATCCAAAGCAATCTATAGATTCAATGTAATCCCCATTAAAATACCAACGACATATTTCACAGAACTAGAACAAATACTCCAAAAGTTTATATGGAACCAAAAAAGACCCTGAATGGCCACAGCAATCTTGAAAAAGAACAAAGTAGGAGGGGTCACAATACTGGATATCAGGTTATACTACAAAGCCACTATAATCAAAACAGCCTGGTACTGGCACAAGAACAGGCTTATAGATCAATGGAACAGAACAGAGAATCCAGAAATTGCTCCAAGACAATATGCTCAATTAATATTTGACAAAGGTGGCAAGAGCATACAATGGAGTAAAGACAGCCTCTTCAATAAATGGTGCTGGGAAAATTGGACACCTCTATGCAAAAAAATGAAGCTACACCACCAACTTATACCATACACAAGAATAAACTCAAAATGAATAAAAGACTTAAATGTGACTCGTGAATCCATAAAAATCCTAGAAGAAAATATAGGCAACAAAATTTCAGGCATCACACACAGCAGAATTTTCACTGATACAATGCCTCAGGCAGCGGTTCTCAACCTTCCTAATGCTGCGACCACTTAATACAGTTCCTCATGTTGTGGTGACCCCCAACCATAAAATTATTTTTGTTGCTACTTCATAATTGTAATTTTGCTACTGCTATGTCTTAGGCGACCCCTGTGAAAGGGTCGTTCGACCCCCAAAGGGGTCACAACCCACAGGTTGAGAACCACTGGTAAGGCAATAGAAACAAAGGAAAAAATGAACACATGGGACTACATCAAACTCAAAAGCTTCTGCACAGCAAAAGAAACAACCATCAAAATGGAAAGGGAACCCACTATATGGGAGACCATAACTGCCAATGATACATCAGATAAGGGGTTAATTTCTAGAGTACTCATACAACTCAACAAAAGGAAGACAAAGAACCCAATTTAAAAATGGCAAGAGGCCCTGGCCGGTTTGGCTCAGCAGTTGGGGCGTTGTCCTGTGGACCAGAGAGTCCTGGGTTCAGTTTCCGCTAGGGGCACGTAGCAAAAAAAAAAAAAAAAAGGGCAGAGGAACTAAAGAGACACCTCTCCAAACAGGACACACAAATGGCCAAGAGACATATGAAAAAATGCTCAAAGTCACTAATCATTGAGATGCAAATTAAAACAGCAATGAGGTATCACTTCACACCTGTCAGAATGGCTGCCATCAACAAATCATCAAACAACAAGTACTGGTGAGGGTGTGGAGAAAAGGGGACTCTAGTGCACTGCTGGTGGGCATGCAGACTGGTGCAGCCACTATGGAAAACACTATGGTGTTACCTCAAAAAGTTAAAAATTGAACTGCCATTTGACCCAGTGATCCCACTTCTAGGAATATACCCCAAGAAGCCTGAAACACCAATCAGAAAGAATACATGTACCCTTATGTCCACAGCAACACTATTTACAATTGCTAAGATCTGGAAACAGCCCAAGTGTCCATCAGTAGATGAGTGGATAAAAAAGCTGTGGTGCATGTACACAATGGAATTCTATGCAGCTGTAAGAAAAAAAGATTTCTTATCCTTTGAGATAACATCAAGGGACCTGGAGAGTATTATGCTAAGTGAAATAAGCCAATCAGAGAAAGACAAATATCACATGATCTCACTTATTTGTGCAATATAATGAACTAAACAAACTGATGAACAAAATAGACCCAGAGACATCGAAGTAGGGTACAGACTGACAAACCTCCGAAGAGGAGGTGGGGGGGAGGGAAGAGATAAATCACAGAACTTATATAAATGTATGTGTAACCAATGGATATAGACAACAATGCTAGGGACGGGGTGGGGATGGGTGGGTCTGGAAGAGGGTATCAATGGGCGAAAAAGGAGAAACATCTGTGACAAAAATAAATTATTAAAAGCTAAAAATAAAAAAAGAGAGAATAATGTCTCAGGTATAAAGTGCCTGGAATAGTCCCTGGAACATAATAAGCACTCAATAAATTGGAACTGTATTAGAAGTGGCATAGATGATAAAGGCAGAAATTAAAAGTCGCAAAATGAGCTGCAGGCCATCTGACAACAATCTCAGGAAGAGATTAAAAGATAGAACAGTGGCTCTCTAATGCCAGAGAGAGAGCTAGAACAAAAGCAAAAGTAGGAGAACAAGAGAAAGAGGGAGAAATTATGTCTATGGGGATGGAGAAAAAAGGAGAAGGGAAGAAAGAAAGGGATAATGACAAACCTTCAACTTTCATCATAGAGAGCCTCTTAGAATAGACATTTGTTCCCAAGTAAACATCACAACCTGATTACACTGTAACTGTTATGCAATATAGCATTCAGCTCTATTTTCCATGCCATCTATCTCTGTATACACAGTCAAACATTGGTTCTCAACATGTCCCATCTCGAACAATTCGGTTCTCGACCAAGCTGTTCACTGAAAAAATGTCTTGGCTATAGAACAAAACTTCAGCTCTCAAGGTGACAACCCTTTCATGCTGATACATCAGCACAACAAAAGCATCTCTCAGGCCACAAGCAAAGGAGAGCAAGTGGGAGTATGAGTCAGTTTACTGCCAAACCTGGAATTGTTAACATCTCAGGAAGTTGTGCTGTGAATATTTTCATTTGTTTTTTTGCTTTGTTGCTGGAGAAATGGACAATGAGCATAATTTTACAACATAAAGCAGCCATGAAGAGTACTGATGTAGCTAAGGGTGTGAAAGTGCTCATGAAACAATGATCACAGGCAACTGAAGAGGTAGAAAAATTGTTGTTGACTTGGATTAAAAAAAAGCAGTTAGCAGGCGATAGCCTTTTGGAGGCACTGATATATGAAAAAGCAAAGATGCATTCTGCCTTCCTTAAAAGACACCCCTAGAATGAGTGCTGAAAGTGATTCATTTAAGGCTAGTAAGAGGTGGTTTGATAAATTTAAGAAAAGAAGTGTTTGTTTATAGATTAAACAGTACATTAGACATGTACTGTATATAAGAAAGGTTAAAAAATCACTTGGGGGTCTGGAATGAACTAGTTCTATTTATATAACAATGGATTAATTCAATTAATAATATACAATGGGAAAATATGATTCAGTTTTCAAACAAAACGCTTCTCAAACAGCCTTCTGAAATGAATTAAGTTTGAGAACCAAGGTTTCACTGTACACCTATTTTCACAGAACCCACCACAACTTAAGAAGGTCAGGAGCACATCATACACTCAAGTTTTATTAAAAGAGATAAATTTCTTTTATTAAAAGAGATAAAATTAAAATACTGGTTGATACACAAATATTAGCTAGAACACTCACATAAAAGAAGGATCATATTATCCATGGACTTGAAAAACAAAGATTGATTATATTAATTCTGATTTTTCTAGCTACAATTTTGGAATAAAGATACCTGGCTTGATGCTGATGACCCCTCTCTACAATATATGTAATTTTATCCATATGTAATTTTAAGGTTAGAGCACCAATTTTTAAAACTGGCAATAACTTAAGATATCATATCTTGATACATATATTTACAAATTAGTAGTCCACAATGCCTATGAAGTTTCACTTTATTAACACAAAGAAAAGGTTAAATACAGAGTAAAGTAAAACAACTATATAGTTTCACAAGGATATCTCTCACTACCACTACAACCTTTTCTTAATGCTTCTAAAAAGCAAAAGCACTGCTGCTCTGAAAAAATGCATTCCTACAAAGTAAAAGATTGAGGAACAGAAATGTAACCAAAACATCCAATATTTCACGCCAGTATGAGAAGTTTAACTACTTATCAATTAGGAGGAAAAAATTTTATATTAATGGCATGTAAAAGTAGATACATCACTAAGAAAAACACTCCAAATTATTATTTCAAAAGAACATAAAGGTGTTGGGTTTTTTTCTCAGCTAACAACAGATCACTGAGAATACTAGATAGTCAAATGAGGCAATATTGAAAGAAAATTCTTAAAATAAATGTGACATTACCTATGAGTACATAAAAAAAGGGAAGAGTTGCCCTGGCTGGTTTGGCTCCACGGTTAAGAGTGTTGGCCCACAGACCAAAGAGTCCAGAGTTTGATTCTGGACAAGGGCACATACCTCAGTTGTGGTTTGGTCCCCGGTCCTCAGGGTCTTACAAGAGGCAATCAATAGGTGTGTCTCTCTCACATCAATGTTTCTTTCCCTTTCTCATCCTCCCTCCCTCACACTATCTGAAAATAAATGGAAAAATATCCTGGAGTGAGGATTTAATTTAAAAAAAAGATGAGTTGTTGGATCATATAAGACATCACTACCAAGCTAATAGTGTAACTACTGTGAACACTTATTAAATATTCTCTGGAATATGCAATGAATATGACTATCATATGGAAAGATTTAAGGTTTCTGTTACTGCAGAAACTAAAGAAATATTTGTTCATTTTACAATAAAAAGATCTTTGCTTCCTTTACTAGTTTTCTTCTTCACCTTCTGATCTAACATTAAATTTCCCAGGGAATCACAATAATAGCCCACAATTGTTATTAACACCTTTTTGGGTATATAAATTTAAGGAAGATGAATTGAGAATTTCTAAATACATTTTAAAAAAAAGGCAGGCTTCCATATATAATTTCTTTATATAAGCAATTGGTGTTATTTTAAACATTTTTACCATAATAACATTTCCTACTCAGACCAGGAAAGGAAACGCTAAGATCCAGCCCAACCTTGGGATTCTAGAATTATATTTGATACAATTTACTTTTTTTAAAAACTGTAATAAGGAAAATAATACCATAAGTAAGGCAGATAAAATATAATTTACTCACCAAAGTGAGGAGTTTCATTTAACTACATATGTAGTTATAAAAATGTATGAAAAATATAAGAAATAAATTTATTATTCCTTTTTTTAAAACTTTTTAAAAATATTTTTTACTGATTTTTAGAGAGGAAGGGAGAAGAAGAGAGAGAGAGAGAAACATCGATGAAAGAGAAACATTGATCAGCTGCCTCCTGCACGCCCCCCACTGAGGATCGAGCCCGCAACCCGGGCCTGTCTGACTGGGAATTGAACCAGTGACCTCATGGTGCACGGGTCGATGCTCAACCACCGAGACACACCAGCTGGCCTTTTTCTCTTCTTTTATCTTTCCAATAACTGCAACATTTATATGAGCATAAATGTCTGAAAATCAAACTACTGCAGTAAATTCTTCATTTGGGAGAAATAAGTGAAATAATTTCAAAATACTTTGCTATTTATTTACTAAATATGCAACTGAGCCCTAAGATGATTTGGTTATATAAATAAATTTGTAAATATTAATTATAATAGTTAGAATAGTAATAATTAAAATTGCCACAAGGTGTATCAGCTAAGATTTCCCTGCCTGAAACAAAATACTAAAGAAAAATCTTTGAAACAAACAAAAAAAAAAATTAGTTTTAAAATTTAGTTATTGGTAAGAATAAATCATAAAACTTCTAGATTTCAATGTCTATATAGTAAACTGAAGTCAGTCAACAAGGAAAAGTAAACGAACAATTGCAAATTATTCTGGAAATTTTAATAAAGAAAAACAACATCTGCTGCAGGCCTAGTAGATGCTAGGAACTATGTACTTCATCTACACAGCTTTCTCAGTTAATCCCTACAACCCTTGATGGTATATATTTTTATATACAGGTTCAATGTGAGCAAATGAAGATGCAGAAGAGTTAGACAATTTGAAGAAGTGAACACAACTAAGTCGCAAAGTGGGAATTCTAATTTTGACTTCAAATTCTATTCCCTGTACTATAAATAGTACTGAGAATAACACATACATATTATTTTGTCCTTGGACTTATCATTATTTATTGCTATAACAAAAATTTACTAGACTTGAAGCAATAAAGTAAATGGAATATGTTGTTGTTTAGTAAGTATGTTAAGGGTTCAGAGATTAGTTACTTCAATTTTACACACTTTTTCTCATCTGACTGACAAATTACTATGGGAAACATAATATTAATAGCAAAAATAAGTCAGTATGTACAAACTGAGAATGTCTCAAATTTTCTTTCTTAGAGAGAAAATTGACAATATTTAAAAATGTATCTTATTATCCTAAATTAATGTGTTAATTTGACAAAATTACAGCTTTAATTCAGGCTGTTATCAGTGTGTTTAAACTCATAAGAATAAGGCAATACTTTAACCAGATACCATATAACATACATAAAACCAAAGTATCTTACCTTTAGAGGCCTGCACACACCCTCAGTGATATGCCCAACAACTTCTTGAATATTTTCTTCAACACCTACAATTAATTATAACACAAATGAAAATTTTTCCATATTACACTTTGCTTCACATACATTCAAAAAACTAACAAACAATAATACATGCGACTAATGGCACTAATAACAAACATTTAAAATAACCTTAATCATATTTTATTAAGTTTAATATCTCTTAGGACATTATTAATTATGTCAGTACTTGAGTTTAGAGCCCCGTTAATTCATTTGAGTAACAAATTGACTAATTTAGTGATTAATAAAGTGAACATGATTTCTTTGTGAAAAAGTAAATATATGAATCACTGGAAAAGTACACTGTAAAATATATTAATTGAAGGAAGTAATGTGAAGATGTATTAGCATTTGTTCTACAAACATCTTATTCTAGGCAGTGAGGCTGAACACATAAACTCAGGGTATAAAGATGGAAACCACACCTTGTAATCTAATGGAAAAGCTGACAGTTACTAAATACCAACTATTTATCAAGCTTTGTACTAAGTACTTGACATTTACCTTATAACCACTCTCATTTTTGCAGATGGTGAAACCGAGGCTTAGAAGAATTAAGCCATTCCCATAGAATAACCTATTTCATCTAACTCCAATATATTTTCTTCCCATGTCTTAACAGTGCCTCTCGTATTAACTTTTCTGAAACATTTCTTAAGAAATACATTCTCTTAAACTGGGTACTTAGGATAGTAGAAAATAAGTTTTAAAAGTGCAGGCTTGCCCGGCCCGTGTGGCTTAGTGGCTGAGCCTCAACCCATGCACCAAGAGGTCGCTGGTCTGATTCCCGGTCAGGGCACATGCCCAGGTTGTAGGCCAAATCCCCAGTAGGGGGCATGCAGGAGGCAGCCAATCAATGTTCTCTCTCATCGATGTTTCTATCTCTCCCTCTCCCTTCCTCTCTCTAAAATCAATAAAGAATTTTTTTTTTTTTAAGTGCAGGCTTTGTGTCAATCTAACAGATATGCTGGTCTAATCTCAATACCACAGAGTTAAAAATGAGGTTAAATCTTGCCACCAACTTGTACACTGGCCTCTTCTGCAGATCATATGCTGAACCAGAATGATGTGGGGGCCAAGCTATGCAAAACAGAAGTGATACCAGTGACAATATTCCTCCTCACTGCCTCTTAGAAATAGAACGTCTTAATTATCCATTAGCCCCCTTCTACAACACTCAACTTAAGGTAGTCACAATAAAGAAGATTAGAAATTCTGTGAACAAAGACATCAGCAATTCAAAAATAGTAATTTTTCTTCCTTGAAATCAAAACCAAAATTTCAAGTACATTTAGTGCACAGGTGATTATTCAAAAACCTTTAAAACTGTCACATGAGAATGAAAAAGGGAGTTGAGTAGTAGTAGGAGTGAAAGAATTAGCAGCTTAATGACCTTAAGCAAGTCACTCAGTCTGTTTGTTCACAGCTAAACTGCCTTTAAAGTGATGTGGCATGGAAATTCTGAGATAATGTATGCTAACGCAATGCCTTAAAAGTGAAGCAAGATAAAAAAAAAAAATAAAAAGTGAAGCAAGGAGTAGGCTTGATATGGAAAAATAATGGTCCACTATAAAAGTGTGAACAGCTGTGTGACTGGATGAAAGCGACAGAGAAGGTTTATTAGCAAAAAAAGAGAAAAACAGGGAGAGGAAAATTAATTAGGATGCTTAATGTACCTTGCAGGTATGTAGTTTATCTCCATGAAGAAGTTATCAGTAAGTACAGAAATAGAGAAGTCTTGGGTTATTTTATATATTTAGGCATTAGCAGTATCAACTGGAGGACCCACCTGGTGTAGTTACACGCTTTAAGAGAGCTTCAAGGTGTTCTTTTTCAGAAGCAGTAGCTTGATGGAGCCAAGCCAACATATCTCCTACATATCTAATGAAAAAAAACTAAATATTAGTAAAGATTTCTTTCAGAAAAACATCAAATACTCCAATATTGCCAGATTACTATACCTTAAAGGATCATGGGAGTGCATTTCAATGGGTCTAGGTGTACCTCCTGGGCCCCCTCTTGTAAGAGCATCAATAAATCCACGGACAACTGTACTTCTTCTGGCTGTTCCAAATTCATCTAAGGTATACCTAGAAGAAACAAGTAAGATAAAAAATAGTTGTTTTTCTTCCTAATGGTTATATGCAATTTCTAAGGTAAGCAAGACATCTATAAAGCATCTTTACACAACCCTCTCAAGCAATACTGTTTTTAAACAACAAAACTATAGGAAAAAAGTTATCACAATGAAAAGTCAACCTAAAAGTACATATTTTCACTTCTCTTAAGAAAGAATGTTGGGATCTGAGATCAATCACAGGGGCAGTGGCAATTTAAAAAAAAAAGCAGTGGAACCTTGGTGTGGTTCAGTTGGTTGGGTGTCATCCCATGCAAGGAAGGGTTGCTGGTTGGGTTTCGGGCTCGATCCCTGGAGGCAGTCGATCAATGTTTCACTCTCACATCAATGTTTCTCTCTCCCTCTCCCTTTCTCTTCCTCTCTTTAAAAATCAATAAAAATATTTTTAAAAAGCAAAAAGAGCAGTGGATTGGGTAAAAGTAAAAATCAAGGTTAAGGTGGAAATCTTGGACTATTCAGGTTTCATTATCCTCCTAGTCCAAAAGCATGATGCTCCACTGTTCACATAAGGCCATGTTATCTAATTCTCAGGGCCAATCACAACACTGCAATCTAAAAATCAGGCCCTTTCCTTCTACATTAAAAAAACTCTTCTTGCCCTGGCCGGTTTGGCTCAGCGGTTAGAGCATCGGCCTGCGGTCCAGAGAGACCCGGGTTCGGTTCCCGCTAAGGGCATGTACCTCGGTTGCAGTTTGTCCCTGGCCCTGGTTGGTCATGCGGGAGGCAGCCACTAGATGTGTCCCTTTCACGTCGATGTTTCTCTCTCTCTCTCTCTCTTCCTCTCTCTCCCTCCCACTCTATCTGAACAAAAAATGGAAAAATGTCCTCGGGTGAGGATAAAAAAAAACCAACAACTCTTCTTTACACATATTATCACAACTTACAACCAAAATTTTCCCAAAATATACTATCCACATTTAAAAGCTTATTTTGATTCCAATACTAGAAAATATGTTTCTTAACTTTACTGACCACCTTGGCATACACAGCAAATACATTTCTTTTATGTATATTTACACGTCATCAATTGTAGTTGAAAAGGGGGGGGGGAAGGCTAAGTTGACGGAATTTTTAGAGAAGAAAAACTATGAACCAGAAGATCAAACAATTTGGGATGAAATTACAGGATAGCTCGGAGGTGCCACAGGTGCCTATTGCTTTGACTAAAATCACCCTTTGTTTCCCATTATCACCACCATTCCTTCTACCCGTCACCCAATCAAAACTTCTTTCTATTTTAAAAGTATACAGGTAAACAAAGATTTTTTTCATAGTCTAACAGCAGCAGATTCTAGATCCATTAACTTATAAATCCCTAAACAGCATTCTAATAGACTAAATATTAGGAATTATTTTATTACTGTACATATAAAATAAAGTTACCAGAATTTCTCAAAGGTTTCCAAGAATTAATTTCTTAAGCTATACTGCTTCCCTGCTTCCTTAGATATGCTACTGATTTAATAAAATGCATTTTTTATAACACAAGCTGGAAGAGAAATATTTTTAAATAAAAGTGAGAGCATAATGAAGTGGTCAATAACTAATTTTTTAGGAATCTGAAAAATTTTATTTTTTATTTTTTAAATATGTTTTCATTGGTTTTGTTTTCTGGGGTTTTTTTTTAGAGAGAGGAAGGAAAACAGAGAGAGAGAAACATCAATCAGCTGCCTCCTGCACGCTCCCTAGTGGGGATCGGAGCCCACAACCTGGGGCATGTGCCCTGACCAGGAATCAAACAGGCAATCTCTTGGTGCATGGGGTGACGCTCAACCACTGAGCCACTTCGGCCAGGCTGAACCTTTTAAAAAAACCATTCAGTAGTAACCAGATCATGGTTCTTTGTATGTGTTGGCTTTCAGTTAAATGGAAATGATTTTGCAATTCTCTGCAGTGACAAACTAGCAATATGTCAAGATGAAAACAATATCAAGCTAAGTTTTGTTATACTATACAACTGTCTTGAATTCACTTTCTATTTTTTAAAACAAATTAGAACCAAAATGCTTACTTCTATTTTTTCCCTCATGCTCTTAAATTCTAAATGTTTTAGTGTAAAAACTGCATTCCTCTAAATAATCACCAATTCTATGAAATGATTTTTTATCAAATGACTAACTTCCAACTTTTTAAATACTTGAAACTAATCCTCACTCTCAGGGCCCAACAGACAACAATAAGTAGAAACAATGTAACTTCTGTTTCTAGGATTGTTCACTACGGCCAAAAGTTATATTAGAAACCACTGGCATTTTAAAAGCAGGGGGGAGTAATTATCAAACCTCACAAACAATGGAATTTAATCTGTATAATATAATGAAATATCAATAAATTAATATGAATGTTAACCCTACTGCAAAAACAAATATAACTTGAAGCAAGAATAATGTAGGCTACAATAAATCTTCAATGATATCTGTAGACATGAAACATCTCTTCCCAGAGATAGAAAACTTCTTTGACCAAAAACAGATCTTTTCCAACAAAGGTCAAAAATTCAAAATGCACATTTACAAAGGTGAATACAAAATTATGTAAATATTGTAAAATGCCTCTAGTAAAATTAAAAATTAAAATCCCCAGTTTTTATTATATCTAGCTATAGTAAAAAAAAAAAAAAAAAAAAAAAAAGAAAGAAAAGAAAAGAAAAAAGAAAGAAAAATGCTGGTCTTAAAGCAAATTAAGATGAAAAATTGCCCTGGCCAGTTTGGCTCAGCAGTAGAGCACTGGCCCACGTACCAAATAGAACCGGGTTCGAATCCAGCCAAGGGCACGTATCTCGGTTGCGGTTCATCCCCAGCCCTGGTCAGGGTCGTGCAGGAGGCAACCAGTCTATGTGTTCCGCTCACGTAAATGCTTCTCTCTCTCTCCCTTTTTCTCCCTCTCTCTCTACCTGAAGATAAACAGAAAAATACCCTCAGGTGAGGATTTAAAATAAATAAAAGATTAAAAATTTTGGTCAATAGCAAATTAAAAGATAAAAAACAGTGTAAAAGCCTCTCTAAGAAATGCAACAAATACACAAAGAATGAAGAAAAATCAGTATTGTGCCTATTACATTCTTTATATTTGTATTCTGAAGGTTTACCAAAGGAAAAAAGACATCAATTTTTTTCATTTCAAATGTAATAAATTTCATTTTAAAGAAATTTCTATACTTGATTTATCAAAAGTTAGAATACATCAGCATTTCAGTTACATACTACTAACAAAAACTGAGTATGGCAACTTTCCCCAAGGACTTTAATAAGTGACATTTTTCTTATATATGATACCTACACATTTGAGACACAATAATGAAGAATAAAGCTAATATACATTACTTAAATAAAGATCATATAATGCCATCTGGTGGTTAACATGGTACATTAAGTTTTTGCTAAATCTAAAGAATCCACCTCCTTGAAAATATGATTACTGGGCACAGACAATAGTGTGGTGAAGGTAGTGGGGGGGGCCAGGGGCGGGACTGGGGAAGAAAGGGTTAATGGTGGAAAAAGTAGGGGACAGCTGTAATACTTTCAACAATAAAGAAAAATTTTAAAAAAAAGTAAAAAATATATATATATGAATACTTGATGAAAGGCCAATTTTCTCTTTTTTAGCATTCATCTTATTATAATCAACTGGTTTTAAAATCCTCCTTTCCTATTCATTTTCCAATATTTCATATGTACTATTGCCTCCCTATTCCCTGGCATGTGCCCTTCAGAGATAAATCATCTTTCCTCTAGATTACAGTTCTATTCTTTATCTTTCAAGCTTTTGCCTGGCTGTCATGTAGACCCCAAATACACTCCTATTTAGTTGATGACTTTCCAGTTTATCTCTTTTCAAAATAAAAATAATAGCTAATATTTAGTGAAGACCAAAGTATTATGCTAAACACCTTATGTGGAAAAGCTAATTTAATCTTCACAAGAACACTGTAAGATAGGTATTATTTTTATCCTCATTTTACAGCTAAGGAAACAGAAGCTTTTATTTAATATTTATTTATTTATTTATTTATTTATTTATTTTTATCCTCACCCGAGGACATTTTTTCATTTTCTGTTCAGATAGAGTGGGAGGGAGAGAGAGAGAGAGAAACATCGACGTGAAAGGGACACATCGAGTGGCTGCCACCCGCACGACCAACCAGGGCCGGGGACAAACTGCAACCGAGGTACATGCCCTTAGCGGGAACCAAACCCGGGTCTCTCTGGACCGCAGGTCAACGCTCTAACCGCTGAGCCAAACCGGCCAGGGCGGAAACAGAAGCTTTTATAAAGGTGCAGAGTCTTGTCAAAAAATCTAACTTAGAGCACACCTTCTAAGCCATTATGCAGTATTGCTCCTTTCCAAGTATTGATCAAAAATCAAAATTTAGTGGAAATATATTTACATGGCAGAAGTCAGTTGACCTTTCCAAATGTCCAAAACAAACTATGGCATTTAAAAAAAATAACTTTGTGAACAAATATGAATCTGTGGACAATGTAACACTTGTTGAAATCAAACACCAAAATGTTTTAGTACTAAATTACTCTTATAACCAAACACCAGTACCATAAAGTGAAGAGGCTACGAAACAAATGTCAAAGTAGATATAATCTGCAGAGCTTGTGACCCACAGTGAACATTAGCTGATCATACGTACATGCACAAGATTTAGGGCTATTATGATCCAGCTCTTATTACTAATGCAATAGCCAGGGCAAGCTTTTGCAATTATTGCTCAAAGTTGCACGTTCTTTCTCAATCCACATCTTGGCCACTGCTGTTCTCTCAACCTAGGATGTTCTCTCCTCCCATTCTTCCTGGAAAATGACTATTCAACCTTCAGAACTCACTTTACCTTCTTCCCACAGAAAACGTTCCCTCATGTTCATCCCTGTTCCCTACCACAGAATACTTGAGTCACATAGCACCTGAGATATCACCTCTATAATAGCAACTAATATATTCATTAAAATGGATGTGTTCACATCTGGATTCATAAAGGAAAGCAGTATTTTACTAATGTTGTGTCTCTAGCATTTATAACTCTGCTTAACACAAAAGTTAATAAAAGGAACCAGGATGGTATTTTTACACAGCTGTCCCAGTATTTGTGTTCTAGAATATTATTACAGGCTAAGTAATGTTCCCATCAGAAAGCAGAATAATGGGAAAATCTTGTAAAAAATATTACTAGCATCTGAAAGGCATGATTCAGAACAAGATTCAATGTCTATGTACAAGTCCACTGCTTTTCTGTTTCCTGAATGATAACTCTTCACTTGGTCTCCCTATTTTCATATTATTCCAAGCATTAAAAATAAAAAGTATTTCCTTTTATTTTAAATGAGAAATAAAATAATAAAATTAAAATGTAGAATAAAAAATATATAAACAAGTTAATAACGTATAAGTTTTTCTCCAAAGCATAACTTAGAGGAACAAAGACCTGGACCCTTTCTTTTATTGAATCCCATTAATAGAATTTAATTTTTTTTTTCCCCATTACTCAGTCTTCTATTTGACCTCCTTCTCTCCAGGGTTGTGTTGCTACAGGTGTCTTACATACAATTCCAAGGTAGTTAATAAAGTGACAGATTGGGGAAAAGCCCCTTAACCTAAGTGGTAGCCTAGATACAGGGACACCTGGGTTTTCCCCTCCATATTGCATTCTCTAGCATATAATATGCAAATAAAGTGATGCTAGCATTGATATCCTCATAATATGAGATGAAAATATCATTGTAAGTTATAAATATCACTCAAACTACTGTATTTAATACCAAAGTTAATGTACATTATCAAAATAAAAGTAGGGTTTTTTTTTCAATTAGGAAAAAGTTACCAACTTATATAAGACAGGTCTATCCTGCAGGGCTTCCATTGCCTGAGTTAATACTGGAGATATGTCACATGAGTCTTGTGTCAATGTTCTGCATTCACCTAAAAAATAATTAATATGATAATCTTTGTTAAAGTTCTAGGTTTTTATGACCATTGTACAACCATAGTCTAAATTATATGGCAAATATCACATTTAAAAAATATTTAGAAAAACCTAGAGAATATGCATATCAAGACCTGGTTTATGCTGTCAACCAAACTAAAAATTTAAGCTTAATTATTTATATAACTTTAAATGACCACATATGCTGTCTGGTACACCCCAAACTCCTATTTCATTATTATTAAAAAAATCTACATTTTTAAGAAAAAAATAATGAATGAAAAAATATTTGCTGAAAAACTGCTATACACATGGTAATGTTCGAGGCAGAAGGGAAAGAGTATTAAAAATATATTACCAGTTGCTTCCCTTGGGAGTAATCTTTAAGCAGTATACTTAAAATGTTTATATGGATAACTAATATAAAATAATAAGATTATAATTTTTAAAGTTTAGATTTTAAACTTTTAAAAATCCCTACACCAAATTATCTTTATTTTACTATTCTAATCTTATCCATAAAATACTTCTTAAGAGTCCACTATGTTTAAAGATCTCCGAACTTGTTCAAGGCCCGGCCAGTGTGGCTCAGTGGTTGAGCATGGACCCATGCACCAAGAGGTCACCGGTTCAATTCCTGGTCAGGGCATATGCCCAGGTTGTGGGCCAAATCCCCAGTGGAGGAAATGCAGGAGGTGGCCAATCAATGTTCTCTCTCATCGATGTTTCTATCTCTCTCTCCCTCTCCCTTCCTCTCTCTCTGAAATCAATAAACATAAAATATTTTTTTCTTAAATTCCCAACCTTTGATGAGGACCTCACACTAGAACTATATTTTCAGCATGCACATATATTTTCATACATATGCATGTTTAAAAATGGAGACATCTTAAAGTTCCTAGGAGTCAAAGGCCCACAGTTTGGAACTACTATGTTAGATGTCATGAGAGCACAAAGAAATTTGAGGCAATGTCCTTGCCTTTGAGAAAGAAATCTAACTGGAAAGCAAAAATATACATATACAAAAAGGAATAACAGAATAGTAAATTAATGAATGCCAAGCCCTGGCCAGTTTGGCTCAGCGGTTAGAGCATCAGCCCGCAGACCAGAGAGTCTCGGGTCTGGTTCACGCTAAGGGCACATACCTCGGTTGCAGTTTGTCCCCAGCCCTGGTTGGGGTCATATGGGTGGCAACCACTCAATGTGTCTCCCTCACATCGATGTTTCTCTCTGTCTGTTCCTCCCTTTCTCCCTCCCGCTCTATCTGAAGATAGATGCAAAAATGTCCTTGGGTGAGGATTAAAAAAAATTTAAATTATTGAATGCCAAATAAATATTTCTAACAGTTAAGTGTTCAAAGGTGGGGAAAAGTCATTGTGACTAAATGGAGCCATGGAGAGTTCCAGGAAGATATAGAATCTAAGCTCAGCTTTGAAGATTGAGGTAGGACTTATATATAATGAGAGAAGGAGACAACACTCCAA
Source organism: Tadarida brasiliensis (assembly GCA_030848825.1). NCBI lineage: Eukaryota > Metazoa > Chordata > Mammalia > Chiroptera > Molossidae > Tadarida > Tadarida brasiliensis. The sequence continues at coordinate 93,702,109 of CM061266.1, forward strand.
ACAGGAGTAAACAGTGCAAACCAGAGAGGTAGAAAAAGAAACATGTTTTGGAGGTAAAGAGTAAATCATCTGAACCAGATAAACAGGTTTTCACAGTACAGTACAGGTGTTGCCGGTTAAAGGGATTTAATTCCAACTCCTTCCAGTAGTCAGTTGGCAACACCTACTGTGCTCCTATTCCATTCTTACTCTTAACTATTTTCTTTGGTTTTAACAGGAAATTTTGAGAATGTATTGAAACATTTTAAAACAAAACTAAAGCAAATAAACCATTTGTGGTAGGCAAAATAATGGTCCTCCAAAGTTCCCTATTTCCTAGAAGCTGTGAATTGCGTTACCTTACATAGCAAAGATACTTTGCAGATAGAATTAAGGTGATAGACCTTAAAGAAGGGCAATTTCCCCAGATTACCTAAGTGGGTCCAAGGTAATCACATAGGACTTAAAGTGGACAAGGTTGGCAGAAGAATTAGTCAGAGATATAGATAGAAGAAGAGTCAGGAGATATTCAAAGTGAGAGAGTGACTCAATCCTCCAGTGCTGGCTTTAAAGATGAAGAGGCCACAAGCCAAAGAACGCAAGCAGCTTCTAAAAACTGGGAAAAGCCCTCAGTGAAAGCCAGCAAGGAAACTTAAACCTCAGTCCAACAGACACAAGGAACTAAATTATGCCAACAAACTGAGTAAGTGTGGAAACAGATTACTCCTTATAGTCTCCAGAAATGAATAGAGCTCTGCCAACACAAGATAATAAATCTGTGTTGTTTTAAAGCCATTAAACTTGTGGCATTTGTTACAGCAAAAATACAAAATTATTTTACCATTTATAATAAAGTTATGTAAATAACAAGAAATGTCTAATCAACTTTAAAATAATATAATCTAGTTCAGATAAAATAATCTAATCTAGATTATGTAGAATAATCTAACTAGGTAACATACTCTACATTTACTTTATTTTTTAATTTCCATTCTTAATCAACATATTGCTTGACTGATGTTAGATGTTCACAATACAAAGAAAATGTTCAAATGTAAAGTTTATTTTTCTTTTAAAATATATTTCTTGATAACTAAAATCAAAATATTATATCAAATAAAGACCAAGTGAGAAAAAAATATTCTAACACTGATATTCACAAACCCAGACCACATGAAAGAAATCACTTACTTTGAGCCCATCGATAAAGCCTTTCATAAGCTGTTTCTTGAAGCAAGGCCATCTGTTCCATAATTTCTAAACTGAGAGAAATTAAAAATTTATTATAATTTAAGCTAACAGCCAACAGCTACATCTAAGCACCTAATTATTTTGTTTAATTACAGAATGATGTGATTATATCATGTTAGCTTTTTATCATTTTATGGAATGATTTTTCAATATTTTTATAATTAAACAAATGTGAAATTTTATTACCATCACTTAGTTATCCAATTGCTGTTTTACTCTAAACACATCAGGATATTACTCCCTCCTTATTCAAAGACACATAAAGATTAAACTTTTCCAAAAAAAAAACTAAAATGTTTTCTTAATTTTGGAAATATATGAAGCAATGCAATTATGAACTGAAAAGGTTACTCACCCTGCTGTTTGTTGGTTTGTACGCAAGAGAACTTTAACATCATTATGAATCTGTTTTACTCTTGCCAATCCCTTGAAAAAAGCCTTTAAAATTAAGAATGCAACTTTAAAATGTCCATGTTAAAAGGGGGCATTTTAATACTTTCAACAATAAAATAAATCAATAAATCAATAAAATGTCCATGTTTTCAGGTAAAATTTCATTACTCTAAAACGAAATATCACTACAAAGGAAAAACAAATACATTCACCTACTCTGATCCTTTCTATGCTGATCTCAACTTTCTCTAAATTTTTATGTAAAATATAATATATTTATTCAAATTTTAAAACATATTAATTCAACGTCTACTGTATGCCAAATTGTGTGCTTGCTGCCAGGGATGAAAAATTTATAAAGACAAAAATCCGTGTCCTTAGGAAGTGCATAGTCTAGTGAGAGAGAAATGCAAACCTAAAGATTACTACATAAAGAAAAATGTGCTATGTATTATACATCTTGTGACTTAATTAAGCATGGCTTTCTTATCACTAAAGATAATGTTTTATATATCTTTTATATACCTGTTCTTGCCCCCAGTTCAAGAGTAGACTGCAAAGCTGGATGCGCAAAAGATGCTCATTAAATATATAAGAGCTGACAGATGCTGAACTCCAAGATATTTTTACCTTAGAAAAACATACTGGAGCCTTAGTTTACAGATAGCCAAAGAGTGTTTAAATAAGAAATAATGAATGTGTTATTTTTCTTTGATGAATATAATTTAAATAAAAAACATCTCCTCTAATACAGTTTACTATTTCTCGCAAGTGGAGAAAAGGTGGTATGTCAAACATTTGAAATGTGCCAAGTTCCTTAAACTACAAGGGCAGTAAATACTGATAAGTACTATGTCCCTACACGCAGGTAACTGGTTACATTCCAGCCTAGACTGTAAGATAACAGTGACATCTATCAAGAGCCACGCAGTGAGACTCCACCCCCACTTTAAGAACTCTTCCTGCCCTCAGACCCCAGAATAAGGACAGCAAGTGTAGATTTATAGCTCCTCCCAGCTAGGAGAATGAAAGATTCCATTCTGGAAAAACTGAATGTCTTTCAAGTAAAAAAAAAGAAAGAAAACTTTTCCCTGTTGTTTAGCATTTTGAGAGGTTTTATAGTTCTATGTCAGTTTGGAAAGAATGACAAAAGTTAAAAAAATAATTAGATTAAAAACAAGGAATTTCCAATTACAGAAAAGACAGAATGTTGTAAAATGAAGAACATGTTATCACTGTAATGTCATTGTACTAAAAACAGAAAATGCCATGTCACTGTACTGTGAGGTATGAAGGAAAGAGAATGTGTACGTGTGTAGGAGGAGGGGGCTGGGGGAAGAAGTTAAATCCTCATATTTCATGTTAGGAAATCAATAAAAAATAGTTAACATAGATAATTAAAACATACTATTTAAATGGAAGAACATATAGTTTATTCTTTATAATTGATCTAATATCCTCTACAGCCCCCATTCCCAGGATAACAGGAGGAGAAAAGCACTAAATTTAGTACAAATAGCTAATAGTAATCTTTAAATGTGTTTGCTTGGGTAACTTACTGCCTTTTCCATTCCCACTACATTAAAAGCATATTCTTTTTAACTATTGCTCTAGAATATAGAATTTACAAAAACAGCAATTAACAGGTTTGAAGTGGTTGATAAAGGTTGATGGGGAGGAGTGGAAGAGGTGATGTAGGTCTTCTTTATAAGCCTTGTACTCTGACTTCTTAAAAAGAGTACATGTATTGCTTTGAAAAAAATAAAAAAATAATAATAATTTAAAATATGAATCTTAATTTCCAAATTTAAAAATATTTTCAAATCAAATGTAAAATCTTCTCTGTAACATCTGTAACTGCTATACTTTAAATGAGTATAACAAAAGCAAAATACCTCAGTAATAGGTCCTTCTCTTGTACCTCGGAGAACACTCATTTCATCAGAAGTTAGCTGGAACTTGGATAAGAAAGCATCAGCAACTTGTGCTCTTATTTCTAGTCTTTGACTATAATAATAATAAAAACAAGCAATAAAAATCAAGTACACTGTGCATCTGCATAGCTTTAAAACAAATTATGTCTCTGACATACTAACTTTTAAAAATAAAGGTGTGAAAGAATCTCAACATTTTCGAAAGTCTCATTTCTGCCTCAAATACTGGAAGCTCATCAGGTATGCAGGTGGTAAAATTGGCTGATATTCTACCTCAACTACATGCACACCGTAAAAGGAGTTAACAATTATGGAGAGAAAAAAAAAAAGTTCACAATCAGTCCCTACAAGTTCTCAGCCACTTACAGGTACTTGCATAGTTCACCTTGTAATAATAAGGTTATCTTGCAGGAGAGAAATATACCCATTTTCAACTATTTTCTTCTCAGGCCTTTGAAGTTTTCACATGAAGTACAAAGCAACCAAAAATCAGGTCTATTGGGTTTTTTTTGTTTTTCATTTTAAGTTAGAGATAGAAGTCAAGAACTCATTTACTAATTCCTTATAAATCTATATAGTCACTTCTCACTTTTGCCTTCCCAGCTTTTTCTGCATACTATAGTAATAAATCTTTCAAAACATATTAACTGAGTGCAACCTATTTAGAGTAGTTGAAAATTAGGAAAAGGCATGCTCTAGTTTGGAATGCAACCTGTAAGGACCTGAAGGACTGAGCAGAGTGACCATCTAAAGGCAAGTTAGAAATACAAACTACCTGAGCAGAATCTCAACATTCCTGGCTTCTATATCTTAGCTTTGAAGATATAAATAAATAAAATTATAAGTGTTTCACTGGTAGTATTCACAAGGCAATAATATTCTATAATCTAATAATACCCAAAGAAGACTGAACAAAGATAAATATTAACACTATTTGAATAGACAATACAATGTATATGTTGTCTTTTTGTTTGTACTCTTGGGTTGTGAGGTTTTAAATTCACAGAGGCAAATGCTCTTGCTGAATAACACAAAGAGCTAAAAAGGAAAATTCCTCCAGGTGGCAGTAATGTTCTGCTTATAGCAAATGATAACATCAATCACTTAATTAAATCTATAGATTTAAATGGCACGTGCCTTAATCATCGTATTAATAGCTATGAAAATTTACCTTGACAGGTTCTGTTTAATACAATTTTAAAAATTGTTTTTATTTCACATTAATAAAATAACTGCATTTTTTTGGTCAAATAAATAGGGAATTCTCTTTAACCATCACTTCATGGCCAATCCAGGAAGGAGCAAATGAGAGCAGGTTTGAGCACATCCAGGGGGCATATTGCCAACCAGGCATGAAGCTTAAAGGGAGGAGGGCAGGCTGAGGGGCTGACAATGGGTCATGGTCAGCACACACCCAGGCCAGGTCCCAGGAGTCAGGGGCCTTTGTTCAGCCCACCTCAAATAGCATGCTGGGATGGACAAGTGTTCTTCAGTAACAGAGAAAGAGAAAAGGCAATGGGAAACAAATTCCAGAAGTATTAGCAGGGCAGTAGAAGTTTCCCTCCCAGAGTCTCAGCAGCCTGTCCCTGATGCCACTCACCCCCTGGAAGCTCATGTTAAAGCTCCAAAAGTCTCACAGCAGTGGCAAAAGAATGACCAAGGTCAAGGCAGGGAAAACAGGTGTGACTGGGGCAGAAGGTTGGCTGGGAAGGAAACATAGACTGACAGCCAGGGGAAGATGGCCTCCACAGCAAGTCACAGACCAACCAGAGTGCAGGGAATGTGAGCAGGGCTGATGGGGTCCTCTGGAGGACCTGAGGCTGAGGATAAAGTGGCTACAAAAAAGAGAGCTGGAATGCGGCGGAGGAGGAGGCCAGAGAGTCCCTCCTTGGGTAGAAGCTACTAAAGCATGACATGAATTTGGTGGTAGGGGGCGGGCTGCCCTGGCTCCCAAGGAAAGCCCCAGAGATGCTGAGAGGGAAGTACACTGAGCACGTGTGAGCTCTGGGCTAGTATGAGAAGCTGGAGGCACAGGTCTGAGTTAAGGGGCCCTTCCCTTCCATCCTGGTGTTTTGCCATCAGACCTGGAAGAACAAGGCCCCCTATTACCACCCACCCCAGACTCAGGCCCTAGGGGAGGGGAAGGAAAGAGGGAGAGGCAGGAGGCAAAGGGTGAGGGGTTTACTAGATCTTATCTTCCCAGGGCGGAGGGGGGTTTGGGCAAGGGGGTAGTAGGGAAGTGACAGAGGCTGGTTCATGGTCATGTAGAGGTTGTGTGGATTGCCTGGGTTGTAATAGGCTCTGGCAGCTGTTTCTGCAGCCTTGGCTTCAGCTGCAGGAGTGGAGGGGACATCAGGGCCACTGACCAGTGGTTCTGCGGGCCCAGGGTAGGGCAGTGGTGGGGGCAGCACATATTCCATGGCCCCGTTCATTATGGGAGGTCCTAGATAGAACTCAGGTGCAGGTGGTGGGTAAGGGTAGCCAGGAGGGCAGAGGCACATTCCACTGGCGACTGGCAGGGGAAAGACATAGACCCCTCTGGACAGGTAGGAGTACCCATAGGTTCCCATGGGGGCTTAGCCTCTGGAGGTTAAGATGCACCTGTAGCAGTTTAATACTCTTAGATAAAGCTCCAATAATTATCATACAGGATTTAAAATAATTATAAAACTTCATAAACTTATTTGAGACCGTACAAATTAACCATTTCAACTAAATCCTCTTTGGAGCTTCTTTTGAATCTTTAGAGTCTTTGTTAGGCACAAAGAAAAATTAATCTCTTTATAGTGTCATTTTTTTTTACCAAATCAAGTATTACCTATTTTGATCATATCCCCCTAATCATTAAAGTTCATTCAAAATAATATGGTTGACTGTATTTAAAATTGATTCAAAAAGTAAAAACTTTGAACCATAGGTTCTAAATCTGCAGAAGATTTGGTCCAAAAATATGTTTAACAATGGCCACACTGCTAAAGCAAGGGTTTGGTACCTCAAGATGACAACTTTTAAAGTAGTGATGGAATAAATTCTAATAATAAAATCATACTACTCTTTAGTTTTACCATATAAATTTCTACCATTCTGGCAGAAAGTTATTGTTAGATGGTCCAATGATTTGGTTGATTTGGTTTGGGAGTATCTGTACAATCTAATAGCGTTAGCAGAGACCTAAATATGTAAAGGCCCTAAGCTGGGGTCTGGTGTGACAAAAAGTACATATGATGCACACTTTGTCCTCATCTTCATCATAACTGAAGTATGGTAACTTTTGGAAGGTTTTTAATATCTAAATAAATATTATATAAAATGTTAACATAAAACATATAAATAGTTATTATAAATAACTTCTAGAGTATCTGAGATGTGTTCATGTAATCACTGCATACTATGTTATATAATATATAAATAAAAATGACAAATATAAAAAATGGCAAATATATACTATGGAATTGAAGCAGATAAAAACATTGAAAATAACTATGTGCTAACAAAATGATCCATAAGGTATTTTACAGGTACAAAACATAAGTCATAAAAAAATGTTACAGCAACCCCCATTTACTTAAATAAAAACTATACACACACATACATGACTTTTTAGGACATGTATTCATATACTGCCTGAATATTTAAAATAAACAGACTATTTAATCTTTATAATAATTTCTTCAAATCATTCCAGAACATGACTTATGAGTATTGTAGTGCTGTTTTTCTCCCCTGAAAATATGCCTCTGTAATATTTAAACGCTACCTTCTAGGCTTACCTCCACCAAATAACTTCAAAATAATAAGAAAAAGGCTAACAGGAAAAAAAATGGGCATAAGATATATTGAAAACAAAAAAGTGTAGAAATATAAATGGCAAAACAAAATGAAAAAAAAAGGTTGATTCACCAATATTCAATGAAATGTAAATTAAAAGTGTGACACTATTTTCCATTTATAAAATTGTCAAAGTTTTTAATGACAATACCTACTACTGACAAGGGTTTAATAAAAGAAATAGTCTCATGTATTGCTGATGGAAGTATAAATGGTATATAACCCTTTTGGAGAGAAATTTAGGAATATACATCAGTGTTTTTTTTAAGTTTCTACCATTTGATTCATTAATAATATAGGAATATATCCTATATCCTAAGGAAATAATCTGAAATGCATATAATGATTTAAAAGCATTTACCAAACCATTATTTTTAGTAATGAAAAGATAAATATTCAATAACTTAAGAATACTTACACATGTTGGTTTGTTCACAAGACAAATAATGCCACCATTAAAAAAAACAGGTTTTCAAAATAAAAGATATAGGAAAATGCACATAAAATGCTAAGTGAATAAAGTAAAATATAACTACATACTCACTCCAGGAGGAAATACACCAAAATGTTAATAGTGGCTATGTCTGAGTGGTGAAGTTACATCTCATTTTAATTTTCTTCTCTAAATTTTACACATGTAAATGAGAGGAAGAAAAGAGGTCTGATGCTCCCCTGCTTCAGACATATGCTTCTGTAATATATTTTTATATGAATATTTGTGCAAAAGCAACAGTTTTATATTTCTGTTACCAATTAAAAACCTTAAAATAGTTTAAATAAATAACAATTAAAACTACTAAAAAATTAAATAAGAAATAAAGAGATAGAATGAGAAAGTAAATAACGTAGCTGATGAAAGCTACTGCAACTAAGTGCGAAATAGGCTAAGCTTCCTAGCCAGCACAGCCAATGTAGAAGCAAGATGAGCTGCACAGCTTTCTTTGCTTAACAAAAAGGGGCGAGGGATGGAGAAGTAATGTTCCCTGATGTATGTCAGGCAGTGTTCTGCATCAATATAAATCATTTAATCATCACATAAATATTATTTTCTTTTATCAGATGTAGAAACTGAGGCTATGGGAGATTAAGAAATAACTTGTACAAAATTTAAAATCTAATGAGATCAGCCCTGGCCGGTTTGGCTCAGCGGTTAGAGCATTGGCCTGCGATCCAGAGAGACCCAGGGGCATGTACCTCGGTTGCAATTTGTCTCCGGCCCTGGTTGCTTGTGCGGGAGGCAGCCACTCGATGTGTTCCTTTCACGTTGATGTTTCTCTCTCTCTCTCTCTCTCTCTCTCTCTCTCTCTCTCTCTCTCTTTTTCTCTCTCCCCCCCACTCTATCTGAACAAAAAATGGAAAAATGTCCTCAGGTGAGGATAAAAAAATAAAAAAAAAATCTAATGAGATCGTACCCAAGATTTAGATTAGAATTCCGTTTTTTGTCTTCAAAGCCTACATTCTTTCCACATTAACATATTATACCTCAAAAAGAAACAAACATTCACCAGAGGTTATTTTTCTGAGTCCAGACAGAAATTTGGCTGGTGGGACTTTATAAGAGATAAAAAAAATATATAATGAATAGTGATTTCAATAGTTATTAAAAAAGATGGAAGTATGATCATGTAGATTTAGCCTTTCTAGATCATCAGTGAAAAACATCTTCTATCAACCAAATACTAAGGAGAAATGTTAAGCTGCAGCTCTCTGAAGACAATTCCACATCAAACTTGACCTATTAGAGCATCAGCTGTCACAATGACTAACCTTCAGTTGGAAAAATACTCATATCCTGTATACATCTGTCTGAATGAGAATAACGTGTTATCCAAATAAGCCCATCGAATTTCTATTTCTAAAGCTAATTGCTTAACAAATTTTCTTGTAAAAAAGAAAACTGAAAAAGCTATTTAAAAATTGAAAAAGAGCCCTGGCAAGCATGCTCAGTGGTTACAGTGTTGGCCCTTGCACCAAAGGGTCACGAGTTCGAGTTCTAATCAAGGTCTCTAGAAATCAATGGAAAAAATATCCTCAGATGAAGATTTTTTTAAAAAAAGAAGAAAAATGTCCAGCTCCCAGCAATCTGTGTCATAATTCCTGCTATGTAATTTCCCTACATTCATACAAATGCCCACTTGGCACAACACATCTATAGCTCTCGGGACACTAGAATGTCACAAACTTTCACTTGCCAAAAGCATACCAGATCAAAACACTTTGATTCGCTTACTAAAATAATGAACATAACCTTAAATAGTTTTGAGAAAATATGAATAGAAGCACAATGTTCTAATATTGCCTCCTGTAGACATTAATCGGAATCCCATATATGTTACAAGCTCCAATAATGCTTATTTTTCAGTTTTTATTTTATGTTCCTTTCCTGACATTAGAATAGTGGCATTCTATATCCATGCACTCAAAAATTTTTTATTGAATCGACATGTTAGGCACTGGAGACACAAGGAGAATAAGAAATTGTCACTGTTCTCAAGGAGCTCACAGTGCACTAGGAAAAGAGAGACAAACCAACAGTAAGTTACGAGAGAGTCTAATACACACTACAATACATGCATCCATATTGTACTCACCTTCATTCACACACTGATTCGATCAACAAATATTAGTATGCCTATTTGTAAACTACTCCAAGAATAATTTATACAATTAACTCTTGAATATACCAGAGAAAATTAATCATAATTAAAACAAGAGACAATGATTATAAAAAAATTTATCAAAAATCTAAAAATACTTACATTTTAAAAAGCAATCATTTAATTCTATAGCAAACAATAAACAACACATTGTCACCTCCAAAAAAGGAATAATCCCTTAACCTCTATATCAAGTTTAATGTTCCTACGCTATTGTCTTATGTTTATTTTACTGTTGTAACAATTTTGAATCACATTATTTATTTTCCTTCCATTTAATCTCCAAATTAATGAAAAGGTGACGATATAAAGAAAAACTTACCTTTCAGCTTGAAGCTTAGTGGTTTTTACTATTAAATCTTGAGTCTGTTCCTTTGCTGCCTAAAATTATAAACATATTTAATATCAGTACATTTTAATTTTATTATACTTTAGAAAACTAATACTACCACTTACTGAAGTTCAGACTTACAGCAAATGAGATCACACTCCAGAACTCGAAAGTTTATAAAATGCCTGAGTCATAATTGAAATAGACGTTTTTAGGCATATACCAAGAGGAAATACCTTTACTAAGAGGAACTCACACATAATACTAAAGCTTACAAGAAAGAAAAAGCTAGCAGGATGCTAAGGAATTCAATGGTCCATGATGCTTTCTGTGAAACAGAAGCATTGGAAGAGCAAGTTAAGGGTAAAGAAAACGACTTCAGTTATGCACATGTTGAGAAACCATGAGATGAACAGAGTTGTAAGTTAAGTCACTGAAATACTATAGAACCCGTCAGAAATGCCCAAGATGGAGATAAAAATTTGGGAGTTGAGATATATAAACTACCCCTCATGTGCGATTTTGGTGAAGATTGGAGATAGCCCTATCTAACAGACACAGGGCTGTTCCTGACCAAGTTTCATACCAAGCAATCCTCCCTCCCACTAACCAGAGCTAAAAGGATCAGGAGTGAAAACTTGAAAAATAAAGTGTTCTATCCAATAGGCAAATATTCATAAAGTGGATTGAAACAAAAGACAAATGTAGTCAATCAGATTCTCTCAAAGAGAGAATATAAGGCAGTTAGCAATGAGAGAAGAAACAAGTGGTTGTAAGGCAGAGACAGAGGGTCCATGCCTTGAGGGAATATTAAGTGAGCCAGAATTATATATACATAAAGCCACTAGTAAATGGAAATTATAAAGTAGACAAAACACACAGAGTGGAGGGCAGTCTGTTAAAGAGGGAATACCAGAGAAAACACATGAAGATACTGAGTCATTTTCATGCTGGGTCAGTACAAAACAGAACCAAGCTTGTGCTGGTAATGTTTCTAGAGCTGCGTTAGATCTAGAAACACTCCCTCCCCACCACCACCACCACCACCACCAAGTTCTGGGTTCTTTTTATTTTATTAATTTTTTTTTGTTACAGATGTTTCTCCTTTTTCCCCCATTGACGCTCTCCTCCCCATCCCCTCCGCTCCATCCCCAGCTTTGTTGTCTATGTCCACTGGTTATGCATACATGCATTTAAGTTCTGTGGTTTATCTCTTCCCCCTCAACAACCCCTCTTCCGAGGTTTGTCAGTCTGTACCCTACCTCTATGTCTCTGGGTCAATTTTGTTCATCAGTTTTAGTTCATTATATTCCACAAATAAGTGAGATCATGTGATATTTGTCTTTCTCTGCTTGGCTCGTTTCACTTAGCATAATACTCTCCAGGTCCCTCCATGTTATCTCAAATGATAAGATCTGGGTTCTTAAAGGCTAATTCAGATTGTCAATGAAATTTTCTGTCTTACTGATTTATACACCTCCTATCAGTCAATAACAGAGCCTCTACCCCATCTCTAGTGAAGCTATTTTGAGTCTGTGTTCCTTGCAACCAAATTAAATGCCCAACAAATAGTAGATATTTTTAAGAAAATAAATTTAAATCTAGATAATTGAACAGATCACAAACTTTTAATGAATGGAGACGCACAAGACAGCTCCCACAGTACTCTTCTTAAATTATTGCTCTTCAAATTCAGTAACTTCTTCAAATGTTTATCTTTCCTAATGCCATTGTGCTTTAAAGATCCACTTCCACCCTTTATCTTGCCTTGTACAATTTTTTTTAATATTTCAATTCTAAACAAATTTTATTTTAATATTTGTGGGAGGAGAAAAAGAGTGCTTCACAAAAATCAGTATCATAAAGTGCTTACCAGCTTGCTTTCAGCCTCAGTCATTATTAAATTGAGAGTGCATCTTAAAAACAACACCATCAATTAATCACTGAAATATGATACCTGAATACAATGTTATGCAATAAGAATTTTTGCATATTTCCTGACTCTTCATTTATAAATTGTGGTAAAGATCCCAAAATAATGTTTAATAATACTAGTAAAGATTATTATCCTAAAACAATTTTCAGTTAATTTATCTTAAATGTTAAAGATGACTCCAAATGCAATTTATTAAAGTTAACACCACAGCCAAAGGGATAAACCACAGCATACAAAAAAATTACTGATTAAATTTCTAAATGTATCTCATAATATCAATGTCTACAATGTCCCAAATCTAAAGCATTTTTTTAAAATAATTAACTAATTAAATTAGTTCTTGTAACACCCTATAATGTAAAAGGGAGGGGAGTTACCAAGAAATACTTTTCTTTATAAATAAATGAACTGAAAATATTACTCTAGAGTTGATAGTATAAGTGGGTACTATTAAGATTACAACAACACTATACCCAAATAAATTAGTGCCAGTATATTAACAAAACTTTCAAAATCATGGATCTAATACCTACTAGTCTAAGAATCAAAAACGAATGTATCACATGAGTGAAATCATATGGTTATTGTCCTTTTCCACCTAACTTATTTCATTTAGGATGGTGAGCACACAAAGCAATACAGATGATGTATTATAGAATTGTAAACCTGAAACCTATATAATGTTATTATGTAATAGTTCCCCCAATAAATTTAATTAAGTTTTAAAAAATGAATGTAAACAATAAGTATAAAATATTTTTAAATATTCAATATACAAAGTTATGAAGAAATCTTGCAAGTAATGAAGATGTTCTACATCTTGATTAATAATGGTTGTTTCACAAGTGTATAAAACTATGAAAATGCATGGATTTGTACAGTTCAATGAATGCAGTTTATTATTGTATATAAATTATTCCTCAGTAAAGTTGATATAAAAAAAGAAAGGAAGAGTTTTATGCTATTATAGGGAAGAAAGAGGATTGAGGATTCAAAGAAAATACAAAGGACAAAAATAGATGACACTTTGTGATTTAAAATACTTATAAAGTGTTTTGAAAGTTGCATAAAGTAATAATATTTTGATCTTTTATACATCAAAATAGGTATAGTAAAAAGAAAAAAACATAATTAAGGATAAGAATTAGAAAATAAGAGGTACTACATTAAGAAGAGGAAACTAATCTAATATAACACAAAATATAAACAATATTACAAAATAAAAATAAGAGTATAATGCAGAAAATCTTATATAGTTTGAGAAAAGGCATTAAATCATAGAAGCTAGAAGAAAAGGAAATTTTTAAAAAGTTAAAAAGAAAAGTCAAACAAAATCAATTACTAAGCAACAAAAGTAATGTGCAAAAAAAGTGAAATGGCAACACGTAGCAGTTTATATGATTATTTAGGTATCAAAACAAAGATCTGAAGATTAGAAAATAAACATGCCAATAATATTTGATATATTAGTTAAGAATAAAAATATTTAGACAAGACTAAGAAAGCTAAAATTTTATAAACGAAATTGACTAGTTCTGCAGACAGATCACACAAGTACCTACAATTTTACTTTGTGGAATATGTATAGACTCATGATTATTCCTAGAATAGCTGTAGCTGTCAATAGGTCCAAGAAAATCTTACAGGTAAAAGTTTGGAATGAAAATATGAAGGTAGTACACATAATCATGACTGACTTTTAACTTAGGAAGAACCTATTCTATTCACTATTCCAGAATTACAATACTGAGGGTAATTAGATTAAATGCTAACTCTACTGCCAAACTAGAGGTTCAGAACAGCTTTAATAAACAGACTATGACTGAAATTACACATATTTTCCTGAAATTTATTTTAGGCTGGACATGAATCATAATTAAGCTGGGTCTTTATTGGGTACAGCTTTAGTTTGAACTTACCGCTAAGGCTTTCTATTAAGGAATTCATTTCTGCTAAACTTATGGGATACTTATGGTATGGAAAGGTTTATAAAAATTCTACAAAGATAGCTCTGTACCAGCCAGATCAAAATGTAAAGGCTTCTGGAGTTAACTGAACAATATTACAAACTTCCTACAAGGCATGATATAGCAGATATCCGTACCTTTTGTAGACCTATCGAACAGTTTTTGAAAGCTTACTTTGTACCAGGAACTATGCTAAAATCAAGCCATTATACAGTACCTGTAGGCGACTTGTCATATCTTGACAACAGCTATTCATTGCTTGAACATCTTCATTTATGCTTTCAAGTTCCTAAAAAAAGAGATCCTGATTTTCAACCCATGAATTTTTTTTGCCAAAACATGACAAAATATCCCATATTTAAGACTGGAAATTATTAAAAAGAGTAACATTTAGTGTTAGAAAAGATGTAAAACAACTAGTGAAACAATAAAAAATCGCAAATGCTTTAACAATATTAATACCTCTTTATTCAGAAATCCTAATACGAAGTATGTATCCTAAGGAATTAATCATATAAGTGTGCAACAATATACTTAATATGATAATAAACACAGTTGCCTAAAACAAATGGAAAATGTGAAATATTTCCAACCACACAATGGAAATCTGTGCATACATTAACATTGACTTTGTGTATGTGTGTGTGCTGCGCGTGTGCACGGCGCGCGTTTAGTGACATGAAAAGATGTCACTAAAGACTTTTTTAAACCTCTATATGAGGTTTGAAAAAGTATTACAAAACAATACACAATGTCTCCCCATTTTTTAGAAAAATACATATATATGTGCAAAAGAACATAGAAAAAAATACTACCATACAATAAAATACTACTAATAGCTATTTCTGGATGACAGGCTCATAAATTGTTCTATTTCTGACTTTATTACCTAACTTTTCTATAAGGAATTATTTGCAACTTTAATAAAAACAAATTTGAAAACCCCACAAACTAACAATAGTGCCTCCTCTTATCTTTTTGAAAGTCATCACATATTAGATCGTGCCTGAAAATTTGATAATTTTCTCAGTAACGTCCTCTCCATATGTATTTCCACCTCCAGCCCCACCTAAATACACATGAATTTAATTGGTCACTCAGTCCTGTCAGTTATACCCCTAAATGTACACGTCTTATCCATTTCCTTTTTACTATCCAAACAACTACTAGTTTAGTTTAGGTCAACTGTTATCTCTTCCATGGAATTTTTTAAAGTCTTCTAACAGGTCCTGCAGGCTCTTTGCTGAACCATCCTCTAGGCTTGACTGAATCAATCTCTTAATATGAAAATATGATGTCACAAAACCACATTTAGCTTCATACTTCACTGTTATCTTCTGTTTCCCAATTCAGTTCAGTGTCACATAACAGAAAGATATGCAAGGAATGAAAGTTTCAGTGGTAGACAGGGTCTTACTGTAATCCCTTTCAAAACAATGTCCAGACCTCCCAACAGAAACTGGACAGTTTTATGAAGAGATGGGCCAATCAGGGACAAGAGATAAGAAAGCAGTGAAGCCCTGGCTAAGTAGCTCAGTTGGTTAGAGCAACGTCCCAATATGCCAAGGTTGTGGGTTCAATCACCAGTCAGGGCACATACAAGAATCAACCAATGAATGCATAAATAAGTGGAACAACAAAAATTGATGTTTCTCTCTCTTTTTCTCTTTCCTTTCCTCTCTCTCTCTCTAAAATCAATAAATAAAATTTTTTTAAAAAGAAAGAAAGCAGCCAAGCAGGGCTATCAATAAAACATGAGGACTGCCCAGCCAGTAGCTCAGTAGATGAGCATCAACCCAGGCACCAAGAGGTCGCCAGTTCGATTCCCAGTCAGGGCACATGACTAGGTTATGGGCCAAATCCCCAGTGGGGGGCATGTAGGAGACAGCCCATCGATGTTCTCTCTCATCGATGTTTCTATCTCTTTCTCCCTCTCCCTTTCTCTCTCTCTAAAAATGAATAAGAAAAAAAAATTTTTTAAATAAATAAATAAAACATGAAGATGAACCACAGTTAGGAAATCACTTATAAGAACTTAAGCATAGCCCTGGCCGGTTTGGCTCAGTGGTTAGAGTGTCCACAGACCAAAGAGTCACAGGTTCGATTCCCAGTCAAGGGCACATAGCTCAGTTGTGGGTTCAATCTCCAGCACCAGTTGGGGTCGTGTGGAAGGCAATCAATCAATGTGCTTCTCTCACATCAATGTTTCTCTCTCTCTCCCCCTCCCTCCCTACCACTCTATCTAAAAAAATCAATGGAAAAATATCCTCGAATGAGGATAAAAAAATATATATATATGAGCATAAATCTTAGTTCTAGAATTAAGATGTTTCCCTTCTCTCTATTAAGTACTTTAAAGTATAAAAATTATAGCACCAGATATTTTCAAATGTTACTCTTTATATTTTACTATAATCAGTATGTAATTCAAATTACAAAGGTACTAAACTAAGTCCTAAACTGTTTTGATATAAATTATAAATGAAGCATGATAACACTTTATATCAGCAACAGCAGATACACAAGCAAACTCATCTCACCATTCTCTTAAATCTTACTGTATATTCTAATAAAAATAGTTATGACATTATCAATCTGCTAGGTCAAGAATAACTACTCCAAATATCTACTTTAGCTACCATAATATACTAAATAGGTTTGGCTCTGTAAAATAATAGAAATTACATCTCTTAATATATGACTTAAATGCAGAGATCTGCTGAACCGTAATTCAGGGGCCTTTTATATTGTTTGTAAAATCTTTGAACTTACAGTAAACTATCTTTTTTTCCTCAATTAAATAAAATTATAGGTTGTGAAATACAACTAAGAATGTGATAAACTCTTTAAAAATCTTTTTATTATATAGAATCTTCAAAAATATCCAAAAGTTGAGATAATATGAATGCCCATGTACATATCATCTGGTTCAACAATTACCAACTTGTGACCACCTTTGTTTCACCTCTCTTCCCACTTTCTTCCTCTCTCCCCATCCAATTTCTCCTTCCCCAAAAAACTGAATCATTCTGAATTCCAGATATCATATAATTTCATCCATAAACGTATTTATATGTACTTCCAGGAGGACTCTTAAAAAAACTCCATGCTATTTACACATCTAAACATTTAACAATAATCTCTTAATATCAAATATCTAGTCAGTGTTAAAATTTCCCCATTGTCTCAATTTTTTTCAAGTCAATTTGTTCAAATAAGGAATCAAAGAAGATTCACAAATAGTAATTAACTGAATTATTTCTATTATTTCTTATTTTAATTACTTCTTGATTGAGAGAGAGAGAAAGAGAGAGAGAGAGGTAGACAGACACAGAGATAAACATTAATTTGTTGTTCCACTTATTTACGAATTCACTGGTTGCTTCTTTTATGTGCCCTGATTGGGGATCAAACCTGCAATGTTAGCATATTGGGACGATACTCTAACCAACTGAACTATCCGGCCAGGGCTCTCTTTTTCTTTTTTCTTTTTCATAATTTATTTGTTGAAGAAACCAGTTCATTTGCCCACATAGTTCTTGACATTCCAGATTTTGCTGACTGAGTCTTCATGGTATTAATATGCTCCTCTGTCCCCTGTATTTCCTATAAACTGCAGTAGTTAGATCTAAAAGGTTGATTACATCTGGTTCAACATTCTGATAAGAATTCTGGTGTTGTATACCTTTATTAATAGTCACATATACGACTGCTCCTCTTTTTGTGAGGTTAGCAGCTAGTGATGACCAAAGGCTAGATCAGTGGTTCTCAACTGGGGCAGTTTTGCCCTCCAAGGGGGCATTTGGCATTGTCTGGAGACATTTTTAATTGAAATAACTGGGGGGAAAGTGGTGCTACTGGCATCCAGTACCGGGTAGAGGCTAGGGACACTACTAAACATTCTATATTGCAGAATATAGTCCTCAATAATTACCTGACCCAAAATGTCAACTGTGCCAAGGTTGAAAAACCCTGAGCTAGACCCACACATTCAAGAATGGTTGTAACTTCTAATCTAATCCTACCATTTCTTCTTCATTTATTAAATGGAGTATTTCTATAAAGAAAAGCTTGCTCTTGCCCTGGCCAGTTTGGCTCAGCGATTGGAGTATCAGCCTGTAGACCAAAGTGTCACGGGTTCGATTCTGGTCAAGGGAACATACCTGGGTTGTAAGTTCGATCCCTGGCCCCAGCCGGGGTCGTGTGGGAGGCAACTAGTCGATATGCCTCTCTCATATCGATGTCTCTCTCTCTCTCTCCCTCTCTTCCTCTCTCTCTAAAAAAAATCAATGAAAAATACTCTTGGGTAAGGATTAACAAAAATAAATAAATAAATAAAAAGCTTGCCCTCAACAACTATACATAGTTGATGCAAAAGACAGCATAAATGTTTGATTCTTTCCTTTTATTTAGCAGTTTTCACAACAGTAAGTTGGTTCCACTATATCCACTAAAGATAACTAATGAGAGTTCCGTTTGGTTTTCAATATCATTATGAATTCACAGACTAAACATGTTTGATGTGTTTCCGTTCACTGAGTTATTCTTATTGATGCTCAAATAGTCCTATGTTTGACCAGTAGAAGTCTCTTCAAGTAGCTCCAGTCTTTCTGATACTTTCGCAACAGTCACAGATAACTTCTCCGCTTTCTGGTACTGATAAGATTGCTTCTTTCAGTGGGAAAGGCTGTTTAGAGACCACAATCTGGATGTGCTCATTGCTACTACTTCTTACTATTTTGGTGAATACCACTAAACTTTCCAGTGTATTAGCCTTTAGTCAATAAAATCCCACTGAACTATTAAAAATGTTTTTATTAAGTACTCATTGAAACCATGTGTAACTCTTTCATACAATTCACACAGAAATATTAACTATGTAATATTATGATGTTATATTAACGTAACAATATATTACATAATAAATAAAATAGAACATAAATTCATTTTTACCCAATGATGAATAGACTGCTCACTCAAGTATGATGAATCATTATTTACACATTGAAGTATTTACCTTAATCTGAAAATGTCATAATTTAGGATGCATTAAAGTAACCCAATATTAATTATCACCAATGGAGAAGTGGTTATCCAAGGGAGGTTTATTGAATGAGGGAATATCTCTACTGGAAAATCATTTAGAGAAATGTTATTTTTCTATTGTTAAAAAAGCTAAAATCTCTAAGAGAATATCCTGGAACAAATGTTACAATTTTCTAAGAACCAGCATTGGTGGAAGTCATAGATTCAGGAACTCTAATCCAAAAACCTAGATGCTTCTGAAGTAAGTAGTTAAATTTTCTATTTGAACATGATATTTCAATAGTAAACATGTCAACCTAATTCATAAAAATACTTAGTACAGAGCCAGGCACACAGTAAATTTTCAATAAATGCTTAATGAAAAAAGTTTACATACTTCCTTCACTTCCTTGAAAATGCTTACAAATTCTTCATTGATGGCTAAACTTCTGCGTTCAATATCTCCACGTAAATTTCTTCGAGTCCGCAAACTATTTTCAACAAAAAAGGTTGAAAGTGCCTTGAGAGCTTCCAACATCTCCTAAACAATTGATGATAGAAGAAAATTATTGGGATCAATTTTTAAATGTTTTCCTAATCTCAAGCTGAAAATTAATGGAATCATTTTCAAATAATTTTTTCCATTAAACAACCCCCAAAATATTGAATGACCTGCACATTACTGAAGAGTAAACTTATTTCTAAACATAATAAGCATATACTTACTGTGTGTTGTGGTATATATACAAGGTTATTTACTGCAGAATTGTTTGCAATTGCAAAGATTAGAAATAATAACCTTATGTCCATCTAAAAGGGATGGGTTAAAGAAATCATGATACAACCACTTAAAAAAGATAGAAATTCTTATGTACTTACATAAATCTTTCTCTGGAAGGACACATAAAAGAAATAAGTACCACTGATAGCCTGCAGGTTAGGAACTGAGTGAATGAGAGCAGAATTTAAAGAAACTTAGAGAGGAAGGCCTCTTTGAGGCGACTTTTGAACTTAATTAAGCCTGAGTGGTAGGAAAGAGGCATCAATTGAGGCAAAGCCTTCCATAGACAAAGCCTTCCACAAGCAAAGGAAATGAGTACAAAGATCCTAAAGCAGCAGAAAGGCCAGTGTGACTAAAGCTATGGGAAACTACCAGAGGTTCTAAGCAAAAGAGTAATGTAGAATGCTTTAAAGGAGTAATGTAATATGTTTAAAAGTTTATTCCAACTTTGTGAGAATGGGTGGTAGAAGAGGGCAAGAAAAGAAGCAGGTAGGAAAAAACTAAAATAATCCAAGCAAGATTTGATAGTAGCATAAACCAAAATGGCAGCACTGCAGGTGATATTTCAAAAATATATTTTTTTTCAAGGTACAACCTATAAGACTTGCTAATGGATTGGATGTGGGATGTGGGGAAAAAAAATGAGAGGTATCGCCTGGCCGGTGTGGCTCAGTGGTTGAGCTTCAACTCATCCACCAAGAGGTCACTGGATCGATTCCTGGTCAGAGCACATGCCCAGGTTGTGGGCCAAATCCCCAGAGGGGGGCATGCTAGAGGCAGCCAGTCGATGTTCTCTCTCATCAATGTTTCTATCTCTCTCTTCCTCTCCCTTCCTCTCTCTCTAAAGTCAATAAAGAAAAAAAAATTTTTTTTTTAAATGAGAGGTATCAAACATTATTTATATGCTTCTTGAATACATGGGTAAATGGTGATGTTCTTTATTAACAGTGAGGAGAGAACTAGTTTGGAGAAAACGAGCTCTAGTGATGCTAAGTTTTTATGATGTCAATCAGGTATCCAATTGGAGGTGCCATACAGACAATTGATTCTACAAATCTAGATCTCCATAGAGATGTCAGGAAAAGGATTATAAATTTGAGAATCATAATGCTTTTTGGTATTTAAAACCATGAAAGTAAAAGAGTTCTCCTATAGAAAGAATATGAATAGAAGAGCGAAGGCAGAGGACCAAACCCAAGATACACAATACAACCCTAAATCTTACAGATATTAATTCCGACAACCAAATTAATATACTATACAGTCTAACAGGCTTACCCTTCCATGTTTCAGTTACAATGTTATTCTGAAATATTGGCTGGATTGACAAAAATAGTAGAGCTATTTAAATTCAATTTAATACTTGAGAGGAAAAATATATTTTTCTAAAATTTTTGACACTATGACAGATGTCCTCCATTTTCCCCGTTTCCCCTCTTAACCCAGCCCCCCCCCCCCCCCCGGCCTTCACCACATTGTTGTCAGTGTCCATGGGCTCTTCTGACTACAGTCTTGGAATGTCCTAAGGCCTGGCTCAAAGAAATAGTCAGTAAATGCTGCATGAGCAAAATCACACAGACTTTGATATAAATTACAACTCCACCAACTACTAATTATATGAGGTAACTTAGTTACACTCTTTCCACACCTTATTTTTTTCATGGATAAAAGGAAATAATGTCAATTTACTAGAGTAGCTGTATTAAATGTCAATATCTGACACTTTAAACATTTAATAAATTGTATGATAAAATTAACATTTAATAAGAAACAGTAAGTGCCTGGTACTTGTCTGAGCACTTCACCTGGATTCTCTCATTGAACCCTCACAACAATCCTGAGAAAGTTACTAGCAGTATTCACAATTTAGAAATAATGAAACATAAGCTTAGAGAAGTTAATGGATTTACTTAAATCATGATGCACCACTTTGGTGGTTTTAATAAGTGGTAACCTAGAGACAGTCCTTATTCATATTATGATGTTATTTTTTACATAGAAATTCTTATTGACAGCTTATTTTCTGTTACCTATAAATTTATAAAACTCTCACTTCCACATAAATATTAATATTTTTTTTCTTTATGTTACGTTAGCAAGACTAATTTACCTTGAGACTCAGTGATACAGAAGAGAGAACCAGCTATGACAGGAACTGGAAAGTCCAATCTAAATTTCAGGAAACACTTGGGAGAGGATGTGGACAGTGTATCTTGTAAAGAAATACATCTTGACCAACTTGAAAAAATGCTCAATGTCACAAATCATCAGAGAGATGCAAATTAAAACGACTATGAGGTATCACCTCACACCTGCCAGAATGGCTACCATCACCAAATCTCAAACAAGTGCTGGTGAGGTTGTGGAGAAAAGGGGACTCTAGCACACTGCTGGTGGGAATGCAGTCTGGTGCAGCCACTATGGAAAACAATATGTTTCCTCAAAAAATTAAAAATGAAACTGCCATTTGACCCAGTGATCCCACTTCTAGGAATATACCCTAAGAAGCCTGAAACACCAATCAGAAAGAATATATGTACCCCTATGTTCATAGCAGCACTATTTACAATAGCTAAGATCTGGAAACAGCCCAAGTGTCCATCAGTAGATGAATGGATAAAAAAGCTGTGCTACATATACACAATGGAATACTGTGCAGCTGTAAGAAAGAAAGATCTCTTATCCTTTGAGAGGACATGGAGGGACCTGGAGAGTATTAGGCTGAGCGAAATCAGCCAGTCAGAGAAAGACAAATATCACATGATCTCACTTGTTTAGGGATTATAACCAAAATGAGCTGATGATCAAAACAGACCCGAGACATGGAAGTAGGGAACAGACTGACAAACCTCTAGGGAAGGGGAGAGGGAGGCGGGAAGAGATAACACAAAGAACTTATATGCATATATGCACAACCAGTGGACATAGACAATAGTGTGGGGAAGGCAGGAGGGGGGTGGCGCAGGGAGGAAGGGGTTAATGTGGGAAAAGAGGGAGAACACCTAATACTTTCAACAATAAAGATTAAAAAATAATAATAATACAGTTTGTGCCCACAAGTCATAGACAGTACTTAGATAACAACAAAAACTAGTAAATATTATTTCATTTTAGTCATAAGCAGGTTCTTTCGCGTTGCCTTACATGAAACATAATATAAATAAGAAAGAAAGCAAATTATTATGTAAAATAACTTCATATTTTAACTGTTTTCGCTTGTCAGTGGAATTGCCCAGGTACAGTAGCCCTGTCCTCCAGGTCCTCCTCTCCTCTCCCTGCGCGGTCCCCGGGCACATCCGCGGGGAGAGGGACTCCACGGTCTGCCTCCCGGATCCAGGGTCTTTAAGAGACCTTTTCAAATAGGAATAATACCCAGGAAACCTCTTCGCTTCTCTAGGGGCTCCTCGCCTCCCCCTTCTCACCGTCCCCGCGCAGGTCTGGGGTGCCCTCCCCGGCAGGGATGAGGGGTGAGGGACTGGGTGCCGGACAGCACCGCCCCCGGCCCGGCGCAGCCCCGTAGGCGACGCGGGTCTCCGGCCGGCCCGCCAGCCCCGGTTACCTTGTCATTGTCCAACCGCGTCTCCAGAATCTTATGTAGCTTCCGCGACAGTGGGTTGCTGGGTTGCGCCGAAGTCCCACTTGCCCCATTGCCGAGGCCGGTCGTGACGCCGGACGTAGGAACTACGACTACTTCCCCGCTACCGTCCGCCATATTGCCGCGGATCGGCCACCCAGCTGAGCCTTGGCCGCCACAGACCGGCAGCACGAGCACTGCGCATGCGCGCAAGCCGCGCATGCGCCCCTGGGAAGGCTCTGTGGCGACAACTCAGCTCAGCCAGGCTCCTAGAAGCAAGAAGGGTGGAGAAGTTCAAGAGAGGCGGAGCAAAGCACTGGGCCTGGGAGGAGGAGAACAATGTGGTCTGAAATAGCAGTCAGGTTTAGAGTTCGGGATTAATATTTATGGGAGTTAAAGGATTTTGGAATCCTGAATCTATGAAAGTATAAACTAATTATTAGGAAAACACACTGAGACCTTTGCCTGACATAAATTCACTAAAAGTTCATTCAAATTAAATTCACCTTCCCTGAATGCTTTTCTTTCTTTTTATTTTATTTCATTTTTTTCTTCACCATTTATCTCCTCTATGCCCTCTTCCACCTCCACTCCACTCCTCTCCACCCCCCCCCCTTTTTTCTTTGAAAAGTATTCATGGAAGGCATTTTATGAGCCAGATACTCTGCTAGGCGTTGGAGGATCTATGTTTTATGTCTGAGACAAAGGACTTAATAAATGTTATTAGATTATAATTAGTGCAGAAGGAAACGAAGTACTGTACAATGAAATAGTAATGGAGAGAGAGGCCTACTTCACCCAGGAAGGTCTGGAAAGTAATTGCCCATTAAACAGATTTGAATGAATATGAAACATAGAGTAAAATCAGTCCCAGGCGGGGGAAAGTGTAAATGCAAAGGCCCCAAACCAAGAAAGAACTTGCCTGTTCCACAAATAGGCCAAAGCCAATGTAGCTGGAGAGTAAATAACAAGGAAATGAATAACAAGAGAAATATTTTCCTAGGAGGGTCTAGATGACAAAACATCATTATTTTTTTTCTTTCTTTTCTCACTTTTTAAAATTTGAGTCAGAATAAAATCTCTGAACCTCTTGTGATGCATGTGTCTGTTTTTATGCCAGTACCATGATGTTTTAATTACTTTAGCTTTGTAGTATAGTTTGATGTCAGGCTCTTCTTTCACAATATTGCTTTGGCTATTCAGGATCTTTTGTGGTTACATATAAATTTTAGAAGTATTTGTTCTATCACCGTGAAAAATGTCATTGGTATTTTAATGGATATTGTATTGAATCTATAGATTGCTTTGGGTAGTATAGACATTTTAATAATATTATTCTTCCTATCCATGAGCACAATCAATATATGCTTCCATTTATTTGTATCATCTTCACTTTCTTTCTTCAATGTCTTAAAATTTTCAGACTACAGGTCTTTTACCACCTTGGTTAAATTTATTACTATGTATTTTATATTTGATACAACTGTAAATGGGATTGTTTTAGTACTTTATCTTTCTGATAGTTCATTATTGGTGTATAAAAATGCAACCAATTTCTGAATATTAATTTTGTATCCTGCTATTTCACTCAATTCATTTATCAGTTCTAGTAGGTTTTTTTGTTTGTTTTGTTTTGTTTTGTTTTTTTGGTGGAATATTTAAGGTTCTCACTATATAATATTATGTCATCTGCAAATAATAACTTTACTTCTTCCTTTCCCATTTGGATATATTTTATTTCTTCTTCTTATTTGATTGTTGTGACTAGAACTTCCAACACTATGTTGAATAAGAGTGGTGAAAGTAAACATCCGTGTCTTATCCCTGATCTTAAGGAAAATGCTTTTAGCAGTGAGTTTGTCATACATGGTCTTTATTATGTTGAGGTGTGTTCCCTCTATTCTTTGCTGAGAGTTTTTATTATAAATAGATGTCGCATTTATCAAACACTTTTTCTGCATGTATTGATATGATCTTGTGGTTTTTATCCTTCACTGTGTTTATCACATTTATAGATTTGCAGATATTGTACTAAAATTGCATCCCTGGAATAAATCCCTTTTGATCTTGGTGTATGACCTTTTTACTGTATTCCTGAATTTGATTTGCTAATTTTTTGTTGAGAATTTTTGTATTTATGTTCATCAGGGTTATAGGCTCATAATTTTCTTTTTCTGTAGTGTCTTTGTCTGGATTTAGAATCAGGATAATGCTGGCCTCTTAAAATGAGTTTGGGAAACTTCCTTTCTCTTGAAATCTTTGGAATAATTTGAGAAGCATAGGTGTTCATTTTTCCTTGAATATTTGGTCAAATTCATCTGTGAAGACATCTCATCCTAGACTTTTGTTTTTTGGAAGTTTTTGTATTAGTGCTTTAATTTTGTTGGTTGTAATCAGCCTGTTCAGATTTTCTGTTTTTCTTGATTCAGTTTTGGAAGATTGTGTGTTTCTAGAAATGTAACCATTTCTTCCAGATGGTCCAATTTGTTGGCATATAATTGTTGGTAGTATTTTCTAATAATCCTCTGTATTTTTGTGGTTCATTTATTACTGCTCTTTCATTTCTTATTTTATTTATTTGGGTCCTTTACTTTTAATGAGTCTGGTTAAAGATTTATCAATCTTATCTTTTCAAAGAACAAGACTTTGCCTTCATTGATCTTTTGTATTATTTTTTTCAGACTCTATTTTGTTTGCTTTTGCTCTGATCTTTATTATTTCCTCCCTTCTACTTACTTTAGACTTTGTTGTTCTTTTTCTAGTTCCTTTCGGTGTAGGGTTAGATTGTTTATTTGAGACTTTTTTCTTATTCTTTGAGGTAAGCTGTATTGCTATAAATTTTCCTTGGGACCATTTTTACTGTGTCCTATAGATTTGGGGTTATTGTATTTATATTTTCATTTGTCTCAAGGTAGCTTTTGATTTCTTCCTTGATCTCATTGTTAACCCATTCATTGTTTAGTAATGTTATTTAGCCTCCATGTTTGTATGTTTTTCAGTTTTTTTCTTGTGATTAATTTCTAGTTTCATGCCATTGTGACCAGAGAAGATGCTTGATATGATTTCAGTCTTCTTAAATTTATTGAGACTTGTTTTGGGTCATAACATGTTGTCTATTTGGGAAAATGTTTTATGTGCCCTTGAAAAGAATGTATATTCTGCTGCTTTGGGGTAAAATGCTCTGCAAATATCAATTAAAGCCATTTCATCTAATGTGTCATTTAAGGCCACTGTTTCCTTCCTGATTTTCTATCTGGAAGATCAATCCATTGATGTTGATAGGGTGTTAAAGTCCCCTACTATAATTGTCTATCTCTCCCTTTAAGTCCATCAAGATTTGTTTTATATATTTAGGTATTCTTATGTTAGCTACATAAGTGTTTACAAGGGTTATATCCTCTTGTTGAATTGATTTCTTTATCATTATGTAGTGTCCTTCTTTGTCTTTTATAATAGCCTTTGTTTTAAAGTCTATTTTGTCTGATATAAGTATTGCTATTCCAGCTTTCTTGTTTATTTGCATGAAATATCTTTTCCCATCCCTTTACTTTCAGTCTGTGTATGTCTTTCAATCTGAGGTGAGTCTTTTGTAAACAACATGTATGTATAGATCTTGTTTTGTTATCTATTCAGCTATCATATATCTTTTTATTGGAGCATTTAATCCATTTACATTTAAAGTGATTATAATAGGTATTTAGTTATTGTCATTTTATTATTCATCTTTACACCCCCCCCACCCCCTTTTAACATAGTCTCTTAGCCATTTTTTATAATACTGGTTTGTTGGTGAGGAACTCCATTAGCTTTTTTTTTTTTTTTTTTTTTTTTTTAATCTTTCCTTCAATTCTAAATTATAGCCTTCCTGGGTAGAGTACTCTTGGTTGTAGGTCCTTACTTTTTATCACTTTGACTATTTTGTGCCAATCCCTTCTGGCCTCCAAAGTTTCTGTTGAGAAATCAGCTAACAGTCTTATGGGAGCTCTTGTGTGGGTAACTAACTGTATTTCTCTTGCTGCTTTTTAATTTTTCTCTTTATCTTTAACATTTTCCACTTTAAGTGTGATGTGTCTTGGTGTGGGCCTCTTTGGGTTTATATTGCTTGGGACTCACTGTGATTGGACTTGTATGTCTTTTTCTTTAACCAGGTTAGGGAAGTTTCTGGTTATTATTTCTTCCAGAGGTTCTCGATTTCTTACTCTCTCTCTTCTCCTTCTGGTACCATTATGATGAGATTGTTGTCCCAGAGGTCTCTTAAACTATCCTTATGTGTATTTTTAATTATTATGATTTTTTTTTTGGTGTTGTGATTAGTTATTTTCTGCTACCTTGTCCTCCAAATTCCTGATTCAGTCCTCTGCTTTATATACTCTGCTGTTGATTCCTTTTAGTGTATTCTTTATTTCAGTTATTGTATTCTTCATTTCTGACTGGTTCTTTTTTTATATCTGTCTTTTTTTATGCTTACTACCTATTTGTTGATGTTCTTACCAAGTCCTTTGAACATCCTTATAACCATTGTTTTGAACTCTGTTAGTTTTCTTGTCTTCATTTCATTTAGTTCTTTTTCTAGAGATTTTTTTTTATGTTCTTTCATTTGGGACATGTTTCGTTGTCTCCTTATTTTTGCTGCTTCCCTGTGTTTTTTCTTCTTTTATATATTAGGTAGATTTCCTACACTTCCCAGTCTTGGTAGGGTATTCTTATGTAAAAGGTGATTTGTGGGACCCAGTGGTGCAATCTCCCTGATTACCTGAGCTGGGTGCTCCAAAAACTTCCTTTTTGTGGGTTGTGTGTGCCCTCCTGTTGTGTTTCAATCTTGATTGCTGTTGTTATGTCAGTTGGTGGGATTAACCCTCAGGTTGGCTGGCTGTGAGAAGTGACTATGACCACAGCCTAAAAGATGCTATGCAGGGACTGACCCCAAGGAGCAGAATTCACCCTAGCAGAGTCTTGTCCCTACTGAGACCTCTCTTTGGGTGTGCTGCTTGTGAAGCTAATTGGGTGATGCTCTATTGTAATCTGAAACAAACCTTTGGATGTGTTGGTTCTGGGGCCTCTTGAGAGGGACTGCTGTGCAGGTCAATGTCAAAGGATCCCTGTAACTGGCTTGGGATACTATTAGGATCTACAAAGCTGTCAGTAGTTGGTATCTGCCTGTCTAGAGCCTGGGAGTGCATGGGAAGGGCCAAGCTGCAAACTGAGGCTGGCTGCCACCAGTATCTGGCCTGGGGCAGTTCATCAAAAGGCCCAAGGCACACTGAGACCTGCTGTTGCTGCCCTAAGGCACAGCCACTGAAAGAGCCATGGGCAATAAATGTGTTGCCTGAGTCAGGGTCTCAGGACATCACCAGGGTGGGGCAAGTTGTGTTCACCAGCTTAATACAGATTCAGATTTTGCACCAATGCTGGGTCTGAGGCTGCTCAGCAAAAGTCTTAGGGTACATGAAGGTCAGATGCCACCCTCCTAGGGCCTATGGACCTTTTTGGTGGGTTGGGTCTCAGGGAGTCGTCAGGTTGAGCTAGTGGAGTTCACCAGGCTAATGCAGGTTAAAATTTGGCCGTGTGAGGGGAGATTTCCACACAGAAAAGGTGGCACCTGTTGGCTGTCAGGGAGGACAGCCCTTGCTCTGAAGCCATACAACTCAGTTTCTCCCTGGGTGTCTCTCACCCCTCCCCTGAGTTTGACTGCTCAAGGACTTTTCAGGGTGGAGCTAATGAAGTTTACCAGGCTAAATCTGTGTGTGAGGAGGACTCAACACAGGGATATTGGCAGTTGTCCCTCTAGCCCTTGCCCCAAAGCCACACAACTCAGTCCCTCCCTGTATGTCTCTGGTGCCCCACCCCCACCAAGCAATTGTCCCTCAGCCAGAGCCCAAAGTGAGTGCCTGTGAATGACAGTTTGTGCACTAGATCTTTAAGAGGACACCTGGGTTTCCAGCAACTTTCCATCTCACCTGGACAGAATCCCTACTGATTTTCATGGCCAGATGTGAATTCCTCTTCCTAGCACTGGTGTTCTAGCCTTGGGAGCCGGTTTGGGGCTGATATCCCTCACTTCTCAGAGGGGGATCTCGGCTACTGAGATATCCCTTCAGATTCTCAACAGCTGCATATGTGGGGCCAGTTCATTTTGTGTCTTCTCCCCTCGACATAGCTTCTTCTGTAGATCTTCAGTTATACGACTTCTGTTCAGCTACTCTTTAGATGGTTAATCAGGTTGATTGTTCCATAATTTAGTTGTAATTTTTGATGTGATTGTGGGAGAAGGTGTATGCAGCTTCCACCTATTCCACCATCTTGATTGGTACCAAGAATTCTTTATATATTCCAAATACTAGTTCCTTATGAATAATTTATAGAAAAATACTTTCTTCTGGGGCCATATTTAAGAAATCATTGCCTAACCCAAGATCACAATGATTTATTTCTATGTTGCTTTCTAAGAGTTTTATAACTTTAGCATTTACATTTAAGTTTATGGCCCCTTTTCATGTATGGTGTTAGGGATCCAACTTGATTTTGTTTTGAATTTAGATATCTAGTTTCCCCCAACACCATTTGCTCAAAAGACTATTCTTTCTCCCACATGAACTTTTAATAAATGCAGAACAATCAGCTATCCATTCATGGTGAAACAAACTCCTACTGACTAGAATAAAAGAAAAATTCCTTAATTGGATTGAGAGTGTATACTAAAAATTCAATAGCCAACATAAAACTTGAAATATTTAAAACTTTGCCCCTAAGATCAGGAATACGACAAGGATATCCACTATCCCTACTTCTACTTAATATTGTATTAGAGGTTCTAGCCAGAATTAAAAAAAAAAGAAATAAAATCAAAATCATAAAAACTAGAGAGAACAAAGAAAAACTAACATTTTTTGTAAGTGATATAATTGTATGTCTAGAAATCTAAAAGAATCTACAGAAAAGTTATGTAATTATAATATTTCATATTTTTTATCAAAGCCCCTCAAAAGACAACAATCTTGGAATTCAGTGAGCTTGCAGAAGAGAATGTGTTACTCTTTAGTGCCAGCTTCCAAATACATGGTTTTTGCTGTTTTATTTTGTTTACAACTTTATTAAATGTTTTCTTTGAAATTGATTTTTAGATAGAGAGGAAGGGAGAGGGATAGAGAGATAGAAACATCAATGAGAGAGAAACATCGATTGACTGCCTCCTGCATGCCCTCTGCTGGGGATCGAGCCTGTAACCCAGGAATGTGCCCTGTCCAGGAATCAAACTGGTGACTTCTTGTTGCATGGAATGATGCTCAATCCACTGAGCCACACCGGCCAGGCAAATATGTGGTTTTATATATAGCAGAATGTGGTCAGGATTAGCTTAATCACTTACCAATGAAGAGCCTATAAAAGTGATTAGAAATCCAACATTGAAAAAAGCATAGGAAAAGATGACTTCACAGTTGAGTTTTAAAAGACTATCTGATTCTAGAAGGTGGCTGGAGTCTAAGGAAGTTCTGTATGATTGCTCCTAGCACAGGACAGGACTTGAGGCTAAACTGCAAAACATTCGACTTGAAAAACCACCTGAAAATAGCTGATTGAAAGTACTGCAAGCAGGGAGCATGGAGAGGGGACAGAAGACGCGAAGTGGGTGAGCAAATTTGTGCAGTTGTGCAGTGCAGCTGGAAAGACAGAGGGAAAGTGTGGAAGGGCAGCTTCTCTCCCTGGGAACAGGGAGACTCAGCCCCACACAGAGATCCCCAAACGAGAGCAACAGAAAAAGGATGGGGAGCCCACATAGCATCAGACCATGGAAATCAGAGGTGATTTCAGCCCACCAAAGGACTCAGCATTATCCCAGGCTAAAAGCGAGTGCCTGGTTATAACACCAGCCTGCTAAGCTCACCCTGACTGTGGGCACTTGAGGGGCCACAAAGCAGAACTGCAAACCTGAGGAGGGATCTGAATGGATCATACAACAGTGAATCTGAGAGGCCAAGTATTCATGGAAAGGACTTGGACAGGTGCTAGTCAGAGTGCCCAGGGAAAGAGATGCATTCCTACCCACCTTAAGCAAAGAAGAGGCATCCTTTCCTCCACACGTGGAACAGCTCTGGTCTGGACATTGGCACCCAAGCAGCAAGGCCTAGAAGCGCTGGGGATTCAGACATCTGGCTCTCTGGGGTCCTGGACAGAAGCCCCACCCAGCAAAAAATTAAATAGCCAAGTGGGACAGTTTCTCTCTCTCTCTCTCTCTCTCTCTCTCTCTCTCTCTCTCTCTTTTTTTTCTATTTTCCCCTGCTTGGGGTGGCAACTCGAGGGTGTCAGCCACCCAGGCAGAGCTGAGGCATTGGAAAGAGAGGAAGAGATTACCTGCCCTTCCTATAAACTACAGACACCACCCCAAAGCGAAACTGTTTAAACCATCCTGACTGGACCTGATAACCCACAGAGCCCAGTGCTGTGGGGGAAGGGAAAGCAGCCCAGAACAAATACATTCAAGTGGCAAGCTCCTGAAGACAACCCAGCCTCTGGGTTAAGGAATCCTCGCCTGCAGACTCCCTGGGATCCTGCTATTCAGGGCTTCAGCCAGGAAGCCCAGGGCCAGGCAGGGACAGTGATTCACATTGGCCTGCACCAGAGAACTTCCCAAGAGGACTGGCACCTCACACAAAGGGGCCAGATCCAATAACATCAGAGCAAAATCCAGTAAGCTTCATAAATAGCAGATCCAAAGTATTTTTGTTGTGGTGGTGGTGGTGATGGTTGTTTTGGTCTACGTGTGTGTGTTTTTCATTTTAATTTTAAATTCAAATTTTTCTTCTTTTTTTTCCCCATTTTGTACTTTCCTATTCTATATTTTATTCAATTTGGTATTATTACTTTCTAAAATTATTATTATTATTTCAGTCATTATTTTCTACCTGTTATTTTTTATACTTGCCCCATTTCTAGTTTCTGTCTTCTTTGCTCTCATATACTATTTTTTTTCTCCCTTTCCTAACTCTTTTGGTCTTATGCCTTCCAGTATTCTTCATGTGTGTATGTGTGTGTGTGTGTTCTGTTTGTTTATCTTTTAAACTTTTTGTTGATGCTGATTTTTTTTCAGGTTCTTTTTAGTTTGGTCTCATTTTGCCTTGCCTTCTCTACTTTCATTTTCTTCCTCCCTCCTTGAATTCTTTTGGTCTTGAGTCTCATAGTATTATTTGTGTGTGTGTGTGTGTGAGTGTGTGTTTTTGTTTGTTTGTATTTTAATCTTTTTGTTGGAGAGATTGTTTTTATTGTTGTTGATGCTGATAATTTTGGGGGATGCTTTTCAGTTTGGTCTGGTTTTGCTTTGTTTTGTTCTATCAACACCTATCTAACAGTTGGCACAACAGGGTCAAGAATGAGACTAACAGTCAACAACCCTGAAGGCTGAACCCACCCACAAATGGACAACAGCAATCAAGACCAAAATTCAACAAGAGAGACCACGTAACCGACACAAGGGTCATTCCTAGAGCACCCAGTTCAGAAGATCAAGGAGAATACTCTACTGGGTCCCACAAGAAGGCCACGACACCATGACTGGGAGGCATAGCAGTCTTATCTGATACACAATGACTTGCCTAGACATCCCAGTGCACCTTACTTGGCCCTGAACTATCAGACTGCTAAAATGGTTAGACAGACTTCCGGTCAAGATGGCGGCCTAGGTGGACGCGGAATCGCGTCCTTCCACAACCACATCAAAGTTACAACTAAATCACAGAACAACTATCACTTAAAGACCGCATGAAATCAAGCTGAATGGAAGCCCTGCAACTACGAAATTAAAGAAGCAGCAGAATGGAGACGGCATACTGCCCTCCAGGACCCTCCATGTCGCCTGAAAGGAAACGAGATCCTGCAGCCAGGGGCGCCTACAGAAGCTGAGCGACCCCCCCCACCATGGAGGAACCCAGGCGGAGCGAGGGAGCCGAGTGACCCCCCCACCACAGAGGAACCCAGGCGGAACGAGGGAGCCGGGAGACCCCCCCCACCACGGAGGAACCAGGCAGAGCGAGGGAGCCGGGTGACCCCCACACCAACGGAGGAACCCAGGCGGAGCAGCGAAGGAGCTGAGTGACCCCCACACCAACGGAGGAAGCCGGCAACACACAGGAGAACTGAGCAAACTGAACAACAAAATTGACCCAGAGACATGGAGGTGGAGTACGGGATGATGGGCCTCAGAGGAGGGGGGAGGCGGGGGAAAGAGATAAATCACAGAGCCTATGTGCATGGGTGCATAACCAATGGACATGGACAACAGGGATGGGGATGAGGAGAAGGGGAGGGGGAGGAGGGTGTCAATGGGGGAAAAAAAGGAAAAACATCTGTAACAAAAACAAATTAATAATAAAATAAATTATAAAAAAATAAAATAAATGAAATGGTTAGACAAAGAGACAAACTCAAATGAAAGAAAAGGAAGAATCACTAGAAAAGAAACTAAATAAAATGGAGGCAAGTAATTTCTCAGATAAAGAATTCAAAGCAATGGTTGTAAGAGTGCTCAAACAACTTGGTAAGAATTACAAGCAACTTAATGAGAATTATAAAGAGCTCAGTGGGAACTACACCAGCATTAAAAAAGAGGTAGAAACTATGAATAAAAATCAAGTGAAATGAAGAATTATATAGCTGATATAAAAAATACCCTGGAAGGATTTAATAATAGATTACAAGAAGCTGAATATTGCATCAGCAAGTTAGAAGACAAGGTAAGGTAGAAAAAAAACACACAATTGGAGCAGCATATGGAAAAAATTTTAAAGCATGAGAAGAGTTTAAGGGAGATATGGGACAATGTGAAATGTAACAACATTTGCATCACAGGGGTACCAAAAGGAGAAGAATTCGAGAAAGGAATAGAAAACCTGTTTGAAGAAATAATGACAGAAAATGTCCCTAAACTGGTGAAGGGAAAATTCACACAAGTCCATTAAACACAGAGAATCCGAATCAAAATGAACCCCAAAAGACCCACACTTAGACACATCATAATTAAAATGGCAAATGTTAAAGACACAGAAAGAATTTTAAAGGCAACAGAGAGAGACAAAAAGGTAGCTACAAGGGAGCTCCCATTATATTGTCAGCTGATTTCTCAATAGAAACACTGCAGGCCAGAAGGGATTGGCATGAATTATACAAAATAATGAAAAGAAAGAGTTTGAACCTAAGACTACTCTATGTAGCAAAGCTATCATTCAAAATTGAGGTGAAATAAAGAGCTTTGCAGACAAAAAAAAAAAAAAAAAAAAAGGCTAAAGGAATTTACTACCACCAAAACAGTACTGAAAGAAGTGTTAAAGGGACTGGAGTAAGAAGAAGAAGAAATAGAGAGAGAGCAACACTGGCATAATGAATAAAAATGGCAACAAATAAGTACCTATCAATAATAACTTTAAATGTAAATGGCTTAAATGCTCTAATCTAAAGATGTAGGGTAGCTGATTGGATATGAAAACATGACCCATATATATGCTGTCTATGAGACAGCCACCACAGAACAAAAGACTCACACAGGACAAAAGTGGAGAGATGGGGAAAAAATTAATAAAATCAGAAATGAAAGAAGTGAAATAACAACTGACACCACAGAAATACGAAGGATTGTAAGAAAATACTATGAACAATTATATGCCAACAAATTGGACAACCTAGGCAAAATGGACAAATTTCTAGAATCATACAGTTTTCCAAAACCCAACCAGAAAGAGTCACAAAACCTGAACAGACCAATAACAACTAAGGACATAGAAGGAATAATCAATAAACTCCCAGAAAACAAAAGCCCTGGTCAGGATGGCTTCACAGAGGAGTTTTACCAAATATCAAAGAAGAATTAACACCTATTCTCCTCAAACTATTCCAAAAAATTCAAGAGGAAGGAAAACTTCAAGTTCTTCCTATGAGGCCAGCATAATCCTAATCCCAAAACCAGATAAAGACAGTACAAAGAAAGAAAATTACAGGCTAATATCCTTGATGAACATAGATGCCAAAATCCTCAACAAAATATTAGCAAATTAGATCCAGCAATATATTAAAAAAGTTATTCACCATGACCAAGTGAGATTTCTCCCAGGGACGCAAGGCTGGTACAATATTTGCAAATCAATAAATGTAATACACCAGATAAACACATGAAAAGTAAAAACCATATGATCATATCAATAGATGCTGAAAAATCATTTGATAAAACTCAGCACACATTTTTTATTAAAACTCTCAGCAATGTGAGAATAGAAGGACCATACCTCAAGATAATAAAGACCATATATGACACACCTACAGCCAACATCATACTCAATGGGCAAAAACTAAAAGCATTTCCCTTAAGAACAGGAACAAGACAAGGTTGTCCACTTTCACCACTCTTATTCAACATAGAACTGGAAGTATTAGCCACAACAATCAGAGAAGAAGAAACAATAAAAGACATCCAAATTTTAAAAAAAGGAAGTGAAACTATCATTCACAGATGACATAATATTATACATAGAAAACCCTAAAGACTCCACCAAAAAACTACCAGAGTTCATAAATGAATTTGGCAAAGTAGCAGGATATAAAATCAGTATCCAGAAATCAATAGCATTTTTATACACCAATAATGAGCACACAGAAAGAGAATCTAAAAAAAAAAAAAATCACATTTACCATTGCAACAAGAAATTAAGATACCTAGGAATAAACTTAACCAAGGAGGTGAATGACCTGTTCTCAGAAAACTACAGGACATAGAAAAAAAAAAATAGAAGAAGATATAAAAAAGTGGAAGCTTATACCGTGTTCATGGGTTGAAAGAGTCAACATCTTTAAAACATCCATACTACCCAAAGAAATCTATGCATTCAAGGCAATACCTATTAAAATACCAATGGCATATTTCACAGATCTGGAACAAATACTCCAAAAGTTTATATGGAACCCAAAAAGAACATGAATAGCCACAACAATCTTGAAAAAGAAGAACAAAGTTGGAGGGATTGCAGTATCAGGTTAAACTACAAAGCAATGGTAATCAAAACAACCTGGTACTGTCACAAGAATAGGTATGTAGATCAATGGAACAGAACAGGAAACCCAGAAATTGACCCAAGACATTATGGCTCAATATTTGACAAAGGAGGCAAGAGCATACAATGGAGTAAAGACAGTCTCCTCAATAAATGGTATTGGAAAAATTGGACAGGTACATGCAAAACAATGAAATTAGATCAACAATGTACACTATACACAAGAATAAACTCAAAATGGATAAAATACTTAAATGTAAGTTGTGAAACCATAAAAATCCTAGAAGAAAATGTAGGCAGCAATCTCAGGCATCACACATCGCAGAATTTTCACCGATACATCGCCTAGGCAAAAGAAACAAGGGAAAAATATTAATAAATGAGGCTACATCAAACCAAAAAGCTTCTGCACAGCAAAAGAAACCAGAATCAAAATGAAAAAGGAATATGTTCTCTGTATGGGAAAATATATTTGCCAATGATACATCGGATAAGGATATATATCCAAAACATATAGAGTACTCATACAACTCAACAAAAGGAAGACAAAAAATCCAAATAAAAAATGGACAGAGGACCTGAATAGACACTTCTCCAAAGAGGACATCCAAATGGCCAAGAGACATATGAAAAAATGCTCAACGTCACTAATCATCAGAGAGATGCAAATTAAAACCACAATGAGGTACCATCTCACACCTGCCAGAATGGCGGCCATCAACAAATCCTCAAACAACAAATGCTGGCGAGGGTGTGGAGAAAAGGGTACTCTATTACACTGCTGATGGGAATGCAGACTGGTGCAGTCACTATGGAAAACAATGTAGTGTTTCCTCAAAAAATTAAAAATGGAACTGCCATTTGACCCAGTGATTCCACTCCTAGGAATATATCCTAATAAGCCTGAAACACTATTCAGAAAGATTATATGCACTCCTCTGCTCATAGTACAATAGCTATGATCTGGAAACAGTCCAAGTGTCCATCAGTAGATGAATGGATAAAAACATAGTGGTACATATATACAATGGAATACTATGCAGCTGTAAGAAAGAAAGATCTCTTACCCTTTGAGATGACATGGAGGGACCTGGAGAGTATTATGCTAAGCAAAATAAGCCAGTCAGAGAAAGACAAGAATCACATGATCTCATTTATTTGTGGAATTTCATGCACAGAATAAGCTGATGAACAAAATAGATCCAGAGACATGGAAGTAGGGAACAGACCAAGAAACCTCAGAGGGAAGGGGGGTTAAGGGTTGGGAAGAGATAAACCAAAGAACTTATATGTATATATGCACAACCAATGAAACAAACAACATTGCTGTGTAGGCAGGGCAGGGGAGTAAGGAGTAAGGAGGATGGTGTCAATAGAGGGAAAAGCAAGGACATTGTAATAAAAAAATTAATTAATCAAAAATTTTTTAAATCAGAAGAAAAAAAGAATATCTGATTCTAATGTTGTTATTCTAAGCCAGGATTTGTTAACCTTCGCACTACAGTTAAACAATGCCAGGGTTAAGGGCTCTAACCCACCTCTGTAAAGTAAAATATCCACATGTAACCTTTGACTCCCCCAAAACCTAAG
Organism: Tadarida brasiliensis; assembly: GCA_030848825.1. NCBI lineage: Eukaryota > Metazoa > Chordata > Mammalia > Chiroptera > Molossidae > Tadarida > Tadarida brasiliensis. The sequence goes on from CM061266.1 coordinate 93,740,383, forward strand.
TTTGTCTTGGTTTTCACAGAGCATCGTCCAGGACCTCCACCTGGATACCGAAATTTGTGGATTCTCAAGTACCCTCTATGAAATGGCATAGAAAAATGCATAAAGTTGACTCTGAATCCACAGTCTCCTAAACAGAGATAAAAAAAATAGGACAGGTATTTATTTTTAAAATTTTGTGTATAACTGAACCCATGCAGTTCAAATTGCTATTGTTCAAAGATCAACTATATTGGCATTTTGGACTAAATAATTTTTTGTTGTGGGGGTTGTCCTGTTTGTTATAGGATGTTAGGAGCATAGGCCTCAACCCACTAGATGCCAGTGACACCATCCTGAGTTGGGACAATCAAAAATGTCTCTAGATATTGTAAATGTCCCTGAGAGCCAATATTGTCCTGGGTCTCGAAGCACTCTTCTAAGCTAGGAGCATATGAATTATATAATGCTACATATTAGCACTGTTGACCCTGGAAACTAATGTGCCACAAACACTACCTTTAGGAAAAAACTCCCAAAGCATCAGTTTCTTTGTGTCCTTGGACCATGTTTTTATGTTTGTGTGTCTGGTTAGTAGAATCTAAAGCATGTACCCATGCTCTAGTTTCCAGAAAAGTGAAGAAACCAAGTATGAAATTTTTAGCTTTCATTTTTAGTTAAATCAATGTTTCTGTAGAAGTCCTTGTAACATATAATGTTTTGCCGTGTATTTCTTTCAGGGCCTTGAAGTAACGATCCCATGCTTCCCATCTATCTTCTTTTTATTATTATTTTTTTTATCCTCACCCAAGGACATTTTTGCATTTATCTTCTTCAGGTAGAGAGGGAGGGAGAGAGAGGGGGGAAGAAAGAGAGAGAAATATCGATGTGAGAGAGACACATTGAGTGGTTGCCACCCACATGACTCCAACCAGGCTGGGGACAAACTGCAACCGACGTACATGCCCTTAGCAGGAACCGAACCTGGGACTCTCTGGTCCACGGGCGGATGCTCTGACCCCTGAGCCAAACCGGCCAGGGCCCTATCTATCTTTAATCATACTCCATGATCCCTTTCTTTGTGCCTCCTATTTTTGCCTTCACTGCTTACTCCTCAATTTTTAGGCACTGTGGCTTTTCACATTGAAGTGTATCTGATTTCTCTTTTCTCTCCATATCTCATGAATTTTGAAAGCCGCCTCAAGTTTCTCATTTTTTTTTTTTGTTCAGACATATTTTCTGCAGTAGTTCTTATCCTTCAGTTTGTCCTTAATATTCTGAAACCTTAGCAGTCATGGATGTAATGAGTTCAAATCATTTTAGTAATAAAATGACTTCAAACCTTCTTCAAATTAAATCTACAGAACAGTCAGCAGCGTGGTTAATCTGACTGAAGCATCGGTAAGGACTCTTGCCTTTTCTCCACGAAGTGTGGCTGCCTATATCATTTGGAGTTTGGGAGTCGCAAAGTGACAGACAGGGTAATTTATTGGAAGGGTATTAAATCAGCTCAAAAGACTGAAAGACAGGCTCAAGGCTCAACTGGGAACCAGCAGCAGCAGGAGATCTCAGTATCTGGAACCACTTGATGGTTTTTAGGATAGCCCACTAGTTCTTTTCTCTGACTTTGCTCAACATTCAACTTTCTGAAGCTTTGGCCACATGCCCATCCATTGTTCAGGACATCATAAGTTATGGTCCCAACCTGATAGCACACAACACCAGAGAGGTAGCTGTGGTCAACATAACCATAAACGTGTGGACTATGAGACAGATATGGAAACATAACCTATATAAGAAATGTGTAAAGTCCAACAACATAGTAAAGAGGCTAGTTACAGCCCCAGCATGGGGGAGTAGAAAGGGCTGTCTTTCAGGTTTCAGTGAACTTGGAGCAGACAACACACATTAACTGCAACTGGACGGGGTGGCAGGTGGGGTGTACAAGATGTCATGCACCCAAATTAGGAAAATATATTTATGAAGATGTTACAGTAAGTTGTGTCAGAAGTTACAGTAAAATAAAAGGCCAATGAAGTAGTCCGATGAGACTATTTGCAAGAAAGGCAAGGACTTGAACAGCCTCCTTTCTCTATGAACAGGCTTGGTGTGTTAACAGGCAGCTCAGATAGAATTACTCTGGAAATTGCCACTAGGTTCCAGGCCCCTGCCAGATTCTCTAACCTCAGCCTGAAATTTTTGGGTAAAGTGATGAAAAATGACTTAACAATTCCAAGAAGATGTAAAAATAAGCATAGATAAAATAATGATAAAATCAAGTCCTTGGAATCAATATTTTGTACCAATTACAATGTTAAGGGCAAATCTAGGTGATCACTACTGCAGAAAATAAATGAAAAACAAGATGGGAAACTTTAACTTATATAATCATCTGAAAAATGTGTGTTGTTTTGTTTTTAAATCTAACATTAAATTTATCATTTCAATTTCAAATGTGTTTTGTATGAGTTTAATTTTAAAAGGTCTAATATTATTTGACAGGTTTTTTTTTGTTTTTTTGTTTTTTTTTTTTGCATTTATCTTCAGATAGAACAGGAGGGAGAGAGGGAGGAAGAGAGAGAGAGAAACATCGATGTGAGAGAGACACATCGAGTGGTTGCCACCCACACAACCCCAGCTGGGGCCAGGGACAAACCGCAACTGAGGTACATGCCCTTAGGAGGAAATGAACCAGGGACTCTCTGGTCTGTGGGCCAATGCTCTAACAGCTGAGGCAAACCAGCCAGGGCTATTTGACAGGTTTTTAACAGAACTTATAAGTTTGCCAATCTGAATGATCAAATCTTTATTATTAGGTTTATAAATATTATTTAAGTACTTAAGAATATTTTGTGTGTTATATCTGTAATTTCACCTGTTTATCTGTTTGAAGTAAAAAACATATATATTAAATATTTATTTTAAGTTGAAAAGTTTTAAATAATTAAATCAATCACACAAACATTTTAAAATATTAGGTAAACATATAATTTGCATGACTAATCCGAAATGCTTAAAATAATATGTGAATTAAATATATAAGTTGTACTTAAATGCTTGGGGATATTTAATATCTTATATTTAGAAACTAATTGATACTCAATTAGCAATCACTAGATTTTTAAGTAGATTTACTTGATATATAAGTTGTATCTACAAATTACAAATAAAATTTTAATATATCAACTATTAATGAAAATGAATGCAGATGTAAGGATTCCTTTCTGCACAGAAAAGCTATCTTTATACACTAATTATCAAATGATAATTCTCCCAAAGAATACCCATGTTTTGAATGTGTTGATACTGACGGAAGGATGATGCTTCACAGCCCAAAAGCTACAAATGTTCAACCTGCTGCCTCTGAGGCAGAACTGTAAACACTTTAAGCTTCTGTGAAGTCCATTTGAAAACCAGTGGTAAAATGGTTGGTGCCCTGGTCTTGGAGTCAGAAAACCTGGTTTCAATCTCAGCTCTGCCACCATAAGATACTGGGTAACTCCATAGGATACTGAGTAACTCATCTTTTGCCTCCAATTCTTAATCTCCTCACCTGTAAAATGCTATAGCACCACCTGAATTATTGAGTAATGAGGACCTGATTAAATAAGAGGTATATAAGATGTAGTACATAATATATAAAGTAACACACAGTTGTCACATTAATCTGAGCTATTTCAATCACACCGTCATCAGTGAAATTATACAATAATCCTTCATTTCTGTCCAAGTTTCATAAACAGTCCACATTCTCAAACAATGCATATGTATTTTCTCACATTTCTCATTCTCCTTTCAATTTCAAGTTTCATCTGACACACGCATGTACATGAATACACATAAATATATATTTTAATAGTAAAATGTAAGCATTCATGTACTTTCTGGAGCTCTGGCTATGTCCTCTTCTCTTCTATGGATGCTTGTATTCTTCAGAAGCAAACTTCTGATTATGTTTCCTTGCTTGTTCTGTAGTCTCAATCTGCAGGGTTGACAGCTGGCCTCTCTTATTTCACACATACCACATTTAATTACTGAATGTGATTACTTTAAATGGCCACAGTTAATATTTTTGTTGTTCAATTTCTGTGCTATAGTTTTAGCATATAAACCATAAATTTCCCCTTCTTTTGTTTGACCTCTGTCACCATTCTGCATAGGCCTGGCAACCTTTTGCTTTTAATTGACTACTATTGGGTTTCTTTGCAGAATATATGAGACTATGTCCCCTTAGCAGAATTAAGCAGTACACCTGTCACAGAGAATCTGTTGAACTCTTCTGCTCGAGCTTTTCATATACACTGTGCTATGCCTTGGCCATCCTATCCCCTCTGCCCAGAACGAAATCCTTTCTTCTTCCCTTGACCAGCATTTATTTTTTTAGACTGCTCAGGAGTCTTATCATCCCAATCAGGCCAGGTGTCCCTTTCTTGTGCTTTCAAATCACCCAACAAGTGGTTTTCTCATTGCGCTTTTCACATTATGATCTGTGAGCTTGCTGAGGCTAAAAACCATCCCATTCATCTTTGAATATTTGGTACCTTAAAGTAATTTCTGAAATGTAGTAGGTGTTGAATAAGTTAAAATTTATTAATTTATTTTTGTTACAGAGGTTTCTCCTTTTTTCCCCATTGACACCCTCCTCCCCATCCCCCCACCCTGTCCCCAGCTTTGTTGTCCATGTCCATCACTTATGCATACATGTGCATAAGTTCTGTGGTTTATCTCTTCCCTCCCCCCCACCCCCTCTCCTGAGGGGTGTCAGTTTATACCCTACTTCCACGTCTCTGGGTAATGGATAGACTGATTCTTTAAATAAACCACAACCCAAATTGAAGAAAATACATTCTATTCTAAACCAAACTTAAAACACAGCATTTCTATTTTCAATAATACCCTCAGCTTGTATTCAGTTATCCAGGGGAGAAACTCATAGTTATCTCTGTTTTTTTATCCTCCCCTCACTTTATCTTGTAATTAATTAGTTATTGAAATCATGTAGATCTACCGCATCTAACTTCTGCCTTCTATTGCCATCAACATCTCCCTTACTCAAGCCCTGAATTATCTCAACAATTTATTAGCCATTTTCCTCTTTTTATTTTTTTAAATTTTAATCCTCACCCAAGGATATGTTTTTGTGCTTTTTAAAAATTGATTTTAGAGAGAGGAAGAGAGAGAGAGAGAGAAACATCAATGTGAGAGAGAAACAGCAATCGGTTGCCTCTCATATGTGCCCCAACCGGGGACTGAACCCACCTAGGTATGTGCCCTGACAGGGAATCAAACTCACAACCTTTCTGTGTATGGGATGGTACTCCAACCAACTGAGCCACCTGGCCTGTGTTCCTTCTTTCTTTGTTATAGGTCATTTTACAATAGTCTCTTTTATAGCATATTGGTACCACTTTTTTTCTTCAATACATTTCTTGATATATCCTGATGTACTGATGTATCACTTCATGGATCAAAACCTTCAATGAATCACTATTCTAAAATATGAAGCGGTAATCCTCACATTTTTAGACTATCACCTCCTCTCAGGTAACATATTTTGAGAATGTACAATCTATACATGTACATATTTATAAATATATTTAATTTATGACTGTACTAATATGTTAGATATATTCTTAAACAAAAAGGTATAAAAATGTAAAAGTTTGAGATCAAGAGAATATAAAAATATTTTGAATAATTGTATTTTTGAATGTTTCCAATAACTTTTTAGCTCTCTAACTTTTTATCATTAATATTATACATGTGTCCTGGTCGGTTTGGCTCAGCGGTTAGAGCATCGACCTGCGGACCAGAGAGTCCTGGGTTCAGTTCCCGCTAAGGGCACGTATGTTGGTTGCAGTTTATCCCCTCCCTGGTTGGGGTCGTGTGGGTGGTAGCCAGTTGATGTGTCTCTCTCACATTGATGTTTCTCTCTCTCTCTTCCCCCCTCTCTCCCTCCCTCTCTGTCTGAAGATAAATGCAAAAATGTCCTCGGGTGAGGATAAAAATAAATAAATAATAACAATATTACATATGTTTACTTATGTATGCATAGGATTTATAAATATAAATTCTTAATTGTTTCATATTCATAGATTTTATATGTGTATATGCTTCACCACTTTCGAAAACTTTGGTTAATATTTTATGATACAACAAAAACAGTTGCTGTTATTGTTCCAAGTTCAGTTTATTTCAATACCCAGCTTAAGGGCTATCATGGTAACAACAACCAAAAATTCTCTCAAGCTTTCACAGAGGCACAATATGTATCATACCATTTACAGTAGAATATGATTCATTATAGATAAAATAGGATCTATATCCATATTTCAAAAGTCACTTTTTAGAACAGTATTTCTTATCTGATTATTCCTGTTTGTGTCTTGCAATGTGGCTGATGACCATCTTGTACTTAGAGTAGAAGGAATGTCAGCTCTGTCACGTTTTATTTATTTGTAATTGTATTATCAACATTATCTTCAATCTGTGGGCTATTTGAAGGAATCTTTTTTTTTAACAATTTACCATTTTGTGATGATGAGTTTAGTTAAAATTAGATGATATAATCTACAAATCCACCTAACTGGACCACTAAATCTGCAAACTCACTGAAAGATAGCATGTTACTGTGAGCAACTCCCTAATGCCAGGCAAAAGTGAAGGGTCCCTCCTAATCGCTCAGCATTATGTCCACTATCCCCTCAGGATGCCTCCCTTATTGTACACTCAATGTGACATGTGAACTTCAACTATGCACTTGGAGGGAACCAGAGTCAATCAATAATGTAAATTTTAGTAATGCTTAATGTCTTTCATTTTTAAGATTAAATATTAAAACTAAGTGAAGTTTTGATATCTCTTCACATCCACTGCATTCTCATACTTACGTCCTGGAGTTATGTCCCACTTTGGGGAACACTAGTGTAGACAATCAAATCCATACAGCTGTCTTTGGTTTTCAGGTACTCTACAATTTGACCCCAACCCATCTGAGAAATAAGTTCTTCTATTTAACTCTCACTGCTGCACTATATTTATTTTATGCTATACTCCAAGCACTTTCACCCTTTGTTTCTACTCATGACCAGTGCTTTTCATTCCTACTCTGCACATGCCCTGTCTTCTTCTTTGAATGTACTCCCCACTTTGCTTCTGTATCATCACCTACCAGGTTTCTCCTTCATGACCTCATTCCATTTAGGTACAGTTCCATTTTATCTCATCTGAACAAAGATTCGTAGAACTTAATGGTTCTCTTTGTCACTAGAATTATTAATAATTGTATGTATGTATTTATTATCTCTTCCATAAGTAAATTATAAACACCTTAAGAAGAGGCACTAGGATGTTCTCTCTCTCTCCCATTTTATTCTTGTGGGAGGCAACCAAAATTTTTGGTGGCCTTGCTTTAGCAAGGCAAAAAAAAAAAAAAAAAAAAAAAAAAGAAGAGGCACTAGGTCTCATTAATTGTTATGTTCCTAACAATTATCCTGCAAACTTGTTAGCACATAGTAGACATTCATTAGGTGGCAGTGTGATACAATAAAAGCAATATTGGCTTGGAAATCAGTCAGACCTGACTTATGAAAGAAGGATTAGCATTTTTTGTGAAAACTTTGGATAGGAAGAAACTTCTATCATTTAGATCTGTTCAACAAGAGAATAGTTATACTGTTACTTTCACTGGAATGGGTGAAGCAAGATGCAGCTGAAATACCTCAGGGAGGTGCAGAAGAGACCTCTCCATTTGGTGGAGCATCAAATTGAAATTGCTTTCAAAGACACAGGTCTATGGTTTGGAGCAGAAAGAAACCCCAAATCTCTAAAGGCCATTTCCAAGGAGAATGCTGTTATATTTTAAAGTCATCTGAGAGTGGAAAATGGTGGTGCAATGAATGGAAGTTACACGGACCATCTCCCAGGACCAAACTAAAATTACAACTAAAATAAAGACAAATCATTGGGGAAAATCAACTGAAAAGCAGCTGGAGAGAACCTGTATAACCAGGGACAGAAAGAGGACACCAAACCGAGCCTCGTAGGAACTTTGGAGGTGTGTGAGGATGGGCTTGGAGCCCACAAACAGCAGCAGAGAGCTGTGTTAGCTCAGTGTGCTTCCTGATGAGAAAGTGAGGTTTTAAAAAGCACCACATCAGCTAGGGCCACTCACCTAGGGTTCCGGAAGAGGGAGGGCAGACAGGATTGGAACTGTGTGGAGAGACTCCAGGGCTTCTGACTCAGGAGAGAGTTGGATAAGAGGACATCGGGAGTTTTGTACTGAATCATTCCCTCACAAGACAGTAGCCATCATACTCAAAGAGCCCCTTCCCAGAGCCCTTTCCCAGAGCCCCAGGGAGAAGCAATGGCCCCTCCTGCAGGAATTCAGTACCATCAGGCCAGGCCAGAGAAATTAAAATTGAAGCTCATTAACATCCAGTCTGATAGCAAGCAAGTGCCCCACTCACTGGAAATTCTCTTATATCTGAGTGATTTTTCATTCACCTGAGGGCTACAAATCAAAGCTCATGAAGTAACTGAGACTAATAGCCTCCAGACAAAAAGCTAGAGGATAACTGAACCTTTCCTTGGCTTGCAGGTCTAACCAGGAAAGTAACACTTGACAGCGGTGTTTAACATGAGTCCTCCCACACTCATCCAAACACAGTAGAGGGAGCCACAACCAGCAGAACACCAACACCCACAGGGAAAATTTGGCAGGCTCCAAAACCCACTGAGACAGCCAAAATGGTGAAACAAAAAAACAAATCCCAATTCTGAAGGAGAAGAAATGAATGGCACAGAATTAAGCAAGCTATCAGAGGGAGAGTTTAGGGTAATAATCATGAGGAAGCTCAACAGCATGAGTAAAGATATAGAAACATTGAAAACCAACCAATTGGAAATGAAGAATAACATAGCAGAAAAAAAAAAAAAAGAACACATTGGAAGGAATAACCAGAACAGTAGAGGAAGCTGAGGACCAGATCGGTGAATTAGAAGACAGGATAGAAAAAAATCACACAATCAGAAAACCAAAAAGAAAAAGCAATTAAAAAACAGGAACACAGCCTAAGAGAACTGTGGGACAATATGAAATGTAACAATATCTGTATCATAGGAGTGCCAGAAGAAGAAGAAAATGAGCAAGAGTTAGAGAATATATTTGAAAAAATAGTGACAAAAAACTTCCCTAACTTGGTTAAGAAAAAAGGCATACTAGTTCAAGAAGCACAGAGGGCCCCAAGGAAGAAGAACCCAAAGAGGCCCACACAAAAACACATAATAATTAAAATGCCAAAAATTAAAGACAAAGAGAGAATTCTAAAGGCAGCAAGAGATAAGCAACAGGTTACATATAAAGGAACACCCATAAGGCTATCAGCTGAATTCTCAACAGAAACACTACAGGCCAGAGGGAATGGTGTGAAGTAATCAAGGTAATGAAAAACAAGGATCTGAATCCAGGACTATTCTATCCAGCAAGGTTATCATTCAAAATAGAATGTAAAATACAGAATTCACCAGACAAAAAAAAGAAGGCTAAGGGAATATATTAGCACCAAACCAGCACTGCAAGAAATGCTAAAAGGACTGCTGTAATAGGCAGAAGAAATAGGAAGAGAAACATAACCATGATGAGCAGAAATGGCCAAAAATAAGTACATATCAATAATAACCTTAAACATAAATGGATTAAACACCCTGATCAAAAGACACAGAGTAGCTGAATGGATAAGAAAACATGACTCATATATATGTTGTTTACAAGAGACCCATCTCACAACAAAAGAATCACATAGGTTGAAAGTGAAGGGATGGAAAAAAATTATTTAAGCGAACAGAAAAGAAAAAAAGCTAGAGTAACAACACTCATATCCGATAAAATAGACTTCAAAATGAAGGCCAGAACTAAAGAAGGTGACTACATAATATTGAAAGGATCTATCCAACAGGAGGATTTAACCTTGGTAAATATGTGTGCACCCAATATAGGAGCACAAAAATACATTTAAAAACTTCTGGAGGACTTCAAAGGACAAATCAACAGCAATACAATCATAGCAGGGGACTTCAACATCCCACTGACATCACTGGATAAATCCTCTGGACAAAAAATTAACAAGGAAACAGAGAGTCTAAATGATGCACTAGATCAAATGGATTTAATAGATATCTATAGAGAATTACATGTGAAAACTGCATAATTCACATGGGACATTCTCAAAGATAGACCACATGTTAGGACACAAACTAAGTCTCTACAAGTTCAAGAAGACTGAAACCATATCAAGCATCTTCTCAGATCACAATGGCATGAAACTAGAAATCAATTACAGCAAAAACAGACACACAAATACAGGCTAAATAACCTGTTATTAAACAATGAATGGGTTACCAAGGAGACCAAGGAAGAAATTTAAAAATTCCTGGAAACCAAGGAAAATGAACACACAACAACAACAAAATCTATGGGAAGCAGCAAAAGCAGTCCTGAGAGGAAAGTTCATAGCACTACAGGTCTGCATCAAGAAACAAGAAAAATTTCTAATTGGCTTTCTAACCCCACAATTTAAAGAACTACAAAGTAAGCAAAAAGAAAAACCCAGAGCAAGTAGAAGGAAAGAAATAGTAAAAGTCAGAGCAGAAATAAATGACATAGAGACTAAAAAAACAATTCAAAAGATCAATGAAACAAATAGCTGGTTTTTTGAAAAGATAAACAAGACTGATGGACCCTTAGCCAGACTCACCAAGTACAAAAAGAGCGGACCCAAATAAACAAAATCAGAAATGAAAGAGAAGAAGTAACAACTGACACCACAGAAATACAAAGGATGATTAAAAAATACTATGAACAAGTATACACCAACAAATTGAAAAATCTAGGTGAAATGGACAAATTTTTAGAAACACACAGTCTCCCAACACTGAACTGGCAAAAGATAGAAAACTTGAACAGATGAATAGCAACTAAGAAAATTGAAGATGTAGTGAAGAAACTCCCAGCAAACAAATGTTCAGGCCCGGATGGCTTCACAGAGGACTTTTACCACACATTCAAAGAAGATCTAACACCCATTCTCCTCAAACTATTCAAAAAAATCCAAGAATAAAGAGGACTTTCAAATGCATTTTATGAGGCCAGCATACTTCTAATTCCCAAACCAAATAAAGACATTACAAAGAAAGAAAACTATAGGTCAATATCCCTGATGAACATAGATATCAAATTCCTGAACAAAATATTAGCAAATTGTATCCAGCAATACTTTAAAAAAATTATCCACTGTGACCAAGTGAGATTAATGCCAGGAATGCAAGGATGGTAAAATATTCACAAATCAATAAATGTGATACACCAGATAAACAAAATGAAATGTAAAAACCATATGATAATATCAATAGGTGCTGAGAAAGCATTCAACAAAATCCAGCACCCATTTCTGATAAAAGTGCTCAGCAATGTGGGAATAGGGGGGTCATACCTCAACATAAGGAAGGCCACATATGAAAAACCTACAGCCAACATCATTCTCAATGGGCAAAAACTAAAAGCATTTCCCTTAAGAACAGGAACAAGACAGGAATGCCCACTTTCACCACTCTTATTTAACATAGTACTGGAAGTCTTAGCCACAGCAATTAGATATGAAGAAAAAATAAAAGGGATCCAAATTGGAAAGGAGGAAGTGAAACTGTCATTATTAACAGATGACATGATATTGTACATAGAAAACCCTAAAGACTGTCAAAAATCTACTCAAGCTAATAAATGAATTTGGCAAAGTAGCAGGATACAAAGTTAACATCCAGAAATCGACGGCATTCTTATACACCAAAAATGGACACACAGAAAGAGAAACTAAAGAGCAATCCAATTTATCATTGCAGCAAAAAAAAAAAAAAAAAAACTAAGATAACTAGAAATAACCTTAACCAAAGAAGTAAAGAAACTGTTCACAGAAAACTACAGGACATTGAAAAAAGAAATAGAGGAAGATATAAAAAAGTGGAAGCATATACCTTGTTCATGGATTGGAAGAATTAACATCATTAAAATGTCCATACTACCCAAAGCAATCTATATTTTCAATGCAATCCTCATTAAAATACCAACGACATATTTCACAGAACTAGAACAAATATTCTAAAAGTTTATATGAAACAAAAAAAGACCCCAAATAGCCACAGCAATCTTGAAAAAGAAGAACAAAGTAGGAGGGATCACAATACCAGATATCAGGTTATATTACAAAGCCATAATAATCAAAACAGCCTGGTACTGGCACAAGAACAGGCATATAGACCAGTGGAACAGAAAAAAAACCCAGAAATTGACCCAAGACATATGCTCAATTAATATTTGACAAAGGTGGCAAGAGCATACAATGGAGTAAAGACAGCCCTTTAATAAATAGTGTTGGGAAAATGGGACAGCTACATGCAAAAAACTGAAGCTAAACCACCAACTTACACCATACACAAGAATAAACTCAAAATGGATAAAAGACTTAAATGTGACTCATGAATCCATAAAAATCCTAGAAGAAAATGTAGGAAACAAAATTTTAGACATCACATGCAGCAGAATTTTCAGTGATACAATGCTTAAGGTGAGAGAAACAAAGGAAAAAATGAATAAATAAGACTGCATCAAACTAAAAAGCTTCTGCACAGCAAGAGAAACAAGCATCATAATGGAAAGAGAACCCACTATATGAGAGAGCATAATTGCCAACGATACGTCAGATAAGGGGTTAATTTCCAAAATATATAGAGTACTCATACGACTCAACAAAAAGAAGACAATCCAAATAAAAAATGGTCAGAGGAGCTAAATAAACACCTCTCCAAACAGGACATCCAAATGGCCAAGAGACATGAAAAAATGCTCAACGTCACTAATTATCAGAGAAATGAAAATTAAAACAACAATGAGGTACCACCTCACACCTGTCAGAATGGCTGCCATCAACATATCATCAAACAACAAATGCTGGCGAGGGTGTGGAGAAAAGGGGATCTAGTACACTGCTGGTGGGAATGCAGACTGCTGCAGACATTATGGAAAACAATATGGTGTTTCCTCAAAAAATTAAAAATTGAATTACAATTTGACCCAGTGATCCCATTTCTAGAAACATATCCTAAGATGCCTGAAATGCCAATCAGAAAGAATATATGTACCCCTATGTTCATAGCAACACTATTTACAATTGCTAAGATCTGGAAACAGCCCAAGTGTCCATCAATAGATGAGTGGATAAAAAAGCTGTGGTACATTTACACAATGGAATACTATGCAGCTGTAAGAAAGAAAGATCTCTTATCCTTTGAGACGACATGGAAGGACCTGGAGAGTATTATGAAACAAGCCAAGCAGAGAAAGACAAGTATCACATGATCTCACTTATTTGTGGAATATAATGAATAAAATAAGCTGATGAACAAAATAGACCCAGAGACATAGTAGCAGGGTACAGACTGACAAACCTCAGAAGAGGGGGACGGTGGGGAGGGAAGAGATAAACCACAGAACTTATATGCATGTATGGGTACCCAATGGACATAGACAACAATGCTGGGGTGGGGGGCGGGGGAGGTGGGAGGGATCAGGAAGAGGGTGTCAATGGGGGGAATAAGGAGAAACATCTGTAAAAAAATAAATTAATAAAAATATATTTAAAAAGTCATCTGCCGTATCTCAATAACATTGACCATTTCCAGTCTTATTTATTGACTCACACATATATGTGATACCATTTTAAAAACAAGAAGTCATTTCGGGTTTTGATAGGCTTGGTCATTCTTTTACATATTAATGAATTCAGCAATATATTATACACACGCTTATTTTAGAGGGTTGGTTGTCCTGTTGATAACAAGAAGTATTAAATCTGTTAATTTAAAACCATGTTCTGTAGGTACAGGTAATGAAGGCAACATAGGTAACAGAAGTTACATAATTTAATTGCAAGGCTAGTTTTGGTATCTTCCACACCCAATTTACCATTTAGCAATAAGAAAAAATAGTTGCAAACATCGTTTGTGTCTAGAAGGACTGTTAATATCCTACCATCACAAAAGTATGAAACACACACATGCACACGCACATGCATGCACATGCACATTTTGATGCTGTTTAAAATATTGAAATACTCAGCTTTAGAGTATCTTCTGAAAGATAATGTGGCAGCGTATTTTAAATTAAAACTAGTGCTCTCAGAAGGTGCCTATATTTATTCGTGGTGTTTTCATAGTCCAGTTTGGAAAACATAAAAGTGTGCTACTGGATTAAAAATAGTGAGAGTGAAAAATGATATAGGACCTTGAAGTAACTTAAAGATAGGAAAACATCTGTGATGCACAGGGCACACAGATTATAATAATTCTTAGTCTCTCTTTTTTTTTTTTAATCCTCACCTGAGGATAGTTTCCCATTGATTTTTAGATAGTGTGGGAGGGAGGGAGGGAGGGAGGGAAGGAGAGAAGGAAGGAGGGAGGGAGGGAGAGAGACACATGGATTGGTTGCCTCCCACATGGCCCCAATCAAGGACGGGGGATAGAACCTACCACCCAGTTACAAGGGCAAGTAACTCAGTTGCAGGTTCAATCCCAGCCCTGGTTGGGATTGTGTAGGAGGCAGCCAATCCGTGTTGTGTGTCTCTCTCACATAGATGTTTCTATGTTTCTCTCTCTCTCTCTCTCTCTCTCTCTCTCTCTCTCTCCCTCTCTCTCTTTCCTTCCCTCCAGCTTTATCTAAAAATCAATGGGAAAATATCCTCTGATGAGAATTTAAAAATTTTTAAAAAGTGAGAAGGAAGCTCTGTGTTACGAAGGAAAAGAGAAGAAGGAAAGAAAGAAGGAAGGAAGGGAGAGAGAGAGGAAAAGAAGGGGAAGAAATGCTTACGAAGGAAGAAAGAAAATGCTTCCTATGTAATTTTTACTAACCAGTTTTGGGAATGTCTAATCCAGTGGTTTTCTAAGTGTGGTTCTTGGACCAGGAATATCAGCATCACCTGAAAACTTGTCAGAAAAGCAGATTCTCAGGCCCCACCATAGACTCACTGGGTCAAAAACTTTGAGGGTGAGGCCCAGCAATATGTGTTCTGTCTTTCATATGATTCTGATGTACTTTAAAGTTTGTGTTCTTCTGTTGTGGCTTAAGCACATGTGTTTTCAGTGAACATATATCACAGGCCCCAAAGAGAACTGCAATAGTTTTGCATTCTCTCTCTCTCTTCTCTCTCTCGTTCTCACAAACCTAGGAAGGTTGTGGAAAAATAAATAAATAAAAAGTGGAATTTGTATATGGTTATTGCATACATTCTTCACCAGTTTCCTAGCTTATAGTAAGATACCTTAAAGAACAGTGTTAATGCTTGGCCGGTGTGGTTCAGTGGATTGAATGTGTTCCCATGGACTGAGAGGTCCCAGTTCGATTTCCGGTCAGGGCATATGCCCTGGTTGTGGGCTCGATCCCCAGTGTGGGGGCGTGCCGGAGGCAGTTGATTAACGTTTCTCTCTCACATTAATGTTTCTATATCTCTTTACCTTCCTCTCTCTCTAAAAAAAAAAAAAAAAAAATCAATAAAATACATTAAAAAAAAAAAGAACAGTGTTATTGATCTATATACCCCACAGCAGAAATTAGTAATACCTTATGCATTCAATAAATGTTTGTTGATAAACAAATAAACTTTCTTTTATAAAACTCAAGTTTTCTGTTTGGAATTTACAAACACATCCAGTTAGCATGGTGGATGTTTAATTACTCTTCTGTGGGCACATGTTCATCTAATGTTACAAACATGACATATGTGTTTAGAGCTTAAACATAGAGGAAATTAATTACCACAATCAAGAAAAACAAACCAAGTGTCATACTAATTTTGGGTAAATGACATCATTGTCTTGTACTAAGGAAAACCAGATTCTTGGTTCAGTCTTAGGTTCTTAAAATATATTCAGTAAATTAGGGTTAATGATGATAATATGGATATCAGGGTTATTATGCCTTTAGGTAAAGATCTCACTGGAAAATTTTCTGTCATTCCTGGCAACCTAAAACAAATGTATGCTGATCAGAAAATTGGAAAATACTTGCTAATAAACAATCTACCAGAAAAAGTACATTACATGTTATAATTGAAATATGATAAATTTTGGAAATGCTAAGAAAGAGCATGAAATCAAATATAGATGGTTACAAGCAATTCTTTTATGATCACAGATTTATGGCTTAGTTAATCAATATTTGAATTATATGTGTGAAGCTCAGTTGTTAAACCATTTCTCTACAAACTACAAATTAATATTGATGAGAAATTCAGTGGCATTCAGCAGCAGCATTCTGTCACTGTGCTAGGGTAATCATCGATTTTAATTTTCAATATTAACACAATGCAATTTTTGTTGTCAGCTTAAAGCAGTAGTCAGTGCACAGAAACATCAAGACCTAAGTCAGGGAAGACTTGATAGCAAAGCTGTCAACAGTAACTGGTTAGAAAATTTTGAATTCCTCTCCAGCAATCAGCATATGATTATGAATGATTACATCCCTCATAATGAATAACTGACCCCTGGGGTGATTTGGTTTGCAGTGTTCGGCCAGTCTATTCAAAGACTGCCTGGTGTCAGAGATGAAATGGTTCATTCTGAACAAGAAATTCAATCATGAGGCCAAGGAACAGAGCCACCAAAACCAGCTGGCACTATGTACCAGAAGAGAACAGAGAGAAAAGTTTGAGGAAGAGTGACAATGGGTGAAGAGCAATTTTTGTGAAGCACCAGCACCTTGGTGTGAGAGGCCTGATACAATATGGACCATGAATGATTGAAGTCAGCCCTATTCTTTATGTCTGAAAGAGCAAAAACAGTGTGTTCTAATCATCTCAGAGGACAGAAGACAGGAAGAGATTCTTTCATTAAGAGGAGATGATTCCAAAGCCTAATTAACAGAAATGTTGCAAACAAAGTGTCCAGATCCTATCACCCCTGGCACAATCCTCAAACAAGATCCAATCTCTGTTTTGGAACTCAGACTTAAAACATATCAGATGAGTGATGCTGTACAAGGGAAAATGCCCTCTCTCGTGCATAAAACTTCAGGCTGGCCCTCAGAGTCCTGTCTCTAAAACCTATTTCCTTTTTTTTTTTAAGTAAAGGATAGGTATAGTTATTACTTCTGACTTATAAATCACCTGTCTGTCTCATAGGAAGTTGACATCAAATAAAAATTACTTATTAAGTTTATATCTACATATTTTGTCATGCTTGACACAAATTTATGATGAATTCTTTTTTTTTTTTTTTTGGTACATGCCCCTAGTGGGAACCAAACCCTGGACTCTCTGGTCCGCAGGCCAACGCTCCAACCGCTGAGTCAAACCAGCCAGGTCATGAATTCTTAAACTGAGAATTTTTTAAGATCATTGAATTTATGTTCCTTATTTGTATTTAACTGTATATTTATTTTTATTTATTTATTTATTTTTGTTAATCCTCAGTGGAGGATATTATTCCATTGATTTTTAGATAGAGTGGAAGGGAGGGAGGGAGAGAGAGAAACATCAATGTGAGAAAGACACATTGATTGGTTGCTCTCCACACGACCCCAGCTGGGGCCAGGGATCGAACCTGCAACCTAGGTAGGTGCCATTAACTGAGAATTGAACCTGAGACTGTTTGTTCCATGGGCCAACACTCTAACCATTGAGCCAAATTGGCCAGGGCCCATTTAACTTTATAAAGGAATGTAAACTTTTTGTAAACTCTAATGATGCTAATATCACATTTTTTTTAAATGCCATAAAATGCTATTGAGTTTATTTTAATTCTATATGTTAATTAACCATGATTTCTGAAGAAATACATGTCAATTTACAGGGTAATTTTCTTAAAAAATAGAAAGCAAAGTTAATTATTTGTTGAAATTATGATATCCTTCAAAAGGTAAGAGATCATTTAAATTAAGTGTAATGAAAGAACACCTAGTTAACTGGCTATAACTTCTTATAAGAAATAACATTAATGATTTTATAATGAGTTGTTTCCCCACCAGAGAGAAGAGAATGAAATGCAGATAGGAGACAGAAAAATTAATGCATATCATTGAGACTGACATTTCCATTTGCTTCCAATAGGTGCAAACAATACATCCTGGTAAAGTCTTATGTTTAACTCAAAGAAAGTACTTTTTACCCAAATGCCTTAAATAATATTTAAATTGTGATGAAAACTAAAACTACTCACACTTTTTCACCTTAAACTTGCTGTATTTCAAATAGCTTTATATATTTATTTAACATTTTGAATGTCTGTGTACTATACGGAGTTTTGATTATTAAATGGCTGAAAGTGCTACATTAAATGTAATTTGGGAATAAGATCATGCATAAAAGTAAATAAAATTAATTAGTACGAGAATATTTTTTTTTAAATTTTTTATCCTTCCCTAGGATATGCTTTTAGAGACAGAAGAAGGGAGAGGGAGGGAGAGAGAGGGAGAGATAGAAACATTAATCGGTTGCCTCCTGCATGGGCCCCAACTGGGGACTGAATTCACAACCTGGGCATGTGCCCTACCTGGGAATTGAACCTGCAACCTATCCATGTATGGGAGGACAGTCCTACCAACTGAGCCATACCGGTCAGGTCAAGTATAAGAGTATTAATATGAACATATTTTAAACATTTTTATGTAAATTTTTATTTTATATACACAAATGATTATATAGACAAATTATACATTATAAATAATAATATAAGTAGAGAGAAAAATGCCAGGTTTTTCAGAAGTCACAGAGATCATATGGGAGAACAGAAAAAAAAGGCTTCAGGAGAAGGCAAGATGACTGCAGCCTAAGTTCTCTCTGCTTGCTGTTAGCACCATATCAAACTTGCAAATAAACTGCAGAACATTCTATTTGAAAAACCAAGTGAAAAATAGCTGATTGGAAATACTGTAAGTGAAAGGGTTAGTAATGTTTTAAAGGGTAAAGGCAAAAGTTTGCAAAAGGCGGAAACTGGAAATTGTGTTGCTTGCATGACCTTTGCTCAGCCTTCTGTTGAGTACGGATAAGGTTTATCTGGATTGTCCACAAGGCAATGGATAACCCAGCAGATGCCGGACAAGATACCAGACCAGTCCTACTGCAAAGTGGACAGTGGGCCAAACAGAGTACATCAGCAGGAACTGCTGGAAGCTAAAAGTAGAGTATATAACTGACAAACCTGATTCAAGGCTGAAGCCGTCTCGGCTCAGCCCACCTGCACCCAGGCGCATGCAGTAAAGCCATTTTGCTCTACATTGGCCTTGTGTTGTGGATGTGATCTCCTGCCGGCTCAGACCTTTCAGTAAGCAGGGAGCATGGAGAGGGGACAGGAGAAGATGCACAGTGGGTGATTGAGCCAACCCACACAGCTGCACAGTATGGCTGGGAAGCCAGAGGGAAGGTTCAGCTGCGCAGCTCCTGCCCCCTGGGAACAAGGGGTCTCAACCTCACACAGGGATCCCCAAACCAGAGCAACAGAGAAGGGAAAGAGAGCTCTTGTAGAATCAGACAGTGGGAATCAGAGGTCATTCGGAACAGCACTCTCCCAGGCAAAAAGCGTGCTTTGTTACACCAGCCTGGGAAGCTCGCCCTGATTGGTGTCTGTGCGAGGGGCCACTCAGCAGAACTCCAACCGGTGGAGGGTTCTGAGAGGATCACCCAGCAGTGAATCTGAGGGGCTGGTTATTCTCTGAAAGAACTTTCAGCAGAGAGCAGGTTGGGGGCCTGTTAGAGTGCTCTGGGAAAGATGCGCGATCCTCTCCACCTTTAGAGAGTTGCCCTTTCTCCATCAGTGGAAAGGCTCTGGGCTGGAGAGTGACTGGGCTGGGTGATCAGAGGACTCAGACATCTGGCCTGCTGGGAGCCTGGGCAGAAGCCCTGCTCAGTGAAAAACTAGAGAGCAAAGTGGGGCTGGGTTTTTTGTTTGTTTGTTTGTTTATTTTTTAGCCCCTCCTACTTGAGGTGGCAACCAAGTGGTACCAGCGAATCAGGCAGAGCTGAGGCATTGGAAGGAAAGGAAGTACCTGTCTGCCCCTCCTACAAGCTAAGGGCACCACCCCCAACACAAATATGTTTAAACCATCTGAACTGGACCAGATATCCCGCAGAGACCAGTTCTGCAGAGGAAGGGAAAGCAACCCAGAACAAGATCATTCAAGGGGCGAGCCCCAAAGCAGAACCAGCCTCTGGGCTATACTGGCCCCACCCATGGGACTACTTGGGGATCTGTGCTGCAGGGCTTCAGCCAGGTTTCACAGGGCCAGGCTGGGACAACAATGAACATTGGCCTGCACCAGAGAACTGTCCAGGAGGCCTGGGACCCACACAGCAAGGAGCCAGATTCAACAACATCAGAGCAAAATCCAGTGAGCTCAACAAATAGCAGTAGATCTAAAGTTTTTTTGTTTGATTGTTTGCTTTTGTTTGGTTTGGATTTTCTTTCTCTTCTCTCTTGTTTCCCCATATTTTCTTTCTTTTTTTTAATCCTCACCCAAGGATATTTTTCCATTTATCTTCAAATAGAGTGGGAGGGAGGGAGAGAGAGAGAGAGCGTGCACGAGAGAGACATCAATGTGAGAGAGACACATCAATTGGTTGCCTCCTGCATGACCTGGACCAGGGCCAGGGACAGAACTGCAACTGAGGTACATACCCTTGACCAGAATCAAACCCATGACTCCCTGGTCCACGGGGCTGACGCTCCAACCGCTGAGCCAAATGGGCCAGGGCTTTCCCATATTTTCTTTAAATATTTTTTTCTTTATTGATTTTAGAGAGAAGGAAGGGAGAGGGAGAGAAAGAGAAACATCAATGAGAGAGAACTTTGACTGGCCACTTCCTGCATGCTCCCAACTGGGGATTGGGCCCACAACCTGGGCATGTGCCCTGACGGGGAACTGAACCGGCAACCTCTTTGTGCATGGGTCAATGCTCAACCACTGAGCCACACCGGCTAGGCTCCCATATTTTCTTAATGCTAAATGTATTCCATTTTAGTCCAATTTTTTTCTCATTCTCTTTACTTTTTAAAAATTTTTATTTTTCTCCTTTTTTTCTCTTTTCTTTTCCCATTATTCTTTTCCTATTCTATATTATATTTTATTTTATTTAGCATTATTGCTTTCTAAAATTATTTTGTTAATTATTTCCTCTCTCTCTCTCTCTCTCTCTTTCTTTTTTTCTTTCTTTCTTCCTCACCTGAGGATATTTTTTCTATTTATCATCAGATAGAGTGGGAGGGAGGGGGAGAGACAGAGGGAGAGAAACATCGACATGAGAGAGACATCGACTGGTTGCCTCTCACACAACCCGACCAGGGCCCGGGACGAACCGCAACCAAGGTACATGCCCTTGACCAGAATCAAATGTGTGACTCATTATTGGTCCACGGGCCAATGCTCTAACCGGTGAGTCAAACTGGCCAGGGCTATTTTTTCATTCTTATACTTACCATATTTCTGGTCTCTTCCTTCCTTGCTTTCATATTCTCTTTTCCCCCCGTCTTTTAATCCTTTTGGTGTCGTGCCTTTGAGTATTGTTTTTTTGTGTGACTGTGTGTAGTTTTAAGTTTTTTTGTTTGTTTTTAGTCTTTTAGTTGAGGCTGTTGCTTTTATAATTATTGTTGTTTTCTTTTTGTGTTGTATTTGGTTTGCTCTGGTGTTGTCTTGTTCTCTTCTGTCAGCACCTGTATAACAGTTGGCACAACAGGATTGGAGCTGAGACTCACAGTCAAGAAGACTGAGGGCTGAGCTCACCCACAAATAGGACAATAGCCATCAAGACCCAAATTCAACAAGAAAGCCCACATAACCCACACATGGGTCATTCCTAAAGCATCCATCTCAGAATATCAAGGAGACTACATCACTGAGTCCCACAAGAAGGCCACCCCACTAAGACTGGGAGGCATAGCAGTCTTACCTGATACACAGAAACACACACACACACACACACACACACACACACACAAAAGCAAAATGGGGAAACAAAGAAAGAAGCCCCAAATGAAAGAAGAGGAGGAATATGCAAAAAAAGACCTAAAGGAAATGGAAGTAAGCAATTTATCAGATATAGAGTTCAAAGTAATGGTTATAGGTTGCTCAAACAACTTAGAGAGAACTACAAGCAACTTAATGACAACTACAAGAAACTTAGTGGAAACTTTATCAGCGTGAAAACAGGTATAGAAAACATGAATAAGAACGAATCAGAAATGAAGAATGACTTAACTGAAATCAAGAATACCCTGGCCTAGCTGCTGTGGCTCAGTGGATTGAGCATTGCCCAATGGACTTAGAGGTCCACCAGGTTGTGGACTTAATCCCCACTAGGGGGCATGCAGGAGGCAGCTGATCGATGTTTCTCTCTCACATCTATGTTTCTCTCTCTCTCTCCCTTCCTCTCTCTCTAAAAAAATCAATAAAAACATATTTAAAAATAAACAAACAATGCCCTGGAAGGAATCAACAGTAGATTAGAAGAAGCTGAGGATTGAATCAGCAAATTAGAAAACAAGGTAGAAAAAAATCATCCAATTAGAGCAGGAAAAAAATACTTAAAAAGCATGAGGGCCGTGTAAGAAAACTTTGGGACAATATGAAACAGAGCAACAGTCACATCATAGGGGTCCAGAGGGAGAAGAAAGCAAGCAAAGGATAGAGAACCTGTTTGAAGAAATAATTACAGACAACATCCCAAATACAAGTGCAGGAAACACAGAGAGTCCTAATCAAAATGAACACAAAGAGAACCACAGCAAAACACATCATAATTAAATTGGCAAACATTGAAAACCAAGAAAGTATTTTAAGGGCAGCAAAAGAGAGACGATCAGTTATCTACAAGGGAGCTCCCATGGGTTGTCAGCTGATTTCTCAACAGAAACACTACAGGCCAGAAGGCAGTGGCATGAGGTATTTGAAGTAATGAAAAGCGAGGATCAGAAATCACGACTACCCCATCCAGCAAGACTATGATTCAAAATTGAAGGTGAAATAAAGAGCTTCCCAGACCAAAAATAAAATAAAATAAAAAAGGCTAAAGGAGTTTATTACTACCAAAACAACATTGCAAGAATTGTTAAAAGTACTGCTTCATGAAGAAGAAGAAATATATAGAGAGGAATATATGTATAAATATATGTATAAAGAATAAAAATGGCAATAAATAAGAACCTATCAATAACAAGCTTAAATGTAAATAGATTAAATGCTCCAATCAAAAGACATAGGGTAGCAGAATGGTTAAGAAATCATGACACAAAAGGAGCGGTCAAGATGGCGGCGTAGGTAAACACGGTATCACGTCCTCCCACAACCACATCAAAGTTACAACTAAACTGCAGAACAACCATCATTCAAAACCGCCTGAAATCAAGCTGAATGGAAGTCCTACAACTACGAAATTAAAGAAGAAGCCGCATCGAGACTGGTAGGAGGGGCGGAGGCGCGACGGGCTGGTCCCACACCCACGTGTGGCGGATAAAAATTAGGAGGACACCTTGGCTGGGAAGGTCCTCCCTGAGGACTGAGGGGTCCCTGTCCTACACCAGGCGCCCAGCTCAGGGTTCCAGTGCCAGGAAGAGAATCCCCATCACTTCTGGCTGGAAAAACCAGCGGGAACTGAGGCTGAGGCGGCTGGAGACCCCAGCAGCTCCTCTTAAAGGGCCCGCGCACGGACTTACTCGGGCTCCCACCCTCCAGGCTCCAGCGTGTGGGAAGGAGCCTGAAAGGCACCAGAGTCATATGGGGAAGAACTGAGCTGTTTGGCATTGGAGCGAGGGCTGGAGAGGCAGCTTTCTCCTGGACAGACGTGCTGTCAGAGGCTTTTGTTCCCTTGGTGAGCCCTTCCCTGGGACGGCAGACGCCGCCATATCTGGGACTCCAGCAACCTGGCTCACACTGTTTGCCCCACCCTAGTGATTCCCTGAGGCCCCGCCCCACCCAACTTTCAGGCCCACCCAAGCTGTTGCCAGTTGCTTTACCATAGGATTGGCCTGTCTTGGATCCTGCTTCAGCTTTTCCTAAATTCTTTCAAACAAGCAGCATCTGGTCTCAGCTAGCCCGATACCTCTCGCTAAGTAATACGTAAAAACAAACACAGCGAGGCAGCTAAAATGAGGAGACAAAGAAACAGGTCCCAAATGAAAGAACAGAACAAAACTCCAGGAAAAGAACTAAGTGAAATGGAGTTAAGCAACCTAACAGATGCTGAGTTCAAAACACTGCTTATAAGGATGCTCAATGGACTTAGTGAGAACCTCAGTGAACTTAGTGAGGGCCTCAAGAGCATAAAAAAGGTGGCACTAACTGAAGTAAAGAATAGTTTACAGAGACTCAATAGCAGAGTAGGTAAATCCAAGAAGCAAACTATAGATTTGGAATATAAGGAAGCAAAAAACACCCAATCAGAACAGCAAAAAGAAAAAAGAATCCAAAAAAATGAGGATAGTGTAAGGAGCCTCTGGGACAACTTCAAGCGTGCCAACATTAGCATCTTGGGGGTGCCAGAAGGAGAAGAGAGAGAACAAGAAATCGAAAACCTATTTGAAACAATAATGGCAGAAAACTTCCCTAACTTGGTGAAGGAAACAGACATACAAGTCCAGGAAGCACAGAGAGTCCCAAACAAGATGAACCCCAAGAGGCCCACACCAAGACACATCATCATCAAAATGCAAAAGGTTCAAGACAAAGAGAGAATCTTAAAAGCAGCAAGAGAAAAGAAGTTAGTTACCTACAAGGGAGTTCCCATCAGACTGTCAGCTGATTTCTCGAAAGAAACTTTGCAGGCCAGAAGGGAGTGGCAAGACATATTCAGAGTGATGAAAAGCAAGAACCTACAACCAAGATTACTCTATCCTGCAAAGCTGTCATTTAGAATCGATGGCCATATAAAGAGTTTCCCAGACAAGGAAAAGCTAAAGGAGTTCATCACCACCAAACCATTATTATATGAAATGTTGAAGGGTCTTCTTGAAGAAAAAGATAAAAAAAATATGAACAAACAAAATGGCAATAAATACATATCTATCAACAATTAAATCTACAAACAAAATGAACAAGCAGAACAGAAACATTCTCATAGATACAGAGAACTTTTGTTGGGTACCAGATAGGTGGAGGCTGGGGGGATGGGTGAAAAAGGTGAAGGGATTAAGAAGTACAAATTGGTTGTTAGACTGACAAACCTCAAAGGGAGGAGGGTTTGGGAGGTGGGAAGAAATAAACCAAAGAACTTATATGTATATATGCATAACCAATGGACACAGACAATAGTGTGGGGAAAAGCAGGAGGGGGGCAGGAATGGGGAGGAGGGGGGCAGTGGGGTAAAATGAGGAACATCTGTAATACATTCAACAATAAAGATAAGTTAAAAAAAATAAAATCAATAAAGGAAAAAAAATTAAAAAAAAAAAAAAAGAAATCATGACACATATATATGTTGTCTACAAGAGACCCACCTCAGAATAAAAGACTCACACAGGGTGAAAGTGAAGGGATGGAAATCATTTTTCCATGCAAATGGAAATGAAAAAAAAGTTGGGTTAGTAATACTCATATATGACAAAATAGACTGCAAAATGAAGGCCATACCAAGAAACAATGAAGGTCACTACACAATACAAAAGGGATCAATACAATCCTGAGGATATCACCCTGGTAAACATATAGGCACCCAATATAGGATCACCTAATTTTATATATATTATATTAATATTAAAGTCCTGGGTGAACTTTAAGGGAGAGATTAATAGCAATACAATCACAGTAGGGGATTTTAACACCTCAATGACATCACTGGATAGATATTCTAGACAAAAAAACAACAACAACAACAAAAAAAAAACAAAAAAACAAGAAAGACACCCTAAACAACACACTAGGTAGTATGGATTTAATTGACATTTGCAGAATATTTCTCCCAAAAGCTGCAGAATATTCATTCTTCTCAAGTGCACATGGAACATGCTCAAAAATAGACCACATGCTAGGACACAAACTAGGTCTCTAGAAGTTCAAGAAGATTGAAATGATATCAAGTATTTTCTCATATCACAATGACACAAAAGTAGATATCAACTACATCAAAAACATTCAAACACACGGAGGCTAAACAGCATGCTATTAAACAATGAATGGGTTACCAATGAAATCAAGGAAGAAATAAAAAAACTTCCTGGAAACAAATAAAAATGAACAACCCAAAATTTATGGAACACAGTGAAAACAATCCTGAGAGGAAAGTGTGTAGCACTACAGGCCTACCTCAAGAAACAAGAAAGATTTCGAATAAATTATCTAACCCTACAACTAAGAGTATTAGAAAGAGAACAACAAGAAAAGCCCAGAGTAAGTAGAAGAAAGGAAATGATAAAGATCAGAGCATAAATAAAAGACATAGAGACTAAAAAAAAACAATATAAAAGATCAATAAAACCAAGAGCTGGTACTTTGAAAAGACAATCAAGAATGATGAACATTTATCCAGACACATCAAGAAACAAAAAGAGAGGACCTAAATAAATAAAATCAGAAATGAAAGAGGCAAAGTAAAAACTAACATCACAGAAATACAAAAGATTGTAAGAAAATGCTGTGAACAATTATATGCCAATAAATTGGACAACCCATGTGAAATGGACATATTCCTAGAAACATACAATCTTCCAAAGCTCAACCAGGAAGATTCAGAAAACCTGAATAGACCAATAGCAATTAATAAATTGAAGCAATAATCAATAAACTCTCAGCAAACAAAAGCCCTAGTCCAGACAGCTTCACAGGGGAATTTTAGCAAACATTCAGAGAAGAACTAATACCTATCCTTCTCAAACTATTCCAAAAATAATAAGAAGAATTCCAAATTCTTTTTAGGAGGACAGCCTTATCCTAATTCCAAAACAAGATAAAAACACTACAAAGAAAGAGAATTACAGGCCAATATCCCTGATGAACATAGATGCTAAAATCTTTAACAAAATAGTAGCAAATATGATACAGCAATATATTAAAAAAATCATACATTATGACCAAATGAGATTTATTCCAGGGATGCAAGGCTGGTACAATACTTCCAAGTAATAAATGTGATACATCACATAAACAAATCGCAAGATAAACATCATGTGATCATATCAAAAGATGCAGAAAAAACGTTCGACAAAATTCAGCATCCATTTTTTATAAAAACTCTCAGCAAAGTGAGAATAGAGAGATCATATCTCAACATTATAAAAGCCATATATGAAAAACCTACAGCCAACATTGAACTAAATGGGAAAAAACTAAAAGTATTTCCCTTAAGAACAAGAACAAGAGAGGGATGTCCGCTTTCGCCACTCTTATTCAACATATTACTGGAAGTCCTAGCCACAGTGATCAGACAAGAATTAAAAATAAAAAGCATTCAAACTGGAAAGGAGGAAGTGAAACTGTCATTATTCACAGATGACATGATATTGTCCATAGAAATCTCTAAAGACTCCTCCAAAACAACTGCTAGATTTAATAAACAAATTTGGCAATGTAGCAGAAAACAAAATTAACATCCAGAAATCGATGTCATTTCTACACACCAATAATGATCTCTCTGAAAGAGAAACTTTAAAAAATCCCATATATCACTGAAACAACAACAAAATAAGATACTTAGGAATAAAGTTTACCAAGGAGGTAAAAGACATGTACTTAAAAAACTACAGGATGTTGAAAAAAAAAGAGATAGAGATTCAATGCAATCCCTATTAAAATACTAATGGCATATTTCAGAGATCTAGAATAAATACTCCAAAAATTTATATGGAACCAAAGAGAACCAGAATAGCCACAGCTATCTTGAGAAAGAAGAACAAAGTAGGAGAAATCATAATACCAGACATCAAGTTATAGTACAAATCCATTGTAATCAAAACAGCCTGGTACTGGAACAAAACAGGCATGTAGATCAGTGGAACAGAACAGAGAACCCAGAAATGACCTGAGACATTATGCTCAATTAATAATTGACAAAGGAGGCAAGGGCATACAATGGAGTAAAGACAGTCTCTTCAATAAATGGTGTTGGGAATATTGGACAGGTACATGCAAAAAAAATGAAAATAGACCACCAAATTACACCACACACAAGAATAAACTCAAAATGGGTGAAGATTTAAATGTGAGTAATGAAACCATAAAAATCCTAGAAGAAAACGTAGGCAGCGAAATCTCAGACATCACATATAGCAGAATTTTCACCGATACATCACCTATGGCAAGAGAAACAAAGGAAAAAATAAACCAATGAGACTAAATCAAACTAAAAAGCTTCTGCACAGCAAAAGTAGCCAGCATCAAAATGAAAAGGGAACCCAATGTATGGGAGAACATATTTGCCAATGATACATCAAATAAGGGGTTAAATTCCAAATTATGTAAAGTACTTATACAACTGAACAAAAAGAAGATAAACAATCCCAATTAAAAATGGGCAGATGACCTGAATAGACACTTCTCCAAAGAGGACATACAGATAGCCAACAGATGTATAAAAAAATGCTCAACGTTACTAATAATCAGAGAGATTCAAATTAAAATGACAATGAGGTACTACTTCACACCTGCCATGATGGCTAGCATCAATAAATCAACAAACAACAAGTGCTCCTGTGAGGATGTGGAAAAAAGGGGACTCTAGTACACTGCTGGTGGCAATGCAGACTGGTGCAGCCACTATGAAAAACAGTGTGGAGTTTCCTCAAAAACTTAAAAATGGACCTGCCATTTGATCCAATGATCTCACTTTTAGGAATATATCCTAAGAATCCTGAAACACCAACCAGAAAGAACATATGTATCCCTATGTTCATAGCAGCATTATTTACAGTAGCTAAAATGTGGAAACAGCCCAAGTTCCCATCAGTAGATGAGTGGATAAAAAAGCTGTGGTACATTACACAATGGAATACTATGCAAGTGTAAAAAAGAAGGCTCTATTACCCTTTGAGACAGCATGGAGGAACCTGTAGATTATTATGCTACGCAAAATAAGCCAGAGAAAGACAAATACCATTTGATCTCATTTACATGTGGAATCTAATGAACAAAATAATCTGATAAATAAAATAGAACCAGAGGCATGGACACATGGAACAGACTGATGAATCTCAGAGGAAAGGAGGGGTGAGGTGAGAGGAAATTAACCAATGAACTTAGATGCATATATGCATTGCCCATGGACACCCACAATAGGATGGTAAAGGCCTGGGATTGGGTGGGAACCTGGTGGAAGGCGGCAACTGGGAAAAAAAAGGTGGGATATCTTTAGTACTTTCAACAATAAAGATTAAAAAAAGATAACAAAAAAAGAAGAATAAAATGAGAGCATGAAATGGGATGTTTAAACTATGAAATATAATATGGTAATTGTAACACCAGAATAATGTGTCAGAAAAAGAAGAGTAAGACTAATGAATGAGCAAATGCAGAAAATGAAGATGTCAGAATGACTTGGGAAAAAAGAAGGCTTCATTAAAAACAAACAACAGTATATATTCTTATTTATGTAAAATTTTACATGTGAGGGTAGAAAAATTAGACACAGAATTTCCAACTATAGTTATTGACTTATAGAAAAGGACATGACAAGTTGTCAAATAAAATACTAGAATTTAAAGTATGTTATATAATGGATAAAAGCAAACAATAAAACAAAAAAGAGAGACCAAAGATATTTGTGTATAAATGATTATATTTTCTTGTTTAAGTAGAAGAATATATAAAAGGATGCATACTGGTCTACTAAGAATGGATAATTCAGGAGATGAGGAAGCTGTGGAAGCTCTTAGCATTTCCTTTACACATCTAGGAATTATTTCACTTATACAATAAGCATACAGTAGCATTTTTTCACATTTAAATCTTTTGTTGATGTAAAACATAGAAAACTGCATAGATCATGTGTTCAGCTCAATGAAGGATCACAAAATGAAAATAACCATATTATCACCACACTGATGACGGGAAAAAAAGTTACTGACATCTCAGAAACCTCCCTCATGCCCCTTCTAGTCAGTAACTTCAGGATCTCAATCTCTTTTACTCTATTTCCACAGATTAGTACCGCCTGCTTTCCCACTTTACATAAATGAAACAACGCACTATACACATATTTTTTATATTTGTGCTCCGTCATTTAACCTTATGTTTGTAATCCATTTTGTTCTATGTAACAGTAGCTCATCCCTTTTCATTGCTTCAAATACTCAGTTTATGACTACAACATATACTCTACTATTGATGGGAGTTTGGTTGTTCACAATCTTGAGGTAGTAGGAATAATATGAATACTGCCACAAACATTCACGGATATGTTTTTATTGGACACATGCTCTATTCCTTCGGTTCACAGTGAGCAACCCTGACGAATGAGGTAATGTTCTGAACAAAGATCAGGCTTACTTACTGTTTCCTATAAAAGAGCAGGCTCCCCAAGTTCAGTGTTTCTCCCTGTATTGTAACCCACTGCATATGCAGGCCCATCTGGGCTCTCTGTGTGGCCTCCATGGGAATGGGGATAGAAGTAATGTTCATGCTGCTTTCTGTGGCAGGAGTAATAAAGTACTTTGTCTCTGACTAAGGCCTCTTATGTCTTCTGCCAGCATCCTTGAAATAATCAGGTTAACTGATTACCTTGTAATAAAGTAAAATAAAATCCCAACTCAACACACACACCAAATGCTTTAGTGTATGATTCCCACAAATATAACCACAATAAAAACATCAAAATCAGGAAAATAACATTGGTTGTGTACGTTGACTGTGGATCAAGGAAGGAGGAGATGAATTCGGAAGACTGGCCCTGGGGGCTGATGGGGAACAGTGTGACCTAGCCACCTAGCCGCGGCCAGCCAGGATGCTCCAGGGCAGCTGCTCGGCTCCGGCTCCGGCTCCAGCTGGACAACACTCCTGGACCCTAGGAACCGGTGTTACCCAGCGGCCGCTGGCGCTGACATTAGAGGATGTCTTCTACGCGCCGGTGTGAGTGGTAGAGCAGAACAAGGTGCGCAAGGTAAACCTGCCTGAGGAGGGCGGCCCGGGCTGCATGAGCTGCCAGTGTCCGCCCCCCTGGCATCGCTAAATCCACTCTGCAGGACCTTTGTGCCCCGCCCTGGGACAGGCACAAGGCGGGGTCGGGGGGTGGTGTGCAGATGAAGGGAGGAGGTGCAGAGGGAGGAAGGAAGGGTAATGGAAGAGAGGTTCCTGGAAGCCAGGGGAACCCAGAGCCAGTGGGTGGAGGTGACCGCAGATTCTCCCGCAGATGCTTTGCACAGACTGTCATGAACTGTGCCGGACGCTACCAGCACCTCAGTTGTTTACTCTCCTTCCAGCCCTCTCCTGGCCTGTCTGACACAGGTTGAGTCGCAGTAAATTATTTGATGGTTTAGAGAAAAAAAAAAACAAAAAACCCTCAGGTCTCCTTCAAGTTTCACTAAAGACAAGAACCACAGATGCCTTTGTTTATCACTTCTTTTCATTCTCCTCAGTCTGGACAATTTTCTCAACCTTTCCTAACTTTTATGACTGACACTTTTGAAGATGATAGGCCACGCATTTTATAGACTGTTTGTCCCTCAATTTCACTTTCTTGACTGTTTCCTCATAATGAGATTCAGTGTGCATTATTGGTAGGAATGTCGCTGTAGTTGATGCTGGATTCTCTTTGCATCTTATCGGGAAGTGCAGAATATTATTTTGTCTAATTTCTGATGATATTCACCCTGGTCATTTGATTAAGGTGGTGTCTGCCAGGATTCTTCACTGTAAAATTGAGCCTTTTTCATTTCTATTTAATAAGTGTTTCATGGGAACTATTTAAATATCCCATTTTTCATCAAACTTTAAATTTGTTTGTTTAAGACTTATAATTGCCCATTTTATCCAATGAGTCATAATTCATTGCCATTATTAATTTTTATGTTCAAATTGTCCCAGACTTTGCCAGTGGAAGGCCATCCAAAGTGGCTTCTGTGTCCTTTTGATACAGTTTCATTGATTATTTGCTTGCATTCTGTTGTAAAAATATATTTCAGGCTCATGTCATACTTTTGCTGCCTGCATATCCATTGACACATTCTGAAAACCATGAGTTCACATCAATCCTTCTATTTCCAACCAACATCTCAGGATTCATTTAAGTTTTCTTCCTTTCTGTGATTGTTACCCCCTTCTTAAACAATAAAACACCTGGCTTCCATTATCCTTAAAGTAGTTACTTATTTGTTCAATCCCCTCTATGTAACCTAGTAGAAACTGGGCAAAAGATTTGGACAGGCAATTCACAAAAGGGAATCTCTAATTGTCAATAAGCATAGGAAAAGGTGCTCAATATCATTAATAATAAAAATGCAAATTAAAACCACAGTAAAATCTCACTAATATCCAACTGGGGAAAAGATGAAGAACATAAATATTGCATTATGCTAGTCATGCATAAATTAGTACAACTACTTTGAAAAAGATTTTGGAATTCTTTATAAAGACATGAGAGGACAATTCAGCTATTAAAGTGCATTCAAAGAGAATATCCATAATATATGAACAGGAGTATTGGTAGTAACATTATTTGTAATAGATCAAACAGAAAATGACCTGGAAGTCCATCAATTTCTGAATACATGAATAAGTTGTAGTATATTCATACATAGAAATATTACATAGCAACGATCATGAACAAAGTATAAGAGATACCCAACAACATAGACTAATATCACAAACATACATTTAGCAAAAGAAGAATGACCTTAAATGATGGTATTATATGAGATTTAAAAAAAAAAACATCAGGAAGAACTAAACAATGTTATTAGAATAGTGGTTGCCCACAGAGGTGAGAGAAAGACGTCTGTTCAAGAAAGGGCTGAGGGGCCCTGGCCAGTGTGGTTCAGTGGTTAGAGCATTGGCCCAAGGACCAAAGGGTCATGGGTTAAATTCTCAAAGGGCCACGGGTTAAATTCCTGGTCAAGGTCACACACCTGGGTTGCAGGTTCGATAACCAACCCCTATCAGGGCTCATGCAGGAGGCAACCAATTGATGTATCTCTCTCACATCAATGTTTCTCTCTCTCTCTCTCTCTCTCTCTCTCCTCTCCCTCCATCCCTCCCACTCTCTCTAAAAAGCAATGGAAAAAATATCCTCAGATGAGGATTAACAAAATAAAAAAGAAAGGGCTGAGGGGACATTTCTAGAATGCCAGAATATTCTGTTTGTTGGCCTAGAGTTGCTTTATAATTATTTGTTAATCTGTACTTATATTTTCATGCCATTTTCTAGAAGCATATTATATTTTATAATTTAAAAAGGTTCAAAATCAATTGACCCTTTCTAGGTGCAGATAGGTGATATAAAGTCTTATTGTTTAATATCTCAGGTTTAAATGCTGTCAGGCTTTTAAGGTCTCTTAAATAAGTCTTAAGTTATTTTTCCAGGCTTATCCCTTGGCCCTCTATGATATGTGTTCTATAAACAACCAAGACACCCCAAAGAAAAATCAGGAAAAGTTAAGAAAAAGCAATTCACCAAAGAAGAAATAGAGGTGAAAATCATTTAAAAAAAATCAATGTCACTAGAAAATAAAGAAATACAAATGTTTGATATATATCCTTTACTTATCAGAATAGTAAAATAATGATAATATGCAGTATGGTAATTGTGCAGGGAAATAGGAACTCCCATTAAATTCTAGAGAAGAAGAATAATGACAGGAAAAATAATTTAATTGGACAATAAAGATGTCAACTGAGTGCAATGAAGAGATGAAAAACCATCTATGAGGCAGAGGGGAGAAACCAATCTCAGTCAATACTAAAAACACATTCGCTTGAGAGAAACATCCAGATCAAGTAATTCAAAGAATATGTAAACTTAATTTTTTTCCCTAAAATCATAATCCTATCGTGAAAACTCAGGCGAACTTAAGAATGGCAGGCACAGGTTTAAGAGCTGGAGAGGTTTTGGTGGATGTGCTGCCCTATTTTGACCAAAGTTATGAAGCACCTCATACGGGGAAGTAGCTGCGGTCCTGATGGAGGAGGAAACTCAGAGATACAGACATACTAAGAACTACCCAAGCTACTGACAGCCCTATATTATTCTGCTTTTGAAGCTGACATAATGAAGCCCTGGCTGGGCAGCTCAGTTGGTTAGAACTTCATCCTGACCAAGGTTCCGGGTTTGATCCCCAGTCAGGGCACATACAAGAATCAACCAATGAATGCATAAATAAGTGGAACAACAAATCAATATTTCTCTCTTTTCCTTTCTCTCAATTAGAGAGAGAGAGAGAGAGAGAGAGAGAGAGAGAGAGAGAGAGAGAGAGAGAGAAAAGAAACCAACATAATGAGAAATGAATTTGAAAGGTTGGCTGCTCCACAACCAATTGAATTGCTCAGTATGAAATGATATGAACCTCCAGATCCTTCCTCGGGTCAGAAAAAATAATATTACTGCATGGCAAGAATGTGTAAACAATTCTATGGCCCAGTTAGAGCATCAAGCAGTTTGAACAGAGAATCTGGGACTAATGTCACAGCATGGATGCAATGCCTGGAAAGTATGTAATGAAAATCCAGTTCATATGATTGAACACACACAGAAATAGCTCCAGAAGTTAATGAAACATATTAAAGATTTAAAGTAAGAACACGCAACTCACAGGTGGAACTAAATTATGAGAAATGGAGTCAAATTGGGTATCCTTGATCAGTAAGAATTATCAGATTGAAAGGACTATTGTGCAGTTAGAAGATGAAGCCTTTCAAGTGAAGCAGCAACAAGGAGAGGCCAAAAAAGAAGACATCCAACAAGACTTCTGAAAAGACAAAGTAATTCAGTGGTGGCTGGGACTAATGTCCTCTTGATGGATTCTTCACTCATATCTGACACCTAGGCTGGGAAGACTCACAACTGGGCTCCAAAGGCAGAAGTCAGAGTCTAGCAGAAAATATATTACCTTCTTTGACTTGGCCTTAAAAGTCACACAGTGTTACTTCTGCCCCATTTTATTAGAAGCAAGTCAGTGAGGCCAGCACATATTCAAGGGGACAGGAATTAGATTCCATCTCAGACAGAAATACTATTGAAGAACTTGTGGGCATGTTTGTTTGTTTTTAAACTTGGACATGTTTGAATAGGTATCCATTTTAAAGGGTGGGGCCTAAATCCATTCTGACAGGTGTCCTTGCAAGAAGAGGGGAAGAGACACAGACACACATACAGGGAAGACAATGTGAAGACACACACCAAAGAAAGACCACTACATGAAGGCAGAAATTGAAACAATGAGTTTACAAGCTAAGGAATGCTGGAAACCACCAGAAGCTGGGAGAGAGGCATGGAGCCAATTCTTCCTAGAGCCTTAAGAAAGAGAATGGTTTTGCTGACACCTTGACTTCAGACTCTAGCCTCCATATCTGTGAGGCAATAAAGTTGTGTTGTCTTAAGCCACCCCTCCAAAAAATCATAATGCTTTCCTCAAGATGCTTAGACATTGTCAGTTCCCTCCTTGTTTGTCTCCAAAATTCTTTATTATAAGAATTACGAGCACTGTAATTAATCCTATCTGGCCAGGGCACAGGGGTTTCCATAAAGGAAACTCAGAACAGAAGGATATTCTAATGATGAAGTTACTTGAGTTGCTCTGAAAATTATGGAAGACTTTTCTAAATGAGTCAAATGTTGCCTTGATTATTCCTTAAGTCTACCAAATAGAAGCAATTAGAGGTTCATTTAATAACTTAGATGTCCAGCAGAGATGTAGCTAGTTGGGGCAGAGTTTGCCACCCCAAAATATGCCTTTTGGGATATTGATTATTTATCAATATCCTGCCTAAAAGAATTTATTCAGAGGAACTGAACTAAGGAAGGGATCTATCATCATACAGAGTTATATTTTAATATAAACTAGTGTGTGATAGACAGGGAAGAACCTAGCAAGTCCCATTTGATCAAAGTCATCTCTGTGTCCCATTGTTAAAGATGACCCAGCATTCATATATTGCCTATTGTAAATAATGCTGCAATGAACACAGGGGTAATACATTCTTTTGAATTTATGTTTTGGGTTTCTTCAGTTATATACCCAGAAGTGGGATTGCTGGGTCATAAGGCAGTTCCATTTTTAATTTTTTGAGGAACCTTCATACTGTCTTTCATAGCAGCTACACCAACTTGCATTCCCACCAACAGTGCACTAAGGTTCCCTTTTCTCCAAATTCTTGCCAACACTTGCTGTTTGTTGATTTATTGATGATAGCCATTCTGACAGGTGTCAGGCGATATCCCATTGAGGTTTTACTTTGCATTTCTCTGATGATTATTGACATTGAATATATTTTCATATGTCTATTGACCATCTGTATGTCCTCTTTGGAGAAATGTCTATTCAAGTCCTCTGCTTATTTTTTAATTGGATTGAGATTTTTTTGTTTGTTTGTTTGTTTATTTTTGGTGTTGAGTTGTATGAGTCCTTTCTAAATTTTGGATAATAGCCCCTTATCAAGTGTATTATTGGCAAATATCTTCTTCCATTAAGTAGGTTATCTTTTTGTTTTGTTGATGATTTCCTTTGCTGTGCAAAACCTTTTTAGTTTGATGTAGTCCCATTTGTTTTTCTTTTGTTTCCTTTGCCTTAGAAGATATATCAGAAAAAATTATTGCTATGAGAAATGTCACATATTTTACTGCCTATGTTTTCTTCTAGTTTTATGCTTTCAAGTCTCACATTTAAGACTTTAATGTAGCCCAACCAATGTGGCGCAGTGGTTGAGTGTTGACCACTCAAGAGATCACCGATTCGATTCCCAGTCAGGGCACATGCCCAGGTTGTGGGCCTGATCCCCAGTGGGGGGCACGCAGGAGGTGGCCAATCGATGTTCTCTCTCATCTGTGTTTTTATCTCTCTCTCTCTCTGTCTCCCTTCCTCTCTCTCTAAAATCAATAAAGAAAAAAAAATTTAAGACTTTAATCTATTTTGAGTTTATTCTTATGTATGGTGTAAGAATGTGGTCTAGTTTAATTTTTTTGCATGTATCTGTCCAATTTTCCCAACACCATTTATTGAATAGCCTGTTTTTAACCCATTGTACATTCTTGCCTCCTTTGTCAAATATTAATTGAACATATAGGCATGAGTTTATTTCTGGATTCACTGTTCTGTTTAATTTCAAACTATGCTGTTTGATTACTATAGACTTATAGTATAGTTTGATATCAGGTAGCATGATACCTCCAATTTTGTTCTCAAGATTGCTATGACTAATCAGGGTCTTTTGTGGTTCCATATACATTTTTTGTATTATTTGTTCTAGTTCTGTGAAATACATCATTGGTATTTTGATAGGGATTACATTGAATCTATACATTGCTTTGGGTAGTATAGACATTTAATGATGTTAATTCTTACTATACATGAGCATGGTATATGCTTTCATTTATTTGCATTTTCTTCCATTTCTTTCTTCAGTGCCTTATAGTTTCATGACTATAGGTCTTTTACCTCCATAGTTAAATTTAGTTCTAGGTATTTTATTTTTTCAATGCAATTGCAAATGGGATTATTTTCTTAGTTTCCCTTTCTGATAGTGCATAATTGGTGTATAAAAAGGCAACCAATTTCTGAATATTTATTTTGTATCCTGCTACTTTACTGAATTCATTTATCAGTTCTAGTAGTTTTTTTGGCGAACTCTTTTGGGTT
This sequence comes from Tadarida brasiliensis, assembly GCA_030848825.1. Taxonomy (NCBI): domain Eukaryota; kingdom Metazoa; phylum Chordata; class Mammalia; order Chiroptera; family Molossidae; genus Tadarida; species Tadarida brasiliensis. The sequence continues at coordinate 93,778,154 of CM061266.1, forward strand.
GTCTATATTCAGTATCATATCATCTGCAAATAATGAAAATAGCCAATATATGGAAGCAACCCAAGTGTCCATCAATAGACAAATGAATAAAAATGTTGTGGTACATATATATGACAAAATATTACTTGACCATAAAAAGGAATGAAATATCACCATTTGCCACAGCCTGGATGCACCTAGAGGATATTACGCTAAATTAAACAAATCAGTCAGAGAAAGACAAATACCATATGATTTCACTTACATGTGGAATATAAAGAACAAAACAAAACAAACAAACAAAATTGAAACAGACTCATAGATACAGAAAACAGACTTACAGTTGCCAGAGAGGAGGGTTATTGACATGTTGGGTGAAAAAGGTGAAGGGATTAAGAAGTACAAATTGGTAGTTACAAAAAACAGTCACAGGGATGTAAAGTACAGTATAGGAAATATAGTCAATAACATTGTAATAACTATGCATGATGCCGGATGGGTACTGGAAATATTGGCTGGGGGGAGGGGGCTAAACACTTTGTGAAGTATATGATTGTCTAGTCACTATGCTGTACACCTGAAACTAATACAAAATAAAATTTAAAAACATCTATGTAAAACAAAACAAAAGATGATCTAGCAAACATTTATGTACCAAACATTTGCTTTTTTCCTTTATTTTTAAAATATGTTTTTATAGATATTTTAGAGAGAGAGGAAGGGAGAGAGAGATAGAAACATAGATGTGAGAAACACAGATTGACTGCCTCCTGCACACCCCCTACTGGGGATCGAGCCTGAAACCTGGGCATGTGCCCTGACTGGGAATCGAACTAGGACCTCAGTCCATGGGACAACGCTCAATCCACTGAGCCATACTGGCCAGGCCTTGCTTTTCTATCTCTATGTGAATTGCCTTCCTGCTCTTTGAAGTCTCAAACCACAATCCCCCTTTTCTTTAGCCTAATATGGCATATAAGTCTTACATGCCAGATTTGTCGTTGGATCCCATATTTTTGCAGAACCTCCATGTGTATATACATAATAAATTTGGTTATTTTTCCTGTTAATCTGTCTCCTGTCAATTTGACTATTAGACCAGCTAGAAGAACTTAGAAGGGTAGAAAGGAAATTATTTTTCTTCTCCTACAGTAGGTAAGGGAAGATGAAGGAACAGAGGACAATATTTTCAGGGATGGGAATGACACCATCATATCTACTCACAAGACAAACCAATGATCAAGATTATACTTTTTAACTTTTTCAATTGTCCATTCCTGGTTTGGGGCTTCAAATTTTACCCTTTCATAATAAAAGGCAAGGCAGCCCCTACAGGGCTCAAGACTTCTTAGGAAAGTTCAGCCAACTCTACCGAAATATTTATGGGATAACAGTATTACATGCATTTTACTCATTTATTCATTCATTTATTTATTTTTATCTTTATTGTTGAAAGTATTACAGATGTCTGCCCTTTTTCCTCCCATTGACTCCCTCCTCCCTGCTCTGAATCCCTTCCTGCCTTCCTTAAACTACTGTCTGTGTCCATTGGTTACACATATGCATATAAGTTCTTTGGTTTATCTCTTCCTAAATCCCCCAACCCCTTCTCACTGAGGTCTGTCAGTCTGTTCCCTACTTCCATGTGTCTGGATCTATGTTGATTGTCAGCTTATTTTGTTCATGATATTCCATAAATAAGTGAGATCATGTGGTACTTGTCTTTCTCTGACTGGCTATTTCACTCAGCATAATACTCTCTGGGTACCTCCATGTCATCTCAAAGCGTAAGAAATAGTTCTTTCTTACAGCTGCATAGTATTCCATTGTGTAAATGTACCACTGCTTTTTTATCCACTCATCTACTGATGGACACTTGGGCTGTTTCCAGATCTTAGCTATTGTAAATAGAGCCGCTATGAACATAGGGGTGCATATATTCTTTCTGGTTGGTGTTTCAGGATTCTTAGGATATATTCCTAGAAGTGGAATCACTGGGTCAAATGGCAGTTCCATTTTTAATTTTTTGAGGAAACACCATATTGTTTTCCATAGTGGCTGCACCAGTCTGCATTCCCACCAGCAGTGTACTGGAGTCCGCTTTTCTCCACATCCTTGCCAGCAGTTGTCATTTATTGATTTATTGACTATTGATGGTAACCATTCTTGCAGGTATGAGGTGATACCTCATTATCGTTTTAATTTGCATCTCTCTGATGATTAGTGATGTTGAGCATTTTTTCATATGTCTCTCGGCCATTTGTATGTCCTGTTTGGAGAAGTGTCTATTCAGGTCCTCTGCCCATTTTTAAATTGGATTCTTTGTCTTCCTTTTTTTGAGTTGTATGTTACATGCATTTTAACTAGGACTCTATGCCTAGCTAAAGAAGAGACTACATTGAATTTCACTTGTCACAAGAAATGTATATGGTGGGCTTTAATATGAGCTTTATATATGAACTTCATCCACATGTAATCTTTGCCCTTTCTTCACATCTTGTCATCTGAAAACTGTGAACTAATTAAGGAAAAGACATCAAAAGTGAGAAAGCCTCCCCTTTTTTTTTTTTTTCAGTTTGAAGATTTATGTAAAGAACAATGGTTGCTTACAGGACTACTATTATAAGTTTAAGGTCAAAGACTGTCCAAAATCAAATTATGACATAGAAGTTTAATTTTAGACACTAACACATGGTTTATAGCTCTTTCCTACCCAGGGTGACTGGTTCCTTTATTCTTATGTGCTCTGTTCAGTTTTGTCCTACCCTCGTGTCTTATCTATCCAGTAGTTTCAAAGGATCTAATTTTATCATTTACATTAAGGTTTACATCACTAGTAATAACTTACTGTGTTACTTTCTAAGAGATATTAATTTTAAATAGAAAACACCTTTTTAATTCAAAAGAAGAATATTCAGCAGTGGAATTTCTGAGATTAGTCCCAGGTGGGTAGGGCAAGAGTCTCCTTTCAAAATCTTTCACAGCAGTACTTTATGTTGAAACTAGTCTTGACCAATTATTTACTTTTTAAAAATTAATTTATTTTTGTTATAGATATTTCTCCTTTTTCCTCCATTGACACCCTCCTCCCAATCCCCCACCCCACCCACCCCAGCATTATTGTCTCTGTTCATTGGTTATGCATACATGCTTATAAGTTCTGTGGTTTGTCTATTCCCTCCCCCACACTCCCCTCTTCTGAGGTTTGTCAGTCTGTACCCTACTTCTATGTCTCTGGGTCTATTTTGTTAATCAGCTTGTTTTGTTCATTATATTCCACAAATAAGTGAGATCATGTGATATTTGTCTTCCTCTGATTGGCTTGTTCGGCTTAGGATAATGCTCTCCAGATCTCTCCATGTCATCTCAAAGGATAAAAGATCTTTCTTTCTTATAGCTGTGTAGTATTCCATTGTGTATGTGTACCACAGCTTTTTTATCCACTTATCTATTGATGGACACTTGGGCTGTTTCCAGATCTTAGCAATTGTAAATAGTGCTGCTATGAACATAGGGGTACATATACTCTTTGTGATTGGTGTTTCAGGCTTCTTAAGGTATATTCCTAGAAGTAAGATCACTGGGTCAAATGGTAGTTCAATTTTTAATTTTTTGAGGAAACACCATATTGTTTTCCATAGTGGCTGCACCAGTCTGCATTCCCACCAGCAGTGTACTAGAGTACCCTTTTCTCCACGCCAGCACTTGTATGATGATTTGTTGATGGCAGCCATTCTGGCAGGTGTGAGGTGATACCTCATCGTCATTTTACTTTGTGTCTCTCTGATGATTAGTGATGTTGAGCATTTTTTCATATGTCTCTTGGCCATTTGGATGTCTTATTTGGAGAGGTGTCTATTTAGCTCCTCTGCCCATTTTTTAATTGGATTCTTTGTCTTCCTTTTGTTGAAGTGTATGAGTACTCTATATATTTTGGAAATTAACTCCTTATCTGATGTATCATTGGCAATTATGCTCTCCTATATAGTGGGTTCCCTTTCCATTTTGATGCTTGTTTCTTTTGCTGTGCAGAAACTTTTTAGTTTGATGTAGTCTGATGTATTAATTTTTTCCTTTGTTTTTCTTGCTTTAGGTGTTGCATCAATGAAAATTCTGTTGCATGTGATGTCTGAAATTTTGTTGCCTACATTTTCTTCTAGGATTTTTATGGATTCCCGCATCACATTTAAGTATTTTATCCATTTTGAGTTTATTCTTGTGTATGGTGTAAGTTGGTAGTCTAGTTTCATTTTTTTTTTTGCATGTAGCTGTCTAATTTTCCCAACACCATTTATTAAAGAGGCTGTCTTTAGTCCATTGTATGATCTTGCCGCCTTTGTCAGATATTAATTCAGCATAATGTCTTGGGTCAATTTCTGGGTTCTCTGTTCTATTCCCTTGATCTATATGCCTGTTCTTGTGCCAGTATCAGGCTGTTTTGATAACAATGGCTTTGAGTATAACCTGATATCTGGTATTGTGATCCCTCCTACTTTGTTCTTCTTTTTCAAGATTGCAGTGGCTATTCAGGGTCTTTATTGGTTCCATGTAAACTTTTGGAGTATTTGTTCTAGTTCTGTGAAATATGTCATTTGGTATTTTAATGGGGATTGCATTGAATCTATAGATTGCGTTGGGTAGTATGGACATTTCAATGATGTAAATTCTTCCAGTCCATATACAAGGTAAAAGACAGTTTCACTTCCTCCTTTCCAATTTGGATCTCTTTTATTTTTTTCTTCATGTCTAATTGCTGTGGCTAAGATTTCCAGTACTATGTGAAATAGGAGTGGTGAATGTCTTGTTACCTGTCATGCCTGTCTTGTTACCGTTCTTAAGGGAAATATTTCTTTCCTTCTACTTGCGCTGGGTTTTTATTTTTGTTTACTTTGTAGTTCTTTAAGTTGTAGGGTTAGAAAGCCAATTAGAAATTTTTCTTGTTTCTTGAGGCAGGCCTGTAGTGCTTTGAACTTCCCTCTCAGGATTGCTTTCGCTGCATCACATAGATGTTGTGTTTTTGTGTGTTCATTTTTATTGGTTTCCATGAAGATTTTAATTTCTTCCTTGATCTCCTTGGTAACCCATTCATTGTTTAATAACAGGCTATTTAGCCTCCATGTGTTCAAATGTTTTTGCATAATTTTGTTTTAATTCATTTCTAGTTTCATGCCATTGTGATCTGAGAAGATGCTTGATATGATTTCAATCTTCTTGAACTTGTAGAGACTTAGTTTGTGTCCTAACATGTGGTTTATCTTTGAGAATGTCCCATGTGCACTTGAGAAGAATGTGAATACTGTAGTTTTCACTTGTAATTCTCTGTGGATATCTATTAAATCCATTTGATCTAGTGTATCATTTAGACTCTGTGTTTCCTTGTTAATTTTTTGTCTAAAGGATCTATCCAGTGATGTCAGTGGGGTCTTGAAGTCCCCTGCTATGATAGTATTGCTGTTGATTTGTCCTTTGAAGTCCTCCAGAAATATTTAAATGTATTTTGGTGCTCCTATATTGGGTGCATATATGTTTACCAAAGTTATATCCTCCTGTTGGATAGATCCTTTCGATATTATGTAGTGACCTTTATTGTCTCTAGTTCTGGCCTTCATTTTGAAGTTTATGTTATCAGATATGAGTATTGTTTCCCCACCTTTGTTTTCCTTTCTGTTTGCTTGGAAAAATTTTTTTCCACCTCTTCACTTTCAACCTATGTGAGTCTTTTGTTGTGAAGTGTGTCTCTTGTAAACAACATATATATGAGTCATGCTTTCTTATCCAATCAGCTACTCTGTGTCTTTTTATCGGAGCATTCAATCAATTTACATTGAAGGTTATTATCGATATGTACTTATTTATTGCCATTTAAAAAATTCTGGTTGTGTTTCTCTTCCTATTTCTTCTGTTTATTACAGCAGTCCTTTTAACATTTCTTGAAGTGCTGTTTTGGTGCTAATATATTCCGTTAGTTTTTTGTTTGTTTGTTTGTTTGTTTTTGTCTGGGAAACTCTGTATTTTACCTTTTATTTTGAATGACAGCCTTGCTGGATAGAGTAGTCTTGGATTCAGATCCTTGTTTTTCATTGCCTTGGTTACTTCATGCCATTCCCTCTGGCCTGTAGTATTTCTGCTGAGAAGTCAGCTGATAGCCTTATGGGTGTTCCTTTGTAGGTAACCTGTAGCTTATTTCTTGCTGCCTTTAGAATTCTCTCTTTTTCTTTAGTTTTTGGCATTTTAATTATAATCTGTCTTGTTTGGGCCTGTTTGGATTCTTCTTTATTGGAGCTCTCTGTGCTTCTTGGACTTGTATGCCTTTTTCCTTCACCAAGCTAAGCAAGTTTTCTGTCACTACTTCTTCAAACATAGTCTAACCCTTGCTCATTTTCTTCTTCTTCTGGAACTCCTATGTTGTGGATGTTGTTACGTTTCATGTTGTCCCACAGTTCTCTTAGGCTGTCTTCTTGTTTTTTTATTGTTTTTTCTTTTTGGTTTTCTGATTGTGTGACTTTTTTCTAACTTGTCTTCTAATTCACTGATTCATTCCTTGGCTTCCTCTACTCTGCTGGTTATTCTTTCCAATGTGTTCTTTATTTCTGCTATGTCATTCTTCATTTCCAATTGATTGGTTTTCAATGTTTCTATATCTTTACTCATGCTGTTGAGCTTCCTCATGATTATTACTCTGAACTCTCCCTCTGACATCTTGCTCAATTCCCTTTCATTTATTTCACCTTCTGTCAAATTATCTTGTTCTTTCATTTGGGATTTGTTTCTTTGTTTCACCATTTTAGCTGTCTCAGTGGGTTTTGGAGCCTGCCAAATTTTCCCTGTGGTGGTTGGTATTCTGCTGGTTGTGGCTCCCTCTTCCGAGTTTGGATGAGTGTGGGAGGACCCACATTAAACACCACTGTCAAGTCATACTTTCCTGGGTAGATTTGCAAGCCAAAGAGAGTTCCATCTTTTTCTGGAGGCTATTAGTCTCAGTTACTTGATGAGCCTAAATTTGTAGCCCTCAACTGAACATAAAAAATCTCTCAGCTGTAGGAGGATTTCCAGTGGGTGGGGCACTTTCTCTCTCATTAAACTGAGATATTAATGAGCCTCAATTTGCATTTCTCTGTCCTGGCCTGGTGGTATTGAATTCCTGGTGGAGGTGCATTGCTTCTCCCAGGAGCTCTGGGAAGGGGCTTTTTGAGTAAGACTGCTACTGTCCTGTGAGGGAGTGATTCAGTACAGAACTCTTGGCTTCCATCCCTCCAGCTCTCTCCTGAGCCAGAAGCCCTGGACTCTCTCCACACAGTTCCAGTCCAGTCCACCATCCCTCTGCAGGAGCGAAGGTGAGAGTCTGTATCTGATTTGGTACTTTAAAAAACCCCCCACTTGAGTTTTACCGAACTTTCAAAGAAGAACTAACACCCACTCTCCTCAAACTATTCCAGAAAATTCAAGAAGAAGGAAGACTTCCAAACTCGTTTTATGAAGACAGCATAATTCTAATTCTAAAACCAGAAAAAGACACTACAAAGAAAGAAAACTACAGGCCAATACCCTGATGAACATAGATGTCAAAATCCTCAACAAAGTACTAGCAAATTGGATCCAGCAATACATCAAAAAATTATTCACCATGACCAAGTGGGATTCATCCCAGGGATGCAAGGCTGGTACAATATTCGCAAATCAATAAATGTGATACATCACATAAACAAAATGAAAGATAAAAACCACATAATCATATCAATAGATGCTGAAAAAGCATTTGACAAAATCCAGCACACATTTCTGATAAAAACACTCAGCAATTTGGGAATAGAGAGATCATATCTCAACATTATAAAGGCCACATATGAAAGACCTACAGCCAACATCATACTCAATGGACAAAAACTAAAAGCATTTCCCTGAAGAACAGGAACAAGACAAGGATGCCCACTTTCACCACTCTTATTTAACATAGTACTGGAAGTCTTAGTCACAGCAATCAGACATGAAGAAAAAATAAAAGGGATCCAAATTGGAAAGGAGGAAGTGAAACTGTCATTATTCACAGATGACATGATATTATACATAGAAAACCCTAAAGACTCCACCAAAAATCTACTAGATTTAATAAATGAATTTGGCAAAGTAGCAGGATACAAAATTAATGTCAAGAAATCAACTGCATTCATATACACCAATGATGAACTCACAGAAAGAGAAACTAAAATAACAATCCCATTTACCATCGTGCCAAAAAAATTAAGATACCTAAGAATAAACTTAACCAAAGAAGTAAAGGACCTATTTGCAGAAAACTACAGGACATTGAAAAAAGAAATAGAGGAAGATATAAAAAAGTGGAAGCACATACCTTGTTCATGGATTGGAAGAATTAACATCATTAAAATGTCCATACTACCCAAAGCAATCTATAGATTTAACGCAATCCCCATCAAAATACCAACGACATATTTCACAGAACTAGAACAAATGCTTCAGAAGTTCATGTGGAATCAAAAAAGACCCCGAATAGCTACAGCAATCTTGAAAAAGAAGGACAAAGTAGGCGTGATGACAATACCAGATATCAGGTTATACTACAAAGCTACTGTAATCAAAACAGCCTGGTACTGGCACAAGAACAGGCACATAGATCAATGGAATAGAACAGAGAACCCAGAAATTGACCCAAAACATTATGCTCAATTAATATTTGACAGAGGTGGCAAGAGCATACAATGGAGTAAAGACAGCCTCTTTAATAAATGGTGTTGGAAAAATTGGACAGCTACATGCAAAAAAATGAAACTAGACCATCAGCTTACACCATACACAAGAATAAAGTCAAAATGGATAAAAGACTTAAATGTGATGCGGGAATCCATAAAAATCCTAGAAGAAAATGTAGGCAACAAAATTTCAGACATCATACGCAGCAGAATTTTCACTGATACAACACCTAAAGCAAGAGAAACAAAGGAAAAAATGAACACATGGGACTACATCAAACTCAAAAGCTTCTGCACAGCAAAAGAAACAACCATCAAAGTGGAAAGGCAACCCACTGTATGGGAGAGCATAATTGCCAATGATATATCAGATAAGGATTAATTTCCAAAATATATAGAATGCTCATACAACTCAACAAAAGGAAGACAAAAAACCCAATTAAAAAATGGGCATAGGAACTAAATAGACACCTCTCCAAACAGGACATACACATGGCCAAGAGACATATGAAGAAATGCTCAACATCACTAATCATTAGAGAGATTCAAATTAAAACAACAATGAGGTATCACCTCACACCTGTCAGAATAGCCACCATCAACAAAGCATCAAACAACAAGTGTTGGCGAGGGTGTGGAGAAAAGAGGACTCTAGTACACTGCTGGTGGGAATGCAGACTGGTGCGGCCACTATGGAAAACACTATGGTGTTACCTCAGAAAATTAAAAATTGAATTACCATTTGACCCAGTGGTCCCACTCCTAGGAATATACCCTAAGAAGCCTGAAACACCAATCAGAAAGAATATATGTACCCCCATGTTCATAGCAGCCCTATTTACAATAACTAAGATCTGGAAACAGCCCAAGTGTCCATCAGTAGACAAATGGATAAAAAAGCTGTGGTACATATACACAATGGAGTACTATGCAGCTGTAAGAAAGAAAGATCTCTTATCCTTTGCGACGACATGGGAGGACCTGGAAACTATTATCCTAAGCGAAACAAGCCAAGCAGAGAAAGACAAATATCATATGATCTCACTTATTTCTAGAATATAATGAACATAACAGTCTGAGGAACAGGGTAGTCCCAGAGACGTGGAAGTAGGGTACAGACTGACAACTGCCAGAAGAGGGTGTGGGGTAGGGGAGCAATGAACCACAGAACTTGTATGCATGTACTCATAACCAATGGACATGGACAACAAAACTGGGGACAGAGCAGGGAAGGAGGGGGAGGAGGGTGACAATGGGGGAAAAAGGAGAAATATCTGTAACAAAAATAAATTAATAAAATAAAAAAACCCACTTTCTCAGCAGGAATTGCACAGAACTCTCTGATGATGTCTGTGGGCTCCCAGTCTGCCCCCACGTGCCTCTGCAGCTCCTACCAGACTCAATTTAGTGTCCTCTCTCTGTTCCTGGTTTTTTGGGTCCTCTCCAGCTGCTTCAGTTGGCTTTTCCTGGTGATTTGTCTTTATTTTAGTTGTAATTCCCGTTTGGTCTTCGGAGATGGTCTGTGTAGCTTTGATTCACTCAGCCATCATTATTTAAATCGGAGACTGAAAACTGGCCAAATTAGGGCTATTTATGTCTCACTTAGCCAGCACAGAATTTTAACTAAATCTAAGCCAAAATGAAAAAACTGGTTTTATATAAAAATTACAATATCTAGTTTTACTTGAAAATAAAAAAGAGGCCTTGGCTGGTTTGGCTCAGTAGTGTGTGGGGATTCTGTGTCAAGGGCACATACCTGGGTTGCAGGTTCAATCCCTAGCCTCAGTTGAGGTCGTGCAGGAAGCAACCAATTGATGTCTCTCTCTCACATCAATGTTTCTCCCTCCCTCCCTCCCTCCCTCTCTCTCTCTCCTCCCTCCATTCCTTCCACTCTATCTAAAAATCAATAGAAAAATATCCTCGGATGAGGATTAACAACAACAAAATAAGAGGATGTTTATCAATACTGTCCTTGATTTCCACAAGGCATCAGTTGTTTGAAACAAAATATTTCTGCCCTTTCAAATAGGCCATCCACTTTCTAATTTGCCACAGTTCACAACATTCCTATTATTTCTCCACAAATATGAAGGGCAAATGTTGCCATTTATCATCAAGCACAATTTCTCTTATATTAGCAAACTATCAGCTTTTGTCAGTCTACCAAAAGTGGAAAAATGAAAGACAGACTTGAATTTTCCTATACCTGGGCCTACTTTACCCATTTCTACTCCTTCACCAGTCTCTGTAGACATTTGAGTTTGAGTCTTTTAACTTAATTTAACATGTTCATCCACATCGAGCTATTTGGCTAAAAAAGAAAGTTTTGAGGATTACATTTGGGTAGAAAAGAGGTTGTAAGAAAAGGAGAGAAAGGCAAGTCATTATATATACAGCAAATATATGAATATATATTTCTAATATTTACGCTGGTCTCCCTCCAAAAAAAAAAAAAAAAAAAAAAAAAAAAACACTCAAAAAACAAAACCAAAGAAAACAAAACCAACCAAAAGAACTAGTGGAAAGTGTTACAGAAGTGCAGATATTAGAAGAGTGTGCTCCTTATGTGCAAAAGGGAGTGTGCTCTTTGTTTGTAGAGGTTGGAAGAGTGTGCTCTGTGTGTGCAGAGGTTAGCCCAGAGGAAGTACTCAAAGTGAGTCTTGAGCCAAGTCTTAAAGGATGAGAGGGATTTTTCTTGGCAGGGAAAACATTACTTCATGATGAAGTCTGGGAGTAAATATTAGAACTTTGACTTATTCTTTCCCATTTCATTTTTTTCCCTGTAGCATCCATCACTATTTTCCACACTTAAATCTTCACATAGAGGCACCAGGTTAACATGAGTACATTAAATCCAACAAACTCATGTAAGTCATTCTCAACATAATCACTTCTACTAGAATTCAAAGGTGGGAAATGTGTATGGTGTAGAACGGAGCCATGAGTCCTGTAGTTGCGACCTGACACAGAGTCTTACTCACTGTGTGACTTAGAGCAGGACAGAACTTCTGAGTCTCTGCATCCTCAGCTCTACATTGTAGATGGAAATAATTCCATCTTGCTTATCTCATAAGGTCGCTATGGAAATTTATATGAAAACACGTTTTAATCTGTGACATGTTCTTCAAATATTAGGTGTTATCTTCAAGAGTGTCTAGCATAGAAATGAACATACAGATAGTACTCAATACTTTTTAAAAATCAAGTTTTTGGTTTGGAATTTACAGAAAATTTGCAAAGACAGTACAGTACTCCCATATGCCCTTCAACCGGTTTCAGTTCCCCTAATGTTATCATCTTACATTACTGTGGTACATTTGCCAAAACTAAGAAACTAAACTCCAGACTTAATTTGGATTTCACCAGTTTTTCTACTAATACCCTTTTCCTGTTCAGGATCCTATCCAGGAGGCCACATTTTATTTAGTTGTGTCTCTTCAGTCTCCTCTGATCTGTGATAGTTTCTCAGTCTTCCCTTGTTTTTCACAACCTTGACAATTTGAGAAGTACTAGTCACGTTGGGTTGGTTGGTTGTGATTAGTCTGGGGCTACGGGTTTTCAGAAAAACATCATGGAGGTGAAGTGGGCTTCTGCCATATCACATCATATCAGGGGTACCTGGTATCCACACATCACTGGTAATATTCACCTTAGTATCTAGTTAGGACATTGTCTGCCAGTCCTCTCCACTGTAAAGTTACTTTTTTTTTTCCTTTCCATACAATATTCGTTATCAGTCACTGAGTCTAGCATACCATTTAGAAATTGGGAAGGGGATAAATTTCACCTCCTGAGTGAGGAGTATCTATATATATATTATTTGGAATTCTTCTGTAAGGAAACATTGCATTTTTTAAGCAATCAAACAACAGAACCAATAATGATTGAAGTAAGTTCCCTTTTTTATTCCATGCTTACTTGGCTTCTGGTAAGAATGCTAAGGTTTTCCAGCCATGGCTGTGCCAAAGAGCAGTAGTTCTTTGGTCACAGGCAGATGTCACTATTGAGTGACAGCCATGTAGTTTCTAGTTCACAAGGTCTGTGCCTAAACACTAAACTTGCTGTAGTCTGGAGAAGCAAGGTGTTATACCCATTATTTTAATTTTGTCATGGAAAGATATTTTTCAATTTTAATAATTAAAATAATCTTTATTTGATTTCTGAGAACTAATCAAGATAAAATGGTGTCCGGGGGTTTCTAAATCAATTCTAAAGTCCGAAGTCGGTTTTAGTGGGAACAACTTTTTCATGTGTTTGTACTACTCAGATGTGTATTTCTAGTCTCACCATGGTCAATAATGTGAAGAATAGAAGATCATTGATATTTTTGCAGACTAATAATGTTTGTATTTTATCCACGAAGGTTATTTTTTGTCATTATCTAGAATTGATATAAACCAGTGAGGGTTGTCTAGTTATGAGCTGATGTTATTCAATAAGGACTTTGGGATTATATTAATGTGTCTTCCCTATAGAATCCAAAGTGCCTTTATATATATATATGTCCTGCTAAACTGGGTTGTCAAGATAGATTCAGAGGTAGGAAAGGGGAAGGAAAGAAAGAAGGAGCATGGTGTAGAGTCGGACTTGATTAAGAGAGGAAAGAAAAAAACCCCACACAATTTAGCTTTGGGGTCCTTCACCCTGCACATTTCTTGAGCTCAGCATAAATGCATATTTCTACCATTTTCCCAAAGTTCAATTTATATTAATTTGATGTATTAAAGTCTTAAAGATTATTTCCATTGGAAAACTTTTATTGGCTATTATTTTATGTAATATAGAATACTGAACAATACATCAAAATTGGGGTACATTTTGAAAAATTTGGTCAGAACTTGTCTTTTCTCTTAAAAGAAATTGTAGAAAATATAACAGATTATATAATGAATAATCATGTTTTAAAAAGAAAGCTCACTTTAATTTTACATAGCAACTCATTCTAAAAGGGTAAATCAGACCTTTTTGTAGGTTTAAATGTGTTGGATTATTTGTTACTAAATTAATTCTAAGACACTAGAGGAGAAATCTTACTAAAATAATAGCTAGCATTTATTGAGCAGCTACTATGTGTCTGGCACTGTGGTAAGTAATTTATATATGTTATATCATTTAGTCTTTAGAATAACCCTATTGCAGTGGTTCTCAACCTTCCTAATGCCGCGACCCTTTAATACAGTTCTTCATGTTGTGGTGACCCCCAACCATAAAATTATTTTCATTGCTACTTCATAATTGTAATTTTGCTACTGTTATGTCTTAGGTGACCCCCTGTGAAAGGGTTGTTGGACCGCCAAAGGGGTCACGACCCACAGGTTGAGAACCGCTGCCCTATGGGAAGATATTATCTCCATTTTACAGATGAACAAATTAAGTTTTAGACAGGCTAAATAATTTACTTATCTAAGATGAAAAAGAAAAAAAAAGCAACAGAGCCCATAATCTGTCTGCTCTAAACCCTAAAGGGCCTTCCTCCTGTAAGAGGTATTTCTATGGCTAAATTAAATTCAGATCAATCTTGTATTATTGGCAGCAAGTCACTGTGCTAAATCTTATACATGTATTTACCTTTATTATACATTAACACTTAATTCAAGAAATTCTGGAAAGTTCCTAGAGCAAAACAAAGAAACAAATATTTTTTTCTTTAATAAACAATGAGAAAAACAATTGGATTTAGGTTCTATATACTATCTTATGACCCCTAAAATCATCTTTTTATTTTTTTTCATACTCACCCAAGGATATATTTCCATTGATTTTTAGATAGAGTGGAAAGGAGGGAAGGAGAGAAAGAAACATCGATGTGAGAGAGACATGTCAATTGGTTGCCTCCCACAGGACCCCTACTGGGACCAGTGATCAAACCTGCAACCCAAGTACATGTCCTTGACTGGAAATAGAAATCAAGCCCCTTTGGTCCATGGGCCAACGCTCTAACCACTGAGCCAAACTGGCCAAGGCCCTAAAATCATCTTGATTTTTGTATGCTGCTGGCAGAAGTCACACCCTTATATTCATCTTAGTAGAGCAGATGAAGTCAGACTTTTATTGTAGGTTTGAACATGTTGAATTCTTTGTTACTAAATGAATTCTAAGATGGCAGAATCTGGCTAGGAAAAATAAACAATTCAAAATGGATGGTTTAGATTAATTGATTATTAAAAGCTTGATGTCAGGTTGTTCTATCATTCTCCAGCACTGATTAGTACAACAGAATTGTTATTAAGACTTTTGGGTGTTATTTTTATCTAAGACGTACAAGAATAAGAAATAGGGAAAAAGTTAATCCATGTCAAAATAGTGCATCTTTTCGCTTATATCCCTTCTGGGGTTTGTTGAGCCCTCAAGAAGTTTGTAACATATAGGTTTAGCCAACATACTGCAACAGGGAATTTCCTGATTCTGGCCTGATTGGCTATTGATAATCATGTTATCACATTATTATCACTCTCATTACAGAACCATGAAGTTCTTTATTTTTCTTAGAGGAGAGAACGATAGGATTTTCAGATTTCTCATTTTACATAGTTACTTGTCCAAGATCAAGCAACAATTTAGCAGTTGAACCAAGCCCACAACTGGGTGTTCTTGACTTCTACCCCTGTGTTTAGATCTCCTACTGCAGTTTGTATCACTCTGGTTTCTTTCTCTTTCCAGATAAAAAGGAATGTTATTGAGTGTCAATAAAAAAATAGATGTTTATTCTCTATATCTTCTGTTAAACAAACTCAAAGGCTTCTTTGAATCTAGGATACTAGATAACAATTATTTGTTTTCCAAGCAACATCCAAGTTCACATAAGACTTGCAACACAATTGGAATAAATGGTGCTGGGAAAATTGGACAGGTACATGTAAAAATATGAAATTAGACCACCAACTTACACCTAGCTCAAGAATAAACTCAAAATGGATAAAAGACTCAAATTAAGTTTCAAAACCATAAAAACCCTAGAAGAAAACACAGGCAATAAAATCTCAGACATCTCATATAGCAATATTTTTGCCACTCTATCTCCTAGGGCAAAGGAAACAAAGGAAAAAATAAACAAATGGGACCACATCAAACTAAAAAAGCTTCTGCACTGGCCGGTGTGGCTCAGTTGGTTGAGTGTCACCATCCCATGCACAGAGAGGTCACTGGTTCAATTCCTGGTTAGGGCACACACCTGGTTTCAGGGTCAATCCCCAGTAAAGGACTTGCAGGAGGCAGCTGAAGGATCTTTCTCTCTCCCTCTCCCTTCCTCTCTCTAAAATCAATAAAACATATTTTTAAAAAACCTAAAAAGCTTCTGGACAACAAAAGAAACCATCAACCAAATGAAAAGGGAACCCACTGTATGGGAGAACATATTTGCCCAAGATACATTTGATAAGGGATTAATTTCCAAAATATATAAAGAACTTATGCAACTCAACACCAAGAAGACAAACAATCCAATTAAACAATGGGTGAAGGACCTCTTCAAAGAGGACATACAAATGGCCAATAAACATAAGAAAAAATTATCACTGTCACTAATCATCAGAGAGATGCAAATTAAAACAATAATGAGGTATCACTTCATACCTGCTAGAATGGTTACTGTCAATAGTCAATAAATCAACAAATGACAAGTGCTGGTGAGGATGTGAAGAAAAGGGGACTCTAGTACACTGCTGGTGGGAATGCAGATTGGTGCAGCCATTGTGGAAAACAGTATGGAGTTTCCTCAAAAAATTAAAAATGGAACTGCCTTTTGACCCAGTGATCACACTTCTGGGAATATATCCTAAGAATCCTGAAACACCAATGAGAAAGAACATTTTCACCCTTGTGCTAATAGCAGTGTTTTTTAGCCAAGATCTGGAAACAGCCCAAGTGTCCATCAGTAGATGAGTGGATTAAAAAGCTATGGTATATTTACAGAATGGAATACTCTGGGGTTGTAAAAAAGAAGAAAGTCTTATACTTTGTAAAAGCATGGATAGACCTGGAGATTATTGTGCAAAGTAAAATAAGCTAGCCAGAGAAAGACAAATACCATATGATCTCACTTATATGTGGAATCTAATGAACAAAATAAACTGATGAACATAATAGGACCAGAGGCGTGGGGACATGGAACAGACTGACAGATCTCAGAGGAGCTGGGAGAGGGGGGGGGACTGGAAGATATTAGCCAAAGAACATATTTACATATATGCATAGTCCATGCACACAGACAACAATGTGGTGAAGGTTGGGGGTGGATTTTACAGTAAAGATAGAACTTAAACTTCTCTCAACTTAGTGCCATTTTTAATATACTTCTACTAAACCAAGTTTGCTCCTGTGTTAATGGATTAGGAATAGAGACATTGGGATGCTAATCAATTATTAGCAGAAAAGTCAGACAAGGTTAAGCAGAAATCTAGCATGTACCCTTACACCCAGAAGAAAAATGGCTGAAGGCCCAATCTCCTTTCTGCTGCATTTCTGCCACTAGGAGGGTTCTGGTTTAAAGAAACAAACACTACATTCAAGAAAATCACATTCTAATCTAAGCACTGTCATTAATTTGAGCTCTATCACTAACTAATATGAATAAATTAATTGATTTATTTCACCTCAGGCAAGTGGTCAGACATGATGGTAAATAGCCTTATTCAGTCAAGCCAAGGACTTGTCTTTGTGCAAATGGGTCATAACAGAACTGATATCTGAGTCATAGTAGGGTCAAGATCCAGACTCTGAATTTGAACTCAGATCTTTGACTCCCCATATACTTTTCTTTCCACTGCTGAACACTGTGGATTTTGATTATGATGGTCAGAAACTGGCTCTGGCTCCTCTGGGGAAAGATGAGCTTTTTGAAGGCAATGGAGTAGTGTATTGTGTGTGCTCTTTCTTAAAGCAATAATAATGTGGGCTTTTTATTTTAATATTTTGGCTCAAAGGGTCCTAAATAGATATAAAAGTCATGCTGAACAGATGAAAAGTTGTCTTTAGTTTTATTTTTTTAAATATGTTTTTATTGATATTTTAGAGGGAGAAGAAGGTAGAGAGAGATAGAAACATCAATGTGAGAGAAATACATCAATCAGCTGCCTCCTGCATGCCCCCTACTGGAGCTCAAGCCCAAACTTGGGCATGTGCCTTGACTAGGAATTGAACCCAGACCTCTCAGTTCATGGGGTGACTCTCAGTCCACTGAGCCACACTGGCTGGGCAATGAAAAGTTGTCTTTAAAGAAGGGTTCCATGGAACATAGTCTAACAATATATTTTAAATAAGTTTAGTTCATGTTTTAAAAAGCAAATTGATGTTTGAGCCATTTAACACTTGAGGAAAGCACAAATCCAAATCCTCTTAATAAGAGAACATTTTAAAATTGAGTTGTGGGAAGGATGGTATAATAGTGCCTTTGGCGGTGCTCATCCCCACAGGATGAACAACAGTGAGACAAAGGGAGAAAGCTGAAATGTTCAAACAATACAGAAAACAGAGACTTTAGTTTCCAAAAGCATCCGAGGAGAGAGGTGTTAAGTAGTTCAGGAAAAATTAGGGGTGCAGGAAGGGGTAATTGAGGGAAGGTCCAGGAAGGAGGCTTCCAGCCAAGAAAAATGGCAGTAGGCAGTAAGGAGATAGTAAGCCCTATGACATCCCCCCTGGCAGGGGCCTTTCAAATAAGGAGGCCCAGTATTCCACTTTAGGTGAAATGTTTTGCAGTGCTAAAATGCAATAACCCTTCCTGGTCCTCTTCTAAGTCTTTAAATAAACTGCCACCTGGTGTGGTCTTACTTTGGAGATAAAGTAGAGAAGGTTTTTTACTATAATACTTGGGGTGTGATATGAGAACCCTGAGGTGAGACAGATGTGTGATCCAGGGCTCAGTGAGAGAGACTAGAGTTTCTCCAAGCAATTCCCAGAAATGTAGGGGCCTCACTGGATGTGAGTTTTAGCTATTATAGAGATGTTAAAGAGAAAGTTAACCCCAGAATAGAAGGGAATAGAAAAGAATCTAGTAGAACCTCAGACCAAATCTGGATTGTTTTTATAACATTATTTTTCTTTTAAACCACATTCACATAACTTTTATTACTGTATATTTTTTATAATTGTCCTATTTTATTATTAGGTATTGTTCATTTTTAAATTTTTTTATTAAAATTTTAATGTCTACAGTATTCTCGACACACAGATCTGTTCTTTGAACACTTACTGTGTTGGACTTTACGAGTTTGTTTTTATTGATTGATTGATTTGAGAGAGAGAAGGAGACAGAGAGAGAGAGAGAAACATCGATTTTTGTTGTTCTGCTTATTATGCATTCATTGCTTGATTCTTTTATTTACCCTGACCAGGGATTGAACCTGCAACCCCGGTGCACCAGGATGACACTCTAACCACCTGAGCTACTGGGCTGGGCCAGGGCCTCATGCCTTTTTTTTTTTTTAAATCCTCACCTGAGGATATTTTTACATTTATCTTCAGACAGAGTGGGAGGAAGAGAGAGAGAGAGAGAGAGAGAGAGAAACATGGATGTGAGAAAGACACATCGATTGGTTGCCAGGGGATGAACTGCAACCGAGGTACATGCCTTTGGCTGGAATCGAAACTGAGACTCTTTGGTTCTGCAGATTGACGCTCCAACTGCTGAGCCAAACCAGCCACGGCACCTCATACCTTTTTGAAATGCATGTTCCACTTGGGGAGCAACTCCTACCCTTTTTTAGTCTGACCTGAAACATACTTCTTCATAAGCAGTTCTGTCCAGTGGATTAGGTTTAGTTATTCTGTGTCTCAGAGGGTTTGTTCAATTGATAGTTGGCTTCTACATCTAATTAAACATTTAAATTATGTAAGTAATCCAGGTTATTTGAAGAAAGTTGAGGAAATATGAATAAGCCAAAAGAAAAAAAATTCTCAATATTACCACTTTTGTTGTTGCTGTTGTTGTTAATCCTCACCTGAGGATATTTTTATCCATTTATTTTAGAGAGAGGAAGGGAAAGAAGGAGAGAGCGAAACATCAATGTGAGAGAGAAACATCAATCGGTTAATTGCCTCCTGTATGCACCCTGACTGGGGATTGAACCCTCAACCTGGGTATGTGCCCTGCCCAGGAATCAAACCTGCCACCTTACTAACATATTAACATAATACTATGTTAATATTAACTTACTAACATAATATAATATTAACATATTTCTAGATATGTAAGGATTTTACATTCCAAGCTTTCAATTTTTGCTCTATGAAAATATTTCCAAAGCATGTTGTATAATTCAATGCCTTTAAGAAAAACAGAAATATATAATGTAGCCTTTTTTGATGTTCAGGGTCTTTCATTCATTTTTTAATCAGGTGTTTATTCAGCACTTTTCTGATCACCACCTGTTCACCTCTTTAATGAGGACGAAGTCTGTCAACCTAAATACGGTGAGATGGTTGAACACATGATACCTGACACTGGACAGATGAAGTGACAGCAGTTTATTGATCATATGTACCACAGCCTGGGGAAGAAGGACCCCGCACATCATGCAGGGGCCATGGGAAGCATGCTTTGTAGGAGCAAGAGGGTTAAGTACCCTCTGGTTTCCAAAGGAGGATGTGATTGACTTATTTGAATAATTTTGGGAGCTGTTAGGGAGGTAACCCATTAAGTGCTGATAGGAAGCTAGTCAGGTGGGCAGCCTTTCTTTCTGAGTGGGGAGGCCCTGGTGAGACTCAAAGACATCAAAGCAGCCCACAAAATTTTAGGCCTTACAATGTAAGCACTTGCTATGTGCTTAGCAGAATGAGTAAGGTAGTTCTTAAAGAGCAAACAGTCAGGTTTGGGGTCCACAACCACAACCAAATAATCACATTGCATTGTAGTAATCTCTATAGTAGAAGCAGCTATAAATTGATTAGAAGCATAGAGGAAGGATTGGCCAATTGCCTGAGACAGTTGGAAAAGCCATCATATCAAACACCAGTTATTATACTGTCACTATAGAAGTTGACAAAAGGTTGGCAAATATAGCTGATCTTTCCCCTGCCTATAGTGAATGTCCCTCAGACTGTTAATGCTTCCAAGTTGACATGTATTCCTCATGGCACACCAATACCCATGTAGTAGCAATTCAGTCATTGGATCCATATTTTTCCCATCCCTCACTGGACATGGCAAGTACCCTATGTCTTTGCATTCAAGGTAGAAGACACAGCATTGCTATTTACCCCTCTCTCCCTGGAAACAAAGGAAACCAGAACCAAAACCCAGAAACAGAATAGTTGTCTTCTCTCTCTGTCTCCTCTCCCTCCCCTTCCCTCTCTCTGTCTCTGTCACTCTCTCTCTGCCTCCCTCTCCTCCACCTCACCCTGCTGTTTATCACACCCATCATCACTTCTAATGTTTATCTGCTGACATGGCTGGTGTTGCATCCTGCTCTTAACACTATTTTTATTTTTGTATCTTCTGCTTCTTGTCACCTCACCCCTGCTCTTTAGCTTTTAACAGACATAGACATTGATCTCTCAAAGACATAACTAGACAAATAGCATTCTGTTTTCATCTACACATTCACTCTAGCTGTCAAGTCAACCAAGCACAGCATTTAAGTTACAATCTTTGGCAGTTCATCTCAATATTAACTGGTGAAAACTAGTTCCCCTCTTTTCTCCTTGACCCCATTAATACAGACCTGGTGTTGCTGGCATATTAGTCACAACACAGCAATATTTAATAACTATTTAAATGTGCTTACTTTCAGTTTGTGATAGTTCCTGTTGGGGTCTCTGATGGAGCCAGTAAGTAGTACTTTTCTTCTCCAGTCACAGCTGAATAAATTGAGGGAAAAAGTGGCTGATGAAGACCAAAATATCACAATTATTACTGATAAGGGATAAAGTGGAGGGGAAGATGTAGCTTAGTGAAGCCAAAAGGGCATGCTAACCAGCCTCCAAGCTGGCAGACTTGCCCACTCTCTGAGTCTCAGCAGGTGGCCTCCCTGGAATTTCAGAGGTGCTCCTGCTTTGAGAGGAAGATTCACCCACAGGAGAAGAGCAGAGACAACCAAGCAGGCAAGGGCGGCACCTCCTGGGGTCCCCAGTTGTCCCAGGTGCTCAGATGAGTGGATAGAGGCCAGCTGCAGTCAAGAAAAAGTTCTCCTGAGGAAAACCAGAGAACTGGGGAAGAAGCATTTCCCCTCTGCTGTTTCACAATGGCTGTGGTACAAAAGATTTACTTGAGAAAAATCAGTGTTTAAGTCCCATTAGTGCTATAATACCAAATCAAGTGTTTAAGTTGTGGCTTTCTTCTGTTAGATTATTTTACTAGTATATTTGATCATTGCAATGCATCTTGTTTTGGTGAGGGGGTGGAGGGTTTAAGATTTTTAAATACTGTAGAAACAAGCCTTTGTGAATTTTCTTATAAGTTGTGACTGACTAATGGCAAATATTATCCACAAGAAAATAATTCTATATCTATTTATAGAACTCATTATACTCATCTTTCTACATATTCTAGGGATTTTTTTAGAAAACAGAAAACATATTTGTAACAATGAAAAAGCTTGAGATGACTTTTGATACTGGAAGAAAAAAAAAGAAGAATTTGAAAGTAGCAAAAGCATAACACTGATTCAATATTAAACATAAGTATGTACAGCGTTAAAATGTAGAAAATATACATATATAATGTATTATGGACATTTTCCATTTTGATGGTTTAATGTGAAGTATTTGTTATGTTAGATGTGATTTAACACTTTACATTTTTTCTTATGAAAAATGTTGATTTAAAATTTGTATGCTACATTAATTCAATAATATAGAGAAATTATATAACACTTTATATTTTCAAAGTAATTCTCAAAGTTTTTAATTTTTTTATCATTTTTGATACAACTCCAAATGGGATTGTTTCTTAAATGTTCTTTCTAATAGCCCTGGCTGGTTTGGCTCAGCGGTTAGAGCGGCGGCCCGCAGACCAGAGAGTCTCAGGTTCGGTTCCTGCTAGGGGCACGTACCTCGGTTGCAGTTTGTCCCCGGCCCCGATTGGGGTTGTGTGGCTGGTGGCCAGTCGATGTGTCTCTCTCACATCGATGTTTCTCTCTCTCTCTCTTCCTCATTCTCTTCCTCCAGTTCTATCTGAAGATAAGTGCAAAAGTGTCCTCTGGTGAGGACAAAAAAAAAAAAAATATTCTTTCTGATATGATAGTTTGTTGTTAGTGTGTAGAAACACACTGAATTTTGTATATTGATTTTGTATCATGAAACTTTTCTGAGTATATCTGGATTGATATACTCAGAAAAGTTTCATGATACAAAATCAATATACAAAATTCAGTGTGTTTCTACACACTAACAACAAAACTATCATATCAGAAGATAAGAATATTTTTTTTTTTCTTTAGTCCTCACCAGAGGACACTTTTGCATTTTTTTTTTAGATAGAATGGGAGAGAGTGAGGGAGGGAGAGAGAGAGAGAAAGATCGATGTGAGAGAGACACATCAATTGGTTGCCTCCTGCACCACCCCTTGACTGGGAATCAAACATGTGACTCCTTCGTCCATGGGCCAATGCTCTAACCACTGAGCAAAACTGGCCAGGGCTAGATTATCTATTTATTGATGAAAGTGCAGTAGTAAGTTCCCTTATTATTATACTGCTGTATATTTTTCCCTTTAATATTTGCTTTGGTGCTCCTATGTTAGGTGCATAAATATTAGCAAATCAGATTTTGCTGGAAAATATATATATCACTAGGGTCAATGCTGGATTGACCTCTTTATCATTAATAATACATATTGTATATATAACATTATATGTGTGTGTATACACACACACACACACACACACATATAAAATCATGTCATCTGTAACAGAGACAGTTTTACTTCTTCATTTCCAATATGAATGACTTCTATTTCTCTGTCTTGCCTAATTGCACTGGCTAGACTTCCAATATTATATTAAATAAAAGTAAGAAGAGTGGGCATCCTATTGTTTCTGAACTTCACGAAAAAGCCTTCAGCTTTTTACCATTGAGTATGATGTTAGCCATGACCTTGTCATATATGGCCTTTACTATGTTGAAGGATGTTTCCTTTATACACACTTTTTTTTTTAATCCTCACCTGAGGATATTTTTCCATTTTTGTTCAGATAGAGTGGGAGGGAAAGAGAGAGAGGGAGAGAGGGAGAGAGAGAGAAACATCGATGTGAGAGAGAAACATCAACTGGTTGCCTCCCGCACGACCCCTGTCAGGGTGGGGGACAAACTGCAACTTAGGTATGTGCCCTTGACCGGAATTGAACCTGACTCATTGGTCCGTGGGTCGATGCTCTAACTCCTGAGCCAAACCAGCCAGGGCTATACATACTTTAGTGAGATTTTTGTCATGAATGGATTTTGAACTTTATCAAATGCTTTTTCTGCATCTACTGAGATGATTATATAATTTTTATCCTTCACTTTGTTAATATGGTGTATCATATTGATTGACTTGCTGATGTTGAACCACCCTTGAATTCCTGGAGTTCATTGTGGTGTGTGATCCTTTTAAGATATTCTTGAATTTGGTTTGCTAATATTTTGTTGATAATTTTTGCCTGCATATTCATCAGGGATATTAACTTGCAATTTTCTTTTTTGTGTGTTTTCCTTTTCTGGTGTTGGTATCAAGGTAATGCTGGCCTCACAAAATGAGTTTGGAAGTATCTCCTCCTTTTCAATATTTTGGATATGTTTTAGAAGAACTAGTCTTAATTCTTTTTGAAATATTTGGTAGAATTCACCAGTAAAGACATGCAGTCCTGAACTTTTGTTTATTGGAAGTTTTTTTACTAATGATTCAATTATTAGTAAGTGATCTACTCAAATTTTCTATTTCTTCATGATTCAGTCTTGGTATGTTTTATGTATCTAGGTCTTTATTCATTTTTGTGTTGTCCAATTTGTTGGTAGATAACTGTTGATAATTGTTTTCTATATTTCTGTGATATCAGCTGTGATGTTTCCTCGTTTATTTCTGATTTTATTTATTTGAGTCCTCTTTCTTTTTTTCCCCTTTATCTTTTCAAAGAACCTGCTCTTAGTTGTCTTTGTAGTTTCTATTTCATTTATTTCTGCTCTGATTTTTGTTATTCTCTTCCTTCTACTAACTTTGAGCTATGCTTGTTTTTCTTTTTCTAATTTCTTTAGTTGTAAAGTTAGGTTATTTCATTGAGGCCTTCCTTGTTTCTTAATATAGGCATTTATTATTATGCATTTCTCTCTTAGGACAGTTTTTGCTGGATTCCATATGTCTTGGTGTATTGTATTTCCATTTTCATTTGTCTCAAGGTTTCATTTTTATTTCTCTTTTGATTTTTTTCACCCATTGGTTGGGTTCAGTTGCATGTTATTTAATCTCCACATATTTATAAATGTTCTTGTGTTCTTCCTGTAATTGATTTATAGTTTTATGTCATTGTTTTCAGAAAAGATGTTTGATATGATTTCAATATTCTTACATTTATTAAGATTATTTGTATGGTCTCTGATATGATCTCTTCTGGAGAAGTCTCACATTTGCTTAAGAAGAATGTATATTTTGTTGCTTTTGGATGAAATACTCTGCACATGTTTTAATTCTATCTGATCTAATGTTTCATTAAGGTCAATGCTTTTTATTGATTCTGTGTGGATGATCTAATAATAGATGAAAGTGGAGTATTAAAATCTACTATTGTGGTATTGCTGTATATTTTTCATTTAAATTTGTTAATATTTACTTTGTATATTTCAGTGCATAAATATTTACAAAAGTTATATCTTTTGTTGTATTGACCTATTTATCATTATGTACTGACCCTCTTTCTCTCTTATTGAAATATTTGTTTTAATGTATACTTTGTCAGATATAATATATCCACTACAACTTGCTTTAAATGTCCTTTGTTTCCAACTTATTTTAATTTAAGTTACCACTTTATTTGTTTTCACAAGTTTTTCCATTGTGATTTGGGATTTTCTGATAAAATCTTTAAACAAGAAATTAGGAAATGTACAAGGACCCACAGGGCTTTTTAAGATGGTATACTTAATTATCCTATTATATAAGAGTATGGTAGCATACAATAAGAATGAAATATAGAATCAGACAGACCTAGGTTTAAGTGTGAGTACTAACTCTTATTATTTATGTAAGTTTAGACACATTTATGAAAGCCACTACATCTAAATTTTTGCATATATAATTGTAACAGTTGTGGTCAATGTTTTCATTAATTTTGGCTGACATTGACTCAAACCTTTATACAGGGGTCCCATTATTTATTTCCATAGATCAAGGTATTCTCACATTTTTATGTTTCTTTTAATCATTCCTTCCTGCCTCTGAATTCCTACTCCTGTTGAATTTGTTCAATTTCCAGTTCATCTCACTTTTCTAAGTGTTGTTCCTTTTCCGTGCAATTTGTGCCCATGCTAGACTATACCTTAATACCTTTGCTCCCTAAAATAAATTTACACAATCTGTGCAAGGAAGAAGCATATATTCTGAGGTATAACAAGCAACTTCAAATTGTACTGAAGATATTTCCATTCTTATCAAATCTTTGGTGATTCTACTCACAGCAATTTCTCACTGGATGTTTTATTTTCTCTCAGGCTCAGCCTATCACCTAATTGCTCATTCTCATCTCTGCCTTCACTGATTCCTTCCGTCTCTTGTGCCCTTCCCCCCAAATACTTGTTGGCACCTGTGAAAACAGCTCCAGGTATTAGACTGGTGGGGTCAGACTGGACCTCCATTCAGCAACCTTGATACTTGAGTTCTGGCTAAGAAAGAATTCAGAGTCAAGACTCAAACTATAAGAGAAAGTTTATTTGGAATGTCACAGAGGTAGAAGAGGTGACCTGTAGAATAAATGGGCACAGGAAACAAGTTACAGAGGCAAAAGAAGGGCCCTTAGAGCTTAGGAGAGAGAATGGTAAAGGTAACGTGCCTGGGGGCAGGGGAGAGGAGGAGAACAGGAAAGGTGCAGGTGGTCTCCAAGAAAGAAAGCCACTTCACCCTGGCTGGTTTGGCTCAGTGGTAGAGCATCAGCCCCATGGACCAAAGAGTCACGGGTTTGATTCTGTTCAAAGGCATGTACCTCGGTTGCAGTTCATTCCCAGCCCTGGTCAGGGTTGTGTGGGAGGCAACCAGTCAATGTGTCTCTCTCATGTCGATGTTTCTCTCTCTCTCTCTCTCTCCTTCCCTCCCACTCTACCTGAAGATAAATAGAAAAATATCCTTGGATGAGGATTAAAAAAAAAAAAGGCGAGCCACTTCAAACTTTAAATGAATAATGTGGACAGCACTCATGCAAGCAGACCACTCACTATATACACCTTATTTCCATGAGAGTTCTTGAGAAGTATAGTCATACAAATCACTGTTTAGAAACTGGACATAACTGGACATATACAATTTCTACAAGGAACAGGGGTTTTGAGTCAAACACATGAAATAAGGTTCAAAGAAAGAGAAATAGCCAACCCTATTATAATAGGATGTTGGGATAGCTATAATAAATGTATGTATAAAAATGGGAGAATGAACATTCTAAAAGTGATATAAGATCTCACTCAGAGACTACTTGAAATGGAGACCAGGAAACCAGACAGGTCACTTATCCTGTGAGATTTCCCCCCCTATTTTTAAGAGATGGATACAATGCAGTAAAATACCACAGCAATACCCATTTAAATTAGTCTTATAAAGGGATTCATGAAGGAAAAGGGGAGTTTAGGAATGAAGTACAGGAAGAAATGGCAAACTTAACAAGACCTCAAACTGTTTGTTTTATACCTTTCTGTACTGAAGACTGTGGTGACAGATTTTCAGCTAGTGGGGCATTTCCTGGGGTATCTCACAGCATCCATAGAGGAACAGATGATATATTAAAAAAGGGAACCGAGGAGCTCCACAGCCAGCAGGTCAAGGAAAACCTTTCTTCCCTGGCTCCATTCAGAGTCCCTCTTGTTATCCTCTAGTTCTCTTCTACCTTATACCTTCCTGCATCTCTCTCTTCCTGGTCTGTATTCAATGGGACCCTTCTTGGATCAGGCCATTGTAGAATGCTGAGAATTTCTGCCTTTTTTAATTTCTCAAAGTTAAGACTTAAGGAGAGGCATTTGGTAAGCTATTTTCTGAACTATTCCTGTTTCTATTGCCAGAATTTCAGGAAGCTCTCTCTTTTCTAATATGTGCTGGAGATAATGAACACCTACACCACAGCCACCATTTGCTGGAGAGTCAATTCTTCCTTGGCATTATTCTGTCTTCTCTTTGCTCTGCTTAGTGCCTCTGCGTTTTGTGTCTATCCACTTTACTGTTTACTGCAGTGCTGACTCCTGGACTGTAAGAACACAGCCAGTTAGTTAGTTAGTTAGTGAACGAGATAGTGAATTAGTTAGTTAGTTAGTTTGTTAATCCTTACCTGAGGATATTTTTCCATTGATTTTTAGATAGAGTGGCAGGGAGAGAGAGAAAGAGAGAGAGAGAGAGAGAGAGAGAGAGAGAGAGAGAGACAACCTACAACCCAGATGCATGCCCTTGACTGGGAATTGAACCTGCAACCCTTCTGTCCAAGGGCTGATGCTCTAATCATTGAACCAAACTGGCCAGGGCAGCATAGTTAGTTTGAATAGTATAGCAGGCATGTTTTAATTGCTAACAACCATGATTTAAAAAACTAAGGTTATTGTTTTCACTCAAGAGATGTCTGTGAATAATGCAGCAGCCTAATAAAGATACCAAGTATCCAGACTCTTTCTACCATTTTATGCCATTATTCTTTGTGTGCTGGCTTTTGTCTTCATCCATATCACTTCATGATTGAGAAAGATGGCTTCTGTGCTTCAAGGTACTATCACAACCACTTTAAGTTCAGGCTGGAAGAAAGAGGAAGTGGATGTGATGGTACCAACATTCCTCCACTTTCATCTTATTGGCTAGCACCATCACATGGCAACTCAAACTTCAAGGGACGCTGGAAAATGAAAGTTTTAGCTTTTGCTGCCTCTGTTGAAGATAAGGACGTGGAAGAAATGGGCTGGAAATGGACATTGTATCAGCCAAATCACAGTGCTTGCCACAAATGTGAACTAAAGAAGTCCCTTTCTAAACTCTCTCCATGGTCAAAATTGATTGATTCCATGGTACATATTCCATATATTCCACTGTCATACTTCTTCCCTAATTTCACACAGCATACCCCATTTTTCAAAAAGTTAAATACCTACTCTGTATGCTGCACTAGAACAAGGTTAATAATCATAGTGATGTTAATTTACTCATTAATTACCACAGCTAATGTTGAATTATTAAGTATCTATCTCTTATTGCCAAGCACTGGGAAACACTGCTAACTAATGGGTATTTCATGTCATTGACCATATGTCTTATCTGTACAGTGCTTCATCAATTAGGAATTCTTTCAGATATTAAAAGCAGAAAATTCAAATTACAATGACTTAAACCATATTATCACTCTATAATTGTCTTTTAAAAAATTCAAAAAGAGATGTGTAGCTCCACAGTATTGGGGTTGTGTCTCTGTGATTCCTCTCGTGATTACAAGAAGGCTGCCACAGTTCCAAACATCTCATCCTTCAAGAATGTGTTCAAAGGCAGCCAGGATGGTGAGAAAACTGTTCTCGCATGCCCCCTCCTTTTATCAGAGAACGCAATATTCCCCAGAGGCCTCCTCAGCAGACTCAATGGCTAGAACAGGTCACATGGCACCGAAAAGTATCCAGTGAACAAGGAAGAGTGGGTTGAGAAGTAATATTGGGTAGCCAACCAAAAGTGTTGTCATAGATGCTTTACAGCTTTCCATGTGCTTTTACATTCATGATCACATCAGATGACTCAGTGAGGCTACTTTCCAAACATACAGAAACTCAAACCTAGAGTAAGAGGTATAAATGGTATCTACTGTGAGGGAACTTCTGGCTGGGAAGTAATTTAAAGACCCTTTGAAGGTGCAAATTTAATGCAAGGGTTTTAAAGATATAAAGCATTTAGCCTATAAAGTATGTATACAACAGCCCAAGGAGTAATTCAGAAGATTTTATAGTTTGGGAAGATAATTACATGGTGGAATGAAAAGAGAAATTAGGGTGCATGGATTTTAGGCTCAGCTTTGGGTAAGACATTGGAAAGGTTCTGAACCTCTGCTTCATCATCTGTAAAATTATGTACTTGAATAAAGTTAGACGATCCTTATACTCCTCAAATATAAGAGCACCTATCTAGTTATGATGCTGGAAGTCATGAGGTAGAAGAATATGAAAAATTGTCTATTCCGGCCTCCTTTTACAAACTAAATAATTCAGGCTCAAAAGGTCACCATTTGTCCAAATTCACTCACCTAAGTTAGAAATTTGAGTCCTGGTATATAACACACCATGATTTCACAAATAACTGATATTTCTTCCTAATAGACTTAAAAAAAAATTGAGCCTCTTCCTCTATCTTCTTTTTCATCTTAGGCAGAATCTCTCCAATAGCATTTACTCTGTTTAATAGAACGCAGACAATAAAACATTTTTTAAAGCCTACTTTTTAGCTGTAAGATCTCAATCTCTCTGTAAAATGATAATTGCACCTTTCTCATAGTTCTTTTCTTTTCTTTTTTTGAGGACTAGATAAAGGAACCTATTATAAAAAGTTTGTGTGGTGACTGACACTGCAAGGACTTAATCCCAGTGCCCATCTCAGTGCTTAAAACTCCTCCAAGCATAAGAGAGGTCCTAGACCAATCTCCCCAGCAGTCTGTGAAGGGAGAGTCTGAATCTCATAACCATTATTTAGTTTTCACACAGTTGTATCTTTTACTTTCACATTATGTAGATCTGAAGATTCTGTGTAAAAGCTTAGGATATGGTACATAACTGGAAGTCAGTTACTATGCTGTCACTAAGCTCAGTATCTAGTGTTTTGTACAAGACAATCTGAATCATTTAAATCTGGGATTCTTGGATGTGCTGCAGGGGAACAGGGACCCACCCATCTGACATTTCATTAAAACAGGTTCTTCAACTATGGTACTATGACATTTCGGACCAGATAATTTTGAGGAGCTGTCCTTTAAATGGCAGGTTGTTAGAAGCATCATTGGCCTCTAACCACTAGAAACTAGTAGCACCTCCCTGATCATGATAATCAAGAACTGAGGACCGAGCCTTGGCTAATGTGGCTTAGCTGGGAGTCATCCTGTGCACTGAAATCTATTCCCTGTCATGGCACATGAGGGGGATAGGGGTGGGGGGTTGCGAGCTCAACTCGGAGTGTGTGTGGAGTGCCAGTCTCTCTCACATGCGTGTTTCTCTCTTCCTCTCTTTTTAAAAATCAATAAAAAGTCTTTTAAAAAAATCACATGTTCTGAACTTGCCAAATGTCCCATCAGGAACATCATCTCTCTTCTCCCTGTTGAGAAGCACCGTGATAAAGTTTAACATGTAGGTGCATTTCATTTCTTTCCTGGGAAGCTTATCAGTTTCATCATATTCTTAAAAGGGTCTATGATCTTGAAAAGACCAATTACTCAAAGTCTTTCAAAATAAAAATGAAAGAACGCACATCTCCAGCTGTAGTTGTAGGGAAAAGTACACCATTATAGCTAAATAAAATGGACCAATTTCAAATTTTACTATGCAATATAGACCTACTCATTAATTTCTTTCAATTACTTTGAAGAAGCACTTCACAAACTCTATCTGGGGAAGTATCTGCGTCACAAACTGCTATTCCCAGATGGCACGGTTCTTAAAATACTGTCTTCAGCAGAGACTTCCACAGTCTTCTACTGAATGTAGCTCCAAACTTCCAAAGGGGCCAGCGCTAATAACAAGCAGCAAGCAAGCAAAACACCCTCATGTCTGGGAAGGCAAATAAAAACCAGTTGTTTCTTAGAAAAGAAATCCAATGTTGTTATTGATTACAAGATTGACTAAAGAGATGGAAGGGAAGGGAAGAGAAGGGGGTGGGAGGTGGGGAGAAGGTTAAAGGAGGGAGAGCTACAGCGAGAATGCCATGCCTTGAAAGAAGTTCCCAAAGAGAGAGAGTCTTGGGAGAAAATTTCTTTTGCTGGAAGTCTCCCCCCTCCTTTCCCTGGCTTGCCTAGAAGGACGGCTGCCCGCCTGAAACCCTGAGCCTTGGGCTCTCCTATTCATTTCTCATTCCCAAATCCACATTGTTCACCGCCTTCCAAAGTGACCACATCCGAAAAGCGTCCTCAAAGCTCAAAAGGGTCAATTTATTCAATCTTGAAGGCCCTCATTCTCATCTACAAGTCCTAAGGGTGGCAGGACACCGGAGCTTAAACCCCAAATACCAGACCTACAAAAGCAAACAGGAAACGTGTCTCCTCTTCCGTGTCCCTTCGCGAACACCCCAGAAGACCAGCAACTTTCTCCCCTACTTCTGGGTTTGTCTGCCTCCACCGCTCTCCCTTTTGAAAGAGCCGCAATGAAAGGAGAGCAGGAGAGGGTTCGGGGCTGGGGGAGCCGCGAAAGTCACCCCCAGAGATGGGCTTGGACCGCCGCGGACAGAAGGGCGCGCCCCTCCCCGCCCCGCGCGCCGGAAAGGTTCCTGCAGACCGCGCCTCACCCCGGGTCTGTCTGCTCCGGGTCCGCGGGGCGCGAGGGGAGGGAACAGGGGAGAGAGGAGGGCCGGGCAGTGGAGGGAGGAGGCGGTGCGTGCCTCGCCTGCCAAAGAGAGGTCTGTGCATATGCGTGCGAGCCCTGGCGCCCCGCGCTCCGCCCGAGCCGCCGCCGGAGACACGCGAGGAGCGCGGGCTCCACTGGTGGCGGTGCAGCCCGTGCTCCCAGAGAGCCTCTGGAGCCGGCCCTGCTCTTTCCCCCAAGTCCGGCCCGGGCTCTCCGTGGGGGACAGCGGCGAAGAAGGAAGGACGGGCTTCTCGGCTGTGGATGTTCCGCCCGGGAAAGACAGCAAGTTGTGTATGCGCCCCGGCCCGGGGAGAGAAGGTGGCCGCCGCCCGCCAGCCATGTGAGTGAAAGCTCGGCCGCCCCTCGGGCGTGGGCTCCCTCCTTTCTCTCCGTGCCCCCTTCTTCCCCGGACGCCGGAGTTGTGCTGCTCCCGGGCTCCGGACTTCCTGAGCTGGGGAGCTGGCTCGGCTTCCCAGCCCGCCGCGTCTGCTGTTGGCGTCTGCCTCCGGGCGTTGCTGCCTTCTCATCCTTGTCCCCTCCCTTCAAAGCCCGGCTGGAAAATGCCTCTCTCCTTCTTTTTGGATTGAGGGATCCTATGTGTCCTCAGGGGTGGGGGTGGGTGGGCGAGCCCTTTGCAGGGGGGCTGATTATGGGCTTGTCTTGGCCTTCCCCAGCCCTTCCTCCCCCCATATCACCCCCCACCCCCCCCACACCCTCGTCTTCCCAGTCTCATGGCCCAGACAGTCAACTTTAGTTGTTAACGCTGACGCTGACCGCAACTGACAAGATTAAAAAAAAAAAAAAAAAGTAGCGGGAGCTCCCCTGGAGTGACACACTGGACTGGATTTAGGGCAGCGGGTGGAGAGGAAAAGCCAGGGGCCAGACTTGGGAAAGAGGAGAGGTGAGGAAAGGGGGCATTTGCTGTGGACTCTGAAAGCTGGAGTTGAGAGTTCTGGGAATGGAACTCCGAGGTGCATGGGCTTTGTGCTTCTGTATTTATTTCTTTATGGAAAGTGTGGGAGATGGTTCAGGACCTCTTTTTGAAAGGGAGGGAGGGGTGGTAGTCAAATGCATGTGCAGCTATTTGAATGATTGGGGTTTGATGGAGAGTACTGGAAAGTATGGATTACTTTTCAGATTGGACATGATAATCATTGAACTGGAGAGATAGTACCAAAAATTTTATTGGAACCTATGAATCAAAATTGAAGTTATGAAAATAAGTCATACACTGGCTTTCTTTCATTTACTCTAGGAGAGAATAGTTAAGATTAAAGGGATTCACAAATGCCATTGAATGAGTACTGGGGGTGCTTAATAGCGCCATCCATTCTATGTACCTAGACAGCCTATAAAGTTTGTTGAATTTATGGTGCTCTGCATTTGTGAAAATATCTTAATTATTTTGTTTGGGCTCATGCAGAGACTTAATGCACCTAAAGAGACACAGAAAAGTTACTACAAATTATGAGCATGAACTTGCAAACCAAGAAGACAAACAATGATATGGTTCGTTTTATTATAATATTTGAAATTATGTTTACTGTCAATAAAAAATGCTACATAACTTTCAATGTGAGTATATGAAATGAATTCACTCACAAATAGAAGTCATGCATTTTTTGTTTTTTAAAAAGTAGATGAGTTAATTTGGGAGCATTTATAGATCAAAAAATGAAAAGGCTTGAACTAAAGAGATGTTTATAGAGAAAATTAAGTTCTTCCTCCTTTTGAAGTCTTGAGGCAAGTTTGAATGTTTATTAATTAAAAGTTGTAGACAGACTGACTTGGTGTTATCACTTCACTAAAAACATTAAACTCTTAATATTTCTTTTTGTTTTACCAGGGATTATCACCCTTACTACAAAGGATGTGAAGTTGAGGCCCAGTGAGAGTGAAGATCCATTCTGTTCATAGACACTCCCCCATTACAGAACTGTGGATTACCTGAGGTCCCAGTCCTTGGTGGTTTCACACCTTCACTTACTCTTGCAGCCCCAGAACAGTTACTTTTGGTCCTCATTGCCCTATCTGGAGAAAGATGGCATCCAGCCTGACGTGTACCGGGGTGATCTGGGCTTTGCTATCGTTTCTCTCTGCTGCTACCTCCTGCGTGGGGTTCTTTATGCCTTACTGGCTCTGGGGATCCCAGCTGGGCAAGCCTGTGTCCTTCGGTTCTTTCCGGAGGTGCTCATATCCTGTACATGATGAGAGTCGGCAGATGATGGTGATGGTGGAAGAATGTGGGCGCTATGCCTCTTTCCAGGGCATCCCCAGTGCAGAATGGAGGATCTGTACCATCGTGACAGGCCTGGGTTGTGGCCTCCTCCTCCTGGTAGCTCTCACTGCTCTCATGGGTTGCTGTGTGTCTGAGCTCATCTCTAGGACAGTGGGAAGAGTGGCTGGAGGAATTCAGTTTCTGGGGGGTAAGTGACTTGCTACATTTAAGTTATTTACTGAAATCCCAAAGTAATATTGAAAATTACCTTCCAGTTGTCTATTGAGATTATTATAATTGACATTTGAAATGCTCTGGAGAAATAGACATGAAATAGCTTTGGTGATAGACTACCAAAGTCAGAGATTTTTACTTGAATTGCTTTACAACATGGAGAGTTCTTAAATTTCTGTACATCCTTAGACATACATGCATCCTTAGCCTGCTAAGCACCACCTATGTGAGGCAGTGACATTTATAATATTGTAGGAGAGACAGTTTGCATTCCATCACTTCTTATGTTCAACAGTAAGCAATTAGATTATCTGTGTCTTACTGGAATCCTTAGGTCTTTAATCATGAAGACAGCATAGAAAAGTAGAAAGGTTTTTTATTCAACATTGTCATGATAAGTCTTTGATACTCTTTGGTGAAATTACCCTTACCCAATCTTAAACTATATTTCTAAATAAGTGATTACTGTTTTAAAAAAAAGTCAGTTTTACATTAAGAACTATGCATTTCTCTATGCTACAAAAATAGCTGTAGCCTTGTTAGGATTTCATTTCCCTGGGTATTCTTGCTGTTAAGGAAAAAAAAAGTGAATATTTAGCAAATGATGTGTGCTTGTCCCAAATGGACTGGATAGTGTCAGTAACACCAGAAAAGGTTTGATTTTTACTTGGGTTTCCTCCAACAAGTACTGCTTCAATATCTCTGGTCATATGGTTTTAATTATACTTTATATATTTTCCACTGTGTCTTTTACCTCCATTTTTCAACCTGAAGGGCTGAACTTGTCTGATTTATAATCCACCCTGGTGAAATATGACAACCTTCATAGATAATACAGAGTGAAGGGAAAAAGCCAGGAAAATATGTAAAATGTATTTTAGCTTCATTACAAAGTAAGAGTCTGTTACTATTTCATTTGGTGTTTTCTTACAGAGTTTTGTGAAAAATCCAGAAGAAAACAATTAAAAACGGATAGTTCTGAGATAGAGTCTACATATAGGAGAAACCCCAACAGCTTAATTTAGATTATTTAACATAGAATTTTCAAGTAACATTTAAATAAGAAAATTCTTGTGCTAAAAATGCAAGTGGCAAAAAGTGTGTTTTGAAACAAGAGATAGAGTTGTTTATAGTCCTTTATTTCCTTACCAGATGTAGCTTTGTTTTAACCTGTTGTTTTTCTCTGTGGCTTTGCATCTCATTCTGCTTTAGAAGGCCATTTGGGGGCCTTAACTCTCTTTTCTTTATTGCTTCAGTGTTCAAAAGTCTTGCATGTGATATGTATATTCATACAGAAATACAGTTAATCTGTTAGGAAACAGAAAGAGTTTGTTGTTGAAAGTTGTAATATAAATCCAGAGTTTGAAAACTTGTTGATACCAAGGATTTTAAGAATAAAACTAATACCAGGAATATTTAAACATTTTTTGCTAAGAATAAACTTGATTGGCTGTTTTTGTTTCACTTGGCTCAGGAAAAATGCTTAGGCAGTTTCTTTTTCTCCTCTTATGGTAAATATTACTTCCACCCCCCACCCCCCTTCATTTTAGGGCAGGGACTATTATTTCTGGCAGAACAGGAAAATGCTTACAAAGAGAAATCATTTTTTATTGATTATCTTTAAACATATAATGAAGGAAGGCAACAGAAAGTGAATCTGAGACCCATGAGATTTATGCTTCCTTCTCTAAACTATGAATAGATTTCTTGGATTATATAGAACTAAATGTTTTACTTGACGGAAAAACTCATGGAGAAAGACTGGTGGGGAAGTTTTATATATATATTTTAAAGGAACTGGATTTTCCTTTGTATTTGCTTTTCATGAACTCTGGCTTGGTAAGTATTACTGACATTAAGCTAAGGATATAGTTTATTACTAGCAGTTGGCATTCTTTCATTACTCATATATATTTTTCATATCTGGCAAAAAATTCTGAATGTCAAATCTAAGAGGGATTTTCTGAATTGAACTTCTTGAGGGTACAAGTAGGTAAATACATTCTGTTACCCAAGATAATAGTACATTTAGAATGAAAAAATAGCTTGAATTATGGAAAAGGGTTTGGGAAAATCTGCCATTGATTCCTATCATTTAATGGTAAACCAGTTGACAGAAGAAAAGACGCTTCAAAAAGAATTCCTCCTGTTGTTTATTTCATAATTGGTTGGGTTTTTATCCATAAACACTTAAGTGGTAAGTAATTTTATTTTATGAAAAATTTCATAAAATGGTTAGGTTTCATAAAGATTGCAAAATACCAGACCACTGAGTTCTATGAATTCCACAGATGGCAATGCTTCAGAAATGCAGTCAACATTCAGGGTACTCTTCTATCAGGCGGATTCTCTTACTAAAAATGATTCACCCAGAGGGTTATGTTTAGCTAAAGTTAGGGTTGTTCCAAAAACAACAGGAAGCAGCAGAATGGCGAAGTACAGAGGCATCCTGCTTAACCCTACCCGCTGTGTTGTGAGTTTGCACATATGGTGTAACATCAGGAGTAAAACCCCTGCAGTACTTTGGAACTAGTTAAAAGACAAAATGTCAACCTTAATTTTGAATAATCTTGCTATGGTTGGTTAGAAGTTAAAATGTCACCTGTCAGCTGATAGAACAATACAAGATGAGACTGTTGTACATGGACATTTGCTACCTATAGGAGGAATCCTTCAAAGAATCAATGACTTCTGCTTTTCCTGTGTTAACTTGAACATAAACTTTATTTGCTACCATTTCCATCTTATATATGAAGTCATGTTTTTGTCATAATTTTAAAAAACAAGTGTGGGTTGAATTTTACCCTCAATTGAGAGTTTATTCTTTTAAAATTTTTAAATGAATTTTTAGAGAGAGAAGAAGGGAGAGGGAGAGAGAGAGAGAGAAACAGTAATGTGAGAGCGAGACATTGGTAGGTTGCCTCCTGCACGCCCCCTACGGGAGATTGAGCCTGCAATCCCCGGCTGGCAACCTTTTGTGCACCGGATGACACCCAACCCACTGAGCCACACTGGCCAGGGCCTTAATTGAATTTTTAAAAAGCATCTAGAAAGCCTTTGAGAAATATAAGGTATAACAAAAATGCTAACATTTGTATAGTGTGGAAATGTGCTATAAGAAAATAGAGACTTTAATGTTGTTTTTGTTCATTGAATATAAAAGTATGTGCTTTCAAATACTGTTACAGTCATTAAGTACTGTAACAGAGTTTCTTAAAGTTAATATCAAACTTTTTGATGTATGTGTTAGTAAAGTATCTTATTTATGTGCTCTGCAAATGAAACATGTAAGAACCCTATGAAGACATATTAAGTAAGTTCCGTCAGCTGGTGCTTGCAACTGTCAGAATCTGAATTTATAGATTTTGTCTTAGCAAACTGCTGGTGCTGTAATGAAGGGGCGCTGAAGAGAGTCCCAGATTTGAAGTAATCCACATTTAGTTTGAATGTGAGTCACATATACGGATAAAGTGGGTGTAGAATGC
Source organism: Tadarida brasiliensis (assembly GCA_030848825.1). Taxonomy (NCBI): domain Eukaryota; kingdom Metazoa; phylum Chordata; class Mammalia; order Chiroptera; family Molossidae; genus Tadarida; species Tadarida brasiliensis. The sequence continues at coordinate 93,816,442 of CM061266.1, forward strand.
TAATCAGTAGCAAACAACTATCTTTCCAATTTAGACACTGTTCTGTTCTAAGAGGCCCTGGGAGACCATCTCTTCAATGGATTGATAGTGAAGTGCTGCTCAAGACAGTAATGATGACAAAATGTTTCTTTGAGCATCCCTTTCTCGGTCTGCTGAAAGCATCCTTGCCTTTCCAGACTCCCCTCACTGCAGGGTTTCACCTGGGCTTGTCTTTCACCCCTTTAGGATAAGGTCTTGGGACTCCCCTCGGCTCACTGCACTTTGAACCTGCACTTTGAATGCTACGCCACATTCTGCTTTCCTCCGTACCCAGGTTCCTTGTCAAGTGATGGCTGAGGAACAAGGTACATGATAAGTGTTGGCATATTAATGAGCATAGTAGCTTTCTAGTGACAGTGCCTTAACTAGAGTTGCTGTAATTTTAAGAAATCCAGGCATTTCTTGGGCCAGTTGGGGGAGCAGGCAGGGCTCTTTTGGTTTACTTTAAATTGCATCTTATAGATATTTCTTTCAGCTCCTTGTAACTTAAAACTTAAGGTCTTGTGAGTTGTCTTGAGATCTAAGCCAGTGGTTCTCAAACTTTAACGTGCATCAGAATCACCCATAGGATTTTGTAAAACACAGATTTTGGGGCCCACCTAGGAATTCCTGATTCAGTGGGTTTGGTGGGGTGGAGGACTGATAATTTGTATTTCTAACAAGTTCTCAGATAATGCTGGTTCTGAGACCACATCTTAAGAATCTTGTTTTAAGTTAACCGTTTTGTGTTTTTAAAAATGTGATTTCTGGTGGTTTACTTTCGGAACTTAAGATTTAGATGTATCATGATCTGATATAAACCTCTCTAACTGGACTATAAAAAGACCCAACTCTGCAACTTAGTATTGTCTGAGCACATCCTCATTCCAGCTCTCCTTGTTTTTGTCACAGAAAGTTGTTTTCCTGGGTTCTCTATCTTAATACATATTTCATACATATTATGATTATAATACATTATGTACTATGTACCTATATTGTTTATCTTCTTTCATTTACAATTATCCTTTATCAGAAACAAGATTTTATAGATGGAGAACTGAAAACAAGATCTTAATACATCCTCTGTGTTTTCCACACAGTGGATTTTCAGTAAGGAATTACTAACTGAAAGACATGAAGACTGTACTGCAGACCACGGAGTCCAGCCGAGACAGCCCTTGGCCAACTCTGTAAAGCCATGTCTATCTTGGAAAAGCAGCATGGTTAGGTCAGGAAGGCACTTATGAACCAGCCAGTCTGAGCTTCTGCTGTTAAGCAGGATGATACTTAAACCAGCTTTGTCTAAGGAGAAAGTCACCTGGTCTTAAACCTTAAATCTCCAGGGACGATGTTGCACTCTTGTTGAACATTAGTACTTTCTAGGGCCACAGATCACATCTGCTCTCACAGCTGTATGTCCCACATACATTGATAATAAAGAGGAACACACTTGAGATGGGTAGTGGAACAGTGTGGGCAGTGTCTTGCCAATAGGGAAGGAGTGACGGAGGGGCAGTGTAGACAACCAGCGGTGACACCGGCTCTGGGTTTCTTTCCTTTTTTTTTTTTTTTTGCTTTGTTAATTTTAGAGAGAGAGGAAGGGAGAGGGAGAGAGAGATAGACACATCGATGAGAAAGAACATTGATTGGCTGCCTCCTGCATGCCCCCAACTGAGCCACACTGGCCAGGCACAGCTCTGGATTTCTTTAAGGCAGGACGTCAGTCAAGCAACTGATCTTTTCTAAAAAAAAAAACATCAAATCTTATATAGTTGTATCTAATAATGTTTAAAATTACATTTCATGAAGTCATTGTTGCCAGATTTATTTTTTGCATACGCTTCCCCCTCCTCTTGCCCCAGAAGAACTTATGTTTTAAGCCTTAATTTGGAAAGTTTTTCATGGTTTTCAGACTTTCCTCTGAAGCTTCCAAGTTCTCCATATGAATAATTGATATCAGAATTCAATACAATATTCTTTTAACTCTCTAGTGGGCCTAAAAGTTACCTGAGAGTTTATTCCCAGTGTGTAGTCCAAGGCCCAGCTCCAGAGGGTCTGATTCAGTAGGTCTGGGTGGGGCCCACAAGAAGCACTTTTAATAAAACCCCTATGGGTTCTGGACACAGGTGGTCCACAGACCACATTTTGAGAAGCATGAGCCAATTTTATTCACTTAAAACCGTTTATGTTACTGGTGTGGGGGCACTAATTTATATCAACTGTTAAGCTAAGTATGGATTATCAATCTCTTGACATCTATAGTTGTTATTTTGGGGACGATGTGATATGAGCAGCAAATATCAGAATTAGTATAGGAATGGAGCAATTTATAACTGTGTTCTCCTTTAAGGCATATTACCACTGATCTGAGGTGCTACTGTTAATGGGCAACCTTGTAAGCAGAATAACCAAATATTTTCCATCCTGTGCTTAGATGAAAACTCTATTTTTGTTGCCGGTAGAAATAGGATTCTCCCATGGAGTCACAGGTTCTTGTGAAATCATGAGAAATGCATTTTGGGAACCCATGCATAAGAGGATGTGATCAATTATGGCAAGGTTTATTGGAGCAAAAACAAAGGACTGTCCCCAGGTGCCTGGTGTCTCATCCACGACCAGGTGGCTCAGCTCTGTGCAGCTATGAAAGAAGTCCAGGCTCTGGCACCCCAAGCTCATACCCACACCTATCAGGCCCAGGAGGGCCAGGACCCAGAGATGCAGAACTTTTCTGTGTCTCATTTCTCCATCTGCATGTCTGCTGCCAAGGCCCAGTGGAACCCTGGTAGCAGCTAGCATTGCACTTGGGTGCACTAACAGATGAACGAACAAACCTTGGGCCTATATTAAGCTTTGATTATATCTTTTTGAGTTTGGGAAGGGATAAGCTTTCTTTCAAACTATCCAATCCCTTTCCTGGCTCTTCTTGTCCAATCCTTTTCCCAGGCTAGACACCTCCCTTTGTAGTTGCCATCTTGGCTCCTACTGTGCATGTGTGTATACCCTAGTCTGAGAGAATGGGCTGGTTGTCCCCTGGGGAGATTGGAAAGGAGATCCTTTCTCCCTACTGGGGATTAGCCCCTGGGGTGTCTGAAGCTGTAACTTCCAGCCTTAATCAAGCTTAGGCTTGGCCAGTTTTGTCCCCTTCTCTTTCATTGATATCTAAGTAGCTGCCTATGCTAGCATTTTGATTTGTGACTCCAGCTGCAAATTACAAACCCACGTCATTCCAGTGCTATGTTTTGCATCCTTCACCCTGCAACAGTGCATTGCTGCTGGTCTGTGTTCAGTTAGGGTGTGCTAAAATCCCTGGTTTCTTTACAGTCAAGTGTACTCAGCCTTTCCCTATTTAAGTTGTTTGTTTTTACTTCCTGAGATTGTGTCTCTGAAGTCAAAAATAATAATGGTAATCATTCTTTAAAATGGTGGAAGAAGGAATTATCCATTGCACTTGAAGCAATTATTTTAGAAGCTATGCAAGACTCTTTTCTTAGAATTGTTTAGGTTATCTTTCTTTGACATGGTCCAAATCTTCATTTACTTTATGTAGAGTAGAGTTTTGCTAGAGTCATTTTATTTTTAACTTATAATACTTCCCTTTGTTACCACCAGCTAACACAGCCAGAGCCAGGCACTACTGAGGCCAGGGTCAGAATGGATTAGTTACCATTGCTAACTCATAGACTGCAGATTGGTTACTTGTCTTGCAAAAACACGTCATTCACAAAGAAAACCAACTGAAAAATGTGAATTCATAACAAATCCTATTTAAAAAGCTCAAAAAACACACTCAACAGAGCTTTAATATCATTCTATGTAGTATCACAAGGTTCATAAAATGTTGCACTCCTACAGAGTCCTCATTGTTACCCTATTAGCACTTTAACTCTCTAGCTGCATTCACTTGGCAAGTGTTGTGTGTTGGTTATAATCAGAAAGAGTAACCGTGTCAAGTCAAGAGTTTTACTTTGTGTGTCATTAAAGTTCATCTTTTTGTTCTCTTATGGTATCACCCTTAAGTGTGTTCTGTGGGGTACCAGTAGGTGTTGACAGGAAATAACAAAATAGTTTTGGAAACAAGTAGATTTGAGAAACACTTGGTTATAGAAAGTTAATATATTTCATTACAGCAGAACTCACAGAGCCTTTAGTATGTCGATGCTTATTACTAACCTCCTGGGACAATGGGGAGGGTGTACTGTATATTAATTGTAGTATTAAGTGTTTTTCTAACTTATTTGAGTCCAGCATGCCAAGGGGACCAGTGATCTGTGGAACATACTCAGTTCTCATTTCACCCCAGTGAGTCAGGTACATTTTTTTCTTTACAGCTGGAACACTGATTCTTAGAGACTGATTCCCGAAGTTACGCCATTAGTTATTGGTTGAGCTGTGAATATTATCACCATAATAAAGTGTTAATTGAATTCCACATTGGAGTATGTGTAGAATTCAGAATTTCTGATCATGATGGATATTAAGTCTCTTAACATAATATTTTTAATGTTTCTTTGGTCCTTAGTTTCTGTCTGTAGTATGATAGAACCACTTGGAATAATATGATATACCTACATTTTGCCAATTCTCAAGAAACAATACATTACAGGTTAATGTTAATACTGTTATGTGTAGTAGGCCATTAGAGGAGTATGTCAAAACATCTGACCAAAGCAAACATACTGTCTTTTTAAAAATTTTTACAGAAGAATTTTATCTTTCATTATTGCATGTTGGCCAAGTTTTTTAGTGTAAGTACCCCATTGTTAGAAGTCTTTGTTAAGGATGAAGATAATGTTAATTCCAGAGGACACCCTTCTTAAATAACAAAACCAAGGACCTTGTGTCTCTCTTTAGAAATGAAGGATAATGTTCTAAGTTGTTAGTCTTGATCGATAAAATACTATGATAGAAACAAATAGAGTTCTAGCTAGATTGCTCTAAAGGAGTCTACTGAGTTCCCAGGGACTTTTGAATGGTTATTTTTAGAAGATCAGAAGGTTGGAGTAATTTTGCCCCAGTTCTGGCACATTGGTATTGCTGATTAATTATTGAGGGATCTCGTTAGCCTTTCTTTTCTGTATGCGGTAGACATCATACGGATTAGTGATTTGCTCTTGGAGTTCATGAAGCTCAAACTGTAATATAAACTCCAGAACTGACCTGTTTACAAGTTCAGTAAATAATTTCCTTTCATGTGTCTCATATTTTTAATAAGTAGACAATACCAGATACCTTGATGTGCTAAAACATGTATAAAAATATTGTTGGGTGAAAAGAAAGTTTTATTTTATGGTTCTCTGTTTTTCTTCTATGTCTCATCTCTTCAAATAAAGCAGGAACTAAATATATATTTTTCTTCTAGTCCTGCAGTGACTAGAATAGTAAATAACATCTTTTATTTTCAAATACTACTTGATGTATTATTTAGTTTTAATTATTTATTAGCAACGTTTTTTCTATTTGTAAGGTGGGACTTTGTCCTTCTGTACCTCACAGAAATATTTCAGAAATGAAATAAAATAACATTGAAAATGTGAGCATTTAAAACTGTGTTCCCTTAACTAATGTCCCCTGTATAATGTTAGTCCTTCGGAAAAAGTGTTCTTCAGTCATACATGTTGAAATGATGCTGCATAACATACCTCTCTCTCTCAGGACATTTTAAAAGCCCTGAATGGCTTTTATTTATTTTCTACAATAAAGAACCAGCTGCTATGGTCTTAATGTTTGTGTGTCCTACAAATTCATTTGTTGAAATCCTAATGCGCAATGTGATGATATGAGGAGGTGGGGCCTTTGTTAGGTGATTAGGTAATGAGGATAGAGCCATCATGAATGAGTTTAAGGCCTTATAAAAGAAGTCTGAGAGAGCATCCTTGCCCCCCTTGCCAGTGAGGATATAATGAGAAGTCTTTGACCCAGAACAGGGCCCCCACCCAACCATGCTGGCACCCTGATCTCTGACTTTCAGCCTCTACTACTGTGAGAAACAAATTTCTGTTAATGTATAAACCACCCAGTTTGTAGTATTTTGTTATAGCAGCTCGAGTGGACTAAAATACCAGTTCAACTTTAATACTGTGTTTCAGAAACTTATTTGGGAATAGCAGAGTCCTATTCACCTGAAATATGCATTAATATCTATTTGAATTAATGGCCCACAGAACAAGCTTTGGGAAATGCTGAGTTTTAAATCCAGGGTATCAGTGTTTATAGACACTTAACAGTATTTGTTGAGTGCCTATTCTATGTCAAATACTGTGCTAAGTGTTGGGATACAAATTGAGATAAGGGCTCTGCAGTTGAGCTGATAGTCTTACGGAGGAAACCAACATGTCAGTAGAATTACAGTCCAAAATACTCATGATACAGACACACTCTTTGCTGTACAGTGATGAGCGAGGCCCACTCAGCAGCCAAGTGAGGGGCTCACCACCCTCATACAGTGTGCCTGTCATTTTCCATTCTTCCCTTCTCCTGTTTGGCCGTGTATCTCAAGAGACTACATTTCCCAGAATACTTGACACCTGGCATCTGAATACATGCAGCCAATGGAGGCAGGGAGAAGCCAGGGTATTTCTCCATCTCTAGCGCTTTCTTGGGCATTACCTTTGACAGCAGTTGTTCTCCTCCTAGGAATTCCTGCCCTTCACATTAATAAGCCATGACCATGGTCTTACTCAAGTCACACAGTCCAGTTCTTCAGTCACTGATAATGCCATCTTCTCCCAATACCACTCCAGTCTAATGGATGGCAGCAGTTTTCTACTGTGGTAAATTTCTTTATCACCTCTTCAGCTCCTGTTTGACTTTCTTTTTAGCTCTTCCATTATCTGTGTAACTGATTTCCTGTATTATATTAAATTATCTGTGTTTGAAATACCTAGGGTGGTTTCTGCTTCCCTGGCTGGACCCTGTTTAGAATACAATACATAATTCAAATTCCTACCTCATTCAAGGGGTAGATTATGCCATGCTATGAACTTGTGGGATTTTTGGTGAATAGACAAAAATCACAGATGTTTAATCTAGAAATGCCCAGGTTCCTTGAAGTGTGAGCAAAATGCTGTAGGAGTACCAGAGAGGGAGTGACCTTCTGTCTAGAGAGGTCTGCGAAGGCTTCATAGCAGAGGTGCTAGTTGATCTGGGTCTAAAAGATGAGCAGAAGACTCCCTGGGCCTTCAGGCAGGGGGAACTTCAACGTTTTCAAAGCTGAGGAGTTATGAAAAGATCTTATGTGAGTTCGAGGAATGGCAACATGCTATAAGGTATGGGGTGGGGATGATGTGACAAAGGATGAAAGTGGAGAGGACAGATGGAATCAGGTTTTTAAGGTTCTTATTTATATTCCATGCAGACAATTTTCTACTTAACTAAACTTAAGCTTTTGAGTGGTTGTGGTTGACAGTGACATAGGAACTATAAAATCTAGTTGCAATGAGGAATTAGGGAGCAACCAAAACCAAAAAAGTCAGTGAGAGTTGGTACAGTAGTCTCAGACAGAGATGGTGAGAACCTCATTGAAACTGGAAATAAAGAGAAAAAGATTTTGAAGACATTTCTGAAGTAGGGGCAAATAGGTCTTGCTGTTCCTATTTTTAGCTGAATAGATGAATGAATGAATGAATGAATGAATCTCAGTAATTTTATATTTCTGTTTGTATACAAAACCAGGCATTTTCTCTTTTTCTACTCCCTCATTAAAACAATCAAACAAACAAAACAAGAAAATATGACTTACAATACTGTTGTAATAACTATGTATGTTGCCAGATGGGTACTAGACTTATTGGGGTGATTACCTCATAATGAATATAAGTGTCTAATTGCTAAATTGTACACTTGAAACTAATATGATATGATATCTCACAAAAGGAAAATATAACTTAAATCAGAGCACCTCTACTTTTGCTTATAGAGCAAAACATTTTTAAAAATAGTAAATAATATTACCACAGTATGTAGATGTAACTTACTGTACAACTTTACAATGTGGAATATCTAATTGTAGAAGTTTGCATGTTTATCTGTGTAAATGAGGTTATGTACTGCTCAGCACACCTGGGGACTGCGAAGAGGAGCATGTTGATAACTGCTAAGGAGCTGTCGGCATCATTGAACTACACTGGCCTCTTACGAGCAGATATTTTCCTTTTTTTCTCCAAAAGGTGCAGGAAATAAGTGTGTTAATACATAAGGAATAAATAGATGTAAGATTGGTTTTATACATAGTTTTCATAAATTTTTGACATTATCATTTATACCTTTATTTTATTTATAAAGAAAAAAATGAATGTTATTGTCAACATGTTTATAATTGAAAATTGCTGTCAGTTACCTGGAGTAAAGGAATCTTTTCTTTCAGAAACCTAATAGATTGCCGTCATAGCTTATGTTACTCACGTTATAGCTGCATATTAACGTACAGCAAGAAAGGAAACTAGTTATCCTTTCACTATTATCTATTAGTTAATATTATTTATGATTGAAGGCCATGAAACATGAAATGTACTTTTTCATTCCAATGTCATTTATAGTTCTCACATATTTGTCCTATAAAATCTTTGAAAAATTGAAATGTGCTTTAGGCTCTAAACAGTATGATTCTGTGACTACATTTTATCCTCATTTGTCATAATGCTCCTTGGGGAGAGTTGCTGAGTGTGAGGCATGACCTTTTTTTTCCTTGATGTTGCATGGGGTTGGGCACACGTAGGAAGCATGGATTCCCCGCAGGACCATAGCATTCCAGCATACGTGTGGCAAGGAGTAGCACAGGTACATAGTCCAATTTGATAGAGCTTTATCTAAGTCCTGGCCACACCTGGCTCCCCAAAATAATCCAAGCTTCCTGTATTATTTCTCCTCCCCTACTATGTGTGCACAATTGTCTTGGATATAAATATAACATTTTTCATGTTTCCTTCAGCGATGGTAGGGCATCATTTTTGTTGCTGTTCCTTTGTTTTTCTTATTTAGCATTGCAATACCTATTTTAATGGAAAATTGTAATCCTTAAGGCAATTCCTTTATTGTCTCCATTGCCACTTCTAAGTAAGTATGAATTAGTTCTCCTGACAGTACTCTGAGGAAGAATGTCTACCTGGAATTTTAGTGAGAGAGATGAACATTAATCAGATACTCCCCCAAATGAATGTAAAGTTACAGATTTGGTAAGTGTTAGGAAGGAAAGGTGCATCACAGGCAATTGTGGTCTAGATGGGGTGCCAAGAAAGGTTCCTCTGAGGATATCATGTTTGAGTTGAGACCTGAAGCATGGAGGAGTAGGAGAGGAGAAGATCCCAGTGAGGGGACAGCAGGGACAAAGCCTTCAGTGAAAGCTAGCAGGGATGCCTTTGAGGCACTCTAGAGCAGAAAGCATGGGGCATGATCTGTAGATGAGGCTGGAGAGGCAAGGGCCAGAAGATTAGTGTTAAGGATACTCATGACATAAGAAGCTAATGAAGAGATGAAGTTTGAGCAGGGAGGTCCCATGAGAAGTCTGTTCATTTAAGGCAAGTTGTTAGAGATTTAAGCTGAGAGGTAGTTGGCTGGAACTCCCCTGGACTCTTTCATTTATACCAGTCCTTTTGAGGGAGAGGTAACCACTGTTATCTTTTGAAAAAAGAAAAAGTCATTATGGAATTTCTGTGTGTATTGTTTGACTGTATAAGTTAAATAATACTGATGTCTAGATATTTTGTTAGGGGATACAACTGGTAAAATTTTGTACCCTTCAAACAAGCAGAATGGAATGAAAAATGAATGAAAAAAATGTACCAATATATAGTAAAATTGTTTTATGTTGTTGCATCTAGTACCTTTACTGCATTTTATACACTTGTGATACTTACTAAATTTTTGCAATTTTGTGTACAAGGTCTTTCTTTTCTGATTGGGAGTAACACCCTGACAGCAGAGGCCTCTTCTGCCTTCTTTACAACATTATTCCCAGAGCCTAGCAAAGTGCCTGAGAGAAAGTAGGCAGTAGTTGTTTTCTGTCTGCCTGATAATATAATGTGGTCTCTTTGGGAAGCTATTGTATATGTGTTTTTAATCCAGTTCAATTTTGCAGCTGCTGATCAAATTCCTATTTTGCAGAATGGTAGATGCTGGGCCTCGTGTTGGGTACTAACTTGAATATGGCAATGTTTGGCTTCAAGAGACACAAACTCTAATGTGCAGAATTGTACAGACACATGTGACACAGATGCTCATATGATTTAGGGAGATGTTATTTGGTCAATGTCCTTAGGATCCTGTGAGATAGAGTAGTTGTGGAACAGGTCAGCTTCTGCGAGCCTTAGCCAAACAGAGCTGCAGACCCTGAGTCCTTTCCCCTGAGTCTTCAGCATTGCTCACTGAAAAGGCCCAAAGGACCAGATGGGCACCGCAGAAGCTCTGCAGTGTTTTGCTACTGATCAAATGCCCTTGTAAAATAATTTCCCATTTGCAGGGTGTAGAGGTGGGGGTGCAGCCTAGGCAGCCACATGATCATTGAATGCTAATTTTCTCCGGCTATCCTGCTTTACAGGATTTGCTTGCCTTGATTTCCTTGTTTTCCCTAACCTCTTAAGTCTCCCAGTAAAATAAAGTCCCACGTGACTGCACTTCACTTGGTTGGGCTTTGCTGAGCCTACCTCAGGATCTGAACAGTGAGGCTGTGGATCCTGGGAAATGTAGGAGACAGAGAGATAGGAAGAATGGGAGGAAAATTCAGTCCATGTAACTTGACAACTGGCTGTCATCGGTGAGAATGAGTATCAGTGGTGGCTCTCTTTTTTTATGACTGTGTGCCTCCTATAATGAGGCTGCCCTCGTGAAGAGTGGGGCTTCACCCTGGCTGGTTTGGCTCAGTGGTTAGAGCGGCGGCCCTCGGACCAAAAGGTCATGGGTTTGATTTCCGGTCAAGGACACGTACCTGGGTTGCTGGTTCGATCTCCAGCTCCAGTCCGGGTCATGTGGGAGGCAACCAATTGATGTGACACATTGGTGTTTCTCTCTCTCCCTCTCCCTCTCTTCTAGTCTATCTAAAAATCAATGGAAAAAATATCCCTGGGTGAGGCTTAACAACAACATAAAAGGAGTGGGTGTCTGCAGGAGGCATGGTTGTGAGGCAGAGTGATAAATTCAGGTCTGAACAGTATGCGGTTCAGGTTCTGGTGGGACTTCAAGGTGGAAGGTCAAGTGGGAAGTTGGAAACATGGGTAAAGAGCTGATGAGAAAGGTCAGGATTACACATACATGTATGTATATATATTTTTAAATATAAAAATAGTGTCTTTGAAAACCTTCATATGAGAGTATTACTTCACTTACTCTTAAAAAAAGACATGTCTTTTAAGTCTTGACACTTTCTTTTACCACTTAGCTTTACTGATTGGAAGGCAAACTCCTAGCTATATATAACTTAATCATTGATCCTGAGCCTCCCCTTGGATAATGTGCTGATGGACCGGGATTATGGAGACCTTTGCACTTGCAGGAATATGTCTTATTTTTCTAGAATAAATCACAAGAAAAATTGAGGTAGGAGAAAAATCATTTTGCATGATGTTCACTAACAAGAATGTGCCTTGGGAAAGGAAGAGTTTAGAAATGACCATGTAGTGAAAAAGAAGAGGTGTGAAGTATATATATTTTAACCCTTTTTTTGTTTTGTTTCATGCATAAAGATGGCATTTTATTTTGATCGCCTGGTGAAAGAAAGTCAGTTCATTTATCTCATCCACCCACTGGTTATAGTCTCCTGATTATAGTCTCCTGTAGGCACCATTTAAAATTCAGTTTGGCTGCTTGTGCCCTTGGTGCTCAGTAGGTTTCATTAAATCACACAGCAGCGAACTTTCTCTGTGCAGGACCATTTCATGCACACTTGACTTCAGTATAATTCAGACAATTGTGCTTTGTGTGGAGTGGTTTTACCATAATAATCTTTTAGTCCAGTTAAGGCAGATCTGGAAATCTGAATTTGATGAGATTTTAAGATGGTGGAAAATATTGGACAAGGGAAATGTTTTTATTTCTCTCTACTTTCTCTATTTAGCTTGTTAGACTTGTAAATTGTGACAGATTGTTTTGGTAGCATTACTTACAGCATGAGATTAGAATAACAACAGTTTTTCCCATGTGGGATGCTTCATAAGTTTACATGCACTTAGATTCCAGAAAAAAATGTTTCTGTAAGACTAAATCAAATGAAATGTTAGTACTTTCTTCTTATATTAGCACATCTTCAGGTACTGCCTTCTGTTCATGGGTTGTGTTCACATTATTCTTTGGCCATGTGTTGTTGTATAAAGCAAGTGAACATGGGATTTGGACAGACAGGGTTGAATTCTATCACTCATCAGCTTCATGGCCTGTTTCCAAACTGAAGGGGTTCACGGCTTGGGGTGTACTATTCAAGAACAACAGGTGGTTGTCACAGGTTGTTTTATTTACTCGCAGCAAGTGAAAGAGGCAGAGGATTTCTATCCAAAACTCTGGCTCCCTGAAGGGAGGCTTAGCCATTGCTTATATACACTAGTCAATTACATGTTTCTTTCTTTTTTTTTTTTGCAGTTTTTGCCATACTTATCCAGTTGAGTTTTTGTCAGGCTTATCCTATCCTGTTTATAGCTGGTCTGCAAAATGTTATGTTACATGTTAACATTTAGCAAGAAGAGCATTTAGTAAGAAGGACCCAGACATTGAGACTCTTGTCCTATCTAACAGCCCTGGGAAAGGTCCGGATGCTTAGCTTCAGTTTCCACCTCATACTAATAGTAATACCAACTCATTGGGTTTCCGTGAAGTTTAAATAAGTATAAGTCATGTCATTTCAGGCCTGGTAAACTAGATTCCCAATGAATGGTGGATATTTATGAGTTCATTTGACTTAAATTTTTGAACTTAACAAGTTTATATGCTCATTCATTACACAAATATTTATGGAATCTTGCTCTAGGCTAGACAACATTCCAGATATTAGGGATAAAGAAATTAATAAAAGCAGGTCAAGAAAGAACTATAAAGAATTACCAAGAAAGAACTTTGGTTATACCTTCATCTAGTTTTAGTTTGCTATTGTATCCTACTGCATTTCCCCAATTAATTTTTGAACCAGTAATATTCTTAACAATTCTTGTTACTAGCTATATGTGATTGTCACAGATCATAATTTGAGGTGCAATATAGATATCTGTATAGATATTCTCAACATCTGAACAAGTGGGTTTCTTTTTGAGCATGTGTCCCCATATTATGGGTTTTCTTCATCAGGGTGATATTTTTTTGTATCACTTTAGGTTTTGTGAGGTTTCTTCCTTTAATCCTCCATCTCTTCTTCCATACAATCCCATGTATTTGTAGCCTGATTACTACTTGTCTATATTTTTATCCCTTATGAATAACCACAAAGACCAATTGAAAGTAAAATTAGTTCTTTAGAGTTTGTCAACTAATGTCTCAACTACTTTTAATATTGCATTTTATAATATACAACACACTTTTGTACACATTTTCTCAATCTTAAAATCCTGCTGCAGCTTTGTGCTTGAAACAGTGATAGGTACTATGGGAAACAAAAGAAGTAAATACAGTACAGGGTTGTGACCTTGATCAGTTTAGAAATGCGTGGCTTTGGTATTTAGACTCTCCTCAGAAAGGTGTCATTGTTCTTCTACCAAAAAACAAGCTTCAGTATTGTGTTGTATAGTTAGATTGTTAATTTATCTTCACAAAATAAACCTTGCCAGTGATATTTGCAGGTGTAGGTTGAAATGATGTTTCCTAAGATTAGAGCTCAATTCAGGGCTTTGGAGCTCTTGTTTCTGATCCTCAGGGGAACTGAACAAAAAAGGAAAATACCTTTGATGGTTGTATATAATTCTTTAAAAACTGTACCAAGTATATCGTAAGGTAAAGACAAAATGTATTTTGAAATGGAAGATAGACATGGGGCAGAAGAATGTGTTATAGATCAGTGAATTATTTTGGTATCAGAGGCTGAATCCTGAGAATGAGAAATTTTATTGTCTGGAATATACTGTGAGAAAGTTAATGTGATATGTAACTATATGTAATTGAAACACGCTACTATGCTACTACAATGGTCATGATCTCTGAGTGACCATTAAAAAACCAACTGGCATTAAATATTGTTCTCATTTAGTGCTGTGGTGCACTATATTTATTTCAAATGGCTCAGAAGACCTGTGCTAGGTGGCGAATGTCTGTCTTCTGCCCAGGCTCTCTTCCTGCATGCCTGCCTCCCTCCGCAACATCCTCATGTTGCTTCCAGTGGAATCCTTGTGGCTGTGATCACTGCCCTTCGTGGCCCCCAAAACCTTCTACTAGTGTGCTCCTGAGCTCCATTTGTCACATTGTCACCCACGACATCCTTCTTGGGCATTCCACTTGGGTCAAACTGGCGATTTTTTTGGTTTTGTTTCATTTGGTTTATTTTTATCTTTATTGTTGAGAGTATTACAGATGTCCACCCTTTTTTCCCACCTTTCCCCTCCTCCATGGAGTTCCTGCCTTGCCCCAGGCCTTCACCACCCTATTGTGGGTGTCCATGGGCAATGCATATATGCATACAAGTTCTTCGGTTAATCTCTTCCCGCCCCGCCACCCCCCACCCCCCACCCCGAGATTTGTCAGTCTGTTCCATGTTTCCATGCCTCTGGTTCTATTTTAGTTGTCAGTTTATTTTTGTAATGTTTCCTGTGCACTCTCTACACAATGCCCCTTTTGTGCCTTTGCTGAAACTACCCCCTTTCCCTTTCTCTTCTCCTTCTTACAGGCCCCAATCTGCTTATCTTTCAAGGTCTGATTTGAATGTTGACTTCTCCATGAAGTCTTCTCTGATTGCACAACTTGAAGGAACCCTGCCTTTTCTGAGCTTCCTTTGAAGTTTATCAACCTTTTTTCTCCTAATGGAGGCCTGGGGCAGCACTATCCCCCACGTATGATTGTCAGATCCCCTGCTGTAATGTCCCAGAACACCCTGTTTTTATCACAGTTTTTACATTTCTTTAATGGATGATTTGCTTAAAATCATTCTGGAAAATTTTATTTATTTATTTATTTATTTTAAATCCTCACCCAAGGATATTTTTCCCATTTATCTTCAGATAGAGTGGGAGGGAGGGACAGAGAGAGAGAGAGAGATAAACATCGATATGAGAGACACACATCGATTGGCTGCCTCCCACACGACCCCGACCAGGGCCCAGACCGAACCACAACCAAGGTATATGCCCTTGACCAAAATCGAATCCACGCCTCTTCGGTCCACTGGCTGATGCTCTAATTGCTGAGCCAAACAGGCTAGGGTGATTCTGGAATATTTTAAATTAGGTATTCACCTGTGGAAAATACTAAGTTGAGGTCCATGGCACGCTTGGCCTGTGTTCTCTATGTGACACTGTTAATTATCCCCCTTTCTTTTGGCTTGGTCACTTTTTGTGTCCAGAACTCTCATATCTCATAGGAAAATACAGATTCTATGGAATTTTCTGTTTTAGATGACAATATCCCTATGCTTAAAATAGACATCTGTTTAAATGTACCTATTTCTGATCAGTTAATTTCCTAAGAGTATCTTCTTTACCTGTTCCCATTTTAGTTACAGTCGAACCAACACACAGCACTGACATTGTCAGTCATTGGAAATGTTACTATGACAGAGTTCATAGCTATTACTTCATGTTGATTCAGTCATTGTTTTCAAGGGTCTTCAGCGTGATGCTTTTGTCCTCTCACTCTATAATGATTGATTCAGCCATTACTTTAGATGAAAATTAGATTAGTTGCTATTTTCCTGAAAAGGCAAAAAAAAAAAAAAAAAATTGTCAGTGATGTGGGTTGAGACATTGTGCCAGTGTGTATTTTAAAAGTGGTGAATGTACTAAGAAATCTCAATTCAGTCTTTGTTAATTAAAGGCCTCTCTTACCTGGCAAGCTGCCAGGACATTCTTGCTAAAATATTAGCAAATCTAACCATCAATATTGGGGTTCTTAGAAGGATACCCATAAGCCGTCAATTAATGCAGATATTGAGATGTTCATTAAGGCCACCATCAGACTGTTTCTGGTGGATGATCGCAATCCATCTAATGGGACAGTGGCTCATAGGGTGTGTGGGACTTGGTACTTTTGAAACTAGTGGAACAGTTGAGTGTGTGTGCATTGAGTTTCATTCCTTTAACTTGTGTTTGGAAGTATTTATGCTCCTTTCCAAAATGCTAACTTTTCCCAGTTTGCAAAATGATTTCCTAAAACTGTGAACTACAATTGGCTCTCAAGGGTTGGCTCCCTCAGCTTCGCTTGGGAGAGCACAGCTTTTTTACTCAGCATGTGGCATGGAGGAGAGAAGGGGAAGGCTGGAGACTAAGAAGAGCAGCAAAGTTGGGTGTATTTGTTCAATTTTGGAATATATCCTTTTTAACTGCCATGTGGAAATTTTGTTTAGAGTTTTAAAGGTCAGCTTACAATTGAAATATTTTTCTTATTAAAATACTATTTTTCACTGTTTTGTTTACTTCTTCAGCCTGTTAACTCCATGAGAATAGTGAATATGTCTGTCTTTGAGTTTCTTACATTTTTAGCACACAGTAGGTCTCAACAAAGAGCCAGTGAATGAATGAATTAATGGATGAATGAATTCTATTCTGTTAATAAGGAGATAAAGACAATAGATTGATAATGGTTACATCTCTCATGCAGGACTGTTGACATAATTTTGGGGATGCGATGCAAAAGAAAAATGCAGGACCCCTTGTTCAGTAAATTCAGATGGTGTGGCAGAGCATTGAAACCAAGTGTGACCCTGTGAGGGTCACATCATGAAGCTGCCCTTGTCTCATGCAGAAAGGAGCCAGAGGTTTAATTTCCCAATCTCCTTGATTTTGCTTGTGAATTAAACATATGTTATTGTTTTGTTTCTAATTAATAGCACTAATGCTTGCTTCTTTGAATTCCTAATGAAATAGGGAGAACAAATACTTAATACTAGTACTGGTCACACCACACTTTTGATCTGATTCAGATGGATGGTGAACTTAATTCACCATCCTTGAAGTCAGCCTGTGCCAGTTTTCTTAGCATAAAATTAATATTTTTTAAATTTTTAAATTTTATTTTTTCCCATCACCATTTATCCCCTGAAATTACTACACCATTGACCATGTCCATGAGATCTCTTCCCCCTCTTTTTTGCTCAATTACCACCCCCCAACCCTCCTCCCTCCCCTGAGCTGCCTTTCTGCTCTCTATCTATGAGTCTACCTCTGTTTTGCTTGTTAGTTCATTAAATTCCACACATGAGTAAAATCACATGGTACTTGTCTTTCTCTGACTGGCTTATTTCACTTAGCATAATGCTCTCCAGGTCCATCCATCTTAGCATAAAATTTAAAGAAGTAAACCCCACCAACCTAAGCAGTCTATTCTCATCCACAGCACTATATTTTACTGACTTGGTGCTGCATTAGTAAGTCATTTGACCCAAATTGAGTCTGTATGAACTCTGGCAAAACTCAGTGAAAAATGAACTTATTTCCTCTTTAGATTTGGAAACATAGGAACAAGTTCAATATGGGATTGCCAAAGAGTCACTGGTCCTAGGAAGAGGTAAGAGAAACCTTTCCATTTAAGTAATCCCTTGGGGCAGGTTTAGTTTATAAGAGAAATAGAATTGTAATAAAGCAGAAGGAAGAGATATCTCCTTTAGGGCTACTTGCATAGCACATCAATCTGAATGGAAAGTAAATGTCAACCCCTCTGTGATCTCCACAGATTTAGAAGTAAATTGGTGATTTCTAATCAGATGTGTCAGCACAGATTATTCTTCAGCCTCTGAAAGTAAATCTGACAATCAGGAGTAGTCCAGAGTCTACACCTGGGCTGTCGGTGCCTAGAAATGAACCACAAGGAGAAACCATGCTCATCCTGGCAGAGGAAACTGGGCCCATCAGAAAAAAGCGCTGGCCCACTCAGAGCGGTCCCCATGTCCTTGCCACCTGGGAGTTTTGAACTTTTTAATGGCAGGTTGCTACCAGTGCCCTTTGCTGCTTTTTATCCTTTAATTGCCTACCTTCATAGCATATCTTTCTTACCAAAAGGTAGGCCTTTTGGAGTTAAAATAAAGCTAAAAAATAAATTTGTCCTCATATTTGTTGATCCTTGGACATAAAGGTTCAGTAGTGAAGGAGAGAGATGTAATGATTAAAATGATACTTTATGACTGTGGATTTTCATTGTACTAGTTTTTATATAGATAGTGAAGTGCCAGTAAACTGAGGAAAATGTAGTTTTAAAAAATCATTCCTTAACTCTATGCAAATGTGAAATGCAGGTAAGTTACCAGCAACTTCTGAAATGATTGTCCTGTGGGCATTAGCTAAACTAGGGGTTTTGAACACATTATCTTTCTGCCTTCACATCTGTGCTGTGTGCTCTGCTCCTCCCAAGAAAGTACTTGGTCCCCCTTGTATGTGGTCATGACTGTGTGTTCATTTGATGAGTCAGAGTGGGGAGGAAGGAATAGAAGGAAAACTGGTAAGACCCAGCTCCTTTCCTGAGAAAGGAAGGAATCACATCCTGAGTCCTGCTTGTCCTTTTCTGCCACACTTCCAGCCTCTTGTGAAGCATTTTCAATTTGCAGGAACCTCAGTGTGTCATCATCCAGCTACCTGTTGTTGGCTAGTCCTTGTTCTGCAGTGGAGCTGGGATGACAAGATTTAAGCACACAAAAATAGATGAATAATCTAACTAATAAGAATTGTGATCTATTATATACACATTGTTGGCTGAACACTTTTTTGGTAATCTTTACCACATCTCTATAAAGAAAGGTTGACCCCATTTCACTGATGGGAAAGCTGAGGTTTGTAGAAGTCAGGAGCATGGAGCAAACTAGTGGCCGAGCTGGAATTCAAGCACGAATCAGGTGAGTCCAAAACTGTTCCTCTTCCCACTGTAAATGCTCTTCCCCTCCTAACGACACAGAAGAATTGTGGTAAACCTGAGCATCTGTTAAGAGACACCTCAGTTTCCTCTGGAATGATTAGGGAAGGTGCCATAGACCCATATGTAGGTTTTGAACTAGGCCTGGAAACACCTATGGTGTGAATCATTAGGAAACAGAGGGAAAATATTTTAAGCTTCCTTTTTTATTTTTATATGTATTTTCTATAAAATTTCAAAAAGATGAACTATTAGCCAACTCATAAATATTAATATTAGAAAGGATATACTAGAAAAGATTATTTCCAATAATTTCTTGTGGGGCAAAGTAGAAAAAAGACACACTATCATTTAGAAACTTGTAAATTTGAAAGCTTTTTGTGAGAAGTTATATTATGTAAAACAAGGGCTTACAAAGTTTTGACCTTCAAGCCTGAAAATGTTCTATTCTGACTGTGGTTGCTTTTCCTTAAATGTAAATATTTATTCATAAATTTTAATCTATTTTGATGATCATTGGTCCCTAAAATGTGCTTTTCATTTTTATTAAAATCTTCTAAGTATTTCTTAACCCAGATCAACTCCATATGAGCATTTTTTGTTTTTTTTAAAAACATGTATTAAAAAGATGCCTTCCTTTTGAAGGATAAGGTCTATTGTTATACACTCATAGTTAAATTATAAAACTACACCAAGAAATGATTTGTTTCATGTAATTGTTTAACTTCCTTATAGATAATAGGAGTATTTAAGCAAGAACAAATTTTTATTCTCCATTTTCTCCTATTTTGACAGGGGAAATTTTCTATTAAATTTATTTTGTACCACAAATATTTAGAATTGTATACCATACATTTTTAGAAATATTTAAAAACAATGAACATGATTTTGGTGATGTAAAAACATTATGCAGGCAATACATTTAGTTTCAATCTTGGTTATTTTTCTGTATGTAGGTATAAGCTAGGAAACTGACCATTAGTAGACATTAGCTTGCCTATTTCACTTTTTACTTCAGTGACATCATTCATCACTTTCCTGTGAATTCTCTCTTTGCCTGTGGCTTTATGACCTGGTGGCTCAAAGACCAGGTGACTGTGGCTGACTTCCAGAGGAGAAACTAATAGTCACTAACTGAAGTTTCCCACAAATCCTCCTGCTTATGAGAAAAATAGCTTTTTCTACCAGTTTTTGTTGGCTCAGGTGCACAGGCTCACAAGGTTAAGGTTTTGGCTGTTTGTGTAGTATCTGAGGATTGAAGTGGAAGGTGATGATCAAAGCCAGCAGAGGGTAGATTGGACAGGAAGGAGTGAAGGAGAGACAGACTGCCAAAATACTATAGAAATGAACAGAGGAAAATAGGTGGCTAAGCCTGCCTTGTGCAGAAAATTGTGCTGTGGTGTGTTTGCCTTTTTAAAAACCACAAAAACTAGGTATAAAGCTTTCACGTCTTAAAGAGAAATTTTGAGTAACATAACTGCACATACTGTATATCATTTACTGAACAAAGGACTTGAAACTCTAAATTAGGACTTCTTACTTCATACATTAATAGAAGATTGACATGTGGACCTTGCATTGGTTATATGTACCTATTTCTGGAAAGAAGTCTCAGACTTTCACCCGATTTCCAATGGGGACTGTAACATACAAAGTTTTAAAAAAACAAACCAACTATTACTACAACTCGGAGCCTTAGGTGGGTAACTCTTTAGATTTTTCTGTGTCTTAAATGTTTTATTTTATATGTAATTGTATTCAATTTTATGTGACTTTCAAGGATTTCTATAACAGCTTGTATTTTTCTATCTAATTGTTATTTATGTAGGATGTACATACTAACCTACTCTAGGAATTCCTTGTCCTGTGGTATATCATTGTCCAGTTTACGTCTTCTCCCCCACATTTAATAAGTTTGTAAACTTTTGCATATATGATCACAAACATTGATTCTTCAGCCGACTTGTAGTACTAAGCTTCTCTTGAAATTTCCTAAAAAGAGTAAGTTTGGCTGCAATTTGGACAGTATAAAATGGTTTGTTTTATTCTTGTGTCAATCAAATGGTTATGTGGTTGTACTAATGGGAATAAGGGATTCTTGTTTACTGAATCTGATTGGATGGGGGGATAAAGAATGTAAACTCTAAACCACAACTGTGGGTAAAAGAAATAATAGGGTTCTCCCTACTTCGAACATTGCTCTTCAGGAGATAGGTTACTTTATTTGAGCTATTTCTTTAAACTCTAAAAGAAAAACAACAGCAATAGCATGCACCCATGAACACATACATGCACGTACTTTTGTTACCAGACTGATAGTTGATATTACTTAAAATGAAACCCTCTTACATCTGCTGTGCCTTAATCACAATTAAACCATTGTTGTCCACAAATGCTAATTGCCTGGCTATTTTCTTGCTTAGCTCTCTGATTATCATTCTATCAGATAAGGTTGTACCTTCACCTCTTTTTTCTTGACATGTTTTTAATGCATCCTGGATATTTTAAATTATATAAAACTTCTTTTTTTTTATTAATTTCTTTTTGTTACAGATGTTTCTCTTTTTTTTCCCATTGACACCCTTCTCCCCATCACCCCACCCCGTCCCCAGCTTTGTTGTCTATGTCCATCAGTTATGCATACATGCATATAAGTTCTGTGGTTTATCTCTTCTATTCCCCCCAACCCCCTCTTTTGAGGGTTGTCAGTCTGTACCCTACTTCCACATCTCTGGGTCTACAATGTTCCTCAGACTGTTATGTTTATTGTATTCCACAAATAAGTGAGATCATGTGATATTTGTCTTTCTCTGCTTGGCTTGTTTTGCTTAGGATAATACTCTCGAGGTCCCTCCATGTCGTCTCAAAGGATAAGAGATCTTTCTTTCTTACAGCTGCATAGTACTCCATTGTGTATATGTACCACAGCTTTTTTATCCATTCATCCACTGATGGACACTTGGGCTGTTTCCAGATCTTAGCTATTGCAAATAGTGCTGCTATGAACATGGGGGTACATGTATTCTTTCTGATTGGTGTTTTAGGTTTCTTAGGGTATATTCCTAGAAGTGGGATCACTGGATCAAATGGCAATTCAATTTTTAATTTTTTGAGGTAACACCATAGTGTTTTCCATAGTGGCTGCACCAGTCTGCATTCCCACCAGCAGTGTACTAGAGTCCCCTTTTCTCCACACCCTCGCCAACACTTGTTGTTTGATGATTTGTTGATGGCGGCCATTCTGACAGGTGTGAGGTGATACCTCATTTTTGTTTTAATTTGCATCTCTCTGATGATTAATGATGTTGAGCATTTTTTCATGTCTCTTGGCCATTTGTATGTCCTGTTTGGAGAGGTGTCTATTTAGTTCCTCTGCCCATTTTTTAATTGGGTTCTTTGTCTTCCTTTTGTTGAGTTGTATGAGCACTCTATATATTTTAGAGATTAACCCCTTACCTGATGTATTATTGGCAATTATGTTCTCCCATACAGTGGGTTCCCTTTCCGTTTTGATGGTTGTTTCCTTTGCTGTGCAGAAGCTTTTGAGTTTGATGTAGTCCCATGTGTTCATTTTTTCCTTGTTTCTGTTGCCTTAGGTGATGTATCAGTGAAGATTCTGCTGCATCTGATGTCTGAAATTTTGTTGCCTACATTTTCTTCTAGGATTTTTATGGATTCGCGAGTCACATTTAAGTCTTTTATCCATTTTGAGTTTATGTTTGTGTGTGGTGTAAGTTGATGGTCTAGTTTCCTTTTTTGCATGTAGCTGTCCAATTTTCCCAACACCATTTATTTATTATTCTATTTTTTTATTGTATTTTATTAATTTACTTTTGTTACAGATGTTTCTCCTTTTCCCCCCATTGACACCCTCCTCCCCCTCCCTCACTGCCCTGTCCCCAGTTTTGTTGTCCATGTCCATTGGTTATGAGTACATGCGTACAAGTTCTGTGGTTCATCGCTCCCCTCCCCCACCCCTTCTTCTGGCAATTGTCAGTCTGTACCCTCCTTCCATGTCTCTGGGACTGCCCTGTTCCTCAGACTGTTATGTTCATTATATTCCAGAAATAAGTGAGATCATATGATATTCGTCTTTCTCTGCTTGGCTTGTTTCGCTTAGGATAATAGTTTCCAGGTCCTCCCATGTCGTCTCAAAGGATAAGGGATCTTTCTTTCTTACAGCTGCATAGTACTCCATTGTGTATATGTACCATAGCTTTTTTATCCATTCGTCTACTGATGGACACTTGGGCTGTTTCCAGATCTTAGCTATTGTAAATAGCGCTGCTATGAACATGGGGGTACATATATTCTTTCTGATTGGTGTTTTAGGCTTCTTAGGGTATATTCCTAGGAGTGGGATCACTGGATCAAATGGTAATTCAATTTTTAATTTTTTGAAGTAACACCATAGTGTTTTCCATAGTGGCTGCACAAGGCTGCATTCCCACCAGCAGTGTACTAGAGTCCCCTTTTCTCCACACCCTTGCCAACTCTTGTTGTTTGCTGCTTTGTTGATGGCGGCCATTCTGACAGGTGTGAGGTGATACCTCATTTTTGTTTTAATTTGCATCTCTCTGATGATTAGTGAAATTGAGCATTTCTTCATATGTCTCTTGGCTGTTTGTAAGTCCTGTTTGGAGAGGTGTCTATTTAGTTCCTCTGCCCATTTTTTAATTGGGTTCTTTGTCTTCCTTTTGTTGAGATGTATGAGCACTCTATATATTTTGGAAATTAATCCCTTATCTGATATATCATTGGCAATTATGCTCTCCCATACAGTGGGTTGCCTTTCCACTTTGATGGTTGTTTCTTTTGCTGTGCAGAAGCTTTTGAGTTTGATGTAGTCCCATGTGTTCATTTTTTCCTTTGTTTCTGTTGCCTTAGGTGATATATCAGTGAAAATTCTGCTGCTTATGATGTCTGAAATTTTGTTGCCTGCATTTTCTTCAAGGATTTTTATGGATTCATGAGTCATATTTAAGTCTTTTATCCATTTTGAGTTTATTCTTGTGTATGGTGTAAGCTGATGATCTAGTTTCATTTTTTTGCATGTAGCTGTCCAATTTTCCCAGCACCATTTATTAAAGAGGCTGTCTTTACTCCATTGTATACTCTTGCCACCTCTGTCAAATATTAATTGAGCATAATGTTTTGGGGCAATTTCTGGGTTCTCTGTTCTATTCCATTGATCTATGTGCCTGTTCTTGTGCCAGTAATAGGCTGTTTTGATTACAGTAGCTTTGTAGTATAACCTGATGTTTGGTATTGTGATCCTGCCTACTTTGTCCTTCTTTTTCAAGATTGCTGTAGCTATTCGGGGTCTTTTTTGGTTCCATATGAACTTCGGAAGTATTTGTTCTAGTTCTGTGTAATATGTCGTTGGTATTTTGATGGGGATTGCATTAAATCTGTAGATTGCTTTGGGTAGTATGGACATTTTAATGATGTTAATTCTTCCAATCCATGAACAAGGTATGTGCTTCCACTTTTTTATATCTTCCTCTATTTCTTTTTTCAATGTCCTGTAGTTTTCTGCAAATAGGTCCTTTACTTCTTTGGTTAAGTTTATTCCTAGGTATCTTAATTTTTTTGCCGCAATGGTAAATGGGATTGTTTTTTTAGTTTCTCTTTCTGTGAGTTCATCATTGGTGTATAAGAATGCCGTCGAATTCTTGACGTTAATTTTGTGTCCTGCTACTTTGCCAAATTCATTAATTAAGTCTAGTAGATTTTTGATGGAGTCTTTAGGGTTTTCTATGTATAATATCATGTCATCTGCGAATAATGACAGTTTCACTTCCTCCTTTCCAATTTGGATCCCTTTTATTTTTTCTTCATGTCTGATTGCTGTGGCTAAGACGTACCGTACTATGTTAAATAAGAGTGGTGAAAGTGAGCATCCCTGTCTTGTTCCTGTTCTTAAGGGAAATGCTTTTAGTTTTTGTCCATTGAGTATGATGTTGGCTGTAGATCTTTCATATATGGCCTTTATAATGTTGAGATATGATCCCTCTATTCCCAAATTTCTGAGCATTTTTATCAGAAATGGGTGCTGGATTTTGTCGAATGCTTTTTCAGCGTCTATTGATATGATCATGTGGTTTTTATCTTTCATTTTGTTTATGTGGTGTATCACATTTATTGATTTGCGAATATTGAACCAGCCTTGCATCCCTGGGATGAATCCCACTTGGTCATGATGAATAATTTTTTTGATGTATTGCTGGATCCGACTTGCTAGTATTTTGTTCAGGATTTTGGCATCTATGTTCATCAGGGATATTGGCCTGTAGTTTTCTTTCTTTGTAGTGTCTTTTTCTGGTTTTGGAATTAGAATTATGCTGGCCTCATAAAATGAGTTAGGAAGTCTTCCTTCTTCTTGAATTTTTAGAAATAGTTTGAGAAGAATGGGTGTTAGTTCTTCTTTGAATGTTCTGTAAAACTCCCCTGTGAAGCCGTCTGTGTCTGGACTTTTGTTTGCTGGGAGAGTCTTGATTACATCTTCAATTTCCTTGGTTGTTATTGGTCTGTTCAAGTTTTCTATCTCTTCCCGGTCCAGTTTTGGGAGACTGTGTGTTTCTAGAAATTTGTCCATTTCACTTAGATTGTCGAATTTGTTGCCATATAAATGTTCATAGTATTTGTTAACGATCCTTTGTATTTCTGTGGTGTCAGTTGTTACTTCTCCTCTTTCATTTCTGATTTTGTGTATTTGGGTTCTCTCTCTTTGTTTCTTGGTGAGTCTAGCTAAGGGTCCATCAATCTTGTTTATCTTTTCAAAAAACCAGCTCTTTGTTTCATTGATCCTTTGAATTGTTGTTTTGGTCTCCATGTCGTTTATTTCTGCTCTGATCTTTACTATTTCCTTCCTTCTTCTTGCTCTGGGGTTTTCCTTTTGTTTGCTTTCTAGTTCTTCAAGTTGTGAGGTTAGAAAGTCTATTAGAAATTTTTCTTGTTTCTTGAGGTAGGCCTGTAGTGCTATGAACTTCCCTCTCAGAACTGCTTTCGCTGCATCCCACAGATTTTGTGTTGTTGTGTGTTCATTTTCATTCGTTTCCAGAAAGTTTTTAATTTCTTCCTTGATCTCCTTCGTAACCCATTCATTGTTTAATAACATGCTATTTAGCCTCCATGTATTCAAATGTCTTTGCATGTTCTTGTTGCAATTGATTTCTAGTTTCATGCCATTGTGATCTGAGAAGATGCTTGATATGATTTCAATCTTCTTGAACTTGTAGAGACTTCGTTTGTGTCCTAACATGTGGTCTATCTTTGAGAATGTCCCATGTGCACTTGAGAAGAATGTGAATTCTGTAGTTTTGGGGTGTAATTCTCTGTAAATATCTATTAAATCTATTTGGTCCATTGCTTCATTTAGAGTCTCTGTTTCCTTGTTAATTTTTTATCTAGAGGATCAATCCAGTGATGTCAGCGGGGTGTTGAAGTCCCCTGCTATGATTGTATTGCTGTCCATTTCTCCTTTGAAGTCTTCCAGAAGATTTTTAATGTAGTTTGGTGCTCCTATATTGGGTGCACATATGTTTACCAATGTTATATCTTCCTGTTGGATAGATCCTTTCAATATTATGTAGTGGCCTTCTTTGTCTCTAGTTATGGTCTTCATTTTAAAATCTATTTTATCAGATATGAGTATTGCTACCGCAGCTTTTTTTTCCTTTCTGTTTGCTTGGAAGATTTTTTTCCATTCCTTCACTTTCAGCCTATGGGCGTCTTTTGTTGTGAGGTGGGTCTCTTGTAAACAATATATATATATGTGTCGTGTTTTCTTATCCAATCCACTACTCTGTGTCTTTTGATCGGGGCGTTCAGTCCATTTACATTTAAGGTGATTACTGATATGTACTTACTTATTGCCATTTTTGTTTAGTGTGGTTCTATTTTCCTTCTTATTTCTTCTACTAATTATAGCAGTCCTTTTAACATTTCTTGCAGTGCTGGTTTGGTGCTAATGTATTCCCTTAGCCTTTTTTTTTTTTTGTCTGGGAAGCTCTTTATTTGACCTTCTATTTTGAATGATAGCCTTGCTTGGTAGAGTAGTCTTGGGTTCAGATCCTTGTTTTTCATGACCTTGATTATTTCATGCCATTCCCTTCTGGCCTGTAGTGTTTCTATGGAGAAGTCAGCTGATAGCCTTATGGGGGTTCCTTTGTAGGTAACCTGTTGCTTAGCTCTTGCTGCCTTTAGGATTCTCTCTTTGTCTTTCATTTTTGGCATTTTAACTACTATGTGTCTTGGTGTGGGCCTGTTTGGGTTCTTCTTACTTGGGACTCTCTGTGCTTCTTTAACTTGAATGCCTTCTTCCTTCACCAAATTAGGGAAATTTTCTGTCACTATTTCTTCAAATATATTCTCTAACCCTTTCTCATTTTCTTCTTCTTCGGCGACTCCTATGATGCGAATATTATTACGTTTCCAGTTGTCCCACAGTTCTCTTAAGCTGTCTTCCTGTTTTTTCATTGTTTATTCCTTTTTGTTTTCTGATTGGTTGATTTTTTCTACCCTGTCTTCTAATTCACTGATCCGGTCCTCAGCTTCTTCTACTCTGCTTTTTAGTCCTTCCAATGTGTTCTTCATTTCTGCTATGTCATTCTTCATTTCCAATTGACTTATTTTCAATATTTCTATGTCTTTGCTCATGGTGTTGATGTCCTTACACATGCTGTTGAGCTTTCTCAAGATCATGGCTCTGAATTCTAGCTCTGTTAACTTGCTTAACTCCGTTTCATTTATCTCATCTTCATTGGAGGTCTCTTGTTCTTTCGTTTGGCATCTGTTTCATTGTTTTACCATTTTGGCTATCTCAGTGGTTTTTGGAGCCTGCCAAATTTTCCCTGTGGATGTTGGTGTTCTGCTGTTTGTGGCTCCCTGTACTGGGTTTGGATGAGCGTGAGAGGACCCACGTTATACACCACTGTCGAGTCTTACTTTCCTGGGTAGAGTTGCAAGCCCAGAAAAGGTTCAGTTATCCTCTAGCTTTTTGCCTAGAGGCTATTAGTCCTGGTTACTTGAAGAGCCTTGGGTTCTCAGTTGAATGAGAACCTCCCTCAGGTGTTTAGTGTGAGAGGATTTCCCGAGGGTGGGGCAGATGTTGGTAGTTAATGAGCCTTGATTTGCATTTCAATGGCCCACTAGGGTGTGGCTGGATCTCCCAGGGAGGGGCTGCCACCTCTCCCCAGAGCTCTGGGATGGAGTAAGAGGGCCAGGCCACAGTCCTGCGTGGCCGCAACTCAGGAGAAGCTCTGCGCGCCCTCCAAATCCCGAGTGTCCCCACACAGTTCCAGTCCAGTCCACCCTCCCTCTGCCGGAGCCCAGGTGAGTGGCTGTGGCTGTTTTAGCGCTCTGTCCCTGCTCTTCGCTGTGGAGCCGCCTCGGGCTTTAACCCTGAGGGTGCTGCTCACGGCTAAGGCCGCTGCTCTATGTGGGCTCCCAGCTCCCCTCTCGCGCCTCCTCAATCCTACCAGGATCGAGTCAGTGTCCCTGGTTGTATGGTCCTCGCAAGCTGCTTTTCTGTTGCTTTTTCCCGATGATTTGACTTTATTTTAGTTGTATTTCCAGTTTGGTCCTGGGAGATGGTCTGTGTAGCTTCCATTCACTCCGCCGCCATTTTGGATTTTTCTTTTTTTTTTAATCTTCACCAGAGGACATTTTTTCATTTTCTGTTCAGATAGAGTGGGAGGGAGAGTGAGAGGAAGAGAGAGAGAGAGAAACATCGAACTGAAAGGGACACATTGAGTGGCTGCCTCCCGCACGACCAACCAGGGCTGGGGACGAACTGCAACCGAAGTATGCGCCCTTAGCGGGAACCGAATCCGGGTCTCTCCTGACCACAGGCTGACGCTCTAACTGCTCAGCCAAACCAGCCAGGGCTAAATGTCTTTTTGAAAAATATGTTTTTATTGATTTTTTAGAGAGAGAAGAAGGGAGAGAGAGGGGTAAAAATGTCAATGTGAAAGAGAAACATCGATTGGCTGTTTTCCGCACACCCACCACTGGGGATCGACCCCACAACCCAGGCATGTGCCCTGTCTGAGGATCGAACCAGGACCTTTCAATCCCTGGGACGCCGCTCAGTCCACAGAGCCACAGTTGTCAGGTATGATTTGCTTATTTTTATTGCTGAAATCCTGATACAACTTTGGCTTTCCATGTTCAGTTCTAAAAGAAGACGTAGTAGTCCTGGCCGGTGTGGCAGTGGTTAGAACGTGGACCCACAGACCAAAGGGTATTGGGTTCGATTCCCTGTCAAGGGTTCGTACTGGTTGTAGATTCGATCTCCAGCACAGGTCAGGGTGTGTGCTGGAGGCAACCAATAGATGTGTCTCTTTCACATGCATGTTTCTCTGTGTCTCTCAGTCCCCACCCCGCCTTCCACTCTCTGCAAAAATCAGTGGAAAAAATATCCTTGGGTGAGGATTAACCCAAAAAAAGAAGTGTTGGCAAACAGCGTGAACAACGTGGAATTTCGGTTAAGGAGGGGTTTGGAGTCAGAGTGGTACTTTAGGTTTTAATCCTTATCCTCTACTATTTATCCTTGTAACCATCTTCAGTAGAATAGATTTATACAGAGAGATGATTCAGGGTAGGGGATGATAATGAGATTTTCTCACCCATCTAGTGTAGGATTTCAATTATCAGGATAACTCTGTGGTCATGTCACTAATTCAGGTGAACAATGCAGGGTTAGATACTGAGGGATATTGATGATTTCAATTTTGAACACTCTTGAGTTTGCCAAGTACTGTCTTGCAAGCAGTTGGATGTGTGATGGGCATGTTTGAAGGAGACAGCATGGCAAGACATACATTTTGTACTTGTCAGTAAATGGTGATCTTAAAGCTCTGTGAGTGAATGAGATCGCTCAGAAAGCTTGTAGAAGCCAGTAGACCATTAAGCATAATATGTGCCAAACTTGTAAGACATACACACATGACTTTGCCAGAGTCCAGAAAACGTAAAGGTAAAAATTTATTTTAAATTGTGAAAGGGGTGAAAAAGAGTGTAAAGGTAACATATGTGATGGACCTTTGAGGGTGAGAAGAATTTTAATAATGAAAGAAAATTAAAATGATAATATAATTACTATAAAATCTTAAAGATATCTTCCAGGAAAAGAGAAAAGAATCTGCAAAGGTGAAAAATTCTGGGTATGTTTGGGAAACTACGCATAATAAAGTTGTGCTAGAGTGATGCATACAAAGGAGTAAAGGAAGATTATGCTTGAAAGCTAAATTGGAGCCAGAACCTGCACATGTGGTTTTTCATTATGACATTGTTCTTTTTCTATATAGATATTTTGTGAACTTACAGAATTTTAAAGGGAAAAGTAAATAAGAGCGTATTTATCTTTCACCATACCAGGTCATCTCCCTTCCAGATAGTCAGAGCCACCCTGTGTTTGAACAGTTGCTTAAGACTTCTGGAAGTTGTTTCATCTATTTTACAACCTTTTTAATTGTTTTCATTCTCATTATTTCATTATTTAAGCTTGTATTTTCCTCTAACTTTTGTTGTTTCTAGTTGGGCCTTCTATATATACCAGAAGATTAACATATTCATTTGTTAATAGTGCTCTTTAACAAATGAATATCTTAAAAATAGTGCTATTTTTTTGCCTTTCAAAGTCTGTATTTTAAAATATAATGCATTCAAAATTTTTACATTGGAAATAATAACAATTTAAACAACTTTTGAAAGTATCAAACTGTTGGCACCATTTTTTGAGGCTGTGATGTCAATCCTATAACTCTTTATTTTCAGGATGAAACTACCATTTAGATTAAAATTTCTTTTACTTATTTTATTATTGGGCTAGTAGATTTTATTACTCTTTTTTTCTTTAATAAATTTATTTTTGTTACAGATGTTTCTCCTTTTTCCCTCATTGACACCCTCCTCCTGTTCCCGCCCTGCACCCCCAGCATTGTTGTCTATGTTTATTGGTTATGCTTACATGCATATAAGTTCTTTGGTTTGTCTATTCCCTCCTCCCTGCCCCCTCCTCTGAAGATTGTCAGTCTGAACCCTACCTCTATGTCTCTGGGTCTATTTTGTTCATCACCTTATTTTGTTCATTATATTCCACAAATAAGTGAGATCATGTATTACTTGTCTTTCTCTGACTGGCTTATTTTGCTTAACATAATACTCTCCAGGTCCCTCCATGTCATCTCAAAGGATAAGAGATCTTTCTTTCTTACAGCTGCATAGTGTTTCATTGTATATATGTACCACAGTTTTTTTATTCACTCATCTATTGATGGACACTTGGGCTGTTTCCAGATCTTAGCAATTGTAAATACTGTTGCTGTGAACATAGGGGTACATGTATTCTTTCTGGTTGGTGTTTCAGGCTTCTTAGGATATATTCCTAGAGGTGGGATCACTGGGTCAAATGGAAGTTCCATTTTTAATTTTTTGAGGAAACATCATATTGTTTTCCACAGTGGCTATGCCAGTCTGCATTCCCACCAGCAGCGTACTAGAGTCCCCTTTTCTCCCCACCCTCACCAGCACTTGTTTGATGATTTGTTGATGGCAGCCATTCTGGCAGGTGTGAGGTGATACCTCATAGTTGTTTTAATTTGCATCTCTCTGATGATTAGTGATGTTGAGCATTTTTTCATATGTCTCTTGGATATTTATTTTATTTTACTTTTTTAAATTTATTAAACATTTTTTTTTCTTTATTGATTTTAGAGAGAGAAGAAGGGAGAGGGAGAGAGAGATAGAAACATCAATGAGAGAGAACATCGATTGGCCACCTCCTGCATGCCCTGTCCTGGGAATTTGGCCCACAACCTGGGCATGTGCCCTGACCAGGAATCGAACCGGTGACCTCTTGGTGCATGGGTCGACACTCAGTCACACCGGCTGGGCCCTCTTGGTGCATGGGTCGACGCTCACTCACACCAGCTGAGCTCTCTTGGACATTTGTATGTCCTGTTTGAAGAGGTGTCTATTTAGGTCCTCTGCCCATTTTAATTGGATTATTTGTCTTCTTTTGCTGAATTGTTTTAATATTCTATATATTTTGGAAATTAATCCCTTACCTGACGTATCATTGGCAATTATGCTCTCCCATATAGTGGGTTCCCTTTCCATTTTGATGCTTGTTTCTTTTGCTGTGCAGAAGCTTTTTAGTTTGATGTAGTCCCATGCATTAATTTTTTTCCTTTCTTTCTTTTGCCTTAGGCGTTGTATCAGGGAAAATTCTGCTGCATGTGATATCTGAAATTTTGTTTCCTACATTTTCATCTAGGATTTTTATGGATTCACGAGTCACATTTAAGTCTTTTATCCATTTTGAGTTTATTCTTGTGTATGGTGTAAGTTGGTGGTCTAGTTTCATTTTTTTGCATGTAGGTGTCCAGTTATCCCAGCACCATTTATTAAAGAGGCTGTCTCTACACCATTGTGTGCTCTTGCCACCTTTGTCGGATATTAATTGAGCATAACGTTTTGGGTTAATTTCTGGGTTCTCTGTTCTATTCCCTTGATCTATGTGCCTGTTCATGTGCCAGTACCAGGCTGTTATGATTACAGTAGCTTATCAAACCTAAAGATGAGGTGAATTTAATAGTTTTTTTTAGTAATATAGTGCTGCTTTCTGGTAATCTCCATCCCCTTGTGTAAAGGCTAATGACGCATTGGTAAGCAAAACAGACATGATCTTTGCTCTCATGGATCTTCTTCTGTTAGGGTTTTAAATTTTCGAGCAGTAAGGAAAACTAGTATGGAAAATGTTTTCAAGCATCAATGAAAGGGATAATTGCTCAGGTTGAGGAAGGATGATTGAGGAGAATGGGTGAGGGTTCAATAGAAAACCCTGTCTGTTTGCTGAATCCTCTATCACTCCTTGATCTCCAGAATTGAGGTCACTGGGTAAGATCAACTCAGATTCTGGTCTGCTCTTGGGAAGCAGAGCAATAGCCCTTCCATGGCAGCTGTGTCGGCCTTTACCTAAACTGGACAGGGTGAACAGTTTGCGGGGAAAGGGTGGAATTCAGAGCCTGGAGCTTCTGAAAAGGGCAAGAAGGAGTTTTGATTTAATGGCATCATTCAGTGGGAAAGTGAAATACAAAATATGAAAACAATGTCATAACACTTTCCAAATTTAATTCTAGCATAATATAATTTAATTTCTAGGATAAAAGACTCTATTTACAGAATTGCAAGAAAGCAACATAGCTTTTGGAAATTATTTGGATTTGCCTTTTTTATTCATATGAGCAGATATCTATGGTGCGTCGCTCTATTTACATAGCTTTTTACATTTTTCTAAACTGAATTGGAATTGATAGGTAAACATTTTGAGAACTGAACCAGTGGGTCATTGTCATGAGTAAACTGAGCACCTGTGTTCTGCAGCACCATGCAAGTTCACCCAGTGTTCATATACCACAAAAGGATGCTTTTCCTGCCTATATTTATGTTATATATCTTGTTCTGGGGTTTTGGACAGGCTGTGTCAGTTTCGTATTGCTTTTCTTTCAGCATTTTATGAGACATAAGATTTCCCATTCTCAAAAAAAGGGGGGGAAAAAGGATAGGGCAATGGGCAGTGTGCAGATGATGTTTTATTGAGTTACACACTTCGAAACCTATAGGGTTTTGCAAACCAATATCACCCTAGTAAATTTTTGTTTTCTTCATTGATTTTAGAGAGAGAGGAAGGGAGAGGGAGAGATAGATAGAAACATCAATAAGAGAGAACATCTGTTGGCCGCCTCTTGCATGCCCCCCACTGGGGATTTGGCCCACAACATGGGCATGTGCCTTGACCAGGAATCGAACTGGCGACCTCTTGGTGCATGGGTCAATGCTCCAACCACTGAACCACACTCGCTGGGCTTAACATACATTTTCTTAAAAGGATTCTAGGAGATAGGTGTGTTTATAAATCCTAGGCTTAAGGCTGAAGAGATCAAGATACAGAGTAGTTAGGTAACTTGTCCAAGGTAACAAAGCCAGTTAATGGCAGAAATTAAGTTTGAACTCAGGTTTTGGACAACTTCCTCAAGTAGAGGTCATGTTCAATTTGCCTTCAGTGTTTTTCAGAGTGAACTCTTATCTTTTACTCACTAGCCTCATAAACTTTTTGTAAGTGATACTATAGTAGATGATATATATTGAGAGTCATTGAGATACTATTTCTGCTATCTATGGATTTATTTTCTTAAAATTATGCTTGAAGTATAGTCATTTGAAAAATCAGGTGCCTTGATAAAATATAAGGGAAAAGGAGGAGCTAGAAAATTAGCAGCAAAATGTTAATTTGTTCTTCTCTTCAACTAAATACAATTTCTACCCTCTTAAGGAAGTAGTGAGCAATTCCATTTGAAGTCTTTCTCCTTTTTGTTTCTTGCCTTTCCAACTGAATAAAATCATGCATTGACACTTTGAGCTTGAGAGGCATATACTTGATATAAAAAGTATTTACAGTTTCTCAAGTTCCCAGAAGCCCTTTTTGTATTTATTTGTATTTCAGATGGATTTTTTGAGGTGTGATAGTTTAAAAATTGAGTTAAAATATAAATAAAATGTCCTTACAGCTTTTCCATTGATTTGGATCATTTTATTTGGCATCAAGCTTCTCACCACACATTTGTTATTCCTCACATGACTTCCTGAGCTGGTTTGGTCCTGGCATCCCCACACACAGTGTGCTGGAACTCATTAGACCTGGGAGTCCCAGCATTGGTGGTTGAGGCAGTGAGTTAACAGGACTGGAATTTACTCACTTCAGAGTGGTAATTCTTTTTTCCCTCCAGAGTTATTTATTTATTTTAAAATTTTATCTTTGTTGTTGAAAGTATTACAGATGTCCCCCCTTTTTCATTGACCCCCCCTTCCAGGAACCCCACTCTCGATCCCGCCCCCCACCAGGCCTTCACCACACTATTGTCTGTGTCTATGGGTTATGCATATATGCATATAAGTTTTCTGGTTAATCTCAAACTATACTACAAAGCCACTGTAATCAAAACAGCCTGGTACTGGCACAAGAACAGGCATATAGATCAACGGAACAGAACAGAGAATCCAGAAATTGACCCAAGCCCCCATTATGCTGAATTAATATATGACAAAGGAGACAAGAGCATACAATGCAGTAAATACAGTCTCTTCAATAAATCATGCTGGTAAAATTGGACAGATACATGCAAAAAAATGAAAGCAGACCACCAACTTACACCATACACAAGAATAAACCCAAATCAGAGTGGTAATTCTTATGCATAGTTCTCAGATTTTCAAAAGAAGGGTTTGTCAGCTTCATACTTTCAAATGGACTCTGCAGGAAATATACATGAGTTTTACCAGCTTATACAGAATGTTATTTTATAATAATCAAATGTTCATTCAGAAGTAGACCAAGCAGACTGAAAATAAACCCACCATTCCCACCAAAATCCCATTCAAACTACCTGTCACTTCCCTACTCTGATTCTTTGGTCATTTCCCCCTATTCAGTAGCTTCTTTTCTGCTGCCAGCATTTCATCTTATTTTAACAACTACACATATATAAAACCCACAACACCAAAATTAGAGTTAGAGCTTATTTTTGCAGTATTTAAGAACTGTAATGTCATATGTATTTTACAGTAAACTTGAACTCAAAACAAAATAAATAAAAACCTTTTTTGACCATAGTTTTTAGAAATAATACTCTTTGACATAAACTAGATTGTCTTCTTAAAAGAATACTTAATCACTCTATGATATGTTATAATTTAATTTAATTTCCCCTGTCTATTTTTTTCTTTCTGGGTTTATCTTCCACCTGGATATGGGATGAGCTGGATGGCAAGCTTATTTCAGGACATTTAAAAAATTTTTAAACAGTGATATCTTTTTTTGTTTTAATCCTCACCTGAGTATATGTTTATTGATTTGAGAGAGAGAGAGAGAGAAAACACATTAATGTGAGAGAGAAACATTGATTGGTTGTCTCCCATACATGTCCCAACTGGGGATCGAACCTGCAACCTAGGTACATGTCCTGACCTGGAATCGAACCCACAAACTTTTTGGTGTACAGGATGATGCTCCAACCAACTGAGCCACTGGACCAGGTCAAGCAATGATATATTTTCAACAGCATTAGTCATTCTGATCTTTAGAGTATTCTTAGAACACTGGAATGTGGAAGAAGTGTTTGTGCCCTGGGATTGCTGCTCACCCATAGTGGTTCCTCTGCGAGAATCTTTAATTTACTGCCCTTTATTTTACTTATTATTGAGGGATGCTAGCTATACATTGTTAAGGTACAAAAAGGTATATATAGGTAGGTTTTACAGAACCTTCCCCCATTAGGATTTTTTTTCCATTTTGTCACAGTTAGTATACTTTCCCAATTTCCAACTAAAAATTGTTCACTGGCAGAGGGCTTTATATTTAAATAAGCATATTTAATCTTTTATCAGTGTTTCTATTTCTTAAGGTCCAAGCTCAATTCACTTGCCCATGGTCAGATGCTTTTAACTTGTTTTATGTTTCCCAAAGGACACCAAAATAGGGCTTTTTTTTGAGTCGTATTTGGTGTCATAGCAACTATTTTTGATGCACACACTACTTCTAGGAGGGGTGTTTACAGGTGGTGCATTACAAGCAGTATCCAGGACCATTATTTAGTATTCTTGAGTTTTGTGCTGCATGGACCACTTACTGCAGTTTAGAAATATGAAGATGCACAGATACTTATTGCTCTGGCCTAGTCTGGATGACACAATCTAGATGGATTGGGTAGAGACAGACAGACAGACAGACAGATATTTGGTATTCATTTTTTTTCCTTTACTGCCTTCATTTGGAAGGAATCCAAAGAGGTCACCTCATTTAAGCCTGAAAGTAGTCTTTATCATTTTTATCAAACATACCTTATTATGCATTCTATATTTATAATGGTATACTAGGTGCTATATTCAGAGTATACTAAATAGAGTTTATCTCTGGCCTTGGCAACTTATGTGCTGATTTGGCTAAACATGTGCTATATTTCTTTATCAAAAACGTCTCCGGAGGAAAACAGCTCGGAATTTCCTGGATTTAATGACTCCAGGGCAGGAGGCTTCCTGACCCAGTGGTAAATACAACCTCTGCTTACGGAGCGCTCCCCATGGGCCTGGCGTGGTACTGGGAGACTGACATACATATTACACAAGTTTGATTGCCTTTTGGAAATATACAGTAAGTGTTTCTTCTCTTACTGGACAAACCTAGGGGAGAGTGTCTGTTAACATCCTTTCACAGGGGGAGAAGCGGAGGCTCTGAGAAGAAAAGGAACGTGTCATTTCTTACACTTAGTTTTGTTTCCATTCTGAGTTACCTGTTGTATTTTATGAACTGAAATCATTACTCTATTGTTACCCAGGCAGGAATAATAAAATACAGAGTCATCACAGTGGATTAATAAAGATCTGTTGAGGAGCAAGAACCTCCCAATCGCCTTAAGAAACGTTGCTCCCAGGAAAGTAGAAATGATATGCCAAGTCCCCTACCTCCCCTTAGCCTGTGTTTTATTCTTATTAGCCAAGGCAGCATTAAAATATGCAACAATGCTGCTCTTGAGGGTGCCTCTATATTGCTGACTTGTAAGCTTTTACCTGGTAAGGATATTTTTGGTTCCTTATCTCATTATCTAATGCCTATATTGAACTGTATAAGTCAGTTATAACCCACCAGACTCATTTATTCTAGTCAGTTAGGAATGTGTTTGCTTTTTTCCCTCTGCACAAAGATATCTTTCTGTATTTTGTTTCTGTCATCAGCAAATTTAGTGACTTGAGGGAGAATGGACTAGCATAGAAGGGGTTTTCTTTTTTGATCCATCCTTCTACTTTTCTGCTATTTGTATGATTAAAAGTTGTTAGAATTTCAGCTCCCTTTTATTTTTTTTTCACCCTGACTTTAATTTTTAATTTACTTAGTTCTTCATTTTATCACTGTTGCTTTGCTAGACAATTCAAAGATGTGTGTGTGTGTCTTTAGTATTGCCCTATGACCTTTATGACTCATTTAATGAGGAACTAAGAAAATATTATTACTCCTACTGCATTCATTATCAGTTAGCAGTCATCATCTTTCCACATACAATTTTTCTTTATAGAATACCCTCTATTTCCCCTCTGTGAGAATTTATTCTTCCCTTGATGTGTGGGGACAAATTACATTCATAACAGCCATTAACCATAATGGAAAGAGGTGTAAATCTTTGATGCATTGAAAACAGAGTGGCAGCCTGGTGGATCTTTTTCTTATCTTACCTACCAGATTTTGTTTGGCAGCATGGACTGTAGGTTGGTTAAAGTGCCCTTCCTCTTATTTTTCTCTTTACAGTATGTACACAGTGTACAAACACACACACACACACACACACACACACGCATGTGCACACACATGTGCAGGCACACACAGCTGTGATCTTAGAAAATTAGGAGTCTAACATGTGATTCATTTTCCACAGAGAGCCTGACTCTCCATCTGAGTTCTTGATTTCTCTTTCCTACGTATTTCCACCATACCCTGACTCCCAGCATGACACTTCTCACACTGGATGAGGATTGCTGTTTGTTAGTTGGTATCCCCACGAGAGCAGGAACTGATTTGGTTAGCCCTCCTCTGCATCTTTAATACTCTGCACACTGCATGGTCCATGGTGGGTGCTCAATAAGACTTTACTGCATAATAAATGGATGGGTGCATGGACATAACAGCAAGGTGTCTGCTAATTCTACCTGGGCAATATTATAATGCTAAAATATTTATCATGTGCATTGTTGAGTAAATGTTTGTTTTTATTTATAATGCATAGAATATAGTAGAGGGAAGTGAAAAGAATACAGAATTTGAAGTTAGAAGGTTTGGACCTACCTCATCCTGCTAATTAATGGCTGTGTGAGTTTTAGGAAAATTTCTTAAAGTCTCTATCCTCAGCTGTCTCGTCTATAACATAGAGAGAATAGTTCCTAACTAGAGGGTTGTTGTGAGAGTCAAATGAGATCACATATTCACTTTGATTTAACAAACATTTACCAAGTATTTACTCATTGCTGGGTCCTGTGCTAAGATCTCAGGATAAATATTACTCCACTTCTCTTATCCTGAAATTCATAGACTGTGAGAATTCTAAAGTACCCCAACGTTAAGGAGATCCTGTTAGCAATGTCGATTCTGATGCGATAGGTTTGGGAAGCATCTGAGATCGCCAGGATACATCAGTGCTGCAGGTTTAAGAGGTTGGCAAACAAGTATTACCACAGGATAAGTGCTGCTATCCTGGCATTCTGAAAGTATGATGAAAACAAAAAGGAGAGAGCAACCAGTTGGTGCTGGGGAGAGGGTATTAGGCATGCAAAGCTTCCAAGAAGTGGGTCATCTGGGTCCTGAAAGGCAGAGATGATTTACCAAGCAGAAAAATGGGAAAGGCCTTTGGTCAGAGGGAGCAACAAGGATGTGGAGAAGGGCTGGCTCAAGCACAGAAAAAGGGGAAGGGTGGCAGAGGAAGGGGAAGGGTGGAAACAGAGGACGAAAGAACACTCACCTGGAGCCAGTTGCTCCTATTTGCCAAGCTGAGAACACAGACTCTGCTAGAGTCAACATGGAGTCGTGACTTGTTAAACTACTTTGAAAATAGCCAAATGCTACATCAGGTAATTTCCATAACTTAAAGTAGATTGTGCATGAATATTCCCAAGAAGTAAATGAAAGGAATAAGACTAGGTGAAAGGCATGTTTTTAGACTTTGGAGGCAAATAGCAGGAATTGAATTCTGGCCCCACCAGGAAGATTTACTTACTACCTATATAACCTATAAAATTTATTTACTTTCTGAATCTTACTTTTCTCATGTATAGAGTGGGGGTAATCAATATTTTCTCATAGAATAATTGTGAAGGTGAAATGAGGTCATTTATTTAATCCATTGATATGCCATCTTATGGCAAAGCATTCAGTTTGATATAAACAGGAGGTTTTTGCCAACTTATTACTAGTAATGTTGATTTTGACCTCATATAAACTCTTGCCTAGGAAATGAATTAGTGGAATTGGACAGTTATGATGTCAATAGAGTGCCAAGTGTATTTTTTCCTGTGTGGTATTCTGATGCCTTTTTAGACTAGAGCTTAGTTGGTTTTGTGTGTGGCAGAGATTGCCAGTTGTCTGATTGGATAATGCTCTTAGAGAATTTAGAGGGTATTTAGTAAGAGTGGGAAGGATTTTCTTAAATATTTAAAAATAAGAAAGTCAAATAAATGTTTTCTTTCTAGGGAAGAGAAGATGGAGGACTGTCCTAGTAACTGCCCGAGGATTTAATTCAACAAAACATATTGAATATATTTAAAAAGGTTTTCTTGACTCAGCCAATTCTAAGTAGGTAGCTTTCTGTGTCCTCTGCACCATGCAGGGACCATCTGCAACACAGTGCTCATCACATTTCGCTTCCTCTGCTAGCCTTGGAGTTTGTTATGGCAGGGACAGTGATCTTCCTCCTCTCTGATTTCCCACTGCCTGGAGCAGGCATACAATTGGCTTTCAATAAAGTCTTTCATCTTCATTATTATTCTATGATACCAGTGTTCCTTGCTAGAAAGGAATGAGACTGGAGGAGGTGGGTTTAAGGAGCTCCATTCCATTGCTCTGGGGATTTGCACTGTCCTTTTTGATTAATCAAATTCTGACTCTGTGTCCTATTTGGATATTGTTTGTGAGATTGAGGTTCCCCTCTTGAATCTTATCTGTATTCACATCTTGTTTCCTGTTCACTAGGCCAGTCACATTAGAATAAAGACACTGTCTCTGAATCCCAGCCTAGGGAATGGAGCCAGTGGGCCTCTACTGTGTTTGTTGGATGTGGCCTTCCTGGGAAGACATCTCCACCTGTCTCTGGAGGAGAAGTATTGGTAGTGGGTACTTCCTTGGACTTCAACCTGATATCTCCCTGAGACTTCCAACACCTACTGCTGTTATTGTGTCTGATCGATGGACCTCACCTCAGCACCTGTACCCAAACCTGTCTCACAGCATGTCTCCAGTAGGGGCTCTGTTTCCAAGCTCTGGCCCCTTGTAGTCTGTTTTAGGCCTGAGTGGACAGAGATCCAAAGCATAATTATATTAAATGAACAGACATTTCACAGAATGGAATGTTTTATAAAATATTCCTCATTTCCAATAAGGATTTTTTAAAAAGGTCAACTTTGCTTAAAAATATGCAAACAGGGTAACATTTAGAGATTGGAAACCATAATTTAAGAAAATGATAGGTTCTTTCCTTCCTAAAATAGGGTGTCCTTCCTAGTACTGGGAAGAGAGTGAGGTAGATCAGGGACTTCCACTCTCTGTAGTATTTCTACACACCAAAGCTCTTGCCAGATATTTCCTTACTTATTTCATATGTCAGCATGGAACTTAAACCAAAAATTGTGTCAGATCTGTTTTTATGAATAAAATTATAGTGGCTCTTTTTTGGCATTACATCCTGACATTTAGTAAACAAAGAAGGTAAATGACTTTGAAGTAAGTACTATTTCTGAAAATAAAATATTTCAGCATTATGAGAGGATGTTGAATGATGAAAAATAGCATTATACAGTTGAGAGGTAACTTTTAATCACGTATTGTTAAAGTGCTTTTGAACTTTTGGGGGGATGGTGGAGAAAGGGAAATTAACCTTTATTTAGTTTCTGCTCTATTCTCATCACTGAATGGACATTATCTCATTCCATTTTTACAACCCCCAGTTAGGCAGGAATTATCATCCCTAATGAAATGGAGATTAGGTAATTTGTCCAAGACCCCACAGCTCGTCTACAAAGCCTGTGGTTGTTTTACTCTCTATAAGACCTGTATTTTAATATTCACACTAGTTCTTTGATGAACTCAACTATGTGGTAGGAATAGACTGTTCTTATTAATTGAAATTTCTAACTACTTGAAGGCCATGAAAATACTCTAGTTTTCACCTTTGTTAAAAATCTTTCAAACTTAATTTGGTGTCTTTTGTTATCTTTGTAAGTATATTATGAATAATTTAATACTTGAACTTTTTGTTACTAAAAGTCGTGCATTTTCTCGTGTTCATTATTGTGAACAACAGTTATAATAAACTGATATTTAATAAGCTCACTGAAGTTTAATGCTAAGTTAGTCTCAGACACTCATTTTACAGATGAAGAATTAGGGACCTGGAGGAATTAAATGCTCAGAGTCACTGTATTTCTTTTCAGGGACAAAATGTACATGTGACACAGAACTCTCTTCTGAATATAATATATGCCGGAAAGTGGCTATTAAATGAGTCCTAATATCAACTTATTGTCTTTCTCTTCTTTACAGCAGAATGCAAAAGAAAAATTGGTTTGCTTAACAGAGAGCTGTGTTTTTCAAGGTCTTACTTATTCAAAAATTACCCTTCACTTATCTGATTCTGCCAAATATGCCAGACAGACAAGGATGAGAACAGAAAGGAGTTATAACACTTTGGGCCCTGACTCTAATTGAATTCAACACAGTCATAGTTATCAGTTTCCTGAATAAGAGTGAAAGAGCTGATGTTGTATTGTGATATTTAAGGTTAGAATTTTGAAGGAGTCAAAAGCTAAATAACTTTCTGCTCTGCATAACTTTCTGATATAAGAGCAGAGGTATTTATTTGCCCCATATCTGTATTTGGCCCTTGGCTAGAAAACTAAATTCCCTCTGAATAGCTTCTCTCCCCACTGGGATCCCAGAATCCATAGCATATCATATTTAAGTATTGCCCTGGGCATATGAGGGATGCAAAGATACATATGCTATGCTGTCAAAGAATTTACAACCTTCCAGCATTCAACTAAAGATAAATTAAACCTGTATGAAAAAATTACCGTAATAGGGGCACATGTGAGATGCTCAGAGAAAAGGCACTAGGAAGGAGGTGTGAGTGGAGGGGAGGGCTGCATGTCTGCTGAGGGAGTCACAGAGTTGCCAGTAGTTGAATCAGGTGATTGGAAGTTCAATAGGTAGGGAAGAGGGAAGGAAAGGAACATTTCAAAGGCACAGAGATGTGAA
Organism: Tadarida brasiliensis; assembly: GCA_030848825.1. NCBI lineage: Eukaryota > Metazoa > Chordata > Mammalia > Chiroptera > Molossidae > Tadarida > Tadarida brasiliensis. The sequence continues at coordinate 93,859,484 of CM061266.1, forward strand.
AGAGCATGGTCTGTTTGGGTGATAATTGCAGTTTGAGGTGACTGAAGAAGTTTGAAGTGATGCTGTAGGAAATGACTAAAAGGAAAGATTGAGACCAGATGATAGAGCATCTTGAATCCCATTGCTAAGCTATTCAAAACATTCTGTAGGCAACTGGATCTGTTCAAGTGTCTGAGATGTGGGGCGATAAATCTGACATACATTTTGGTAAAAGAGTGATTTTGATTTGGTAAGAAAATTATTTTAGGGACTATAGATGTATTAAATGGAAAACTATATGGTAGTTCCTTAAAAAATTAAAAATGAAACTGCCATTTGGCCCAGTGATCCCATTTCTAGGAATATACCCTAAGAAGCCTGAAACACCATCAGAAAGCACCTCTATGTTCATAGCAGCACTATTTACAATAGCTAAGATCTGGAAACAGCCCAGGGGTCCCTCAATAGATGAGTGGATAAAAAAGCTGTGGTACATATACACAATGGAATACTATCCAGCTATAAGGAAGAAAGATCTCTTACTCTTTGAGACAACATGGAGGGACCTGGAGAATATTATGCTTAACGACCAGTCAGAGAAAGACAAGTATCACATGATTTCACTTATTTGTGGAATATAATGAACACAATAAGCTGTTGAACAAAGTAGATCCAGAGACATAAAAGTAAGGAACAGACTGACAAACCTCAGAGGGAAGAGGTTGGGGGGTGGTGGGAAGAGAAAAACCGAAGAAGTTATATATATAACCAACAGACACTGACAACAGTGTGGTGAAGGCTTGGGGGTGGGGGCCGGGGTGGGAAGGGGGCTGTCAATGGGGGAAAATAAAAAGGAAGGGCATTTGTAATATTTTCAACAATAAAGATATATTCCCTCCAAAAATGTATTAAAGAAACAAAAGAATGAGGAAAGGAGACCTTTTAGAAGACAAATGATGGAAATCTTTACTAATGGAATGCAGAAAGAAGGGGAAAAACACATATACACAGTGGGGCAAAAGTAGGTTTACAGTTGTTTCTATGGAAAATAATACAATAATTAATAAATAATAATAGAATAAACTCTGTTTTGCATACTCACAACTGTAAACCTACTTTTGCCCCACTCTGTAGATTTGAGATCCACTTCTTAATAGAAGCTACAAGACTAAGTGACTGATTATGGGAACTATGAGAGAGGCAGAGGTCCAAGTGGATTGAATAATCAAGAACCATAGCACTAGCAATGGTGATATTGGTAACTGAGAAAACTCTCAGGCCAGAAAAGAGAAAAGTATAGAATGAAATCTAACAAGCAGCTTGTATCGGTGATTGTGTCGGTTATCTGTATTATATAACAAGTCATTCCCAAATTTCCTGGCAAGATAATCATATGTGAACTACGCTTATAAGTTTATGTGTCAGCAGAGCAGTTCATCAGGTCTGGGATGGCCCAGGATCACTCACCTGCTCTTACTCATGTGTGTGCATTGTGCAGACAGATTGGTCAGTGAACAGGCCAGCTTAGGATGGTCTCAGCTGAGATGGCTTTCCTGTCAGTTTTTCATCACTCTGCAGGTTAGGTTAGCCTAGGCTTGTTTTCATTACAGCAGGGAAGGACCCCAAGGCACGCATGGCCTTTTGAGATCTAGTCTCAGCACTGGCATAATATCAGTTTCACTGCATTCTTTTGGCCAAAACAAGTTACAAGGCCAGTCCACATTTAAAGGGTCAAACAGCATATTTTCAGTTCAAGGTATAAGTATAGGTAGGGATGAAAATGGGGCTGTTATTTTAATCAGTCTCCCACAATGATTCATAATTATTAAGCTATTACAAATTTTTAAGTTGTACTTCATTAATTGTATTCATCTGCTTCCCAGTGAAGATTAAAATGGAGACTTCCAGTCAAGATGGCAGCATAGGTAAATGTGGTATCACGTCCTCCCACAACCACATCAAAGTTACAACTAAACTACAGAACAACCATCATTCAAAACCACCTGAAATCAAGCTGAATGGAAGTCCTACAACTACGAAATTAAAGAAGAAGCCTCATCAAGACTGATAGGAGGGGTGGAGGCCTGACGGGCTGGTCCCATACCTATGTGTGGTGGATAAAAATCAGGAAGGACACCTCGGCTGGGGAGGTCCTCCCTGAGGAGTGAGGGGTCCCCGTCCCACACCGGGCCGCCAGCTTAGGGTTCCAGTGCCAGGAAGAGAAGTCCCCATCACTTCTGGCTGGAAAAACCAGTGGGAACTGAAGCTGAGGGAGGCTGAGGAGGCTGGAGCCCCCGGCAGCTCCTCTTAAAGGGCCCTCCATGGACTAACTCAGACTCACACCCTCCAGGCTCCATCGTGGGGGAGGCAGCTTGAAAGGCACCAGAGACATATGGGGAAGAACTGAGTTGTTTGGCATTGGAGCGAGGGCTGGAGAGGCAGCTTTCTCCTGGACAGACATGCTATCAGAGGCCTTTGTTCCTTTGGTGAGCCTTTCCCTGGGGTGGCAGACAGCCGCCATATCTGGGACTCCAGCAACTTGGCTCACACTGTTTGCCCTGCCCTGGTGACTCCCTGAGGCCCCGCCACACCCAACTTTCAGGCCCACCCAAGCTGTTGCCAGTTTCATTACCATAGGGTTGGCCTGTCCTGGATCCTGCTTCAGGTTTTCCTAAATTCTTTCAAACAAGCAGCATCTGGTCTCAGCTAGCCCCATACCTCTCGTTAAGTAATACATAGAAACAAACACAGGGAGGCAGCCAAAATGAGGAGACAGAGAAACAGGTTCCAAATGAAAGAACAGAACAAAACTCTAGGAAAAGAAATAAGCAAAATGGAGATAAGCAACCTAACAGGTGCAGAGTTCAAAACACTGCTTATAAGGGTGCTCAATGAACTTAGTGAGAACCTCAGTGAACTTAGTGAGGGCCTTAAGAGCATAAAAAAGGAGCAGTCAGACATGAAGGATGCACAGTCAGAAATGAAGGAGGCACTAACTGAAATAAAGAATAATTTACACAGATTCAATAGTGGAGTAGGTAAAGCCAAGATGCAAACCATTGATTTGGAATATAAGGAAGCAAAAAACACCTAACCAGAATAGCAAAAATAAAAAAGAATCCAAAAAAAATGAGGATAGTGTAAGGAGCCTCTGGGACAACTTAAAGCATACCAACATTCGCTTTGTGGGTGTGCCAGAAGGAGAAGAGAGAGAACAAGAAATCGAAAACCTATTTGAAACAATAATGGCAGAAAACTTCCCTAACTTGGTGAAGGAAACACACATACAAGTCCAGGAAGCACAGAGAGTCCCAAACAAGGTGAACCCCAAGAGACCCACACCAAGACACATCATTATCAAAATGCAAAATGTTCAAGACAAAGAGAGAATCTTAAAAGCAGCAAGAGAAAAGCAGTTAGTTACCTACAAGGGAGTTCCCATAAGACTGTCAGCTGATTTCTCAAAAGAAACTTCGCAGGCCAGAAGAGAGTGGCAAGAAATATTCAGAGTGATGATAAGCAAAAACCTACAAACAAGATTACTCTATTCTGCAAAGCTGTCATTTAGAATCGATGGCCATATAGTTTCCCAGACAAGAAAAGCTAAAAGAGTTCATCACCACCACACCATTATTATATGAAATGTTGAAGGGTCTTCTTGAAGAAAAGGTAAAAATATGAACAAACAAAATGGCAATGAATACATATCTATTGACAAATGAATCTACAAACAAAATGAACAGTCAGAACAGAAGCATTCTCATAGATACAGAGAACATTTTGTTGGTTGCCAATGGGGGGTGGTGGGGGTAATGGGTGAAGGGATTAAGAAGTACAAATTGGTTGGTAGGCTGACAAACCTCAAAGGGAAGGGAGGGTGGGGAGTGGGAAGAGATAAACCAAAGAACTTCTATGTAAATATGCATAACCAATGGACACAGACAACAGTGTGGGGAAAGGCAGGAGTGGGGTGGGATTGGGGAGTAGGGGATCAATAGGGGAAAAATGAGGAACATCTATAATACATTCAACAATAAAGATAAATTTAAAAAAACGATTACAATGAATGCTTTTCTAATGTGAGCATAAAAGAATTAGTGTTTGTTTAAATTTCTCAAATTTTGTAGGAGCTATAGGAATAGTCTTCTGGTTCCCTTGGTTCTTGCTGCTTTACATTTCTCCATTTAACTCCAAAAGCATTAACAAAAATTTCTTCTCTTGTTTGAAATTACTCACAGAAAATCAAGAGTTAACTATATAATGAAGATTAGGAGTGTGACCTCCACTCTAAGTCACCACCTCCAGAAAGCACCCATTAGATAAACAGACTTGAATGAATAAGTAACTGTGCCCTCATCGTCTCTGGGAGCCTTTCATTTCACATTGCTTCAGAACTGCCTGGGATGCTTTGTAAGATGTCACCATGGGCAAGGTGTGCTTTGTTTCTGTCATTCTTCTGTGTCATTCTTATTAATGTTTTGCTAGCCCCATGCAGATACTTTGAATAACATTCTCAGACAGGACTACCCACAGTGAAATTATTAAGCTCATCCAGGGGACTTGATGTAGCCCTTCAGAAGTGGAATCTTTATGTAAAGCAGACATTTGGGAAGTAATTATTAGTAATGACAGGCCCTTTTCTCACAGTTTTTGATCCTTTGCACACACCAGCACTCACTACTGCTATTCACTAGGGTGCCAGTGGTGTAGCCCAGCAATGGCTTCAATGCCATTAAGAACAAAGGGGCTTTTGAAAAATAGTTTACCAATTACTGTCACAATCATAGTCTTTGAATGTGGTCTTATGTTTCTTCTCAGTTAATGATTTCTCCTTCTATTAATGCTGGCTCCTGACTCTGTTACAGGTTTCAAGAATGTATGTTTAAATTGGCTTGTTGACATTGGGCTTAGGTTACCCATGTGTATGATTTATTTTGATCAGAAAATCTTGTGAGTGAGATGATCACATACAGTTTTTGATTCACGAATGGAATGATACCTACACTAAGGATACTGATTTTTGAAATTTTATATTTTCATGAATTTTTTCTGGTGTTTTAGTAATTGCCCAATAAAAAACTTAGGTTGACTACATACATGATTAAGGAAGTTAGCCAAGATATTCTAGGTCATTATTATGTGGAAACTTTTAGATAAAGAGGGCTATCATTATGTTAGTAACTGAAAATTTAAAAATATTTTTAAAATGGTACTTTTTATTTATGTCTTAAGGACATTCTTTTTTATTATTTATTTATTTATTTTTATTATCTAATTAATTTATTTTTGTTGCAGATGTTTCTCCTCACCCCCCCTCCATTGATACCCTCCTCCCGTTCCCTACCCTACCCCCCAGCATTGCTATCTGTGTCCATTGGTTATAATTATATGCATAAGTTCTTTGGTTTATCCCCCCCCCCACCTCCTCCTCTGAATTTTGTAAGTCTGAACCCTACTTCTATGTCTCTGGGTCTGTTTTGTTCATCACCTTTTTTTGTTCATTATATTCCCAAAATAAGTGAGATCATGTGATACTTGTCTTTCTCTGACTGGCTTATTTCACTTAGCATAATACTCTCCAGGTCCCTCCATGTTGTCTCAAAGGATGAGAGATCTTTTTTCTTACAGCTGCATAGTATTCCATTGTGTATATGTACCACAGTTCTTTTATACACTCATCTATTGATGGATGCTTTGGCTGTTTCCAGATCTATTTAGCAATTATAAATAGTGCTGCTGTGAACATAGGGGTACAGGTATTCTTTCCGATTGGTGTTTCAGGCTTCTTAGGATATATTCCTAGAGGTAGGATCACTGGGCAAATGGCAATTCCATTTTTAATTTTTGAGGTAACACCATATGGTTTTCCACAGTGACTGCACCAGTCTGCATTCCCACCAGCAGTGTACTAGAGTCCTCTTTTCTCCACACCCTAACCAGCACTTGTTTGATGATTTGTTGATGGCAGCCATTCTGGCAGGTGTGAAGTGATACCTCATAGTTGTTTTAATTTGCATCTCTTTGATGATTAGTGCTGCTGAGCATTTTTCATATGTCTCTCGGCCATTTGTATGTGCTGTTTGGAGAAGTGTCTATTCAGGTCCTCTGCCTATTTTTTTATTGGATTGTTTGTCTTCCTTTTGTTGAGTTGTATGAGTACTCAATATATTTTGGAAATTAATCCCTTATCTCACATATTGTTGGCAATTATGCTTTCCCATATAGTAGGTTCCCTTTCCATTTTTATGCTTGTTTCTTTTACTCTGCAGAAGCTTTTTAGTTTGATGTAGTCCCATGTGTTCATTTTTTCCTTTGTTTCTCTTGCCTTAGGCGTTGTATCAGTAAAAATTCTGCTGCATGTGATGTCTGAAATTTTGTTTTCTACATTTTCTTCTAGGATTTTTATGGATTCAAGAGTCACATTTAAGTCTTTTATCCATTTTGAGTTTATTCTTGTTTATGTTATAAGTTGGTGGTCTAGTTTCATTTTTTTGCATGTAGCTGTCCAGTTTTTTCAACATCATTTATTAAAGAGGTGGTCTTGACTCCATTGTATGCTCTTGCCACCTTTGTCAAATATTAATTGAGCATACTCTCTTAGGTCAATTTCCGGGTTCTCTGTTCTATTCCGTTGATCTATATGCCTGTTCCTGTGCCAGTACCAGGCTGTTTTGATTACAATGGCTTTGCAGTATAACCTGATATCTGGTATTGTGATCCCTCCTACTTGTTCTTTTTTTCAAGATTGCTGTGGCTATTTGGGGTCTTTTCTGGTTTCCATATAAACTTTTGGAGTGTTTTTCTAGTTCTGTGAAATATGTCATTGGTATTTTAATGGGAATTGCATTGAATCTATAGATTGCTTTGGGTAGTATGGACATTTTAATGATGTTAATTCTTCCAATCCATGAACAAGGTATGTGCTTCCACTTTTTTATATCTTCCTCTATTTCTTCTTGCAATGTCCTGTAGTTTTCTGCAAACAGGCCCTTTACTTCTTTGGTTAAGTTTATTCCTAGGTATCTTAATTTTTTTGTTGCAATGGTAAATGGATTTTTTGTTTTTGTTTTTGTTTTTTTTAGTTTCTCTTTCTGTGTGTCCAATTTTGGTGTATAAAAAGGCCAGTGATTTCTGGATGTTGATTTTGTATCCTGTACTGTGCCAAATTCATTTATTAAATCTAGTAGTTTTTTGATGGAGTCTTTAGGGTTTTCTCTGTACACTATCATGTCATCTGCGAATAAAGACAGTTTCACTTCTTTCCTTCCAATTTGGATCCCTTTTATTTTTTTCTTCTTGTCTGATTATTGTGGCTAAGACTTTCAGTACTATTGTAAACACAAGTGGTGAAAGTAGACATCCCTGTCTTGTTCCTGTTTTTAAGGGAAATGCTTTTAGTTTTTGTCCATTGAATATGATGTTAGCTGTAGGTTTGTCATAAATGGCTTCTATTATGTTGAAATATGATCCTTCTATTCCCACTTGCTGAGAGTTTTTATCCAAAATGGATGCTGGATTTTGTCAAATGCTTTTTCAGTGTCTATTGATATGATCACATGATTTTTATCTTGCATTTTGTTTATTCGTGTATCATGTTTATCTATTTACAAATATTGTACCAGTCTTGCATCCCTGAGATAAATCCCATTTGGATGTGGTGTATAATTTTTTTTTTTAATATACAGTCGGCCCTTGTTTATCGCGGTTAATCAGTTCCAGACTCTACCACGATAAATGAATTTCTGTGAAGTAGGATTCTTTATTTATAAATCAAATATTTTCACAGTTAGAGCATAGAAAACCTGTTTACGACCTTCTAAATACGTTCTTTTAACACTATTACAGCCCTCTAGACATGAAATAACACCCTTTAGTCACCATTACACTTGTATTACCCAATATATTGGACAAAATAAAAGAAAATAAGACATTTAGATGTTACAAATATCATATTATTATTATTGTACATTTAATTACACACACACACAGTTCTTACAGCAACCACTAACCTATGAAAATAGTGCAACTTGTTCAATGATGAAGTGATGAAGATGAAGAGATGTACTGCACAGCAAAGAAGAGCAAGGTTACTGCTCCTCTGAAGGCATGACCTCAGTAGGAGAGTCTTCAGGTGGTGCAGTATCTTCATCAGGTGCGTCGTCAAATTCTTCCGCTGAAGGAGTACTAGGAGTAGGCAGTGGGTGTCTGGGTGCACGAGTGAAGAACATCATGATAGGCAGTTGCTGGTGCTGTCTTTTCATATGCTTGAGGAAGCTTTTGTAGGGTTCTATCGCTCCATCAAGTGCATTCTAAACCACAATGCATGCATCATTTGTGGGTCCCATTTGCCAATCATGTCCTGTACTACCTTAATAGTTCTCATGACTTGCGAGAGATGTTCAAATGTAAGGCCAACTTCCTCCTCCTGACCCCCACGAACCTCTGGCTGCTCTTCCTCCTCCTCACTCACAGACTTAGTCATCTCCACCAGATCCTCATCAGTTAAGAGATCCAAATGTGTCTCCAGCATCTCATCCATGTCATCACCATGGACCTGGGCCTCATCCTTGAAAATGAATGTCTGGGAAGGCATTCTTTTCCAGAACAGTCCTATTTCATCCATATTGAACACCTGTTCTGGATGATACTAACCCTCCTCAAGGATCTTCTGGAACGTGTTGTTCACATAGTCCTCTGCTGCAGGCTGGTCAGCAGAGACAGCTTCTCTGTGGAGAATGACACTGTTCAGATGATACCTCTTCTGCAACTTCTCGAACCAACCCTTGCTTGCTGTGAAATCCATGAACGTTGCAGAAGAAGGTCCTGATTGAGGTCCATCTGCCGTAAAGCCCTGATAGAGCTGCCTCGCCTTCTCCCAGATGACCAGCGAATCCAATGGAATGTTTTCCTTGTGGCTGTTGCTGATCCCAACGGCTAGGGCAGACTCCTTTTTCACTATGAACTTATTACGACTTGTCACAATGAGTTTCGCTTCCATGTTGAAAGAGATAGTAGCTGTGCCACGGATGTTCTTTTCATCTTTAGAGATGGAGCGAATGGTAGACTCATTCAAGTCGTAATGGTGGGCAACCTCCACAATTTTCTTGCCATCTTTGATCATATCCAAGAGTTTCACCTTCTCCTGGAGGGTAAGCATCTTCCTCTGGTGCTTAGTTTCATCGTCAGAAGGGTTAGAAGAAGCAGCACATTTAGGAGCCATTGTGGGGCTTAGGTAAAAGTTCTCAGAAATCACAAACACTTACAAGAGCAAAGATGCTTTCGATGCGTAGCGATGTAGAAGCATGTATGAGAGAAACGAACTCGCACGAGGCTGAGCCAATCAGTGCCCAGGATAGGAAGAGGATAGGATAGCCAATCAAGGAACAGCACGCTCTGATTGGCTTGGTTTCACCACATCTGATTTTTTGGAAAAAAGTTATTGCCCACACACAAGGAGTGGTTGAGCGGTTGCACCTGGCATTGAAGGATTCCTGGGGTGCTCACATACATAAGCCTACAGTCCATACGTACAGCAATTTTCATTTTAATTGTAATACAGGGGTGTATAATTGACTCAGACAACGAGTGCACACTGTATCATTTTCACTGTCTCGATCAACTTTTTAATGAATATATTTGAAAAACTGCGATAGAGTGAAGCCACGAAAGTCAAAACACGAAGGGGCGAGGGACAACTGTATTGTTGGATTCAATTTGCTAAGATTTTGTTGAGGATTTTGGCATCTATCAAGGATATTTTTTTTCTTTGTAGTGTTTTTGTCTGATTTTGGGATTATGATTATGCTGGCCTCATAAAAAGAGCTTGAAAGTCTTCCTTCCTCTTGAATTTTTTGGAATAGTTTGAGGAGAATATGTGATAGTTCTTTGAATGTGTGGTAAAACTTCCCTGTGTAGCTGTTGGGACAAGGGCTTTGGTTTGCTGGGATTTTGTTGATTACTTCTTCTATTTCCTTAATTGTTATTGGTCTGTTTAGGTTTTCTGACTCTTCCCAGTTGAGTTTTGGAATAGCATATGATTCTAAGAATTTGTCCATTTCACCTAGGTTGTCGAATTTGTTGGCATAAAATTGTTCATAGTATTTTCTTACAATCCTTTGTATTTTTGTAGTATCCATTGTTACTTCACCTCTTTTGTTTCTGAAAATATTAATTTGGGTTTTCTCTGTTTCTTGGTGAGTCTGGCTAAAGGTTGATCTATCTTGTTTATCTTTTCAAAGAACCAGCTCTTGGTTTCATTGATCTTTTGTACTGTTTTTTAAATCTCTATGTCATTCATTTCTGCTCTGATTTTTATTATTTCCTTCCATCTACTAACTCTGGGTTTTTCTTTTTGTTCTCTTTCTAAATTTTTAAGTTGTTGGGCTAGATGGTTTATTAGAAATTTTTCTTCTTTCTTGAGGTAGGCCTGTATTGCTATGAGCTTCCCTCTCAGTACTACTTTTGCTGTGTCCCATAGATTTTGTGTTGTTGTGTGTTCACTTTCGTTAGTTTCTAGGAAGTTTTTGATTTCTTTCTTGATCTCATTTGTAACCAATTCATTGCTTATTAATATGTTATTTAGCCTCCATGCGTTTGAATGTTTTTATTGTAATTGATTTCTAGTTTCATGCCATTGTGATCTGAGAAGATGCTTCATATGATTTCACTCTTCTTGAATTTCTAGAGACTTGCTTTGTGTCCTAACATGTGGTCTATCTTCGAGAATGTCCCGTGCGCACTTGAGAAGAATGTATATTCTGCAGCTTTGGGGTGAAATATTCTGTAAATATTAATTAAGTCCAACTGATCTTGTTTGTCATTCAAGGACTGTTTCCTTGTTAATTTTTTGTCTAGAAGATCTATCTAGTGGTGTCAGTGGGGTGTTGAAGTCACCCTTCTATGATTGTATTGCTGTTGATCTCTCCCTTGAAGTCCTCCGGAAGTTTTAAAATATATTTTGGTGCTCCTATATTTGGTGCATATATGTTTACCAGGGTTATGTCCTCTTGTTGGATTGATCCTGTTAATATTATGTAGTGACCTTCTTTGTCTCTTATTATGGCCCTTGTTTTGAAGTCTATCTTATCAGATATGAGTATTGCTATACCAGCATTTTTTTCAATTCCATTTGCCTGGAAATTTTTTTTCCATCCCTTCACTTTCATCCTGTGTGAGTCTTTTGTTGTGAGGTGGGTCTCTTGTAGACAGCATATATATGGGTCATGTTTTCTTATCCAATCAGCTACCCTATGTCTTTTTAAAAAATTTTTTTATCCTCACCCAAGGACATTTTTGCATTCATCTTCAGACAGAGTGGGAGGGAGAGAGAGAGAGAGAAACATCGATATGAGAGAGACACACTGACTGGTTGCCACCCACACAATCCCAACTGGGGTGGGGACAAACTGCAACTGAGGTATGTGCCCCTAGCAGGAACCAAACCCGGGACTCTCTGGTCCACAGGCTGATACTTTAACCGCTGAGCCAAACCGGCCAGCGTCTGTGTCTTTTGATTGAAACATTTAAGCCATTTATATTTAAGGTTATTATTGATAGATACTTATTAGTTGCCATTTTTATTTTATTCCTTTGTTCCTCTTTCTCTCTCTATTTCTTCTTCTTCTTACAACAGTCCCTTTAGCATTTCTTGCAGTGCTGGCTTGGTGGTAGTAAATTCCTTTAGCTTTTTTTTGTCTGTGAAGCTACTTATTCACCTTCAATTTTGAATGATAGCCTTGCTGGGTAGAATAGTCTTGGATTCAGACCCTTGCCTTTCATTACTTTGTATACTTCATACCACACTCCCTTCTGGCCTGCAGTGTTTCTATTGAGAAACCAGCTGACAGTCTAATGGGAGCTCCCTTGTAGGTAACTTTCTTTCTCTCTCTTGTTTCCTTTAAGATTCTTTCTTTGTCTTTAATGTTTGCCATTTTAATTATGATGTGTGTAGCTGTGGGCCTTTTTGGGTTCATCTAGCTAGGGACTCTCTGTGTTTCCTGGACTTGTGTGTCTTTTTCTTTCACCAAATTAGGGGAGTTTTCTGTCATTATTTCTTTAAACAGGTTCTCTATTCCTTTCTCCAATTCTTCTCCTTCTGGTACCCCTATGATACAAATGGTGTTACATTTTGTATTGTTCAAAGCTCCCTTAAACTCTCCTCCTGCTTTTTAATTTGTTTTCCCATTTGCTGCTCTATTTGGGTATTTTTTGTTTTGCTTTGTTTTATTTTGTTTGCCTTGTCTTCTAACTCACTTATTTGGCCTTCAGCTTCATCTAATTGAGTCCTTCTAAGGTATTTTTCATAACAGTTATGTTAAGGACATTCTTTAATGTGTCAAAACTTGACTTTAGGGAATGGAGGGGATGTGGGCAGGGATAAAAAAGATGATGCCAGAAAGAAAAACTAAATTCCCCCTTAGAAAAAAGTTCAAAGAAGACCTAGATAAATGGAGTGAAAAGCATGTGTGCTGTTATTGGAAGAGTCAGTATTGTTAAGATGTCATTTCTCCCAGTTGCTAGATAGATTCAGATCACTGGAAGGGTTCAGAGAGCCCAAAACTGGACACATATGTGAGAGAGAAAATGACAACAAATAGGGTAAACATTCAGCAATAAGTGAACCTGGGTAAGTGGTATATAGACTTTTTTTACTATTCTTATTCTTGCAAATTGTATGTTTGACATTTTTTGTGTGATTTTAAAACATTCTTTTTCTGTAGTAGAAAAATCTAACATACTGTAAGAAAGTATTCAAGAATAAAATAATTCAATTTTGGTACATTTCTCTTAAATAAGCAATTAAATTTCCCTTTTCATAAAGTCCATTGTTAAGTTAATAAGCATCTGTAAACTGAATTTCTTACTCATAAAATCAGAATAAATAGAGTCAGAGCTAGTTAATAGCTTTATTATTGTGTCTGGAAATGCAGTTATTGCATTATCACTTTTATTTATTAAAAAATGTTTAAAACGTGGAATAAAACCACCTCAGTTATAAAAATGCAATCACAAACTATGTATGTGGAGTTGTTGTGATTGTGACAAACCACTGATAATACAGTATCAGTGGGTAGGTGAATAGTCCTATATCACTGCAATATACAAATTAAAATCCATAAAACTAATGACAACTTTTCTAATGAGAAATGTAGTGTTTGTTTTCTATTTTTAATGTTGGGTTTATTGAGGTTTACTTACTTGCAGGAAAATTCATCCTGCTTAACTATTGAGTGAATTTGGACAAATGCATACAGTTGTGTAAATTCATGACATTCATGCAAAAGAACTCCATCTCCCCCCAAAAGTTTTCTTAGGCTCTTTTAATCAACTCCTCTACCCATCCCAGCTGCTGACAAAAAATGATGTTTTCTGTGCCTATAGTTTTGCCTTTTGCAGAATGCTATATACATGGAATCATACAATGTCTAATCTTTTTGTTAATTATTATAGATAAATTAACATACCATGTAGTTTATCCATTTGAAGTGTACAATTCGCCCGGCTGGTGTGACTCAGTGGTTGAGCATTAATCCATGCACCAAGAGGTCGCTGGTTCCATTCCCAGTTAGGGCACATGCCCAAGTTGTGGGCTGATCCCCAGTGGGGGGCATGTAGGAAGCAGCCAATCGATGTTCTCTCTCATCAATGTTTCTGTTTCTTTCACTCTCCCTTCCTCTCTCTCTAAAATCAATAAAGAAAAAACATTAAAAAATAAATAAAGTGTACAATTCAATGGTTCTTAGTATATCCACAAAGTTTTACAACTAGCATCACAATTAATTTTGGAACATTTTATTACTTCCAGAAGAACCCCAATACCCATTAGTAACCACTCCCCATTTCCCCCCAACTTTCCCAGCTGTGGGGAACCACTAATCTATTTTCTGTGTCTAATGGTAGCCTTTTGAGTCTGGCTTCTTTCACTTGACATAATGAATTTGAGATTCATCCATTGTTGCATAAACAGTACTTTACTTCCTTTTATTGCTGAATAGTGTAGAGTTGTATAGTGGTATCACATTTTGGAATTAGCATATGCTAGTTGAAGGACATTCTCTTTTTTTTTTCCGTTTTCAGTTTTAGTGATTATGAATAAAGCTATTATAAACATTTGCCTAAAAGTTTTGTGTGAACATTAAGTTTTCATTTCTCTTGGGTAAATGCCTAGGAATCAGGTTGCCAGATTGCATGGTATAACTGTTCTTAACTTTATAAGCCAAACTATTCTCCAGGGTAACAGTACTACTTTGCATTCCCACCAGCAGTGTAAGAGAGCTCCAGTCACTCTGCATTCTTGCCAACACATTTATGGTCTTTCTAATTTTAGCTATTCTTATGTCTGTGTAGTGATATCTAATTGTGGTTTTTGTCTTGTATCTAAGAAATCTTTGTTTAATCCAGGGTCAGAAAGATTTCTTTCATATTTTCTTCTAGAAATTTAATTGCTTTAGATTTTACACTTAGGTCTGTTTTTTGTATATGGTGGAAGTCAAAGTTTTTTTTCCCCATATGGACATACAATTGTTCCAACATTATTGGTGGTAAAGGCTATCCTTTCTCCATTTAGCTACTTTTGCACTTTTGTTGAAAATCAATTGACCATAAATGCAATTTCAGTTTGCATTTTCCTGATGATCAGTGAACATATGCTTATTTCATATGCCTATTTGTTATCTGTATATCTTTTTCAATGAGGCATCCCTTCAAAATATTGATTCAATACATAACAGGATTAAGCTCTGGTTTTAATAGGATTAAGTTTTGAGAGTTCTTACAGAATTTGGATAGAAGTCCTTTATCAGATAGGTATTTTGCAGTTATTTTGACTGTGACCTGTCTTTTCATTTTCTTCTGAACACTGTTTTTTAAAGAGACTTTTTTTTTTATTATAATGAGGTTTAATTTATCAATTTTTACCTTTATGGATTGTGCTTTCAATACTTCAACCTGGCTCTTGCATTCTCTTGACATACACTCATCTTTTTTTCCAACATATCTTTATTTCTGGTATAACGAGATATCTCAAATTTTGCTTATATTTTCTCTGCCCACCCTGGAATCAGCCATTTCTCCAGACAAGCCCTGGTTTCTTTCACTGAAGCATGGTGTTAGGGAAACAGATTTTTGATAAATTTTTTTTTTAAATCTCTTTTCTTCCTTAATAACATCTATTTATGCATATTTCTGTATAATTTTGGGCATGAATTTTATTATGAAGTTAGGGAATATGATTTTTCTAATAATACTTAACTTGCATCTAAAGTACAGCATTACATAGCATGCCCACTTTGGGGTATTTTGACTTCATTTAACCTATTGATTCCGATAATTCAAATAAGTAATCTACATCAGAATGACACTTCATTCTTAACAATATTAGAAAACTAAAAAGGAATGAATATGGGGGAAAGATCTTGGAAAAACTAGGTATGTTCTTTTATTTGTAAAAAAATGATGATTTTAAAATTCAATAAACCGTTTTGTTCATGGATTCATTTCAGAATGAATGAATTTTTAGCCACATCCCACAGAGGAAGCTTCGTTTCTCAGTAGATGGAGCTGGTCATGCTTCTCGCAATAGCTCACTGTTTGGCAAAATGTTTGGGACACAGTGTCTGTGTTCACTAATTTAGTTAATTTGAATGTAAGGGGAATAAATTTAAGACCAGTTTCTTACACAGACTCTCACCCAGAAAAGTATCTGGCCACAGACCACATCCCAAACCTCAGGCAACAATTTAGGATTAAAATGTTAAGCAAATACATTTTTTTTTTTTATTGTTGAGGGTATTACAGATGTTCCCCATCTCCCCCGCCACTTTGTCTCCTTCCAACCACCCATGGCTCCACCCCAGGCCTTCATCAGACTATTGTCTGTGTCCATAGGCTATGCACATATACATATAAGTTCTTTGGTTAATCTTTGCCCATCCCCCCCACCCCTCCCCTCTGAGCTTTGTCAGTCTGTTCCGTGCATCCATGCCTCTGGACCTATTTTGTTCGTCAGTTGATTTTGTTCATTAGATTCTACATATAAGTGAGATTATGTGATATTTGTCTTTCTCTGACTGGCTTATTTCACTTAGCATAATAATCTCCAGGTCCATCCATGCTGTCACAAGGTTAAGAGTTCCTTCTTTTTTGTACAGCCACATGATATTCCATTGTGTATATGTATCACCACTATTTTGTTCACTCATCTACTGATGGACACTTGGGCTGTTTCCAGATATTAGCTATTGTAAAGAAAGCTGCTATGAACATAGGAGTGTATATATTCTTTCTGATTGGTGTTTCAGGGTTCCTAGGATATATTACTAGAAATAGGATCACTAAGTCAAAAGGCAGTTCCATTTTAATTTTTTGAGGAAACTCCATACTGTTTTCCATAGTGGCTGCACCAGTCTACATTCCCACCAACAGTGTATTAGGGTTCCTTTTACTCCACATCCTCACCAGCACTTGTTGTTGATTTATTGATGGTAGCCATTCTGGCAGGTGTGAGGTGATATCTCATTATGGTTTTAGTTGCATCTCTCTGATGATTAGTGATGTTGAGCATTTTTTCTTATGTCTATTGACCATTTGTATGTCCTCTTTGGAGAAATGTCTATTCAAGTCCTTTGCTCATTTTTAAATTGGATTGTTTGTCTTCTTGGTATTGAGTTGTATAAGTACTGTATATATTTTGGAAATTAACTCCATATTAATGTACCATTGGGTTCCCTTTTCATTTTGTTGATGGTTTCTTTTGTTGGCTAGAAGTTTCTGTTTGATGTAGTCCCATTTGTTTATTTTTTCCTTTGTTTCTCTTGCCCTAGGAGCTGTGTCAGTGAAAATACTGCTACGTAAGATGTCTGAGATTTAACTGCCTATGTTTTCTTCTCGGATTTTTATGGTTTTGCAACTTATATTTAAGTATTTTATCCATTTTGAGTTTACTCTTGTATATAGTGTAAGTTGGTGGTCTAGTTTCATTTTTTTTGCATGTACCTGTCCAATTTTCCCCAACACTCTTTAATGAAAAGACTGTTTTTAACTCATTGTACAACCTTGCCTCCTTTTTCAAATATGAATTGACCATAATGGTGTGGGTTGATTTCTGGGTTCTCTGTTCCATTCCATTGATCTGTATGCCTATTCTTGTGCCAGAACCAGGCTGTTTTTATTACAATGGCCTTGTGGTATAGTTTGATATCTAGTATTGTGATCCCTCAACTTTGTTCTTCTTTCTTGATTGCTGAGGCTATTCAGGATCTTTTAGGTTCCATATAAATTTTTGTCATATTTGTTCTAGGCTGGTGAAATATGCTGTTGGTATTTTATTTATTTATTTTTTATCTTCACCCGAGGACATCTTTGCATTTATCTTAAGATAGAGCAGGAGGGAGAAAGGTAGGAAGAGAGAGAAACATCCATGTGAGAGAGACACACTGAGTGGTGCCACCCACACGACCCCAACCGGGGTGGGGGACAAACTGCAACCAAGGTACGTGCCCTTAGCGGACACCGAACCCGGGCCTCTCTGGTTCACGGTCCGACGCTCTAACCACTGAGCCAAACCAGCCAGGGCTGCTGTTGGTATTTTAATAGGGGTTGCTTTGAATCAGTAGATTGCTTTGAGTAGTGTGGGCATTTTAATGTTGTTAATTCTTCCAAACCATGAACACAGTATAGGCTTCCACTTGTTTGTATCTCCCTCTATTTCTCTTTTCAATATCCTATGGTTTTCTGAGTATAGGTCTTTTACCTTCTTGGTTGAGTTTATTCCTAGATATCTTTTTTTGTTGTTGTTGCAATGGTAAATGAGATTTATTTATTTATTTATTTATTTATTTATTTATTTATTGTTTTTAGATAGAGTGGAAGGATGAGAGGGACAGAGAGAGAGAAAAACATCAATGTGAGAGAGACACATTGATTGGTTGCCTCCTGCATGACCCTGACTGGAATTAATAATAAAAAATGAAAAAGAAAAACTGAAAGAAAAAGTAATAATAATAAAAGAAGAACAGGGAAAGAGAAAAAATAGAAGAAAAGAGAGAAATAAGAGATACAAAAGAAAAAAGAAGAAAAAAACAAAATAAAATGAAATTAAATAGAAAAAATAAAGAAAAATTAAAGAAATAAATTAATAAAAATAAGTGGAGTTTGCCTCCGTGGATTTTGGTGCCTGCTATAATTACCTTTGTGGAGCTTGCTGGATTTTTGTCTAATGCTGTCCGAATCTGGACTCTTGGTGTGCCTCTCCTGGGCCTCCTGGGAGGGAGGTTCCCTGAGGCAAGCCAATGTCAGTCACTGTCATTGCCTGGCCGTTGGCTATCTGATTGAAGCACAGCAGGGCGGAGCCCCGAATAGTTCAGGAGGCATGGCCTCTGTAGCTCAGAGTCTGCCTTGGGTCTAACATCTTGAATGTCCCTGCTTGCAGCTGCTCTCCCTTTCCCCATGGAGCTAGGCTTTTCAGGGTATTCAGGAAATGGCCTGGGTGGTTTAAACAGACATGCATTGGGGGTGGTACCTGCAGGATGTAGGAGGGTAGGTGGGCACTTCCTCACCCTCCAAGGGCTGTGCTTTTGAACTCACTGAAGAGCTCGGCTCTGGTTCCCTGTAATGCAGCCAAAGGGCCCAGGACATGCCCATTTGTCTCCCACTCTGAAACCCACACCCAGGACACAGTCGCAATGCCTCAGCTCTGCCTGGCTTCCTGGCGTACCGTCATCACCCATGAAATAAGAGAGGATAAAAAAATATCAGCCCCACTTGACGCTACAATCTTTCAGCCATCCAACCCTCACTGGGCGAGGCCTCTGCACAGGTTCCGACCAAGCCAAATGTCCGAGTGCTCTGCACCATCAGACCTAGCTATGCATGTGCAGATTTCCAGCCCAGAGCCATTCCCCTTTGCCTAGTTAGCAGAAGGATGGGTAGGGCCCAGCCATCTGCAGGTGGGGGAAGGTTGTCACCCATGTGCTCTAGCTGGACAAGACTGATCCTCTTTTCCAAGCTACACTCTCCAGCCCCCTTCTGGCTCTCTGCCCAGAGTTCTTCCGGAGAACAAAGGGCTCCTCAGATTCACTGCTGGGTATACCAATCAGACTCTCTGTTGCTGATCTTTGCTGTATGGCTCCTCCCACAGACATGGGTCAGAGCGAGAGAGAACTTTCCAGGCTGGTGGTGTAACAATGAAAGCGCTCTTTGCCTTGGATGGTTTGATCTGAGACTCCCAGGTGGACTGAATTTCTATTGATTCCCAGTGCCTGATGCTATGCAGGCTCCCCTTCCCATCTCTGTTGCTCTGGATTAGGGATCCCTGTGTGGGGCTGAGACCCCATGCTATGAGGGGCGGGGCCTTGGTGCTGCATTTTCCCTCTGGCTTCCCTGGCAGCACAGGTGTGTGAGTTGGTTCACCCTCTTCGTGTCTCCTCCTGTCCTTTCTCCAAATGCCCCGTCTACAATATTTCATATCTGTTAACTTAAGCTGGTTTTTGAAGCCTATGGCCCTGTAGTTTAGCTGCAAATTTGGTCATGTGTTGGGAGGCAGCAAATGGAGCCTCCAGATACTCTGCAGCCATCTTGGAATCTCTCAGCAAATACATTTTGATCTGTGTCTGTGCCAAAGCATTTTTCTAAGTATTAAGGATAGAAAGATGAATGGAACAATCAATGAGGGGGCAAAACAGACATAAGGAAATTGGCAAACAAAGACAGAGGCAAGGTGTTGGAAGCCACTGAATGGAATGTAACTCAGCCTTGGGAGAAGGGTAACAAGGGTTTGGAAATATTTTCCAGATAACAAGCAGACTAAAATTAGAACAATAGGATTTAGCTAGGGTGGTGAGGTGGGGAGAGTGGAATATGTTGGAGAGGGAGCAGCAGGAGCTAAAGTTGAGTGGTGGATATTTGTTCAGGGAACTTGTAAATGGCTTGGTGCTGGTAGGGCAGAAAATTGGAGGCAGAAAGGGGTATGAGGTGAAACTGGACTGGAGACAGAGGCAGAGTATGAAAAGCAGAAGCCATCCCTACCTCTAATTCTCTATTCCACGTCTTTGTCCACCTGCATCTTGATGGAAAGTGGACAAAATAAAATAGGCAGTACTTGGTGGTTGATTGGCTGTCACAGGTGAGGGAGAGAGATAGGGCAGAGTCAAGGGTGACCCCAGTTTTCTGGTTCTGGTGCCTGGGTCTCTGTCTGTATCTGTTGTTGAAGGTCCAGATTAGTGCAAATGTTCCTGAATGTTAGTTCCATTTGAATCAGCTGGAGGGTTGTGCAGCACAGTGGCTAGTTTACCCAGGAATTTCTGATTCACTAGGTTGAGTGGATCAATAATTTGCATTTCTAACAAATTCTGAACTGGTGCAGATATCAGTCTTGAGAACTACTCAGCTCTGCCTGGGTTATTGGTTCTAAAAATAAAATGTATTATCAGAATCTTCTTGGGCACCTATTTTAAAATGTAGATTTCTGACACCTAAATGAGTCATTTAAGACTAAATGAGTTCCATTGCTGGGGGTCAGCCCAGGAATTGACATTTGTAATAAGGATCAGAAGTGATTTCTAAATGCTGGTGAGACCATAGATCACTTTATTCTTTTTTTTTTAAATTAAATTTATTGGAGAGACATTCGTTAATAAGATTATATGAGTTTCAAGTGTATAAGTCTATAATATATCATTTATATATTGTATTGTGTGTTCAACACCCAAAGTCTAGTCTCCTTCTGTCACCATATATTTGACACCCTTTACCCTCTTCATTCGCCCCCTCCCTCGTAACCACCATACTGTTGTCTATATCTATGAGTTTTTGTTTTGTTTGTTCATTTGTTGCTATCTGTTTTATATCCCACATATGAGTGAAATCATATGGTTCTTGCCCTGTTCTGTCTGACTTATTTTCCTTAGCATGATACTCTCAGGATCTATCCTTATTGTCACAAATGGCAGTATTTCATCTCTTCTTACGGCCAAGTAATAGTACATTGTATATATATGCCACATCTTCTTTATCCAGTCATTCATTGAAGGACACTTAGGTTGTTTCCTTGTCTTGGCTATTGTGACACTGGAGTGAACATAGGGGTATATATATTTTTATGAATAAATGTTTTCAAAATTTTCAAGTAGATACCCAGAAGAGAGATTGCTGAGTCATATGGTAGCTCCATTCTAAATTTTTTTAGAAATCTCCATACTGTTTTCCATAGTGGCTGCACCAATTTACATTCCCACCAGCAGTGTATGAGGGTTCCTTTTTCTCCACATTCTCACCAACACTTGTTATTTCTTGTCTTATTGATAATAGCCATTCTGACAGGTGTAGGGTGGTATCTCATTGTGGTTATGATTTTCATTTCCCTTATAGTTAGTGAGGTTAAGCATCTTTTCATGTATCTGTTGGCCATTTGTATGTTTTTGGGGAAAAGTGTTTATTCAGAACCTAGCCCATTTTTAATAGGATTGTTTTATTGTTGTTTCTGAGTTGTACGAGTTCTTTATATATTTTGGGTATTAGCCACATATCAGAGGTATTATTTATAAATATCTTTCCCTATTTGGCTGGCTGTCTTTGTTTTGTTGATGGCTTCTTTTTTTGTTCCTGTTGTTAATTCTCACCCAAGGATATTTTTTCCATTGAATTTTTAGAGAGAGTGGAAGGAATAGGGGTGAGGGGGAGAGAGAGAGAGAGAGAGAGAGAGAAAGAGAGAGAGAGAGAGAGAGAAAGAGAGAGAGAGAGAGAGAGAGAGAGAGAGAGAGAGAGAGAGACATTGATATGAGAGAGAAACATCAATATGAGAGAGGTACATCGATTGGTTGCCTCCCACATGCTTCCCAACCAAGGAACCTGCAACCCAGGTATGTGTCCTTGACTGGGAATTGAACCTGCAACACTTTGGTATGTGGGCTGATGCTCTAACCACTCAGCAATGCCAGCTAGGGTGATGTTTTCTTTTGCTGTGCCAAAGCCTTTTAGTTTGATGTAGTCTGATTTGTTTATTTTTGCTTTTATGTCCCTTGCCTTTGGAGTCAAATTCATAAAATCCTCTCTATGACCATGGTTCATAAGTTTAGTACCTATGTTTTCAAATATATATATATTATTGTTTCAGGTATTACATTTAGGTCTTTAATCCATTTTGAGTTAATTTTTGTGTATGGTATCAAATAGCAGTCTAGTTTCACTATTTTGCATGTGACTTTCCAATTCCACCAGCACCATTTTTGAAGAGGCTTTCTTTTCTATATTGTGTTTTTGGCTCCTTTGTTGAAAATTAATTGTCCGTATACATGTGGGTTTCTTTCTGGGCTCTCAATTCTGTTCCTTTGGTCTGTGTGTCTATTTTTCTGCTAATACCCTGCTGTTTTGATTATTGTTGCTTTGCAATATAATTTGAAGTCAGGGAATGTGATGCAAACAACTTTGTTCTTTTGTCAGAAATGTTTTGGCTATTTGGGGGTCATTTGTGGTTTTACACAAATTTGAAGATTTTTTATTCTTTATTTCTTTTAAAAATGCCACTGGAATTTTGATGGGGATTGCATTAAATCTGTGTATTGTTTTAGGTTATATGACCATTTTAACTATGTTGATACTTCCAATCCATACATATGGAATATCTTTTTATTTCTTTGTGTCTTTTTCAATTTTTTTCAACAGTGTCTTGTAGTTTTCAGTGTATAAGTTCTTCACTTCCTTTGTCAAGCTTATTCTTATGTATTTTATTCTTTTTGTTGCAATTGCAGATGGAATTTTTTTTCATTTCTTTTTCTGAAATTTCATTGCTAGTATATAGGAACGCAGTGGAGTTTTGTACATTGATTTTGTATCCTGCAACTTTACTGTTATTTGTTTATTATTTCTAATAGTCTATTGGTGGAGTCTTTAGGATTTTCTATATATAGAATCATGTCATATGCAAAAAGTGCCAACTTTACTTCTTTCCCAATTTGGATGCTTTATTTCTTTCTCTTGCCTGAGTGCTCTGACTAGGACTTTGAGTACCATATTTAATCACAGTCGTGAGAGTGGATATTCCTGTCTTGTTTCTGATTTTAGAGGAAAAGCTTTCAGTTTTTCACTGTTGAGTATGACATCAGCTGAGGGTTTGTCGTATATGATCTTTATTATGTTGAAATACTTCTATATTCATTTTATTGTGTTTTAATCATAAATGGATATTATATCTTGTGAAGTGCTTTTTCTGTCTCCATTAATGTGTTCATATGATTTTTATCCTTTATTCTGTTAATGTGGTATACCACATTGGTTGATTTGTACAGGTTGAACCATCCTTGTGTCCCTGGAATGAATCCTTCTTAATTGTGATGTGTTATCTTTTTAATGTATGGTTGTATTTTGTTTAGAATTTTTGCATCTATATTAATCAGATTGTTGGTATGAAATTTTCTTTTTTCTGTGTTGTTTTTGCCAGGTTTTGGTATCAGGGTAATGTTGGCCTCATAAAATGAATTAGGAAGTATTGCATTTTCTTCAATTTTTTGGAAGAGTTTGAGAAGGATAGGTATTAAATCTTCTTTAACTGTTTGGTAATTCATTAATGAAGTCATCTGGTACAGGATTTTTACTTTTGGGGAGGTTTTCGATGACTTTTCAAGTTTCTTACTATTGATTGGTTAATTTAGATTTTCCAATTCTTCATTATTCAATCTAGGGAGGTTGTATATTTTAAAGAACTTGTCCATTTCTAATGGGTTATCGAATTTGGTGTGCATAGCCTTTCATAGTACTCTTGTGTAGTTCTTTGTATTTCTGTGGTATCCATTGTAACTTCTCTTCTTTCATATCTCATTTTGTTTATCTGAGTCTTTTCTCTGTTTTCTTTAGCGAGTCTAGCCAGAGGTTTGTCAATTTTATTAAACTTTTTGAAAGAACTAGTTTTTTCCCATTGTCTTATTGTTCTCTATTTTGTTTAATTCTGCTCTAATTTTTATTATTTCCTTCCTCCTTCTCACTTTGGAGTTTATTTAGTCTTCTTTTTCTAGCTCTTTAAGGTATAATGTTAGGTAGTTTATTTGAGATTTTTTGTTTTATGTTTTCTGAGGTAGGCCTAAAATAATATAAATTTCCCTTTTATTACCACTTTTACTATATCTGAAAATTTTTGATATGTCATATTGTCATTCTCATTTGTCTGCATATCTTTTGATCTTACCTTTTATTTCTTTTTTGACCCACCCTTTGTTTAGTAGCATGTTGTTTAGTCTGTACATATTTGTGTATTTTCTTGCCTTTTTTAGTTGATTTCCTGTTTTAAACATTGTGAATGGAGAATATGCTTGGTATGATTTTACTCATCTTAAATTTGTTGAGACTAGTTTTTTGTCCCAATATATGGTCTGTCCTTGAGAATGTTTCATGTGCACTTGAGAAGAATGTATATTTTGGTGTTCTGAGATGGTAAGCTCTGTAATGTCAAACATGTCCATTTGGTCTAATGTGTTACTTATGGCTGATATTTCCTTATTGATTTTCTGTTTGGATTATCTGTCCCTTGCTGTCAATGGGGTATTTATGTCTCCTACTATAATTGTCAGTTTCTCCCTTTAGTTTTGTTAGTAGTTGCTTTATATATTTTATATATTTTGGTGCTCCCAGATTGGGAATATGAATATATATATATATATATATATATATATATATATATATATATATATATGAGAGATACTATGTCTTTTTGATGTATTTTCCTCTCTATCATTATAAAATGTCCACCTTTGTCTCTTGTTACCTATGTTATCTTGAAATATATTTCAAGCTATACTGCTTTTCTCTGGATGATTTTTGCTTGGAGTATCATTTTTCGTCCCTTCACTTGAGTCCATTTTTGTCCTTGCAGCTGAGATAGTTCTCCTGAAGGTAGCATGTGGTTGGGTTTTTTTTTTTTATTATTATTATTATTAATTTACTTTTGTTACAGATGTTTCTCATTTTTTCCCCCATTGACACCCTCCTCCCCCTCCCTCCCTGCCCCGTCCCCATTTTTGTTGTCCATGTCCATTGGTTATGAGTACATGCGTACAAGTTCTGTGTTCATCGCTCCCCTCCCCCACCTTTTGTTTTTGATCCATCTTGCTGCTCTGTGCCTTGGATTGGTGAGTTCAGTCTGCTTACATAATTTAGAGTGATTATTGATATATGAGGGTTTCCTAGAGCCATTTAATCTTTTGTTCTCTGGTAGCTTTATGTCTCCTTCCTTCCTTCCTTCCTCCCTCCCTCCCTTCCTCCCTTCCTTCCTTCCTTCCTTCTTTCCTCCCTCCTTCCCTCCCTCCTACCTTCCTTCCTCTCTCTCTCTCTGTCTCTCTCTTTCTTTCTTTCCTTTTTGTTAACCATCACTGAGGATATTTTTTCCATTAATTTTTAAAGCGAGTGGAAGGGAGGGAAGGAGGGGGGGGAGAGAGAGAGACAGACAGAGAGACAGACATCGATTGGTTGCTTCCCACACGTGGCCTGATCAGGCTGGGGATCTAACCTGCAACCCAGATTCGCACTCTTGACAGGGAACTGAACCTGCTACCCTTCGTCATTCCTTAGGACTTTTTATATTGATAGTTTAATTTTAGTATCATTTCTTTTACCATCATCTTTTAATATTCTTTGCCCTTCAAATGTGAATTATTAATGTTAGTTTATTCTTTGAAAGGAAAAGATCATTCTTATTCAATGTAGTCTGAAAGGGTTTCTGTTTGTTTTAGTTGAACTGGTTTACCCTTATTACCCCTCACTCATCACCCAACGAAGGGGCCTCATGCAGCTGCAGAAGTATCACTTGGAGCACCTTGGATTCTTAAGGAAGAGCTTAGTGAAGAAAAACAGTAACTGCATCATTAGGTTCTCTATACCTTGTCTTAGCCCTCTGGGTTTTGGTTCCTCCTTTTAGATTTCACCAGATCATTTTTGTCACTGACAAACAGCCAAAACAGCTTAAACTTGCATGGGCTACAAAGGTGTCTAATGGTCTAATTCCCTGCTCATACCTTGAGAGAAGTTTCGAAAACTATGAAACATCACATAGTAGCAAAACATACTGGCCAAATCTGACTGAAAAATAAATTCTTTCTCAGTGAGAGCACCAAAACAATTGTTTCTCCAGATTTTACTGTTATTTTTTTCCTTTTTTTGGTAGTCTCCACTTAATTCTTCAAGTTTTTAAGGAACATGAACATTATTTCCTCTCATTTCCTTCTGATCCCAAATAGTCCTAGCTAAGTAGTTTAGTTCCAGCTAGAATGACATACTTCCCTTGCCTACTTAAATAAAAGTCTGATAATTTTTCAAGAGATTCAAATGTAAAAGAAACAATATAGTGGAATTATTAAAGAAAACCACAAATAAAAATTTTGTGTAGTGTAAGCATTTTAATAGTCTTTTTTGACATTATGCAGATATGTCTGAGGCATTTCACCAGGATATCACTTTTCGGGTTTATGCTAATTGGCATTATTACAATTTTAGAACTGAATATGACTAGTCCACACCTTTATTTTAGGCTATAACCACAGTTTACTGAAACCTGAGGAGCATGTGACTCGGTATAGTTATGTCATAGCAAAGCTGAAATTAAAGATCACATCTCTTGACTCCCAATCCAGCACCATTTGTACTTATTATTTCTCATAAAAAATATTCTCTGAGCTGAGAAGATGATTCAGTAAACATTTGAGTCTACAGGGGCTAGATGTCACTAGTCTTATATAGAAGAAAATGAGCAAAGCATCATTACAACTGAGCAAATGAGCAAAGGCAGGATTACAACTAAATAAAAGCAACCTCAGAGTCTTCTGAGTAGACCCCATAGAAAGTCTTTCATTCATTCATTAATAAACAACTATTAATTGAATGCTTATTGTGTATCGGCACTATTGTGTATCTGAAGATGGATGCAAAAGTGTCCTCCAGTGAGGATAAAACAAACAAACAAACAAACAAAAAAGAGACACTGAATAGGAAACAAAATATGGTAAATATATACAATGGACTATTTTGCAGTTATAAAAAGAAATTAAATTCTGATACATGCTACAGCATGGATGAATCTTGAAAACATTATGCGAAGTCAGACACAGAAGGACAAATATTGTATGATTCCACTTATATGAGGGACCAGGAACAGGCAAAGTCATAGAAGACAGAAAGTAGAACACAGCTTACCAGGGGCTGGAAGGAGGGAGTAATTGTTCAATGAGTACAGAGTTTCTGTTTGGACTGATTTTAAATGTTCTGGAAATGGATAATTGTGATGGTTGCACAGCACTGTGTACTTAATACTACTAAATTGTACACATAAAAATGGTTAAATAGTACATTTCATGTTAAGGGTATTTCACCACATACACACAGAAAACCTTGGGGACATGTCTTATTCATCATTATGACCCATTCCCTAGCACTTAACACAGAGCAGCTCAAGTATTTATTGAACTGAATTGACTCAGACACAAAAGGAGAAGGAACTCAAGAGAGAGTTGGGATATATATACATCACGTGGAGGGTTGCAGATAATTGGGGGTTTCAGCTCAGGCAGGCGGAGTGAATTCCCACACTTAGAAAAGAGGGATTCCCAGAGCTTTGAGGTTTGGCATCATGACAGTTGGAGTGGCTTGTTACACAGTCAAGGGTGGAGCCTTCTGGGAAGGTCTGGGCTGGTGGTGGGTGCAGAGGAAACACAATGAAGTCAGGAGCCAAGCAGGAAAGACATTTTGCTGTGTGGCTTATACAGGGGGTAAAATCTTGCATGAGTGCATAATCAATGACATAATGTTGCACAGGGGGCCACCTTTGGAGATCCTTGAACACCACAAGGATGAAACATGCCTGTAGAATTCAATTTAATTTTTTCCTGTCTGAAAATTTTCATAAAGAGCAAACATGGAAGAATGACAGGATTTGATTTGTATGCAAGCTGTGTCTTTACAGACACCCAAACCACACTACCCCTATTAAGAGTGATCCATTTTCTTAGCAATGGCTCAGCTGGATGGGGAGATGGAGGGTGCTCTTAGGAACACTATTGGGTTGGTCAGAGGCAGCTTAAGTTTCCGTGCTGTGATCGCTGATGGTTATCATTAATACAATCTGCTAAATTACTAGAGAAATAAACCTTTACTAATCTTGTCAGATTTACTCATCTTGTAGAGAAAGTATACTTCTAGTATAATTTTCTCAGTGTCAGAGTACTTGCTAAGCATTAGCCATTCTTGTTTTACTTTGAATTTCTACTCGGAACTGAGATGTGTATTTTAGTTTCTCTCCTATTCATTTATGTTCTAATGAGACAAATTTACATAAATTTCAGGGTACAAATTGTAGAATTTGTAGAATTTCTAGTAATGTGTGTATTATTTCCTGGGTGAGTATAATACTTAAAAGCAGATTATTTTTAAAATAACATTTCTATAAATAACTTTCTAATAAGACTTAAAAGTAGTAATTTCTTTTTTACATCATTTCTGGTGAATTTAAATTAAAAATCCCAAAATAATACATAAAAGTAATAAGAAGACTCTAATGTGATATTTTTTCATGAGTCTCCTACTTTACTGCCCAATTTGAACCATAACATATATTACTATGAAAAATGTAGTTCTATATATAGCTTTGTATTTTATTTCAATTACTTTTATGACCTTGAAACTTGGCAGAGGTTCTACTCCACTCTGCCCCACCTCATTTCCAAAGAATTTATGGGCTATCTAAACCCCGTAATTCTTTTCCATCAAAATTTAAATCATGATTTTTTTATTAATGAATTTTCTCTAAGTTTTTTATTCATCATCTCTATGAAACTCTTCTAGAAATGAAGTCTATTCAAATTTCATGCCATACTATATTCTGTTAAAATTTATTACATGCAGGTTTAATGGCAGAGAACAAAACTGAACAGACTAAAACTTTTCAATGTACAGGATGGGGCAAAAGTAGGTTTACAGTTGTTTGTATGGAAAATAATACAATAACTAATAAATAATACAAAAGTAAACTCTGTTTTGCATACTCACAACTGTAAACCTACTTTTGCTATACCCTTTAGGTGAACTTATTTATTTTTTATTTTTTAAATCCTCACATAAAAATGTTTCCATTTATTTTTTTTTAGATAGAATGGGAGGGAGGGAGGGAGGAAGGGAGGTAGAGAGAGAAACATCGATGTGAGAGAGACACATTGATTGGTTGTCTCACACATGGCCCCATTGGGGTTGGGGATAGAACCTACAACCAAGGTACATGCCCTTGACTGGGAATCAAACCGAGAACCTGTGACTCTTTGGTCTGTGGGTGGACGCTTTGACCACTGAGCCAGGCCGGCCAGGTCCTGTATGTAAACTTTTAATATAGGCAGTCTGAACCAATGGTGCAACTTAATCCTCTAACTATTTTAACCCATTTCTGTATTACTGTCATCTTGAAGAGAAATCTGACTTTGTGGGGATCATTCTTGTAGGATTGCTCATTTATCAGCATCCAGACAGACATACACATCTCTTTTAACCCAATCTGTACCTACTTGGTAAATGTTAACTGACATAGGTGACTATGCCATGTGCAGATTGATTGAGTACACTGGTGGCATTTTACCCAGACCCATTGGGAGCCTCCCAGCCAACTTGGCACATACATGCATATTGTGCAGGAGAATACTGATTTTCTGAGTAGCCAGTGTCATAAGGACCTAAAAGAGTGATTTATTTGTTTACAGTGGTGTAGTGAGGCGACTTTTCCAGCTTTCTTCAAAAGCTCCTCAAGTGCTAATCAGTTCCAGAACCAGAAATCCCTGGCGCATTTGGGACAGAAGAGCCTTTTCAGGGTTGAATTTTCTTCAATATAGTTATTTTGCTTTATAAGTATATTGATTTAAAAATATATATATAATCTCTGAGCCACATGATGGAGAAAAGACTACCTGTGTAGAAAACACTTGGCAGCTGTTACAATCTCAAAGCGAATAGGAACCATATGCTGCTACTGTTCTAAATACAAAGGAAAAAAGAATTAAAAGGCTAAGGTAATGCCATCTTGTATATTGTGGTCAAAGATTATATTTATTATGAGCCTAGCATCTATTTTTAAATGAAGGGGTATATTGGGGGCTGCAAACTGTGGCCTATAGGCCCCTTTCTTTGTAAATAAAGTTTTATTGAAACAGCTATGCACATTCATTTACGTATTGTCTTTGGTTGCTGTCATGCTACAATGGTAATGTTCCATGGAGGCTAAAATATTTACTGTCTTTCTCTTTACAGAAAAGGTGTGCCAATCCATGGATAAATGAGTAAACAAAACTTTATATAGAGATATCTTTTATTTATTTATTTATTTATTTATTTATTTATTTTTATTGAATAAAGTGTGATTTTAATTTACTTTTGTTACAGATGTTTCTCCTTTTTCCCCATTGACACCCTCCTCCCCATCCCTCCTTGCCCCGTCCTCAGTTTTGTTGTCCATGTCCATTGGTTATGAGTACATGCGTACAAGTTCTGTGGTTCATCGCTCCCCTCCCCCACCCCCTCTTCTGGCAATTGTCAGTCTGTACCCTACTTCCACGTCTCTGGGACTACCCTGTTCCTCAGACTGTTATGTTCATTATATTCCAGAAATAAGTGAGATCATATGATATTTGTCTTTCTCTGCTTGGCTGGTTTCACTTAGGATAATAGTTTCCAGGTCCTCCCATGTCGTCTCAAAGGATAAGGGATCTTTCTTTCTTACAGCTGCATAGTACTCCATTGTGTATATGTACCACAGCTTTTTTATCCATTCGTCTACTGATGGACACTTGGGCTGTTTCCAGATCTTAGCTATTGTAAATAGCGCTGCTATGAACTTGGGGGTACACATATTCTTTCTGATTGGTGTTTTAGGCTTCTTAGGGTATATTCCTAGGAGTGGGATCACTGGATCAAATGGTAATTCAGTTTTTAATTTTTTGAGGTAACACCATAGTGTTTTCCATAGTGGCTGCACCAGTCTGCATTCCCACCAGCAGTGTACTAGAGTACCCTTTTCTCCACACCCTCGCCAACACTTGTTGCTTGATGCTTTGTTGATCTTTATCTCTTGTTCTTTATTTGTCATTACTAAAAAAACATTATTTCTTTGGTGCTATAAATCTAATTTTTCTTTTCATGGAGCTTATGCTCAGTGAAGCGGAACCTGGTTTTGATTCTTTTCTGAGCATTCTTAACCAAGATCATATGTATTTTATACTGCGGATGGGAGCCAATTGCATGTACAACCCAACATGCCACCCTAAAATTACAGTGACTGTCCAATTAAATAATGATTCTTCGTTGGAAACTTGACAGTTGGGCATTGGGAGCATGTGCAATGTTGTCTGTGGCCACGAAGAAGTATCTGTGGCATTGCTGTTCTGCTTCAGACCTGGAAATGTAGACAGCCACATGTCTTTCTTTCCATCTACTATAGAAATAGGGCAAATTGACCAGTACTTCCGAAAGCACTCCAGAAGACCTCCATTTTGGCATGGACTCCAACAACAGGGAGCCCTTCCTTCTGTCTGAAAGAAGCTTTTGTTTGAGCTGTGTGGTGGCAAATGGCTGGTTTTTCATCAGTATCCCAGCTAGGGAGTTTGTATCAGCTTCCTATGTAGCCAAGTGTGGCACGGAACCAAGTTCTGGTCAATGGGATGTGCGTGGACGTTATGTGGGCTACTTCCAGGCCAGGCCCTGGAAGAAATGGGTTTGCATAGCTTTTCTGTGTCCTTATTGCTGTTCAGATGTGATGGTGGAAATAGAAGTTACCACCTTGGACTCAAGAGGGGAGCTACATATTGAAAATGGCAGAGCTACCCTGTCACTGTGGAATATTCCTCAAGGGAGACACAAACCACTGTTTTGCTTAAGCTCTTGTGTTTTGGGGGTGTTCTTTGTTTCAGCAATCTAGATATTGTGCTCCTGTGCCCAGATATTGGTGGTGAACTTGTCCAACTACGCCTTTTAACTATCTTCTGGAATCAAACATTCAACATACAAATGACTAGTTTCCAAGCAGCCTAGATTCCAAGATAATTCTCATTTCTTTTACTTAATTTTGTGTTTTAGAAATGTCTATGATATGAAACGAGACTAGTTAGTATCAAGTTGGTTATAACGATATTTCCCATGCTGCTTTTCAGGACACTTGTATTCATGGGTTATAGATTCAGTACCCAGTTCCAACGTGAGGGAAAGGTTCCCCCACACCAATAAGCAATTCTCCAACACCATCTGGGTGTCCTGCAATTCAACTCAATTCTGACACTACCTACCCAGAGATAGCATTAGATTCTACAGGTGAAGGGCTGCCTTCAGCTTCAGATGCCAACTGTAAGTTTCGGTTGTGACCTGTGTTTCTGACTAACTGGCTATAAAAGGTTCCCATGACCCCCTTAGGTTTGATTAATTTGCTAGAATGACTCAGAGAAGTCAGAAAAACTGTTTATTCACTAGATCACTGGTTTATTGCAGAGGATATTAATGGATACGAAACAAAAACAGGTGAAGAGATACATAGGGCAAAGTCTGAACAAAGGCGCTTTTGTCCCTGTGGAGATTGGGGTCAGCTAGAAGGAGGAAGCATTCTGGTTTCCCAACCTTGAAGCTCTCTGATGCTCCTCCTTTAGGGTTTTTATGGAGGCTTCATACATAGGCATGATTGATTAAATCATTGACCACTGGTGATTGATTTAACCTCCAGCCCCTCTTCCCTCCCTGATGGAAATCAGGGGATGGGACTAAACAAACGTTCCACCCATCTCGTCATGGTTCCCCGGCAACCAGCCCCATCCTTAAATGATTTCCAACAGTCACCTCATTTGAGAATATCTGAGTATCTTCTACCATACCGTAGGTTGTCTTTTCATATTGTTGATAGTTTCTTTTGCTATGCAAAAGCTTTTTAGTTTGATGTAGTCCCATCGTTTATTTTCTATTTTGTTGCTCTTCTCCGAGGAGACATCAAAAAAATAAAATAAAAATACTACTATGGAAGGAGGAAGAAGGGTCTCAGGAAGTAGCATGGGAACATACTTGTGAGACAGGAAGCAAGTAGAACAATTTGCAAACCCTACTCAAAAGGACTAAAAAAAAGGAAGAAAAACAAATGTCATCTCATTAATATAAACCCAGTTGTGGTGCAAGGGTCTTGTTATGAATAATGACACCCATTTTACCCTATGACTCTGAAGCAATTTTAGGACCTGAGAATAAGAGACCAAATATAGCAAAAGATGCTCCCATTACTCTCATTGCTCAGAGAATTCCCAGGATTTGGGGAACTGTGAGCCAGGAACCATGGATGAAGACCAAAATACAGTTATTATAAATCACAATATCCATGAGTGTTCTTCCAGAAAAACCGTAGAGGATGATTTGAAGACAGTTAATTGTGAAAAGTAGTGGGTCAAATAACTTGAACCAGTTTCTTCAGAGCTTGTAATGAGAAATAATACCATTAATCTGCCAGTGGGAGGGTATAGTATGCAGTGTTTCCCAATATTATTTAATTATGGATCTGTTTCTTTGCAACACTTATTAATGTTTTGTGGAACTAATATTCTTCTGAAACCTAGCTTGGAATTACAATGTTCAGGGTTATAATTGTATTGTATTTTACTGTTTGCTATTAAAGATGACTATGATCTCATCCACTTTGGATTGATTAAAACTTTTACTCATAGAAAGCAACCATATTTATTTACATTGAAAGTCTGCAGAAGTTCACATTAGTCCCATGGGCTACATATATGGTACAAGTAAAAAGTATTAGTATTTATCTTCATAAAAAGATGATATAAATTTGAATATATGGAAAAGATATATTCTAATAAGAAACCATTTTACCCCTGCTTTATATTATTTGGATCATTATAAGGTTTTATTCACGGTGATGCTGCAACAAAAATAAATTGAAAACCATTGTTGACGTAAGTAGAGGAGCAGTGGTGATTGTTAGATTGGAAAACATCAGTTGGAGCTGTATTGTGGAGGGTGTGAATTTCTCTTTAATTGGATAGGCACTTGGAGCCACTGAACAGGCAGGAGTAAGATTAGTGTCATTCTTTTTTTGGTTAATCCATTGGTTTTAGATAGAGTGGAAGGGAAAGAGGAGGAGAGAGAGAAACATCGATGTGAGAGAGACACATTGACTGGCTGCCTCCCAAACGACCTCGACTGGGGCTGGGGATCAAACCTACAACTCAGGTACGTGCCCTAGACCTGAAATTGAATCCATGGCCCTTTGGTTCATGGGCCAATGCTCTAACCACTGACCAAACTGGCCAGGACAGATTAGTGTCATTCTGTAAGAAGAAGAATCTGACATCGGTATGAACACTGGTTTGAGGCAGGAAAATACTGGAGGGAGTCTGGATTATCAGGCAGGAGGCCACTGCAACCGTCCAGGGGAGAGGGACAAAGAAAAGACTGTTTAGCCCTGGCCGGTTTGGCTCAGGGGTTGGAGCGTGGGCCTGCAGACCAGAGAGTCCTGGGTTCGGTTCCAGCTAGGGGCACGTACAAAAAAAAAAAAAAAAAGAAAGAAAGAAAAGACGGTTTAGGGGTAATTTTCAGAATTTCTGTTACACGGTCCTACTGTTGGCATTATATTTTGTATAGTTGTCCTGTGGGCTTTTAGAAACATAAGCCAATAATAAAAGGTGAAAAAATTGAAAGACATATGACTACACTTGAAAATATAAAAGGATTTGTTTTCACGGTTGCCTTTTGACAGCTGTTGACGAAGTGCATCAAACGGTTCTTCACAGTCTTAGCATATCACGCGATCTTTGTCCCATATATCTCCTTTCTTAGGCGCACTTGTGGCAGAAGGGTTGAATTATAAAATTACGTTCTGTAACGTGGTATTTGTTCAGCACAAGTTATTTCCTTTTCAGTTGAATTTTCCGTGGACTCAATGTGGTGGTTGAACTTCTGTTAGTAGATTTGCAAACCTCCAGGCCACACGGATCCTAGGCAGTCTATAGAGAGCTAAGGTACTTGTAAGGAATATACAAGAAGTCCAGCTAGCTTTGGGTGCCTAAAGCTAAGGTTTGTGAATTCCTGATTTAAATTCGGTACTCCTGTGTGGTACATTTTAATTTCTAGGTGTATATGCTTGCTTCATTCCACAAAAATGTTTTGACTTGAGTTGTCTGGAATCTTAATGGAGCCTCAAGGACATGTTAATTTAAAATAATATCTTCTACATTTAAAGAAGATCTAACACCCATTCTCCTCAAACTATTCCAAAATATCCGAGAAGAAGGAAGACTTCCAAACTCATTTTATGAGGCCAACATAATTCTAATTCCAAAACCAGAAAAAGACACTACAAAGAAAGAAAACTACAGACCAATATCCCTGATAAACACAGATGCCAAAATCCTTAACAAAATATTAGCAAATTGGATCCAGCAATACATGAAAAAAAATTATTCAAGTGGAATTCATCCCAGGGATTCAAGGATGGTACAATATCCACAAATCAATAAATGTGATACACCACATAAACAAAATGAAAGATAAAAACCATATGATCATATGAATAGATGCTGAAAAAGCATTTGACAAAATCCAGCACCCATTTCTGATAAAAACACTCAGCACTGTGGTAATAGAGGGATCATGTCTTGACATAATAAAGGCAATATATGAAAAACCTACAGCCAACATCATACTCAGTGGGCAAAAACTAATAACATTTCCCTTAAGAACAAGAACTAGACAAGGATGTCCACTCTCGCCACTCTTATTTAACATAGCTCTGGAAGTCTTAGCCACAGCTATTAGACATGAAGAAAACAAAAAAGGAATCCAAATTGGAAAAGAGGAAGTGAAACTGTCATTATTTGCAGATGACATGATACTGTACATAGAAAACCCTAAAGACTCCATCAAAAATCTACTAGACTTAATAAATGAATTGGGCAAAGTAGCAGGATACAAAATTAATGTCAAGAAATTGACAGTATTCTTGTACACCAAACAACGAACTCACTGAAAGAGAAACTAAAAAAAAAACAATCCCATTTACCATTGTGGCAAAAAAAATTAAGATACTTAGGCATAAACTTAACCAAAAAAGTAAAAGACCTATTTGCAGAAAACTACAGGTCACTGAAAAAATAAGTAGAGGAAGATATAAAAACGTGGAAGTATATACCTTGTTCATGGATTGGAAGAATTAAAATCATTAAAATGTCCATACAATCCAAAGCTAAATATAGATTTAATGCAATCCCCATTAAAATACTACCGACATATTTCACAGAACTAGAACAAACACTCCAAAAGTTTATATGGAACCAAAAAAGACCCCGAGTAGCCACAGATAAGAAGCCTGAAACACCAATCAGAAAGAATATATGTACCCCCATGTTCATAGCAGCACTATTTACAGTTGCTGAGATCTGGAAACAGCCCAAGTGTCCATCAATAGAGGAGTGGATAAAAAAGCAGTGGTATATATACACAATGGAACATTATGCAGCTGTAAGAAAGAAAGATCTCTTATCCTTTGAGATGACCTGGAGAGTATTATCCTAAGCGAAACAAGCGCCAGTCAGAGAAAGACAAATATCATATGATCTCACTTATTTGTGGAATATATTGAACAAAACAACCTGAGGAACAAAATAGACCTGGAGAGATGGAAGTGAGGTGCAGACTGACAAACCTCAGAAGAGGTGGACGTGGGGAGAGGGAAGAGATAAACCACAGAACTTATATGCATGGAGGAAAAAGGAGAAACATCTGTAACAGAAATAAATAAACATTATGAAAAAATAAAAACATGGAAAAATTAATAAAATAATATCTTCCATTTTCTATAGGTGTGCTCTAATTTTTCTTTGTTTTAAAAATTTTATATATCCAAAGAGGAACAACATGCAAGTACAGCTGTGTATACAGAGACAGTGATGTTCATTAATTCTCATTTGCATAAATGACATTTCTATCAGTCTATCCTCTTTTTCTATTACAAACTAGATTCAATCTGTCCAGGAAAAAAAAAAAATATATATATATATATGTATATGTTTTCTAATAGTCTGTCACTAGGGTATCGTTCATGTCTAGATCGTTTTTAATACTTGCTCTTAAGTTATGACAATAAACTGCCTTCATATAGATCATTGGAAAAAAGCTAGACAAATATGTGGAA
This sequence comes from Tadarida brasiliensis, assembly GCA_030848825.1. NCBI lineage: Eukaryota > Metazoa > Chordata > Mammalia > Chiroptera > Molossidae > Tadarida > Tadarida brasiliensis. The sequence continues at coordinate 93,896,640 of CM061266.1, forward strand.
TCTAATGAACAAAATAAACTGATGAACAAAAGGGAAACAGACGCATGTATACATGGAACAGATTGACAGATGTCAGAGGGTGTTGGGTTGGGGGGACTGGATGACAGAATATGAAAGGATTAGCCAAAGAACATATATGCATAACCCATAGATAACAGGCAATGGTGTGGTGATAGTGGATTGAGGGAAGAGGGGTTGGGGGCTGGGTGGAGGTGGCCAAATGGGAAAATGAGGACATCTGTAATAGTGTCAACTATAAAAATAAAGAAAAAAGGTATATCTGTAGTTTGCTCATTAGCTGTAATACATAATTCTGGTATGAGTTTAACTTGCAAATAATCACTCTATGAAAGCCTGAGGCACTTAAACGTATATTGCTTGTGATACTGTCCTGTTGATAGCCAGCAGGAAGCAGTGTTTGTCAGGAATTTCTGCTTGAATCTCTAACCAGTGCTGTAGTTTTGACAGTGAAGGTTTTTAAGGAGACTTCTTTGTCTCTTGCGGAACGTAGTTGGGAGTTTGGACTCTCACCGCAAACTGTAGGCTTTTTCTCGTATGTGCTTCCCTAGGTTCAATTGCAGGTGTACAGTATATTCATTTGCCTTGTCAAGACTTCCATTTGCCCAGCTCTGAATATGGGGAGACACTGTTCACATAGATGTAAAGTGCATGGTGCCCTTTGGATTTGTGGGATGACACTGATCTGATTACCCACATTAGAAACTTTCCAGTGGAATTAAGTTCAAGTTCTTAAACACTGGCAAGTACTATGCTCCACAGTGCCCCTCCCTACCCTTGCTGGCCCTTCTCTTCCTACAAATCCCCCTGCCCACCTACAGTTCCCAGAGGGGAGCTTGGCTTTTTGGAAGTCTTCATGCCATTGTATATTCTCTTCTTTAGTAATGGTTTTCCCACTTTCTGTTCACCTAAAGAAATCCCACTCATTCATTAATTCAACAGTTATTTATTGAGCACCTACTATGCTCCATGCATTATGTTAAGGTCATAGAATGTACTCAGTTATAGTCTTAAATTAGATAAATCAATCTTTGGAAAAACCTCAGCATAAAATCATCTCTTTTATAAAACTTTCTTCTTCTTGGCACTTTGTGGAAAACTTTAAAATTTTTTTCACTTTGTTTTCATTTATATTGTGTTGTGGTTGCTTGTTTTATCTGTCTTTTCTTCCTTTGGACCATAAGTCCTTTGAGTACTTTGAGTACAATATTTTATTTTTTATTTGTTTCCCAACAAATAACTCAGTAAATTGGAAAGAGCAAAAGTTAGAGTAAAATAGACTGTTTGAATTCCAACTCCACCTCTTATCAGCTTGGCAAGTTAATTAACTTTCTAAATGCTGGATTCCTCATTTGTGTATTGGAGATAAGAACATAAAATTAAATCAATTCAACAAGGTTTATTTGTTTTTACTGTGGTTAGACTTTCAATGAGAACATATCTGTACATTTCTAGTGTGGTGCCTTCCACACAGAGGGTGAACATTCAATGTTCTTGGTAGTAGTTTTCTTCTTCCCCCTTTCCTGTGACTTTGCACATATTAGGAACTAATGAATGTCTATTGAATAAATGGACAAAGCACACAGGGTTTGTATCATGAAATATGTTTAGATAGAAATGAGGGAATTGGCATGAATTTTATATATTATTTTTGGCAGTGGCATCTCTGCTGATCAGGTACTGGGTGGCAGTGGCCAGGTCCTCCAGCTGCCTTAAGCAGAAGCAAATGGACGCTGCCTTAGGCCGACTTTCTCTCTTTTGGTGAAAAAGAGTAATTATTTGAAAATCTAGTTATATATGTTTTTTTTTTCCTTTTTAAAGAATCTAAGCAACACTATAAATAAATTTATTATTCATTTTGTATTAATTCTTATTGCTAAACATGAAAAATGTATTTAGAGGAAATTCCTGGAAAAATATCTGGGGACCTAAAAATAATAATCATGGTTTTATTTTAAGCTTGTCCACAGGGGTGTCAAGGGAAAGAATTATAGCCCAGATATACAGGAAGTGGCTCATAAATTCTATTTCTCACTGTGTTTTATCTTCCCTAAAATAGAAATAATTTTTAATATCATGGACAGAAACAGGAAAATTCCACTATGATTTGTAAAGGTAAAACTATGGTGACTGAACATTCACAGGGACATCTCAGGGGCTGCCTTCTTCGAGAGCAGGATGCTTGATAGCCTGGCACTCAGGAGCTACCAGATGCCGCTGGGCCATCATTACCGTTCTTCTTTGGGGTCTACAGGCTACTGATAGAGGCACTAGGAGGTGATCATTGGACCTGATTAAAAGTCCTTTAATTTCCCTTTCTAAGTCAACTTCTGCAATATCCAGAGGCCTAATTCTTTTTCATCAGAGGGGAGAGGAAGGATTTGTAATTTGAGGGGTGGGTGGTAAACATCTCCATTGAGAAGCAGATTCAGCCCGGTTTGGGGCGCAGGACAGCACCGCACAACAGTGAGTGGAGAGCTGGCCTGGACTTTGAGGTCCAATGCGGAGAATGTGCCTAATTGTCCTGTTTGAGTTCTGGCTTGATTCACAATGTGGACCACTAGATACTTTTTCTTACCCTCAACAAAAGCCAAATGGTGGGTTCAATCTTTATAGGATCATCTCAAGAGGAAAGAGATGAGATTCTGTATGATTTAGAACTAGACTATGAGCTACCAAATCAGTACAAAATAGGAGATGGCCCAGATACTAAACTTATATTTTCTACCTTAAAGTTTTATGACTGCAAATCTTATTTCTAACAGAAGTAACTGGAGGTTCTTAAATCTGTAATTCTGACAACTTGATTGAACTCCTGCCATGTACAGGGAAGTTTCTGGGATGTAAATAAAGAGAAGCATGAGAGTATGTCCCTGTTCTACTGCTTTTATAACCTGTTTGGGAAGGCTAAAAGCAGCTGTTAAAACTAAGTCACAAGAGCACAGGAAAATCAACTATGTAACTAGAAGCAGCACTCAGTTTGATATTGATACCCGGAAGTTCTTGGATTTAGAGCAAAACTTTAAACCTGACATTAAATGGTTTCTGCTCCTTGGAGCAGTGTCATCCTGTGGAACTGACCTCAACAAGGCAGGTCCAAATCTAGCAGCACAAATCTGTCACAGGAAAGGAGGAAGAACTGACCACAGATCCATCATCAGCTGCTCAAGGTGTGTTGTATAGTTAACAAGATTATTTGTAGTTTCTGTCTGTTTAGTGATATGATAACGCATGTATTTATTCTGAACCAAACGAAGACAATATTATGAGTATCTTAGCAGAGGAAGGCAAGAGACTTCATTGTAAGTGGCAGGACTTGGTCTATTTAGGATGCTGCATTTATTAAGGGTTAGTGCCTATCAGATAGCAGTTTCTTTGGTCAGAAATATTTCTTTTGAACTTCTTATATCCATTGAGTTTTAAGTAAAATGAAAACTTGTTACTACATATTAGTAACCTTGAAACTTTTAATGAGGATTATGCTTTTGCTGTGTTGATAATAAATGCCTTTTGTGTGAATGGTACACACTGGTTTCTATCAAACAATTATGAGTGTTTTCTAACAGTTGAGCTTAAGAAGAGATAAAACTTTCTGAATACGTGATGTGACTTTTGGGAACATATCTGGCCTGACCATTCTTATTTTTTATTGTCATTGTTCTTCAGTGTCAAGGGCATATAGAAGATACAAGGTTACTTAGGCACTTAAGTAACTTACCAGTCACTCTTTTTCCAGTGGCTGAATACTCTTTAAATTAACCCTTGAGTGGTTCATCTGGAATTAGTGAATAACATTAAATTTACTACAGCTGCACATAAAGGCTTAAGATAATATTAAATGCAGAAATACAGTACTATGATCAAGATGTTCTTAGGAAATTAGTTATTTTATTGTCTCCTTTAAATCAGAACTATGCCACAATGCTTTTCACTTTTGAAACACAAGTGTTAAAAAGATAATACCCTTTCAGTCTTATGGGATCTCCATTGTAGGTAAATATCTGCTTTTCTTTTGCTGCTTTTAAGATTTTCTCTTTGTCTTTAACCTTTTGCATTTTAATTATGATGTGCGGGCCTTTTGGGGTTCATCTTGTTTGGGACTCTCTGTGCTTCCTGGATTTATATGTCTATTTCCTTCATCAGGTTAGGGAAGTCTTCTGTCACTATTTTTTCAAATAGGTTTTTAATTTCTTGCTCTCTCTCTTCTCCTTCTGGCACACTTATGATGCGAATGTTGATACACTGAAGTTGTCCCAGATGCTCCTTACATTATCTTCATTTCTTTGGATTCTTTTTTCTTTTTGCTGTTTTGATTGGGTGTTTTTTGCTTCTTTATATTCCAAATCACTGATCTGATTCTTGGCTTCATCTAAGCTACTATTGTTTCCCTATAAATTATTTTTCATTTCAGTTAGTGCATCCTTCATTTCTGACTGGTTCTTTCTAATGGTTTTTAGGTCTTTTTTCATGCTGTTAAAGTTCTCATTAAGTTTCTTAAGCATCCTTATAACCATTGTTTTGAACTTTGTATCTGAGTGTGTTGCTCGTGGATGTGGTAGGGTTATAATCTGGCATGGTCTGAAGCTGTCCACTGTGTGCACTGGCTCTGAGGCCTTCTAGGAGGTACAAGATCAGCCACCCCCTGTGCCCTGCCTGGGACCACCCAGCATGAACTACAGAACAATCTGCAGATGGCTACTACTTGTGCTGACCTTGGAGGTGTCCAGGAGAAGCCGAACTGTGAACCAAGGCTGGCTGCCACTAGTGCTAGGTCTCGGGCAACTTAGCAAGAGATACAGGGTATGCAGAGGTCAGATGCTGCTTGCTTGAGAGATTTTGGGAAAGTCTGAAGCATCAGGCAAGAGAGGCCAGTTGTATGGGAAAGCCATTGGAGATGGTTTGGGTGGGCCTCAAAGTTGGATGGGGCGGGGTCTCAGGAAATCACCAGGGTGGGGCAAACAGTGTGACCCAAGTTGATAGAACCTCAGATATGATGCCTTCCTGCCAGCTCTATGGGGGTTGTCTCAGAAAAGAACACTAGCATTTCTATCTTGCAGAAAGCTGTATCCCCAGCTCTTATCCTGATGCCAGACAATTCAGTTCTTCCCCATGTAGCCCTAGTTCCTTTCAAGCTGCTGCCCCAGTGCTGGAATACAGAGAGAGTGAGTCTGAGTAAGTCTGTGCATGGGCTCTTTAAAAGGAATTGCCTAGGATTCCAGCAGCCTCAGCCTCCCTCAGCCTTAATCCATACTGGTTTTTATAGACATGGGACTTCTCTTCCTGTCTGTGGAATCCTGGGCTGGGAGGCCTGGTGTAGGGCTGTAAACCCTAGCTCCTCAGAGGGGACCTCTGCAGTTGACATATGCCCCCTGATTTTAAACTGCCACATATGAGTGTGAGAGCAGCCTGTACCGTGCCTCTGCCCCTCCTACCAGTCTTGATGTGGCTGCTTTGTTGTAGGATTTCCATTCAGCCAGATTTCAGACGGTTCTGAATGATGGTTGTTCTGTAGTTTAGTTGTAATTTTGATGTGGTTGTAGGAGAATTCAAGTACCACATTTACCTACACTGTCATCTTGACTGGAAGTTCCATATTTTCTTCTTTACTGTTGTGTAGTATTCCATTGTGTAAATGTACCACAGCTTTTTTATCCATTCATCTACTGATGGGCACTTGGGCTGTTTCCAGATCTTAGCTATTGTAAATAATGCTGCTATAAACATAGGGGTCCATATATGCTTTCAAATTAGTGTTTCAGGATTCTTAGGATATATTCCTAGAATTGGGATCACTGGGTCAAAACACAGTTTGATTTTTAATTTTTTAAGGAAACGTCATACTGTTTTCCACAGTGGCTGTACCAGTCTACATTCCCACTAGCAGTGTACTAGGGTTTCCTTTTCTCCACATCTTCACCAGCACTTGTTTGTTGATTTATTGATAGCCATTCTGGCAAGTGTGAGGCAATATCTCATTAGTTAAAAAAAATTTTTGTTTTAATTTGTTGTCGACAGTATTACAGATGTCCCCCATGTGCTCCCCTCCTCCCATCTCTCACCCCACCCCAGGCCTTCCGCACATTATTGTCTGTGTCCGTGGGTTATGCATATATGCTTATATGTTCCTTGGTTAATATCTTCCCATCCCCTCCACATCCCTGCTCTCTGAGATCTGTCATTGTGTTCCATGCACCCATACCTCTGGACCTATTTTGTTTGTCAGTTTACTTTGTTCATTAGATTCCACATATAAGTGAGATCATGTGATATTTGTCTTTCTCTAACTGGCTTATTTCAACTAGCATAATAATCTCCAGGTCTATCCATGCTGTCGAAAAGAGTAAGAACTCCTTCATTTTTACGGCTGTGTAGTGTTCCATTGTATAAATATGCCTCAGCTTTTTTTAAACTTTTTTTTTCCTTTATTGATTTTAGAGAGAAAGGAAGGGAGAGAGATGTAGAAACATCGATGAGAGAGAACATCAATTGGCCACCTCCTGCATGCCTCCCCACTGGGGATTTGGCCCACAACTTGGGCATGTGCCCTGACCAGGAATTGAACCAGCGACCTCTTGGTGCATGAGTCGATGCTAGGCTACTGAGCCATACTGGCCGGGCTGCCTCAGCTTTTTTATTCATTCATCAACTGATGGGTACTTGGGCTGTTTCCAGATCTTAGCTATTGTAAATAACACTGCTATGAACATAGGGGTACATATATTCTTTCTGATTGGTGTTTCAGGATTCTTAGGATATATTCTCAGAAGTGGGATCGCTGAGTCAAAAGGCAGTTACATTTTTAATATTTTGTGGAAACTCCATACTGTTTTTCACAGTGGCTGTACCTGTCTGCATTCCCACCAGCAGTGTACTAGGGTTCCCTTTTCTCTGCATACTCACCAGCTCTTGTTGTTTGTTGTTTTATTTTTTTTTATTTTTTATTAATTTCTTTTTGTTACAGACGTTTCTCCTTTTTTCCCATTAACCCCCTCCTCCCCATCCCCTCACCCTGTCCCCAGCTTTGTTGTCCATGTCCATCAGTTATGCATATATGCGCTTAAGTTCTGTGGTTTATCTCTTCCCTCCCCCACACCCTCTCTTCTGAGGGGTGTCAGTCTATACCCTACTTCCACATCTCTGGGTCTACCCTGTTGCTCAGACTGTTATGTTCATTATATTCCACAAATAAGTGAGGTCATGTGATATTTGTCTTTCTCTGCTTGGCTTGTTTTGCTTAGGATAATACTCTCCAGGTCCCTCCATGTCGTCTCAAAGGATAAGAGATCTTTCTTTCTTACAGCTGCATAGTACTCCATTGTATATATGTACCACAGCTTTTTTATCCATTCATCCACTGATGGACACTTGGGCTGTTTCCAGATCTTAGCTATTGTAAATAATGCTGCTATGAACATGGGGGTACATGTATTCTTTCTGATTGGTGTTTCAGGCTTCTTAGGGTATATTCCTAGAAGTGGGATCACTGGGTCATATGGCAATTCAATTTTTAATTTTTGAGGTAACACCATAGTGTTTTTCACAGTGGCTGCACCAGTCTGCATTCCCACCAGCAGTGTACCAGAGTCCCCTTTTCTCCACACCCTCGCCAACACTTGTTGTTTGATGCTTTGCTGATGGCGGCCATTCTGACAGGTGTGAGGTGATACCTCATTGTTGTTTTAATTTGCATCTCTCTGATGATTAGTGATGTTGAGCATTTCTTCATATGTCTCTTGGCCATTTGTATGCCCTGTTTGGAGAGGTGTCTATTGAGTTCCTCTGCCCATTTTTTAATTGGGTTCTTTGTCTTCCTTTTGTTGAGTCGTATGAGCACTCTATATATTTTGGAGATTAACCCCTTATCTGATGTATCATTGGCAATTATGCTCTCCCATACAGTAGGTTCCCTTTCTGTTTTGATGGTTGTTTCTTTTGCTGTGCAGAAGCTTTTGTGTTTGATGTAGTCCCATGTGTTCATTTTTTCCTTTGTTTCTGTTGCCTGAGGTAAATGTATCAGTGAAGATTCTGCCGCGTATGATGTCCGAAATTTTGTTGCCTACATTTTCTTCTCTGATTTTTATGGATTCATGAGTCACATTTAAGTCTTTTATCCATTTTGAGTTTATTCTTGTGTATGGTGTAAGTTGATGGTCTAGTTTCATTTTTTTGCATGTAGTTGTCCAATTTGCCCAACACCATTTATTAAAGAGGCTGTCTTTACTCCATTGTATGCTCTTGCCACCTTTGTCAAATATTAATTGAGCATAATGTCATGGGTCAATTTCCGGATTCTCTGTTCAGTTCCACTAGTCTATATGCCTGTTCTTGTGCCAGTACCAGGCTGTTTTGATTACAGTAGCTTTGTAGTATAAGCTGATATCCGGTATTGTGATCCCACCTACTTTGTCCTTCCTTTTCAAGATTGCTGTAGCTATTCGGGGTCTTTTTTGGTTCCATATGAACTTTTGAAGTATTTGTTCTAGTTCTGTGAAATATGTCACTGGTATTTTGATGAGGATTGCATTGAATCTATAGATTGCTTTGGGTAATAGTGATGTTTTAATGATGTTAATTCTTCCAATCCAGGAACAAGGTATGTGCTTCCACTTTTTTATATCTTCCTCTATTTCTTTTTTCAATGTCCTTTAGTTTTCTGAAAATAGGTCCTTTAGTTCTTTGGTTAAGTTTATTCCTAGGTATCTTAATTTTTTTGCTGCGATGGTAAATGGAATTGTTTTTTTAGTTTCTCTTTCTGTGAGTTCATCATTGATGTATAAGAATGCCGGTGATTTCTTGACGTTAATTTTGTATCCTGCTACTTTGACAAATTCATTTATTAAGTCTAGTAGATTTTTGATGGAGTCTTTAGGGTTTTCTATATATAATATCATGTCATCTATGAATAATGACAGTTTCACTTCCTCCTTTCCAATTTGGATTCCTTTTATTTTTTTCTTCACATCTGATTGCTGTGGCTAAGCCTTCCAGTACTATGTTAAATAAGAGTGGCGAAAGTGGGCATCCCTGTCTTGTTCCTGTTCTTAAGGGAAATGTTTTTAGTTTTTTCCCATTGAGTATGATGTTGGCTGTAGATCTTACATATATAGCCTTTATTATATCAAGATATGATCCCTCTATTCCCAAATTGCTGAGCATTTTTATCAGAAATGGGTGCTGGATTTTGTCGAATGCTTTTTCAGCATCTATTGATATGATCATGTGGTTTTTATCTTTCATTTTGTTTATGTGGTGTATCACATTTATTGATTTGCGAATATTGAACCAGTCTTGCATCCCTGGGATGAATCCCACTTGTTCATGGTGAATTGATGTATTGCTGGATCCGTTTTGCTAGTATTTTGTTTAGGATTTTGGCATCTATGTTCATCAGGGATATTGGCCTGTAGTTTTCTTTCTTTGTAGTGTCTTTTCTGGTTTTGGAATTAGGATTATGCTGGCCTCACATAACGAGTTTGGATGTCTTCCTTTTTCATGAATTTTTTGAAATAATTTGAGGAGAATGGGTGTTAGTTCTTCTTTGAATGTTCGGTAAAACTCCCCTGTGAAGCCATCCGGGCCTGGGCTTTTGTTTGCTGGGAGTCTTGATTACATCTTCAATTTTCTTAGCTGTTATTGGTCTGTTCAAGTTTTCTATCTCTTCCTCGTCCAGTTTTGGGAGACTATGTGTTTCTAGAAGTTTGTCCATTTCACTTAGATTGTCAAATTTGTTGCCATATAAATGTTCATAGTATTTGCTAATGATCCTTTGTATTTCTGTTGTGTCAGTTGTTACTTCTCTTTCATTTCTGATTTTGTGTATTTGGGTTCTCGCTCTTTGTTTCTTGGTGAGTCTAGCTAAGGGTCCATCAATCTTGTTTATCTTTTCAAAAAACCAGCTCTTTGTTTCATTGATCCTTTGAATTGTTTTTCTGGTCTCTATGTCATTTATTTCTGCTCTGCTCTTTACTATTTCCTTCCTTCTGCTTGCTCTGGGGTTTTCCTTTTGTTTGCTTTCTAGTTCTTTAAGTTGTGAGGTTAGATAGTCTATTAGAAATTTTTCTTGTTTCTTGAGGTAGGCCTGGAGTGCTATGAACTTCCCTCTCAGAACTGCTTTTGCTGCATCCCATAGATTTTGTGTCGTGTGTTCATTTTCATTGGTTTCCAGGAAGTTTTTAATTTCTTCCTTGATCTCCTCAGTAACCCATTTGTTGTTTAATAGCATGCTATTTAGCCTCCAAGTGTTCAAATGTCTGCATGTTCTTGTTGCAATTATTTTCTAGTTTCGTGCCATTTTGATGCTTGATATGATTTCAATCTTCTTGAACTTGTAGAGACTTAGTTTGTGTCCTAACATGGGGTCTATCTTTCAGAATGTCCCATGTGCACTTGAGAAGAATGTGAATTCTGTAATTTTGGGGTGTAATTCTCTGTAAATATCTATTAGATCCATTTGGTCTAGTGCTTCATTTAGAGTCTCTGTTTCCTTGTTAATTTTTTGTGTAGAGGATCTATCCAGTGATGTCAGTAGGGTGTTGAAGTTCCCTGCTATGATTGTATTGCTGTCAATTTCTCCTTTGAAGTCCTCCAGAAGATTTTTAATATATTTTGGTGCTCCTATATTGGGTGCATATATGTCTTCCTGTTGGATAGATCCTTTCAATATTATGTAGTGGCCTTCTTTGTCTCTAGTTATGGCCTTCATTTTGAAGTCTATTTTATCAGATATGAGTATTGCTACCCCAGCTTTTTTTTTTCCTTTCCATTTGCTTGGAAGATTTTTTTCCATCCCTTCACTTTCAGCCTATGTGAGTCTTTTGTTGTGAGGTGAGTCTCTTGTAAACAGCATATATATGGGTCATACTTCCTTATCCAATCCACTACTCTGTGTCTTTTTATCGGAGCATTCAATCCATTTACATTTAAGGTGATTATTGATATGTACTTATTTATTGCCATTTTTGTTTAGTGTGGTTCTATTTTCCTTCCTATTTCTTCTACTAATTACAGCAGTCCTTTTAACTTTTCTTGCAGTACTGGTTTGGTGCTAATGTATTCCCTTAGCCTTTTTTTGTCTGAGAAGCTCTTTATTTGACCTTCTATTTTGAATGATAGCCTTGCTGTGTAGAGTAGTCTTGGATTCAGATCCTTGTTTTTCATGACCTTGATTACTTCATGCCATTTCCTTCTGGCCTGTAGTGTTTCTGTTGAGAAGTCAGCTGATAGCCTCTGGGGGTTCCTTTGTAGGTAACCTGTTGCTTATCTCTTGCTGTTTTTAGGATTCTCTCTTTGTCTTTAATTTTTGGCATTTTAATTACTATGTTTCTTAGTGTGGGCCTGTTTGAGTTCTTCTTACTTGGGACTCTCTGTGCTTCTTGAACTTGAATGCCTTCTTTCTTCACCAAATTAGAGACGTTTTCTATCACTATTTCTTCAAATATATTCTCTAACCCTTTCTCATTTTCTTCTTCTTCAGGGACTCCAATGATGCGAATATTATTACATTTCCAGTTGTCCCACAGTTCTCTTAAGCTGTCTTCCTGTTTTTTCATTTGTTTTTTTCCTTTTGGTTTTCTGATTGGTTGATTTTTTTCTACCCTGTCTTCTAATTCACTGATCCGGTCCTCAGCTTCCTCTACTCTGCTGTTTAGTCCTTCCAATGTGTTCTTCATTTCTGCTATGTCATTCTTCATTTCTTCTTGGTGCTTCTTAATCTCCACTTGGTTGGTTTTCAGTGCTTCTATGTCTTTGCTCATGGTGTGGATGTCTTTACTCAAGGTGTTGATGTCCTTACTCATGCTTTTGAGCTTCCTCAAGATCATGGCTCTGAATTCTAGCTCTCTTAACTTGCTTAACTCCATTTCATTTATCTCATCTTTGGTAGAGGTCTCTTGTTCTTTCATTTGGGATCTGTTTCTTTGTTTCACCATTTTGGCTATCTCAGTGGTTTTTGGAGCCTGACAAATTTTCCTGTGGATGTTGGCATTCTGCTGTTTGTGGCTCCCTCTACTGGATTTGGATGAGCGTGGGAGGACCCATGTTAAAACCACCTTGGAGTCTTACTTTCCAGGGTATATTTGCAAGCCCAGAAAAGGTTAAGTTATCCTCTAGCTTTTTGCCTAGAGGCTATTAGTCGTGTTTGCTTGAAGAGCCTTGGGTTTTCAGTTGAATGAAAACCTCCCCCAGGTGTTTAGAGTGAGAGAATTTTCAGAGGGTAGGGCAGATGCTGGTAGTTAATGAGCCTCAGTTTGCATTTCAATGGCCCACCAGGGTGTGGCTGGATCTCCCAGGAAGGGCCTGCTGCCTCTCCCTAGAGCCCTGGGATGGAGTAAGATGGCCAGGCCACAGTCCTGCATGGCCGCAACTCAGCAAAAGCTCTGAGCGCCCTCCAAATCCCGTGTCCCCACACAGTTCCAGTCCAGACCGCCCTCCCTCTGCCGGAGCCCAAGGTGAGTGGCTGTGGTTATTTTAGCACTCTGTCCCTGCCCTCTGCACCTGCCCTCTGCGCTGTGGAGCAGGCTTGGGCTTTAAACCCATGGCCTGCGCTGCTCACAGCTAAGGCTGCTGCTCTCCGTGGGCTCCCAGCCCCCCTCTCGTGCCTCCACAATCCTACTAGGATCGATTCAGTGTCCCTGGTTGTATGGTCCTCTCAAGCTGCTTTTCTGTTGCTTTTTCCCGACGATTTGTCTTTATTTTAGTTGTAATTCCGGTTCGGTCCTGCTAGATGGTCTGTGTAGCTTCCATTCACTCCGCCACCATTTTGGAATCTCCCTATTTGTTGTTTTATTGATGTTAGCCCTTCTGGCTGGTGTGAGGTGATACCTCATTGTAGTTTTAATTTGCATCTCTCTGATGACTAGTGATATTGAGCATTATTCATAAGTCTATCTGTATGTCCCCTGTGATGAAGTGTCTATTCAGGTCTTTTGCCCATTTTCTAATTGGATTGTTTATTTTCCTGGTTTTGAGTTGTATGTGTTCTTTGTACATTTTGGAAATTAACCCTTTATCAGATGTATAATGGGCAAATATGTTCTCCCATACAGTGGGTCCCCTTTTCATTCTGTTGGTGGTTTGTTTTGCTGTGCAGAAACTTTTTAATGTGATGTAGTTCCATTTGTTTATTTTTTCCTTTGTCTCTCTTGCCCTAAGCAATGTAGTGGTGAAAAATTCTATGTGAGATGTCTGAGATTTTACATTTTGTGCTTTCATCTAGGATTTTTATGATTTTGTGATTTACATTTAAATCTTTTATCCATTTTGATTTCCTTCCTATGTATGATGTAATTTGGTGGTGTAGTTTAATTTTTTTGCTTGTACCTGTCCAGTTTTCCCAACACCCTTTTTGAAGAGACTGTCTTCATTCCATTGTATGCTTTTGCCTCCTTTGTCAAATATCAATTGACCATATAAGTGTGGGTTTATTTCTGGGCTCTGTGTTCTGTTCCATTGATCTATATTCTGTTCTTATGCCAGTACCAGGCTGTTTTGATTACAGTCCTACAGCCAACGTCATACTCAATGGGCAAAAACTAAAAGTGTTTTCCTTAAGATCAGCAACAACATAGATCAGGATGTCTGCTTTCACCACTTTTATTTAGTAAAATACTGGAAGTCCTAGCCACAACAATCAGACAAGAATAAGAAATAAAGGGCATCTAAATTGGAAAGGAGGAAGTAAAACTGTCATTATTTGCAGATGACATGATATTATACGTAGGAAACCCTAGACTCCATGAAAAAGCTACTAGATGTAATAAATGAATTTGGTAAAGTAGCAGGATACAAAATTAATATTCAGAAATTGGTGGCATTTTTTATACACCAATAATGGACTATCAGAAAGAGAAACTAAGAAAACAACCTCATTTACTATTACAACAAAAAATATGAGGTACCTAGGAATAAATTTAACCAAGGAAGTGAAAGACCTGTACTTATAAAACTACAGGACATGGAGGAAAGAAACTGAGGAAAATTCAAATAAGTGAAAGTATACACCGTGTTCATGGATTGGAAGAATTAACATAATTAAAATGCCCATACTATCCAAAGCGATCTATAAGTTTAACACAATTCTATTAAAATACCAATGGCATATTTCACAGATCTAGAACAAATATTCCAAAAATTTATATAGAACTAAAAAGACCCCAAATAGCCTCAGCAATCTTGAGAAAGAAGAACAAAGTTGGAAGGATCACAATACTGGATATCAAACTATACTACAAGGCCATTGTAATCAAAACAGCCTGGTACTGGCATTAGAGCACACTCTTGAATCCTGTTAGGTGTCCCTGACATGAGGGCTGGTCAGAACAACCACTGGGCACCACGTTCTCAGGTAAGTTTGCACTTGGTTGATTTGATGTGATGCACTTGAGGCTGGGTCTTGTCCTGTTTTCCCCAGTGCTGTTTCAGTTGAGAAGCTGGGTATAGTTCTTGATTTGGTCCCTTTCAAATTTGCTTCTCTCTGCCGTGACTGCAGCCCTTTACATGATGAAAGGTATTAATTGAAATTACCTTATTTTAAAGACCAGGCTGCTGGGTGTTAATCTCCTAGACAGGAAATGCAGATATGATCCTTCAGGGGATTCTGATACAGCCTTACTTTCCACTGATATCACTGATTTACAAGGCTAGGAATCATTGCTAGCAGGGCCCATTCCTATGAATCTCTCTGTCTGGTTGGTTCAATTGCTAGTGCATGAGCTAGGAGTATCATAGGTCTGCAGGCAGTGAATGTTAGTGATGTGCTTTGGATAGATTCACTTCATTTAATTTTTTTTTCTTTGGTAATAATACCCAGAAATCTAGGTTTTGTTATTTGTAGATGCTCACTCTTTTATTGATATAGAAGGAGAAAGTATGGGGCTCACACAGGAAGAATAAAAATGGATTAGAACTTCCATTCCTAACCTTGATGACATATTTGTCATGTATCATACTTAGCTTCACAATTTTAGCTAGTGTAAAATTTAGCTTAGAAAAAACTATCTATTAGTGTTAAGTAAAGGTTTTATTTATTTATAATTGAGGTATAATTGACATACAAAGTTATATTAGTTTCATGAGTACATGATTCAATATTTGCATACATTGCAAATGATCTCCACAATAAGTCTAGTTAACATCTGTCAACATACATAGTTACAAAATTTATTTTTCTTGTCATGTAGATTTTGTTTGTTGTTAAAGCCAGGAAATATGAAAATCCCCCTGGTATGCTTTATCTGACATCAGTTGCAGATGGAAAGGAAGATGTAGAGAGGGAAAGCTTTTAATTCAGAGTGTTATGGGAATTTGATGCTGAACCCAATCAGTAGTTTGAGGAAAAAGTCCCTGCTAGCTCCACTGAAAAATGCATGTGTTCAACAGCCAAACCTAAGGCAAAAAAATTAGCGACTCTTTAGAAGTGGATTTATTGTTGAATTTCTATCATTAGATATTCCTGAAGTATATTTATATCTGAATTGAACTTGCAAAATTTATAATTTTATATATGTAACATTTCCATATGTTTATAATCTGTTGCTTTGAGGCAACATAGTAGAAAAACTTACTTACTTACTTACTTTATTCATTTATTTATTTATTTATTTATTTACTAATCCTCACCTGAGGATATTTTTCCATTGATCTTTGGAGAGAATGGAAGGGAGGGAGGAAGAGAGAGAGAGAGAGGGAGAGAAAAACATCAATATGAGAGAGACATATTGATTTGTTGTCTTCTGCACAATCCAACCAGGCTGGAGATAGAACCTGCAACCCATACACGCCCTTGACACAAATTGAACATGTGACCCTTCGGTCTGCGGACAGACGCTCTAACTACGAACAAAATTGGCCAGGGTGAAAGACTTATTTTAATTCACCATGCTGTTGTCCATGTCCATGAGTTCTTTGTCTCTTTTTTTCCCTTTTTGGTCCATCCCTCTACCCCTCCCCCCTCAATACTCCCTTCCTACCCCCACCAGAGCTGTCTGCCTGCTCTCTATCTATGAGTCTGTCTGTCTTGCTTGGTAGTTCAGTTTGTTCATTAAATTCCACATATAAGTGAAATCATATGGTACTTGTCTTTCTCTGACTGGCTTATTTCACTTGTATAATGTTCTCCAGCTCCATCCATGCTGTTGCAAAACGTAAACTTTTCTTTCTTTTTACAGCAGAGAAGTATTCTATTGTGTAAATGTACCACAGCTTTTTTTTCCCTTTAGTCCTCGCCAGAGGATATTTTTCTGTTTATTATCAAATGGAGTGGGAGAGAGAGAGACAGAGAGGAATATTGACATGATAGAGCCACATCGACTGGCTGCCTCCCCCACGACCCTACCAGGGCCAGGGACAAACCACAACCGAGATACGTGCCCTTGACCAGAATCGAACCCAAGACTCATTGGTTCGCGGGCCAATGCTCTAACTGCTGAGCCAAACTGGCCAGGGAGTACCAGAGCTTTTTTGTGCACTTACATACTGATGGACACTTGGGCTGCTTCCAAATCTTGGCTATTGTAAATAATGCTGCAATGAACATAGAAGTACATATATTCTTTCTAGTTAAGTTTTGGTTTTCTTCAGATAAATTCCCAGAAGTGAAATTGTTGGGTCATAAGGCAGTTCCATTTTTAATTTTTTGAGGTAACTTCATACTGCTTTCCACAGTGGCTGCACCAATCTGCATTCCCACCAACAGTGCACAAGGGATCCCTTTTCTCCACATCCTTGCCAACACTTAGTGTTTGTTGATTTATTGATAATAACCATCATGACAGGTGTGAGGTGATATCTCATTGTGGTTTTAATCTGCATTTCTCTGATGATTAGTGACACTGAGCATCTTTTCATACGTCTATTGGCCATCTGTATGTCCTCTTTGGAGAAGTGTCTATTCAGGTGTTTTGCCCATTTTTAATTGGATTGTTTGCTTTTTTGGTGTTGAGTTTTATAAGTTCTTTAAAATTCTAGATATTAACCCCTTATAAGATATATCATTGGCAAATATGTTCTCCCATTCAGTGAGTTGTCTTTTTTTTCATTTTGTTGATGGTTTCCTTTGCTGTGCAAAAACACTTTAGTTTGATGTAGTCCTATTTGTTTATTTTTTTCTTTTGTTTCCCTTGCTCAAGGAGATATGTAAAATATAAATATAAATATATATATATATAGCTATGAGAAATGTCCCAGATTTTACTGCCTATGTTTTCTTCTAGATTTTTATGGTTTCTAGGCTAACAGCTAAGTCTTTGACCCATTTTGTGTTTATTCTTGTGTGCAGTGTAAGGTGGTCTGGTTTTATTTTTTTGCACATATCATTCTAACCCATGCCTTTATAGTTAATTAATATTTAACAAAGGCAAAAACATACTATGGACTAAAGATAGTCTATTCAATAAATGGTGTTGGGAGAATTAGAAAGATTTGATTATTTTAAAGTAAGTGGATTTTATGAATGTGTTGCTTTTTGTTATTTTTGTGTGTTTGAAGGGAATTCGGTAGGACCTGGTTATGTTATTAGAGTATTCAAAAAAATCACTAAATAGCTTTGTGTTCCATTTATCTGTCATTTGAATCTTTTTCTGAGTAAAAGCCTAAGGTTATAGTGATATGCAATGATTTAGCATATCTTTTGACAAACAGGTTGAACTGTGACCCTGAGGTGAGAAACCTGGTTGAATCAGGTTGTGGAAGTCATCAGTTGGGGGTGGGGTGGTTGTGGGGAATTTGGATTTCCTAAAAGCAAGGGAGCACTTTTGGCTTTCTGACTAGCTTCCTTAGTTATGTACATTGGCTCATAGTTAACATTGGTAGTGTATATGTATGTGTCTTTAAAACCACTTGGATCAGTTGTATCACAATCAAGATAATAAAACTATATGTATCTTGTAAAACATATGATCAAGATAGAACTCCAGTTTGAACTCCACGTCTAGTTTTCTCTTAACACCTTTTTCATGTACACGAATTGATAACAGACTTAGCTCTACTATGCTCTTAGCATGTGTAGACATCGTTTTGGGATTATGTAAAATTTGACTAGTGTTGATAACATGAAGCAAGATAATTCGAAATAAACCAACATTTTAAAATATTTACTTATTTTAAATAGATTTTACATACCATGGGTCTTATTTGCCAATCAGCATCTTTGCTTACTTAACACCTAGTGTATTAATTCATTTTCATGTTGAAATCAAATAATCTTTGATTTTGCTGGTCTGTCGGTTCTCTGGGTGTTATGTCATGGTCTGGATGCTGCTCATCATTGTGCAACTTCAGGGAGCATCAGCAAACACACCTGTTTGGGCCTCATATCTGAAGATTCTGATTCATTAAATCACAAGTGGGGTGCCCAAGCCTCTGCATTTCTGAAAAGCTCTTTAGGTGATTCTAATGTATCCCAAAGCTGAAAAACACTACTGTAGAAAGACTCAACTAAATACCAGACAGGCATGACCTTTAGAATTTTTCCATCTGTGAGATTCTTTATAGGTTGGTCCATTGTGAGGTATCATAAAGTTTTAGAAAGATTTGGAAAACACATGAAAATGAGAAGTTAATAAACAGAAAATATACATTATAAGAGAATCCTTATCATTCAGAAGGATTTTCTATAGGGTATTTCAAGTAGAAAGCTTCCCTGGTACATTCGGAATGTACAAAAACATTGCCCAGCTGGTATGGCTCAGTGGATTGAGCATCATCCCATGGACTAAGAGGTCCCAGTTCAATTCCTGGTCATGTCACATGCCTGGGTTTCAGGCTCAGTCCCCAGTAGGAGGTGTGCAGGAGGCAGCCGATTGATGTTTCTCTCTCACATTGATGTTTCTATCTTTCTCTCCCTTCCTCTCTCTCTAAAAAAAAAAAAAAAAAAAAATTCAATAAAAACATATTTAAAAAAACCAAAAAACACTGACCCAGTTTTTTGAAACAACCACTGGGGACTGTAGCCAGAGTGTCCCAGGACTCCTGTCTTTTACCAGAAAATAAGTTGATCAGGCCCTACAATACTGGCTCTTTAACGCTTAAGGATCTGGGAAAACTAACTCAGAGTTTGCATTGTTATTATTAACAAGGAAGTTCTAATATAGTTTAATTCAACAAAGGTGTAATGGGAGATTTACTGAATGAAGTCAAGTCATGGAGGACTCTGAATTTCAGTACTCTAAACTTAATTCTGAAAGTAGGCAAATCCAATGAAGCAGGGGAGTGACCTTATTCAATATTTACTTTACAAAAATCACCTGGAAGGAATGGTGTGCTGAGTGAATTGGAGGAAGGAAAGTTGCCATGGAGACTGGCAATCCATTTACCAGATTATTTTAGCAGTCAGAGCTAGGGACAATGATGCAGGCTCACCTAAAGCAGGGGTGGGTGGAGTGGAGGAGGTAGGAAATGGATACAGCAACCATGTAATTTATCCTTCCCATCTGGACACTGAGTATGGAAGGGTGCACTCACTGTTAATGACTGCCCCAGGACAACAGGCACCGATTGGAACTATCCCAGACAAACAGAGATTTACAATAGGGAGAATAGAGACAATTTTCAAGGATCTCAGAAATTTGGGAAAAGTTGGTCAGAGTGGATCTGGAAAGTGTCTGGGGTGGAGACATATATTTGGTATTTTTAATATAGATAGTGATAAAGGTTGATGCCTGGTTCACTTAAGGTTATTTCATATTTTGAATAAAGAAAAGGGGGTCAAAGACCCTATTGATTTGTAAAATCAGAGCAAAAAAACACAAAACACATGTTTTTCACTTGGTCCTTAAAATCTTGAATACTTGAAGCATGAACAGGTAAAGCTTATATTTTCTCCCATTCCATTAATGTTCAGTGGGTTAATAAGTGGTATTTTCATTTATGTTCTTTGTACTTTTCCCCATTCCAATCAGCAAATTGCATTTTAAATATTCTTGAATACTCAGGAACTAATTATGTAATTTAGAGATGTAAAAGCTCTCATTACCCTGTACATTCTACATTATTGTTCTTTGGACCCCACAGAGCACTTGGTAAGCCTTTCCCTGTCACCTGATCATAGCACGTTTGCTTTAAAGCAATTTACAGGAAAAGGTTTTATTTTTAGATTATGTAGGGAGATAAAAATTGTTTTAAACCTCTTTCTCTCCTTAAACCTACATAGCACACTATATTTCCAATATAAAATATTTAAATTGCCCTCATGTAGTGTGCTTTATGTGAATAGAATGCCACGCAGGCTGATTTAAGAGACTCGGTGTAATACGTTTGACAGCTAGAGGGACACAACTTTTGCCAGCACTTTGGATGTTTGCTTTGGGTTTTGACTGTTGCCTTTGGAATTGTAAATTACTCTGGAAAGCACATCACAGTAAATTAAATCCAATGTTTAATTTTTATCAAGGTTTTTGTTTTATTCAATTTTACTGTTTGTCTAATTGAGGCTTACAGAGGTCAGGTGCCTTGGCCAAAGTGTCTAGCATGTCAATGTCTTAGCTCAGATGAGTTTTCCTTTAGAACCCAAGATTCTGATATTATATATTTATCAGTCTGTTCATTAACATCCAAGTCATCTTTCTTGCTTTCTTTATGAACTGGCTGGCTGTGCTTAAAAAGTCCTCAACACCAGTGAGACTTTACGGGAAGTCTGCATGTTCATTGATTATCTTTTATCTGCAAATGATGAACATTTAGAGATCAGTTCTGATAACCCCCAGCATGGTAGTTGTGGCTCTCTAGGGATCGTTACCCAGCAACATCCGGCTGCATGCTGCTCAGGCTCACCAGTAGGATGCCTCTGCAGGATGGGATGATAAGTCATGGGCTGTCTGGTATTTGAAGCTGGCACGGCAGCAGGCAGGATGGCCTGCAAATAAATTACTTCATTTCAAGGATGTGGAGCCTTTGCCAGGAGACAAATATTTTGCATGCATTTCCTAGAGGCGGTTGGAAGTGTGGCATAGTTGTTAGATTTTTGTTGCTGCTGCTGAAGGGTTTGGTCTGCCCAGATACCAAATAGGAAACTCCAAGGAATCCAGTTAGGAGACTGTTCCAGAAGGATTCAACAATAGAAACTCATAATTAATCTCCACCATCTTGTCCCTTTTAGTATATACTAGGTTGCAAAGCATTTGGTTGAAATTTAATTTAAACATGTTATCATGAGTAAAGAGAAGGATATACTGTAATTATATATAACTTTTGAGATACGAATTTATATAAAACTTTACTCAAGCTACAGTTGTTTTCTCTTCATAGTAATTGTGGGGTTTTGTTTGTTTGTTTTATGAAAGCAAATGTTTTGTATTATTGGTCTCCTCTCTCAGTTAATATTGCTTTTCACTTATGCAGTTCCTTCAATTTGCATCTATCCCTCATCACCACCTACATGTGGTGTGGCTGAGAAGACCGTGCCGATGCCAACATAGGGGCAGTCTGTGTGCCAGTCACTCACCTGCTTCAGCACAGAGAGCTCTGAGCTGCTGTTCTGTCCTGCAGGACAGAAATAAAGTAGAAAGGGAGAAAGATGATTTTAAAGCAGTACCTTCAAATGATCATCAAACAAATGCAAGTATTTAGGAAGCTATTAAGCTGGAAGGGAATTCCAGGAAGGAGAAGGCAATAAGGGCAAATGGTAAAAATAAAGTGTCAGCCCAGGTACATATTATGTCAGTTCAAGTGACTAACTGCCAATTTGGCACAGCATGCTTTCGGATCATGTGCTGTTAAATGCATGATCTTGTTACCTGATGCTGATTTATAGCTTTGTGTGCTGCAAGCATTATTTTGCTTTTTGATAAAGTCCTGGACCCTTGATGGAAAAGTAACAAAGCCTGAATTAGCTGCAGAAGTTAAGGTGCATCACTTGTTGAAGGCGACAGGCTCATCCCTAGTTTGGATGGTTTTGTAAGTGGAGCAAACCGGCAGGGACAGTACTGTGTCAGAAAAACCATCAGGTGTAAACTAGAATAAGGTTCTTTGCAGGAGAAGTGGGAAGAACTGTTAGAAGTGCAACCACTCCATTTAAAAGGGATTCAGGTCTCATCGGGATCAAATGAATGAAGTTCAAAAGCAGTGGCACAGATGGCCCTAAAAGGAATGCATAGGACTGATTTGGTCTATTCCTGAAAATGCCCAGGAAACTCACATGTTCATCTTACACCTTCTTTGAACTTGTTTCTAGTATGTGGCAATATATGGGGCATAGGAGTCCCTATCTTTTAGCACTTCAAAGTTTTTTTCTGGTTTTGAACTGGCTGGAATTAAAACCATTTACATCAATCAATTGTGTCCTTGGTTGGCTTCTTCGGCTTTGGGAATGTTCAACTCTTCTGAGTAAGCACAGAAATGCACTTACATTTAAGTTGGTGCTTTGCTGCTGGTTTTGAAGCTCTGCTGAGTTGGCAAGCCTTACACCTTTCCCTCTCCCATCCATTGGCATTCAGATAACCTTGGCTGAAGAATAATGAGCTACTCAGGTGGGTTTTGTGGCTCGCATTTCTTTGGTAAATGTTATTTTCACATGTAGAATGGTGTTGCCACCTAAATTATTGTGGTTCCTCTTTGTAACTGGACACAACAATGACCTGCTTTTTAGAGCAGGTATAAATGTGCTACCAGGGGACCAGACCACTTTTCCTTTATCAGTGTAAACAGTGAGCAAACTGATCAACTTCAAGAGAACAGACTTCCAGTCATTTCCCTGCTGGGCTGCAGGTGCAGCTGCGAGATGATGAGGCTCTCTCTCAGTCTTTTTCAGGAGCGAGCCTGGCACTTAGAGCTTTGTCACTTGTGACTCTCCCGCTGTTCTTTTAATCCATTTTTTAGTCCATTCATAACCAAGGAAATGAGAGAAATACAAAATGCTTGAGCTTGATGAGATTTTAGAAGTCATCTTTCTAATCATTCAGTTCACAGATGAAGGAAGTGAACCCAGTTACTTTAATTTGGCCAGTTAAAAAACCCAGTGCCTAAGACTGGACCAGAATGTGGGTCTCCTAACCCTCAGTCTAAATCATTCTTTACTAATCACTCAGCTTCTCATCAAAATGAGTGTAACCACTGGGAGTAGGGATTACAAAGATTAATTGTTGGATTTCAAGAATCAGGTTGGATAGAGTGGGTCCATCAGTTTTTATAACGGTTCTCAGACTGGGAAAGAGTTGAGGCATGCCTTGAATATTCCATAAGGACCTAGGTATTAGTTTTTGTAACGCCTTTTCAATTTTGCTTGGAGAAAACTGACCTCTTGCATTCATAATCAGTCAGGAGACACACAGCTTTTCCTGGACAAGCCATTACTTTTTCACTTGCTTCAACCTCCTCATGTGTAAAATCAGAACGCTAGGCCTCATCACCACCAGTAAGAGATGATATGAGCTATCCATTCTGTCCTGAGTTTCATGTAGGAGACTGATCATTCTGGGTTGATCTAAACCAGTGGTTCTCAAAGTGTGGTCTCCACACCAGCATCAGCATCATCAGGAAATTGTTAGAAATGCAAATCCTTGGGACCCATCCCTGACCTATTCTGTATCACAAACTCTGGGGTAGAGGCTAGCAATATGTCTTAATGAGTCTTCCAAATGATTCTAAAGTTTGAGAACCACTGATCTAAATGATTCTTTCTCACCTTCCTCTAGCTTAGATGATAGTCATGGAATCAAAATAAAAGGAAACATTTATATGAGAAAAGACTAATATTCACAGAATTAATTGTCACTTAAACTTCAGGAAGAAGAAACAAATGTTCTATAGCTCTATTCTGTGCCTTTATTATTAACTCTATGGGAGATGGCCATGAGAATCTTTATGAAAAATATAAGTTCTGCAAGGCAGAGACCACGCCTAGCATGTTCCCTGTTATTTCCCCAGTATCTATCTCAATCTCTAGAACACACTTGGGACTCAAATTTCTTAAAGAGTGAACTAATGAATGTTAAGAATGTTTTGGCACTATAGATTGTGGAAAAAGCATATAGTTGGACAAGGGACATGTCTAAAGTCCAAGTCTGATCCTCTTTAGCTGGGTAAACTTTATTGAGTTGCTTCCTTTTTGAGCTGGAGGGCCCTCATCTGTGTAATGGTCAGATGGAGCTACAGTTGCTTTTGGAGGACTCTCCCACTCTAGCATTGAATCTTCTATGAAAGAAGGCAAAAGGGCAAGGTGAATGTAGATAAAATGATAAAGTCCATTAAGGAGCTTACTTTAATTAGCCCTTTTCCATGAGGTTTCCCATGTCTCTAATAGTTCATCAAGATCTTCCTTTTGTAACATATTCATTGTATTTCTCTCTGTTCCTCCTCCTGTCCTCCCTCCCCAGTTTTTTATGGTTACTGGCTCTAACTTTGACAAAATAGTATATCTTCATACGAAAGCTATTGAGAACAGGGTCTAAATTGTATATATTATTTATTCCATAATATACTAGTACAGTCAGGATCATATAATACATACTCAAGAAATACTTCCTGAGTGTGGTTGAAGAAAGGCATCACATGAACTAATAAGGCTCATATACATGTTGTGATCATTAAGGCCAGGACCATAAAGGCCTGGGTTTAGATCTTGACTTAAAAGGTGTATGACCTTGGACAATAAAATTTATTCTTTCTGAAATTCAGTTTCCTATCTGTAATGTGGATATAATACTTACTTTATAGAGTTATTGTGAAGAGTAAATATGGTAACATGAAAGCTTCTACTCCAGTGCCTGGCACACAGTAAAGTACAGTTTACTTTCTTTATTTTTACATTTCCCCATGAACTAATTTCCAAGTATCCTTATAACACATACTTATTTATTTATTTATTTATTTATTTATTTATTTATTTATTTTTATCCTCACCCGAGGACATTTTTGCATTTGTCTTCAGATAGAGCGGGAGGGAGAGAGGGAAGAAGAGAGAGAGAGAAACATCGACGTGAGAGAGACACATTGAGTGGTTGTCACCCACTCAACCCCAATCGGGGCCGGGGACAAACTGCAACCGAGATATGTGCCCTTATCGGGAACCGAACCTGGGACTCTCTGGTCCGCGGGCCGACGCTCTAACCACTGAGCCAAACTGGCCAGGGCCATACTTATTTTTCCACTCTCACATCTTTCTATTGTATGTAGTTCTAGCCCTTAACATTTTCAAAGACAATATTGAGATATTCAAATAAAGAAGGCCATGGAAGATTTTGAATAGAAATATAACTAAGGAGCAAGACTGAGTATGGAGATGATACACACTTGGGAATATAAGAGCTAGGGGCTGAGAAAACTTTACCTTGATGATTAGAATAAAAGCATTGCTTTAGATCAGAATTCCATGGATGCCAGGAGAAGAGTCATTCCTTTCTCCTTCCAACTGGAAGTTATTTGTTTTGATCTAAAATGATTAAACTTACCCTAGTACAAACACTCTCACAACGAATATTTCCAGTTAGTAAAATTTTTAGCTTATTCACTATTATTCAAAAAAAGCTCTTTGAGCTTCTTTTTTTAAAATTGAATTTATTGGGGTCACATTGGTTAATAAAATTATAAAGGTTTCAGGTATACAATGCTGCCCTATGTCATCTGTATATTGTATTATGTTTTTACCACCTGAAGTCAAGTCTCCTTCCATCACCATTTATTCCCCCTTTACCCTTTTCTACGTTCCCACACCCCATCTTCCCTCTGGCAGTTACCATACTAATAATGTCTGTGCCCATGAATCTTTCCTTTTTACTTTGCTTAATCCCTTCACCCTTATCACCCAGTCCCCAACCCCCTCCCCTCTGACAGCTGCCAGTCTGTTCTCTGCATCCATGAGTCTGTTTCCACTTTGTTCATTTATTTTGTTCATTAGATTCCACATATAATTGAAATAATATGGTACTTGTCTTTCTGTGACTGGCTTATTTTATTTAACATAATACTTTTCAGGTCCACCTATGCTGCCAAAAAAAAAAAGGTAAGATTTCCTTCTTTTTTATGGCAGAATAGTATTCCATTGTGTAAATGTACCACAGCTTTTTTATCCACTCATCTACTGATGGACACTTGGGCTGCTTCCATATCTTGGATATTGTAAATAATGCTGCAATGAATGTAAGGGTGCATATATTCTTTTGAAATACTGTTTCTTTGGCTATATTCCCAGAAGTGGAATCACTGGGTCATAAGGCAGTTCCATTTTTAATTTTTTTGAGGTAACTCCATACTGCTTTCCACAGTGACTACACCAATCTGCATTCCCACCAGCAGTGCTTAAGTGTTCCCCTTTCTCCACATCCTCACCAACACTTGCTATTTGTTGACTTATTGATGATAGCCATTCTGACTGGGCCCTTTGAACTTCTAAAGGAAGAAAATGGAGTTAGGGGAGGGCAAAGCCAGCAAATAGTGAGGATATTTCCTTTCTAATAACACCTAGCACATTTTGGCCATTAGTCTAGATAACTGTGGCCTTTTTAGTGGTCTACAGAAGGGGAATGAAAGGCAGAACAATGTAGCACATGACTGGGTGGGCCTTTCCAACCCCTGCCAAACATCCACACCATCCAAGGGAAGGGACGGTCCCTAGAACAAAACTGGCTGGAAGACAGCCTGGATTCTTATCTTATCTCCTTCCAGATTCCAGACATCCCAGGCCCAGTCAAGCTGCTCTGTTTTTAGAATTGAAGAGCACTCTGAAGATATATTTTCCAAAACAACTTCACAGACTTAAATAAACAAGGGAATAGAATTGACTCAATCATTTTGTAACAGAGATGACCAAGAGAGAAATTTGATATTAAATCTTGTATATTTTACATACTATGAAAGGAAGGAATGAAAGTTATTACTTGATTTCTAGTCAAGGAAACAGATGCCACACAGACAGGGCTGCAGAGTTAGGATGAGATAGGAGATAAAATAAAGACTGGATATTAAGCATGAAGAAGGTAAGGATTGGGAAGTTGTTGAAATTGTGGATAATTCCCAGCAGGTGTGGCTCAGTGGATTGAGCGTTGTCCCGTGGACTGAGAAGTCCTGGTTCGATTCCCTGTCAGGGCATATGCCCAGGTTTCAGGCTCGATCCCCAGTAGGGGGCGTGCAGGAGGCAGCTGATGGATGTTTCTCTCTCACATTGATGTTTCTATCTCTCTCTCCCTTCCTCTCTCTCTAAAAAATCAATTTAAAAAATTAAAAAAAAAAGAAATTGTAGATAATATTTAAAACATGGTGTATTCCTTATAGTTATTACGGTTTCAAACAAAAAAGCAGTTTACTCATCCCACTTTAGAACCAGAAAACAATAGGTGTGAATAGGTCTCAAGGGGTCTTGTGAACCACTTGCCTGGAGAAGGAAACTTTCAGAGAACCCACAGGCATTGGCTGGGTTGGGTGGCAGAAAGTGTTGGAAAACACTGAGTGAATAATAGGGAATTGCAGTGGAGAGTGCAGGAAGGGACCCTATGTCATTGTTATTATCAAAAAGCATTTCTCAAGGACAGCTCTACACTTGTTTCTGTTCCCTGAGGGAGACACCTAACAGCAGGCAAAATCTTACACTATGGAGCACCAGAAAAATAGATAGCAAATGTCTTTCCAGTATAGTAGTCTGCTCTTATCCAAAGGGATACGTTTCAAGACCCCCTGTGGATGCCTGAAATCCTATATATATATATGCTGAACCTTTCATACATGCCTCCTATGATAAAGTTTAATTTATAAATAAGGCATGGTAATAGATCAACAATAACTAGTCATAAAATAGAACAATTATAATGATATACTGCAATAAAAGTTATATGAATGCGGTCTCTCTCTCCCCCTCCCTCCCTCCCTCCCTCTCTCTGATAACTGATTTGATAACCAGGATGGCTGCTAAGTGACTAATGGGCAGGGAGTGTGTACAGAGTGGAGACATCGGACAAAGAGATGATTCACATCCCAGGTGGGACAGTGTGATTTCATCATGCTACTCAGAACGGTGCACAATTTAAACCCATGAACTGTTTATGTCTAGAATTTTCTATTTAATATGTTTGGACTGTGGTTGACTGCAGGTAACTGAAACCACAGAAAGCAAAACCATAGATAAGGGAGAACTGCTGTAAAACTCTTGATCCAGAGAAAACTAGACTTTAAATTGGTAGTTTATTCCAAGATATTACTAAAATTCAGAGAAAAAGTAGTTTTTTATTTTCTTCCTAACCTTTGCTCTTTCTTTAAATGCCTCAAGTTTTTCACAGAAGGAAAATAATATGGCTTGAGGTTATTCATTTTTCATAAAGCAAAATTTCTGTAATTATTCATAAAGTCAGGCTAATTTGTCTAGAAAGTTTAGTTACCCCCCTCTTCAGGTTGAACCCTTTGTTTACTACTCTTGTGCATTTGTCCAGGACCATGATTTTCTTTTTCGTTTTGACCAATAGAGAAGAGGAACGAACAGTGCCATGATCAGTTACTAAAGCCCATGGGAAGTGGGAGGAAGTATGTTAAGTATATTTTGCATGCCTTACAGTTCTTTCTTATTTGTAATTTTTTAATCAAGAATGATGATATTATAACACTGTATTATTTTTTAAAATAAACAAAGTTGTCCCTGGCTGGTTTGGCTCAGCGGTTAGGGTCAACTCAAGGACTGAGGCGTCACGGGTTCAATTCCCAATCAAGGGCAAGTACCTGGGTTTCAGGTTGGATCCCCAACCCTGAGGGGTCATGAGGGAGGCAACCAGTTGATGTATCTCTCTCTCCCTCCCTCCTTCTTCCACTCGTATCAAAAAAAAAAAAAAAAAAAAAAAAAGTCAATGGAAAAATATCCTAGGGTGAAGATTACCAAAAAACAAAACAAAAAATAAAAAACAAATTTGGAAAGATATTAAGATTTGATAATTTGGGAATTGGATACAGAAATTTTAAATATATAAATTCATGACTTTCTGTATATGTGAAATAATTTATTATAACAGGGAATGAATACACTACACTTATATAAAGCTACCCATATTAATCCTAGTAAATGTTAAACCCAGCCTGTTACTCTAACCTGACACATTAAACCCTCAATTTTGCGGACCTTGATTTAACAGACTTCAGATTTAATGTACAAAATTTCTGGTCCATATGTCATATGGGAAAATTAACACCCTGTTAATTTAAAAATGCTTTTAACCAAAATTTGCTTATAATTAAATTAACTGGTTATTTTTTTGTTATTAATTCACTGTTATTTTTAACAAAGTGTAGTGAATAGGCCGTACGTTGGAAAAAACACCAGTAATTTCACCAACATAAGTAAATATTACATATCTACAACTATAGTCTACATATTTAAACAATATTCTGCAAATGATTAGCATGTGATCATACCAAATCCCGAGGTAATTGGCTCTGTTGTCTCTGGCATGTGACTTTCGGCAAAAGTTTTTAACACATGTTGGCTGATGTTCCCAGATGCGCTAAGCCACACCCCAGCATGTGCCTTTATTTACTTGCAGTGACTGGTGAATGCATGCATTTACTAGAGCTATTCAATATAAATTTAAAATTACTGGAATACATATAGAAAACTTTTCTGTAAAATTAAATTCTTCACACAGACTTAATTTTAATTACATGAATGTGTCTACATAAATAAAAACAGGTAAACTAATTTGTCAATTTTTTAACCTACGCATTCGGAAAATCTACTTTATTATATAATGGGCTTTCAGCTGTAATGGACATCCCCTTGCCCAAATTGATCTGTTTCATCGAGGTTCTACTGTATTGTCCTCTTGAAGCGAGAGTGTGCATGTTAAGCATTTTTTTAAGTATATTTTACAATTCAGGAGTTTCAGTTCCTTTGTGAACCTAAGGAGCAGCCCGACCTTCAAGGCCCTGGTTAATGTAGATTGCCCAGACACAGGAATTCAACCAGATGGCCAACTCCAGGATGCGGACCATGGGAATCCACATCAGGACCAGCAAGGACACTGCCTGCATGTCCACAACCCCACCTCCTGATCTCTGTTGTGTGTTCCCTCTCCCTCATAAAAACCTCTGTCAACACTGAGATCTTAAGATGGGATTTTGAGGACTGAGAAAGGTCTCCCATCTTCTTGAGATGCCCACACTTGAATAAACTTCTTTCCTTTTTTACCAACACTTGCCTCAGGAGTTTGGCTTTCGTTGGGGCAGGCAGCCAAACCTGGGTTTGGTAACATTATGAGAAATGTTTAAAAAATAATAATCAAGGATACCAGTGATTTAATTTCAGGTTCAAATGGTATGTTTCAAATTGCAGTCTTTCTCTTTGACTGTTTTTGTTTGTTTCACTTTGTTTTGCTTAACTTTTTCTCCCAGGAAGCAAAGTTATCCATTTCTATAAAGAATACGTACTTTCCACTAATTCTTATGACTCCTAATTTGTTATATTTTTCCCATTCTGTCTTTTTCCTTCTTTTTTTCTGGAAAGATACATGCTGATCTTTTTTTTTTTCAAAATCCTCACCCAAGGATATTTTTCCATTTATTTTCAGACAGAGTGGGAGGGAGAGAGAGAGAGAGAAACATTGATGTGAAAGAGACACATCCATTGGCTGCCTCCCACACGACCACGACCAGGGCCGGGAATGAACTGCAACCGAGGTATGTGCCCTTGACTGGAATCAAACCCGTGACTCTTTGGTCCGCCAGCCGACGCTCTAACTGCTGAGCCACACTGGCTGGGGCCATGCTGATCTTTTGAGTAACATAGGGTTTGGTGAAGATTTTAAGTTACAGATCCAGTGATGTAAGAAGTACAATATTCCAGAGTGCGCCGCCCAGCAGGGTGCAGCTGGTGGGGTTGCTGTTCTCTGTGTGGCTCTGTGAGCATCTCTGAGTGCAGGTGGTGGCCTCTGTGGGTTTGTCAGGGTATCTTATGATGAGGCTTTTGCTATGGCTAATGACCCCTTGGAAGGCTCCCATGAAGTAAACCTTGCTTCACCTACCTCCCCAGACCTTCTTGGCGTGTATGAATTGGGAACTCAAGAGCAGACTACTTCACCTGCATCCATGTTACAGATCCAGCCCCTTGTTCTACCTCTGGAGTAACAGCTGGGTTAGCTAAATGAACCACGAGAAAAGAGAACTGTAGCACAGAGAGGGAGTTTCTGCAGGGTGCTTCTATAACAGAAGCTTGTGATGGCAGTGATGATATTTTTGGATTGAGTACCAATACAGTAGTCTGTCCCATTTATGAAGCCCATCTGTTTGGAAGTCAGAGAAAAGGTCTATGAAAGATTAAAAGAAAAACTTGCAAAAGCTCAGAGGGAACTGAAGTTAAAAAGGTGAAGAGTGTGAGAGGCTTTCTAAAGACAATATCAGCTTGGACAGGAACTGGAGGAACTCACAGCCAGTGTATTTGAAGAAGCTCGTAAAATAGCGAAGAAGCAAATGTCGAGCCGGCAACAGCAGAAAAACAGCTAAAAGAAGCACTAGGAAAAATGATGTACTTCATGCTGAAGTACTGCATCGAAGACACTTGTATTGTCCAGTTCTCCAGCATCACTTGCACAAGAGCCTTTGCCAGGTAGAAAGACACCTTTTAAAGGAGCGCACAAGAAATACAAGTACAGGCAGTGCTATGAGTGGCAGTCACTGGGACCTCAATTGTGAAAGACTGCAAGGAGACCAACTTATCTCTGTATGATGAATTCAGATCTTGGAAGGATGAATCCACAATTGACAGAATGTGTTCTTTTCATAGACAAAATCTGTCAGGAAGAAATTTTTTCATGTTTGACGTTCGCAAAAAGTGAATTGGCTTCAGCTGTTTTGGAGGCTGTGGAAAACAATACTCGAAGCACTGAGCAATGGGAATACAACCTATTCTATTTGTGAAAGCTTCCTCAGTCGAATGTGGAGCACCTCCCCTCAAAAAAATATGCTCTCACTGGCCAAAGTCCTGTAAACACAGAATTATATTGGGAGACTCAAGCAACTATGTTATATTTCTCCTTTTTGAAGATAGAGAATCACCTCAGCATGTGACTTTTTTGCATACATTTGATATATTCAGCAGGGATTTGTGAAGCAGCAGGATGTTGATCACATGTTTTGGGAAGATGCACAGTTGAGAAAAGAGATGTCACTGGCAAAGCTGGGATATTTGAAAGAGCCAGTCTGATCCTCTGCCTGGGACCATGCATGAACCTCCCTAATACCTGGAAAGTGGCTGAATATTTTTATGATTACTTGATATATATTTCCAAAGTGTGGGCCCAAGACTTTCTCTCTCTTTTGCAAATTACACCAAGAAGTACTGGGATTTCTTTTAAACTGATCTATGCTGTGTTTGCTTATTCTTTAGCTGAAGACAGTATAAAGAATTACAGGTGTACTAGTGATTGTAGTTTATAGTTGCAAAAAAGAGCTAAATAAATAAATATTAGATTGAAAAAAAAATACAATTTCCCAGGCACCCACCATTCCCACCTCTCAATGCTAGAAGTAAAATCCTGGAGCAGCAAGAGAAACATATCATTCTGGACTTTCAGTTTCTAGGGACTTACCTCTGGAAAGAGACAAAGGCTTGCTCTTCCAATTGATACAGACATCCCTACCCCAGTTTGCCCCAGGGCAAAAGTAGTCCTTCTAGAAAACAGTGTCATGCTTTATAATTCAGAGAAAAAATATATAGGTAGAGGAAACTTGAGGAATGTTACTTATAAACCAACAGTGCTCAAAATGTTTAATTTGATAGATTTAACTGTGTTTAATGAGTGATGCTATCTTTAGTTTTTCAGTCTCTGGTAAGATGCCTTGATGGTACAGAACTCCAGAACAACACACATTTTACTGTGT
Organism: Tadarida brasiliensis; assembly: GCA_030848825.1. Lineage (NCBI taxonomy): Eukaryota > Metazoa > Chordata > Mammalia > Chiroptera > Molossidae > Tadarida > Tadarida brasiliensis. The sequence continues at coordinate 93,929,430 of CM061266.1, forward strand.
ACCCTTCACTGTTACCGTCTGCAGAGGAACCCGTAACCACCAGCAGATGGGCAACTGAGTGCCCGGGCTTCAGCCTTCTACCAAGACTCTCTATGAGCATAGTGAGTCCCTCTAACAGAGCCTGTCTGTTTCTTGTAACTTGTTAGTTACTTCAATATTGTTTGGTTTATGCAATTTACATCTTTATTTTAAAATCTCTTATTTATTGATAATCTTGGCATCCCTAAGAAAAAACAACATTGATAATATTGGAATAGAGGGATGCTTTAAAGTAGTCAGAATTTTTAAAAATTAACAATCAAATATAGAATAGTGAAATAAAAAACAATCAAATAAAAATATACAGCTCATAATTTACAGTCTACTCATAATTAAGCGCAAACATATTATATTCCAAGATGTAAACTCAAAACTATAAAACCTCTAAGAGAAAGCACAGGAAGAAATATTTGTTACCCTATGTTAGGCTGAGATTTCTTAGATACAACATCAAAAGCATGGTCCATAAATGGAAAAAAAAAAAAAAAAACTAAATCTGACTTTGTCAAAAATAAGATTGTATGATCTTTGAAGAACACTGGGAGATAATATTTGCAAATCACATATCCACTAAAGGACTTTTATCCAAAATATCTAAAAACACTCAAAACTCAACAATAAGAAAACAATGCAATTAAAAATGGGCAAGATATTTGAACAAAGAAGATATATGATGGCAAATAGCCACATGACAGGATGTTAAACCTCCTTTGTCATTAGGGAAATGTAAATGGAAGCCACCATGAGATATCGTTTGGCACCTGTCAGAATGAACCAAGTTAGAAAGACCAGCCATACTGAGTGTTGGTGAGAATGCGGATGAGCTGGAGCTTGCACACACTGCTGGCAATGTGAAATGTTAGAACCACGTTGGAAAACAACTTGGCAGCTTCTTAAAAATGTTCTACATACACATACCTTATTATGCAGCCATTCCACTCCTAGGTATTTACCAAAGAGAACTGAATGCATATATTCTTACAAAGATTTCTATATGAATGTCCACAGCTGCTGTTATTTGTATTAGCCCCAAACTGAAAACAATCTAAATGTTCACCAACAAGTGAATGTAGAAACAATTAGCGGTATATCCATACACTGCAATATATTCAGCAATAATAAAAGGAATGAATTCAAATTCAAACCAATCTATAATGAAAGAAAGCAAATTTGTGGTTTCCTGGGGTGGGAGAGTATGGAGTGGGGGTAGGGAGGAGTTGCAGAGGATCAGGAGGAAATGATGGGATAATGGATATGTTTATTATCTAAATTATGGGGATGTTTTCACTGTTATATCCACATCAGAATTTATCAAATTGTACAAGTTAAGTAAGTTCAACTTATTATATGTCAATTAAACCTCAATAAAGCTGTTAAAAAGAAAGGAAAAGAAAAGGCAAGGGAAGGGAACTGCAAAGGGAAAGAGGAAGGAAGAGAGGAAGGAGAGAGGGAGGGAAGGGAAGGCCTGGACTTAGAGACCTAGGTTGGGATCTTGAATCTGTCATTTACTTGCTGTGAGCAAATTGCATTCTTTGAGCTTCAGTTTTCATTTCTACAAAATGAGATTAATGTTACCCATCTCATACACAGATATATATATATATATATATATATATATATATATATATATATGCAATATGCAAAATGTTCAATAAATATTAGGCATTATTATGAATATTATTTTTAATATTTATCAAGCAGGTAAACACTGCAGCAATATGGGAGGAAATGTCTGGAATCCTTTGGGGCGAGAGGGATGTTAAAGTGGGTGTGGGGAGCAGAGAAGAAGCAGAGATGTTCATCTTTTGCTGTGAGATGGAAAAATAATGCCTGAAACTTGTTAGACCACTCATCACACAGGAAATGTACTGCTGCTGCCTTCCTGTTTGGGGTCTACAGGTCCCAGCATGCAATGCTCCACTTTAATGTGGGCCACAGGGCACCGCTAATAAGGTGTGTCATTTCTTTGGGCTAACCCAGTAGAGAGGAATTGAAGCAGAAGGAGGCAATACATTCTTTTTTTTTTTAATTTACTTTTATTACAGATGTTTCTCCTTTTTTCCCCTATTGACACTCTCCTCCCCCTCCCTCCCTGCCCCGTCCCCATTTTTGTTGTCCATGTCCATTGGTTATGAGTACATGCGTACAAGTTCTGTGTTCATCGCTCCCCTCCCCCACCCCCTCTTCTGGCAAATGTCAGTCTGTACCCTACTTCCACGGCTCTGGGACTACCCTGTTCCTCACACTGTTATGTTCATTATATTCCAGAAATAAGTGAGATCATATGATATTCGTCTTTCTCTGCTTGGCTTGTTTCACTTAGGATAATAGTTTCCAGGTCCTCCCATGTCGTCTCAAAGGATAAGAGATCTTTCTTTCTTACAGCTACATAGTACTCCATTGTGTATATGTACCATAGCTTTTTTATCCATTCGTCTACTGATGGACACTTGGGCTGTTTCCAGATCTTAGCTATTGTAAATAGCGCTGCTATGAACATGGGGGTACATGTATTCTTTCTGATTGGTGTTTTAGGCTTCTTAGGGTATATTCCTAGGAGTGGGATCACTGGGTCAAATGGTAATTCAATTTTTAATTTTTTGAGGCAACACCATAGTGTTTTCCGTAGTGGCTGCACCAGTCTGCACTCCCACCAGCAGTGTAATAGAGTCCCCTTTTCTCCACACCCTCGCCAACACCTGTTGTTTGATGCTTTGTTGATGGCTGCTATTCTGACAGGTGGGAGGTGATACCTCATTGTTGTTTTAATTTGCATCTCTCTGATGATTAGTGAAGTTGAGCATTTCTTCCTATGTCTCTTGGCCATTTGTATGTCCTTTGTGGAGAGGTGTCTATGTAGTTCCTCTGGCCATTTTTTAATTGGGTTCTTTGTCTTCCTTTTGTTGAGATGTATGAGCACTCTATATATTTTGGAAATTAGTCCCTTATCTGATATATCATAGGCAGTTATGCTCTCCCATACAGTGGGTTGCCTTTCCTCTTTGATGGTTGTTTCTTTTGCTGTGCAGAAGCTTTTGAGTTTGATGTAGTCCCATGTGTTCATTTTTTCCTTTGTTTCTCTTGCCTTAGGTGATATATCAGTGAAAATTTTGCTGCATATGATGTCTCAAATTTTGTTGCCTACATTTTCTTCTCTGATTTTATGGATTCATGAGTCACATTTAAGTCTTTTATCCATTTTGAGTTTATTCTTGTGTATGGTGTAAGCTGATGATCTAGTTTCATTTTTTTGCATGTAGCTGTCCAATTTTCCCAGCACCATTTATTAAAGAGGCTGTCTTTACTCCATTGTATACTCTTGCCAACTTTGTCGAATATTAATTGAGCATAATGTTTTGGGTCAATTTCTGGGTTCTCTGTTCTATTCCATTGATCTATGTGCCTGTTCTTGTGCCAGTACCAGGCTGTTTTGATTACAGTAGCTGTGTAGTATAACCTGATGTCCGGTATTGTGATCCCTCCTACTTTGTCCTTCTTTTTCAAGATTGCTGTAGCTATTCGGGGTCTTTTTTGGTTCCATATGAACTTCTGAAGTATTTGTTCTAGTTCTGTGAAATATGTCATTGGTATTTTGATGGGGATTGCGTTAAATCTATAGATTGCTTTGGGTAGTATGGACATTTTAATGATGTTAATTCTTCCAATCCATGAACAAGGTATGTGCTTCCACTTTTTTATATCTTCCTCTATTTCTTTTTTCAATGTCCTGTAGTTTTCTGCAAATAGGTCCTTTACGTCTTTGGTTAAGTTCATTCCTAGGTATCTTAATTTTTTTGCCGTGATGGTAAATGGGATTGTTTTTTTAGTTTCTCTTTCTGTGAGTTCATCGTTGGTGTATAAGAATGCCGTCGATTTCTTGACGTTAATTTTGTATCCTGCTACTTTGCCAAATTCATTAATTAAGTCTAGTAGATTTTTGATGGAGTCTTTAGGGTTTTCTATGTATAATATCATGTCATCTGCGAATAATGACAGTTTCACTTCCTCCTTTCCAATTTGGATCCCTTTTATTTTTTCTTCATGTCTGATTGCTGTGGCTAAGACTTCCAGTACTATGTTAAATAAGAGTGGTGAAAGTGGGCATCCTTGTCTTGTTCCTGTTCTTCAGGGAAATGCTTTTAGTTTTTGCCCATTGAGTGTGATGTTGGCTGTAGGTCTTTCATATATGGCCTTTATAATGTTGAGACATGATCCCTCTATTCCCAAATTGCTGAGCGTTTTTATCAGAAATGGGTGCTGGATTTTGTCAAATGCTTTTTCAGCATCTATTGATATGATCATATGGTGTTTATCTTTCATTTTGTTTATGTGATGTATCACATTTATTGATTTTCGAATATTGTACCAGCCTTGCATCCCTGGGATGAATCCCACTTGGTCATGGTGAATAATTTTTTTGATGTATTGCTGGATCCGATTTGCTAGTATTTTGTTAAGGATTTTGGCATCTATTATTCATCAGGGATATTGGCCTGCAGTTTTCTTTCTTTGTAGTGTCTTTTTCTGGTTTTGGAATTAGAATTATGCTGTCTTCATAAAACGAGTTTGGAAGTCTTCCTTCTTCTTGAATTTTTTGGAATAGTTTGAGGAGAATGGGTGTTAGTTTTTTTTGAATGTTCGGTAAAACTCCCCCATGAAGCTGTCAGGGCCTGGGCTTTTGTTTGCTGGGAGGGTCTTGATTACATCTTCAATTTCCTTCATTGTTATTGGCCTGTTCAGGTTTTCTATCTCTTTCAGATTCAGTTTTGGGAGACTATGTGTTTCTAAAAATGTGTCCATTTCGCTTAGATTGTCGAATTTGTTGCCATATAAATGTTCATAGTATTTGCTAATGATCCTTTGTATTTCTGTGGTGTCAGTTGTTACTTCTCCTCTTTCATTTCTGATTTTGTGTATTTGGGTCCTCTCTCTTTGTTTCTTGGTTAGTCTAGCTAAGGGTCCATCAATCTTGTTTATCTTTTCAAAAAACCAGCCCTTTGTTTTATTGAACCTTTGAATTGTTTTTTTTTGGTCTTCATGTTGTTTATTTCTGCTCTGATCTTTACTATTTCCTTCCTTCTACTTGCTCTAGGGTTTTCTTTTTGTTTGTATTCCAGTTCTTTAAGTTGTGAGGTTAGGTAGTCAATTAGAAATTTTTCTTCTTTCTTAAGGTGGGCCTGTAGTGCTATGAACTTCCCTCTCAGAACTGTTTTCGCTGTATCCCATAGATTTTGTGTTGTTGTGTGTTCATTTTCATTGGTTTCCAGGAATTTTTTAAATTCTTGTTGATCTCCTCAGTTACCCATTCATTGTTCAATAACATGCTATTTAGCCTCCATGTGTTCATATGTTTTTGCATGTACTTCTTGCAATTGATTTCTAGTTTCATGCCATTGTGGTCTGAAAAGATGCTTGATATGATTTCAATCTTCTTGAACTTGTAGAGACTTAGTTTGTGCCCTAATATATGGTCTATCTTTGAGAATGTCCCATGTGCACTTGAGAAGAATGTGAATTCTGCAGTTTTGGGGTGTAATTCTCTGTAGATATCTATTAAATCCATTTGATCTAGTGCTTTATTTATGGTCTCTGTTCCCTTGTTAATTTTTTGTCTAGATGATATATCCAGTGATGTCAGTGGGGTGTTGAAGTCTCCTGCTATGATTGTATTGCGGTCGATTTCTGCTTTGAAGTCCTCCAGAAGATTTTTAATATATTTTGGTGCTCCTATATTGGGTGCATACATGTTTACCAAGGTTATATCTTCCCTTTCAATATTATGTAGTGGCCTTCTTTGTGTCTAGTTATGGTCTTCAATTTGAAATCTAATTTATCAGATATGAGTATTGCTACCCCAGCTTTTTTTTTCCTTTCCGTTTGCTTGGAAGATTTTTTTCCATCCCTTTACTTTCAACCTATGTGAGTCTTTTGTTGTGAGGTGGGTGTCTTGTAAACAACATATATGTGAATCATGCTTTCTTATCCAGTCAGCTACTCTGTGTCTTTTTATCAGAGCATTCAGTCCATTTACATTTAAGGTGATTATTGATATGTACTTATTTATTGCCATTTTTGTACAGTGTGGTTCTAATTTTCTTTCTATTTCTTCTATTAATTACAGCAGTCCTTTTAACATGTCTTGCAGTGCTGGTTTGGTGATAATATATTCCCTTAGAATTTTTTTTTGTCTGGGAAGCTCTTTATTTGACCTTCTATTTTGAATGATAGCCTTGCTGGATAGAGTAGTCTTGGATTCAGATCCTTGTTTTTCATGACCTTGATTACTTCATGCCATTCCCTTCTGGCCTGTAGTGTTTTTGTTGAGAAGTAAGATGATAGCCTAATGAAGTTTCCTTTGTATCTAACCTGTTGCTTATCTCTTGCTGCCTTTAGGATTCTCTCTTTGTCTTTAATTTTTGGCATTTTAATTATTATGTGTCTTGGTGTGGGCCTGTTTGGGTTCTTCTTACTTGGGGCTCTCTGTGCTTCTTGAACTTGAATGCTTTCTTCCTTCACCAGGTTAGGAAAGTTTTCTGTCACTATTTCTTCAAATATATTCTCTAACCCTTGCTCATTTTCTTCTTCTTCGGGGACTCCAGTGATACGAATGTTATTACGTTTCCAGTTGTCCCACAGTTCTCTTAAGCTATCTTCCTGTTTTTTCATTGTTTTTTCCTTTTGGTTTTCTGATTGATTGATTTTTTCTACTCTGTCTTCTAATTCACTGATCCAGTCCTCCGCTTCCTCTGCTCTGCTGGTCAGTCCTTCCAATGTGTTCTTTATTTCTGCTATGTCATTCTTTATTTCCACTTGGTTGGTTTTCATGTTGTCGATGTCCTTTCTCATGCTGTTTAGTTTCCTCAAGATCATGGCTTGGAACTCTATCTCTGATAATTTGCTTAACTGCATTTCATTTATCTCATCTTCGGTGGAGTTCTCTTGTTTTTTCATTTGGGATCTGTTTCTTTGTTTCACCATTTTTGCTATCTCAGTGGGTTTTGGAGCCTGCCAAATTTTCCCTGTGGGTGTTGGTGTTCTGCTATTTGTGGCTCCTTCTACTGGGTTTGGATGAGCGTGGAGGGCCCTTCTTCACCACCACTGTCCAGTCTCATTTTCCTGGGTAGATTTGCAAGCTTGGGAAAGGTTTAGTTATGTTCTAGCTTTTTGCCTGGAGGCTATTAGCCTCAGTTACTTGAAAAGCCTTAGGATCTCAGTTGAATGAGAAACTCCCTCAGATGTTTACAGTGTAAGAGGATTTCCCGAGGGTGGGGCCAATGCTGGTTGTTAATGAACCTCAATTTGCATTTCTTTACCTCTTTTCCTCACCTGGGAACCTCCAAGGGAGGGGCTTCCACAGCTCTGGGAAGGAGCAAACTTGGCTGCTGTTCTGTGTAACCGGGAAGGAGGGGCTGGCCACCACTGTCCTTTGTGGCCACAGCTCAGCACAAACTCTGAGCGCCCTCCAAATCCCAGGTGTCCCCTCAGAGTTCCAGTCCAGTCCGCCCTCCCTCTGCTGGAGCCCCAGGTGGGTGGCTGTGGCTATTTAGTGCTCTGTCCCGGCTCTGTGCTGTGGAGCAGCTGGGGCTCTTAAGCTCGAGGGTGGGCGCCGCCGCCTCTCCCAGCTAAGGCCGCTGCTCCCAGCCAAGGCCACTGCTGTCCGTGGGCTCCCAGCCTGCCACCCTCACGCGCCTCCGCAGATCCTACCCGGCTCCTTCAGTGTCCCTGGTTGTATGGTCCTCTCCCGCTGCTTTTCTGTTGCTTTTTCCTGACGATTTGTGTTTATTTTAGTTGTAATTCCCGTTTGGTCCTGGGAGATTGTCTGTGTAGCTTCCATTCACTCCACCGCCATTTTCTCCTCCGGCAATACATTCTTAATGAAATGCACACATTATACTATACATCATGTTATTTTTAAACAAAAAGGCATACCATTCATTTTCTCTGTTAGCTAAAATACATTTATTTATACTTACTAAACGGTAGCCAAGTATTGCTTGGGTGACATAAACAGCTTTTATAAATATAAAACTGTTTATAAAGAAATTGTTTACAAACATACATATACTGTTAAAAAATGCAGTTTCTCTTTCCATTAAACATCTACTCCTTTGGTAGCCCTGAGGATGGCCAAGCACTAAGCCATTTACAATCTAAATGAGACTTTAATAAGGGAATGTCATGTTTCATTTAAAAGATTCTCTTTCTTTCTTTCTTTTACGCTGTCAAGTGAAAGAAAAGGCAGCTTTATAATTACATGGCTGCCTCAGCTTCAGATTATATGTGAAATCTCACATTATTTTCCCACACCTTTTTCTCCCTTTCTCTCTCAATCCCTGTCCCACTCCTTGCTTCTCTGCCATCCCACCCTCCCGCATTCCAGCTTTCTGGCTTACACTTCCTTCTTAAGGAGCTGACAGAATGATGGAGTTCTGTTGATTAAGTTGCTGAAAGGTGGTGACCCTTATTAATTTAGAGTGTGACAAGCATAAAATAAAATAAAATAAATGACAAGTGTAAAAAATGTTTCTTACTACGGATCATCATACTAGCCTGATGGGTAGAAAATCAGATGATTTTGGTTTCCACTGCTCCGCAGAGTGTGAAATCAAATGGAACTTAACTTTGTCAGATGTCCACTCTGTTCTATTCCACACTCCTACTGCTTTTCTTGTAGCCTAGAGGGCTTTGCTCACATTTGCCCATAGTGTTCCCCACCAAACATTAGAATCCTCTCCCCTTGTTAAAAACGTAGCAAAGGTGTTAGCAGCAGTAACAACAGGACCTCTTTCACATCTATTTTATAGCAACCTCTTTCTTGTTTTCTAATCACAACTATTAACTGCACTGTTGGTCATAAAATAGAAATAAGTCCAGCAAGCTGTGCTGATGATTGGAAACTATCACATTGTTCCCTAGAAAATTGTGTTGTAATGAAGATAGTGTAGAATGAAGCTATCTTTATTCTGTTTCCTGCAGTGATATGCTTGGTGCCATTTGGTTGTAAGAGATGGTTCTTGCTGGGTCATCTGCATGACGTGGTGGTTAGTTTTGATTGTAGGCTTGATCTGAGTTTAATGGTAGAGGATAGAGGAAGGGATGTGTTTACAATGACTGGGGAGGTCTGAAGAAATTTTGGATAATTCTTTTGTGATAGTGCCACCGATTGGGGTTACCATCTGGGACCTCGGTTCTTCTCATTGGCACAGAAAGAATTTAAGGCCAATGAAAACAAAAGTAAAGTAAAGTGGGATTTATTGAAAATACTCTCCAAGCGAGGAGTGGGCCTGTCAGGAGAGACAATGGCCCCGAACTCCCTGGGTTACATGGATTAAATGAGGGATTTTCTGGGTGGAGACTTCATTTGCATGCAGGGATGACTGACAGAAAAGGGTGATATAACTGTATTTCTTCTGCACATGCCCTTACCCATAATGTATATAGAGACACCCATGAGGCGGGGATGGTGGAAACCTCAATGCAAATTTTATTATAATTAGTCTGGGACCCTCTTAAGATCGCACTGAGGTCATGTCGTTTTCTTCTGCACTTGCCCTGAGAACTGGCTGGTTCCGAACCTGCCCCCTGGTGGTCTGCTTCAGAAACGGCAGGGAGACCCACAGAGAGGTGGTCTGAAGGCAGTGTTGGTCTGGCCCCTGTCCTGACCCTGGAGCAGGCCCCACTCCAGCAGCTCAAGTCTAATTTTCTACCTAATAGTAGTAAGGTAATGCATCATTGAATAGATGGTAATATTTTACTTATACTGTAAAAAAAAGAAATTACTTAGACAATGCATAAAAATAGATATTGTCATTCACTCTATTATTGGAAACCTATAGAGAGAATGAACCTGTTACTGTAGTTAGGTAAGTATTAATAAGAAGGAAGCACGCCCGGCCAGTGTGGCTCAGTGGATTGAGCTTCGTCCCATGCAACAAGAGGTTGCCGGTTTGATTCCTGGTCAGGGCACATGCCCGGGTTACAGGCTCAATCCCAATAGGGGACGTGCAGGAGGTGCCAATTATGTTTCTCTCTCTTGGATGTTTCTATCTTTCTCCCTCTCCCTTCCTTTCTCTAAAAAAATCAATAAAATGTATTTTGTTTTTAAAAAGAAGGAAGCAAAGGGAATCAGATATTGTTGAGCTTAATAAAACTGGGGAGCATGAGCCTACTTGTTTCAGCAGGAAGCTACAGCTTAACAACCCTCCCTTTCCCCCATGTAAGGAGCAGCCTGCCCCCCCCCCAATACAGAATTGTTGGGGGAAGAAGAGGAACACGGGGAGGTAAACACATGCACATTAGAAGTCAAAATGTCACAGGAGGAGGTGCTTGACCATAGAGACTTGTCAGTCTAACTTGGGAAAGGGATCATTGACTAGGGTTTGGACCCATCAGAATCCTGTGAAAGCTTGGGAAATTGATTGCTTATTGGGGCAGATCACCGGGGGTTTAAAGGACTAAGCTTTAATATGAAACAGAAACTCTGGACACTTGTCTTTGTTTTGGCCTTGATAAAGACAAGGTTGGACTTTTACCATGGTGGGATGGACTAAGATGGGACATTGGGAACCTAGGAGAGGAACTCCTTTGATTCTGCATCACAAATAAATCACCTTGCCACACCACAATCTCCTGTGCGTGGGTCCATGAAATGCTTTTCTCACGATCCCATGGAAGAGCCTAATTTCCACCAACAGCATACCTAATGGGAAGAATTCCTTCTTCAGATTTGGAAGGAACTAACAAAGTTGTTATTCTCTACCTGACCCGTGAATCCCTCCACAGCACCCCCAAACCTTAATTAGAATATATTCAGTGAGAGGGAGCTCACTGCCCCAGTGTTACTTGATAATTCTGTTAGACAGTTGGCTTTTCTTTTAGCTGAAATCAACCTTTCTTGGTTTGAACCAATTGATCAAACTACATTCTGGAGCCTCTGAGAATAAATCAAGTCCTTCTTTTGCCTGAGAGCTTTCAAGTTTTGTGGACTGCTCTCTTATTTCCACTAAGTGTTTCATGCACCAAGTAAAAAATTCCTCACTTCTTTCAGTAGTTTCTTCCTCAATCTCCCCAAGGGTCTTGCACAATTCCTCACACATGCGTAGTAGTAGGTCCTCAGGGAATGTTTGACTTGACACAAATGTGGTACCAATTTCCTCTGAATTCCACTGAAATTCTTATTGACAAGTGTATTGCACTCAGATTTAATTCTATATAATGTGGAAATAGCAGTGATTACTAGCATGTTTTGGTACTGATAACATCTATACATGGCTGATCATAAACTATTAATTTAACCTCATGTTTCTTCCTAGATTGGCTGACTGATCTTCCCTCAGGGGGATGATGTTCCTTTCTCTTTTTTAATTTACATCAGCACCCAGAAAAGAATGTTTAGAGAAAAAAAAAAGGAATGTCTGTGTAAACCTAAAAAAGGGCCTGTCTCTGTAGTTCTAAAATGAAATAGCTAGGAAGAAAGCCTGAGCTTTTAGAAAAATGTAAGTTCTTCTATTCTTCCTGGTTGATGAGAAAAAATAGAAATCCTAGTGGTAGTTAAATTAATTTTTTTTCATTTTTTTATTCCTTACCCGAGGGTATTTTTCTATTTATCATTAGATAGAGTAGGAGGGAGGGAGAGAGAGACAGAGAGAAACATCGATGTGATAGAGACACATCGACTGGTTGCCTCCCGCACAACCCAACTAAGACCAGGCACGAACTGCAACCAAGGTACGTGCCCTTGCCCGGAATCGAACCCACAACTCATTGGTCCACGGGCCGACGCTCTAATCGCTGAGCCAAACCGGCCAGGGCTTTAAATTAATTTTAGTTAATTCATTTATATTTTAGTCAGTTCATTGCTATTTATTTTAGGGTGGTGTGTATGTCGAATATGAAACTATGTTTTTTTCTTTTAGCTTTTGGTTGCATATGTGACAGTAGATAAAGATGTAAAGTAACATATTTATTTGTGAGTATGTTTTAAGTATTAGAATTAGGAATATGTTGTTATAGAATGAAATATGTCCCTTTGAATTCATATCTTGAAGCCCTAACCTCTGGTACCTTAGAATATGACCATATTTGCAGACAGGCTCTTTAAAGAGACCATCAAGTTAAAATGAGGATATGAGAGTGGGCCCTACTCCAATATGACTGGTGTTCTCTTTTCTTTTTCTTTTTTTTTTTTAATCCTCATCGAGGATATTTTTCTATTTATCTTCAGATAGAGCGGGAGAGAAGGAGAGAGAGAGAGAGAGAGAGAGAGAGAGAAACATTGATGTGAGAGGGACACATCAACTGGTTGCCTTCCGCATGACCTCGACCAGGGCCAGGGACAAACCGCAACCGAGGTCCGTGCATTTGATTGGAATCGAACCTGCAAGTCATTGGTCCACGGGCCAAAGCTCTAATCAATAAGCAAAACCGGCCAGGGCTAGACTGGTATTCTTATAAGGAATTAGGACACAGATATAAGCAGAGGGAAGACCATGTGAAGACCAAGGGAGAAGATGGCCATCTTTAAGCCAAGGAGAGAGGCTTCTGCTGCAGGTTGGGTCCCAGCCTTTGGGGTCGCATTCCCCCACCCTCCCGAAGCCTGGAAGGGGCTGAGCACTTAGGTAGGATTCCTTGGGCCATCCCTGAGAAGCAGTTCATCCTGGAGGGAACAGCAGGTAGAGGTCTAGGTCCAGGTGGAGCCCCACCAAACTCAGCAGGATCTAAAATTTATAATGAATAACTCAGGTGATTCATTTGTAATCAGGAATGTTTATAAATCACTGACTTTTTGAAAGATCTGAGTTTAGTTTCTGTCCCTACATGGCAATAAGGCATCGTTCAGGTCATGTCACCTGGAGCCATAATACCTACCTTGCAGAGCTGTTTTGAGGTGTTCATGAGCAATCCACAACACTCAGCAAATTCTCCTGCAAATTTTCTCAACTACAGCACTTCCAATTGGAAATAACTGGTAAAGAGTTCACTAGGGAGTAATTTACAAGAAAACAAATTCTGCCTGTGAACAATTAGTCCTATGAAGGTCTCCAAGGCTGTTTGCTAACAGTTCTCAGAAAGTCATAGGGACTTGGTGAAATCTGCAAGCCCAGATCCCCTTTGATCTGGCTAATTATAGTGAAGCAAGAAAAAAATGTTAATTGCTCAGTTCTTGGTTCCTGTTTTCCTTAGCATCATGCTTCCCTTCCCTGGCCCACTTAAGCTTTTGAACATATGGTAATGCCTCTTCAGAAACTCCATGACCACACTAAGAGCAAGGTCCCACCCAGCCTGCACTCTTCATGTGGGTAAATGAAAGAGAGCAGGAAACAATGAACCATGTTTTCCTCTTGTTTTTGTGAAATGCCAAACTAATCATCCTCTATGGTGGTGGTATAGTTGAGAATTTCATAGATAGAGCAAGCCTATGGGAAGTCTCAATATATTTTGTAGGAAAACTATTTATAATTGTCAGGGGGAGAGGAAACAGGGCTATTTTAGCCCAGTGTCCAGTTTGTTTTAATGCACAAACTTTCTAAAAATTGAGTTTTAATTGAATTAGACTGAAGGAAAAAATACATTTTCTGATATAAGGAAAAATATCTGGGTTGTTGAAAGTAAGGCATTTTCAAACATTATAATAGAACAGAATAATAGAATGAAATATTAGCAAGGATAATATTAGAGGCCAGTATTATAATGAAAGGTATCTTCATATAAGAGATATTGTGGCTGAGTTGAAAGAATCTTAGACTGTGAATCAGAAGACTTTTGACTTCCTGTTGCTAACAGCAATAACACCACCAGGAATAACAGAATTTACTGAGCACTTATGTTCTGAGCACTGTAAGAAGCAACTCGCTTTTAATTCTTATCTGAGGTACGTAAGTTCTATTATTTCCTCATGCTATGTATTAAGGAATGGAAGCTTAGGGAGAGTAGGGAACTTGCCAGATCAAGGCCATGTGACAACATGGAAGATCTGGAATGATAACCTATTCTGTGTGACCACAGAGTTCATATGTAGAGCCTTGAGCTCTATTGCCTCAGATTATAACTTCTCATGATCATAGAAAGGCAGAGATGGAGTTCTGGATCTAGACTTCAAAGACCATGCTCTTCTGGGACATAGGGTGGAGAGAAGAAGGGTCATGCCTCCAGGGCAATGGTTCTCAAACTGTGGTCCTCAAACCAGAGCATCAGCATCACTTGGGAAGTATACATTCTTACAACCTACCCCACACCTACTGAAAAACAAGCTCTGGAGGTGAGGCCCAGGAATCTGAGTTTTCCTAAGCTTTTCACATGATTCTGTTGTTTACTAGAGTTTGAAAAATACTGGTCTTGAGTACGCAATCCAAACTTATTGTCCAACTTGAGTTTAAAAATGCATATTTAGAATTATACCAAATGTTGAGCTTGGTTTTGGTAACCATATTTTATTTTTTTTTGAAATTTCAGATAATATTAAAACAGGCATAGAATTTTTTAGTTATCAAAAAGAGTATCATACATTTTAAAAGGGTCAAGAACATTCATTATACAATTCATGGTTCTTTTCTTTCTTTTTTTTTTTTTAATCCTCACCTGAGGGTATTTTTCTGTTTTTATTTTTTCAGGCAGAGTGGGAAGGAGAGAGAGAGAAGCATCGATGGGAGAGAGACACATCAATTGGTTGCCTCCCGCGTGATCTGGACCAGGGACAGGGACTGAACCACAACTGAGATACATGCCCTTGACCAGAATTGAACCCACGACTCTTTGGTCCTTGGGCCAATGCTTTAACCACTGAGCCAAACAGACCAGGGCTCATGGTTCTTTTCTTAAGAAATTTATCATTTAATTGAGGAAACTAAATAATGAGTTGAAGAAATCACATTAATCTGTCATCAGGTGTGTCAGGGAGGAGGCACTTCCCCCTCTACTCCTCCTGAGTTCTTATGGCTGGACTAACAGTAAAATTGATACAAGATTAGATGAACAGAAAACCAATTCAATACATGTGCATGGGAGACATAAATGGTGCTCAGGGAGAAATGATAAACCATCCTGCTTCTTATACTTCTTAGACAAAGAAACAATGGATTTGTGTGACAAGACAAAGAAGCTTAGATTGGCTGCTCATATTGAGGAATCTAAGCAGAAAGAGGGCTTGTGGCAGGAAATTAGTGAAAGAGTAGTGAGGCATATTCATACAGGCCTTTTGGTCCTGGATTCCTTAACTCTAGCCATAAGGGTGACTCTCTCAGTCCCCTTGGTCCAAGGAGGGCACCTTTCACATGGGAGATTTATTTTCTGCATTTAAGGAGACGAGGGTCAGTGTGTCCTTCTTGCACTGGCTGCTTATCAAGTAATTTTAATTCAAAGTAATCAATATGCCATTGTGGGATATTTTGGGACAGCCTGCCCTGAGCCCTGATAGGTGCATACTAATGGGATACAGGAAATGAAAAAGTGCTTTTGAGAAGTAGAATGAAGAATTTGGATGAGTTTTAATAAACAGCAAAAGACTTTTATTTGCAAAGGGAGAGATGATAAAGGATTTTGAGGAAAGCAGTGTGCCAGGACCTGGAGGGTAAAGGCGGAGAGAAACCGGCACATCTGGAGGTAAAGGGACCAAACTGTAAAGAGGGGATTTGGAAAGGAAGAAGGGACCAGTTTGGATTTTGAGGAAACTGTGAGAATCCTAAGCAAAACAGCACAACAGAAGAGCTCAAGTAAGAATGCCTATGAAATGCTGCCCTGGCCAGTTTGGCTCAGCGGTTGGAGCGTCGGCCTGCGGTCCAGAGGGGCCTGGGTTTGGTTCCCGCTAAGGGTATGTGCCTCGGTTGCAGTTTGTCCCCGGCCCTGGTTGGGTCATGCGGGAGGTGGCCACTCGATGTGTCCCTTTCACGTCAATGTTTCTCTCTCTCTCTTCCTCTCTCTCCCTCCCACTCTATCTGAACAAAAAAAATGGAGGGATGTCCTCGGGTGAGGATAAAAAAAAAAAAAAAGAATGGCTATGAAATGCACAAAATAGGAAATATATAAATACAGGAAGTGGGTCAGCAGTTACCTAGGACTGACAGAGGTGTGGGAACATGTGATTACTAATGGGTGGGGACTTTCTCTGAGAGATAATGAAAATGTTCTAAAATTAGAATATGGGATGGTTACACCCCTCTGTAAATATACTAAATGCTATTGTATTGTACACATTAAATTAGTGAAATTTATGGCTTGCAAATTATATCTCAATAAAGTTTTGATTTAAAAAAACACAAAAAAACAAACAAAAAAGAATGCCATGTCAGAAGTGTGTGTGATTTTTATTTTTTTTTTATTTTTTATTTATTTATTTTTTTATTAATTTACTTATGTTACAGATGATTCTCCTTTTTTCCCCCATTGACACCCCCCTCCCCCTCCCTCCCTGTCCCGTCCCCGTTTTGTTGTCCATGTCCATTGGTTATGAGTACATGCGTACAAGTTCTGTGCTCATCGCTCCCCTCCCCCGCCCCCTCTTCTGGCAGATGTCAGTCTGCACCCTACTTCCACGTCCCCGGGACTACCCTGCTCCTCACACTGTTATGTTCATTATACTCCAGAAATAAGTGAGATCATATGATGTTTGTCTTTCTCTGCTTGGCTTGTTTCACTTAGGATAATAGTTTCCAGGTCCTCCCATGTCGACGCAAAGGATAAGAGATCGTTCTTTCTTAAAGCTGCATAGTACTCCATTGTGTATATGTACCACAGCTTTTTTATCCATTTGTCTACTGATGGACATTTGGGCTGTTTCCAGATCTTAGCTATTGTAAATAGCGCTGCTATGAACATGGGGGTACATATATTCTTTCTGATTGGTGTTTCAGGCTTCTTTGGATATATTCCTAGGAGTGGGATCACTGGGTCAAATGGTAATTCAATTTTTAATTTTTTGAGGTAACACCATAGTGTTTTCCATAGTGGCTGCACCAGTCTGCACTCCCACCAGCAGTGTACTAGAGTCCCCTTTTCTCCACACCCTCGCCAACACAAAGACAGCCTCTTCAATAAATGGTGTTGGGAAAATTGGACAGCTACATGCAAAAAAATGAAACTAGATCATCAACTTACACCATACACAAGAATAAACTCAAAATGGATAAAAGACTTAAATGTGACTCATGACTCCATAAGAATCCTAGAAGAAAATGTAGGCAACAAAATTTCAGACATCATACACAGCAAAATTTTTACTGATATATCACCTAAGGCAACAGAAACAAAGGAAAAAATGAACACATGGGACTACATCAAACTCAAAAGCTTCTGCACAGCAAAAGAAACAACCATCAAAGTGGAAAGGCAACCTACTGTATGGGAGAGCATAATTGCCTATGATATATCAGATAAGGGACTAATTTCCAAAATATATAGAGTGCTCATACATCTCAACAAAAGGAAGACAAAGAACCCAATTAAAAAATGGGCAGAGGAACTAAATAGATACCTCTCCAAACAGGACATACAAACGGCCAAGAGACATATGAAGAAATGCTCAACTTCACTAATCATCAGAGAGATGCAAATTAAAACAACAATGAGGTATCACCTCACACCTGTCAGAATGGCCGCCATCAACAAAGCATCAAACAACATGTGTGTGATTTTTATCAGCCAGAATCATTTCAGCTGCAAGGAACAATAAAGGAGAATTTATTGGTTCATGTCACTGAAGCCCAAGGCTTCGGGCCTGCTGTGGATTCTCCCCTTCCTGCCATCTCTGTACCAGAGCTCCTTTCGCAGGGAAATACCCTTCTTGTGGCAAAAAGCTGGTATCCAGAAGCTTTAGGCCTACATGAGATTCTCAGAAACCCAGGCAATGTCAGAATTGAGCTTTGGGTTCAGATAGGCTAGACCAGGCCACGCCCCTCCTGAAACCTCCCAGACTGAGAGTGGGAGGGGGGCAGTTCCATTCACTGGAAGTGCAGGTATTGGAAAGGGGGTGCCTAAGTCCTGGACTGTAGGAATACTGAAGTGAGGAAGAATAGAGAAAGGAAGATCAGCAAAGAAGCTTTTGCCCAGATTCGGGTACAGAGTGATGACAGCCAGGCTTGGAATCATTTCTGCAAAATCAATGAGGACAAACTTTAACCACCATTGTAAAGAAATAATTGTCCTTGTTTTTAAGTGAAGCATACCTCATTGTCATACTTGGAGTATAGGAAAGATATCTGTTGGTGCCTTTAGTAGTCATAGTGAAGTTCAGAGGTTTGGAGAATGGGAGAGCCTCACATCTCACCATGGGAGTTTCTCAGAGTTGCTGATGCGAGATCCAAGAGGCTCTGTCCATGCTACAGCCCAAGATGTGAACTTCAGGCATTTCCTCCCTGTATCCTTCATCCTTGAATTCTCAACACAGAGCTGGCAGTGCTTCTGTGCCTTTCTGTTTCCTCTGTTACAATAGATCTTTTAGGGCTTGTGTATTCCCTCCCAATGTAGCTAGCCGTAAGCATTGAGCGCCGGGCTCTGCTTTGGACTTCCTAATCACAGCTGCACACTCTCATTTCTCAGAATTTCAGTCTGTACTGCTTTTCTCTCTCTGGTTTTAACCTTTGAAATAAATAAGTCTCAGCAGGAAAAGTGGTTAATATGACTTTCTAGAATTAAAACTATCCCAGTACCCCCTGTTTATCCATAGATGAAAAATGTGCAAAACTTTGGAACATGATTCACCCCTGTTAAGCCAGGTTGAGCCCACAGTTTGGTCCTTGTAAATATTCTGTATCTTAATGAAGTGGTTGACTGAGAAATACCATTTTCAGCTAATTCTTAATTGGCATTAGATAACTCTGATCTTGGGAAAATCACTTGTTCCCTGTAGGTTTTAATTAAGAACCAGACCACTTACCTATTGTGGAATGGTTTGAGAAGAATCACAAAAAAACAAAGTAAAACACTTGGAAAATAAGGTGCTACATAAATGTGAAATACGTCATAGGCTAATAAAGTTTCAGAGTAAAAGGGAAATGTTTCATGGTTTATAACTGATAAAAACTCTAGGTGGGGTTGATTTATCCTGGTTCACAGAAGAAGCTTCCACTGTAGCTAAGAAGAGCAAAGCTTTACTAGTGTGTACTAACACTAAATTCAGACAATGTCTCCATTAGAGTATTAATCGTGGTAGAAGTGGGGATTAAACTTGACAGCATGACAGAGAAGCTAACATCCTAGTTATTAAATTGAAAAGATTGCCACTCAAATCAAATCAGATGTTATTGCTGTCATCTTTGGCACTCTCAACACTGTAAAGAGGGGGGAGAAAGTAAACCCTAAGTTAAATAGCTGTGTGCTTCTCCTCCATCTTTGGGATTGCTGTCATAATACCAGAAGATTAAATATGAAATCAAAACAGGAAGGCTTATCACTGATTGACTCCTATAAAAATATTAAAAATGTACAAGTCCTAAACTAATTTTTCCCATGGCTGTTATAAGTACAAGAGAAATAATTTATGCTAGTAAATTTGAGCCAAGCATTCTGAAAAATGCACGCTTTGCTCTTCTGAGGGTTTGTTCTCATGCCACTGTCACAAGAGAACATCTCTAGGGATGAAATGAAATTCTTACCGGGAATTAGGTAGAGTTCTGTAAATAGACGTGTTCTCTCTTCATTTCTCTTCCTCAGTTGTGGTGAAGTTAGTAGAGCCCATGCATCAAGAATAAAATCAGATCTTTCAGACCTCTCTCACCTTGACCTTTTCCCCTCCTGGTGTTCTCAGTGCCAATAACTGAAGCCCTTGCACCCGATTTCCTACCTCACTTTGCTCAGCACTGCCATAAATCCTGACATCGTGACCCAGTCTGCCTCTTGCGGATACTTCAGTAAGTGGGAGTTTGGCTTAAAGCCCATTAGTAGAGTTGGAAAGTAGTTTACTTGTCAAGATGATGAGTGAAACAATCTATCACTAAATTCATAATTCCTCCTGAAGTTTAGTTGTTCAATTTTTTTTAGCTCTGCAATCTAGAGCCAGCAGTTAGATTTGATATAGGCCTCTGAATTTTGGACTGGGGAGTGTTTGGATTACCATTAGTACAGAGATTTTCTGTGGCCACCTGCAGCCTGCACACCAGAGATGCTGGCGGTGCTATGACCTTTGCTTCTGTGGACTACGCCACACCCAGGGTGTCCTGGAAAGTAATAACCCTGTTTCACACCAGCCTGTCATTGGAAATGCCTGTGGAATGAATGACCCCTGGGTCTCTGTGGTGGCCAGCAGGGCAACCATTTTCTAAACTGGAATGGGATTAGCCTTTTTACTAGTAACAGATCGCCTGCCTTCCTGTGGTGACTCTATTCGATCTAGACACTCAGGAAGATGCATGCCCTTTGCTATGGCTCTCTACTGGCCAGTGACCACTTCTGTTTCCTTCAGGAGGGGAGTTTTTCTTTGTCATTCAGACACTTGGTCCTTCTCTGCATTTGGGAGGTGTGAATACCACTGCGTACATGCATTTTGAAGTGCTGGGTTTTGAAGGAGCCTTCTTTAGGGTCTATTATATCATGTTTCATAGCACTGGTCTTATCAAGGTGTCAAGGGATTGAGCTGGCTGAGCTCTCTATCCATCTCTCTTTCCTTCTGCTCTCTCCTTTTCATTGAGTTATGACTAATTACATATGTATCATGTACCAGCCACTTTATAACCATTACCTTATTTTACCTATACTTTTGCCCTGAGAGGTTTTCTTTGTCGGCTCTAGATGGAGAAACTGAAACTCAGAAAAGTAAAATGACTCCCAAGATCACCGTGCCAGTAAGCAATTGAGCCAGACTTTAAGTCTAGGCCCCTGGGTTCCTGAAGCCTGAACTTTTTCCATAGCTCTACTGGTCTTAACGTTGGCTATGCCGCGGTATAACCTGGTATGTTACCAAAAAAATCCTTGAATTACATCCACAAGCTTCTCATATCTCCAGCCCCAAGCTTCGTGCCTGGCACTTAGTAGACACATTATAAATATTAATTTGATGCCCAGCAGTTTTGGAAAGGTAGTAAGCAATCTATAATATTTGTGTCATGGAATGACCATATAAACAAATCCCAGTATGGTTGCTGAAAGGAGATATGTCCTAGCATCTTGTAGTAGCACAACTCTTATCTCTTCATGCCTAGCTTCTAAAATGAGCATAATTTCTCTTTATACCCATAAATGAAATGCTGTGATCACTCAACAAATGCTTTGAGAAGTATAAAGTGCAATACAAATGAAAGGTATTATTATCATAAAACAAATTATAAGAGAAATTTCATACATGACCGACTAGATTCACTGAATCCTGTTAAATGAAATCACAGGTCAGAGTATAAGAGCTTGTAAGCTGAGAATACAGCTCTATAAAGGAGTTCTGGGAGACTCACACCCTAAAATCTGAAGAGATCTATTAACTCAAGATACAATTTTTATGTTAATAAAATATATTACAAGGTCTTGAGGCAAAGTACTTGGAAAATGGACTTTTCCCTGTTTGATCCACAATGTCTGTGGCTGAAGGCCTGTTTTTTCTTTTAAGTCTGAAAGTTGATTGAATTCAACTGCTTTCCATTGCTTTCTTTTACCAACTATAAATGTGGGATGGGAGGATGTGGTGCAGTCAGTTCATGTTCTAACTACATGCCCAAGGATGAAAAATGGAATACAGTGGCATGAGAGGTCATAGTCTCATAGCTAACTTTCCTGCTTCCAGCCCACCCACGTGACCCAGTGTTAACATACCAGTGTTAATAAAAATAGAAAACTCTGAAACAATTAATTAGAAAAGGAATGCCCTTAGTCACAGACAGAGAAACATTTATTTTGGCACAGTGCCTTCTTTATAGGTAGCACTGAAAGACAGCTGATACTAATAATAGTCACATCACGCAAATGGTAACAATAGCTTTTGAGGCCAAAGTGCTTTAGCTACACTTACTGCCTCTTCACATGGGTAGTTGTTTTAGTACTGTGGTCATGACTATAACCAAATAACACATGCCCAGCGTATTTGGATGCTGTTATGGGGACCCTTGGTGGAATTCCCTCCATGGGACCTGAGACTCTTTGATATGGTAACATAATAATTTTTCTTTTTAATGAAGTTAACATTCTGTCACTGTTGTTTAATGTTTTAAGCAAAGTCACCAAGTTCTTGTGAGCCTTTCAGAAGAATATCAGAACGTACACTGTGCTCAACCTCCCTGTTAAATCTATTTGCTTAGAAATCACACTCACTTGCTTTTCTACATAGGAATATGGAAAAACTTGTCTCACAGTACCCTAAAGAACTTCAGGGAGCTGTTCTTGGATGTCACCACAGGCCATGATGTTCTTCCCTGAGAACATTAGTGACAGCACCAGAGCACCTGGTGGTCTTCACCACTTCACTCTGTGGTCCCCCTAACAGACTTGTGTCTATTGCAGAACTTTCAATATGTGGAAATGTTGGGATGTAAGCAAATGTGGCTATTTTCTAGTCTCTCAGCCAAGGACAACCACTTGTTAATATTTTTCTATATGTTTCCCAGAACTGTACCCCCCCACCTCTATGCATAGGTTTTGGTTTTAGTTAAAAAACTGGTGATTATACTACCTATGTAATGTGATGTGTTTTGTTTTTACTAACTTTAACAGGTGTTTTCTACCTTATTTCAAATTTCGATTAACAACTTTTATGTTTTATAATATTCATGTAACATAATTTACAATTCTTTCATCATTTGATATTAAAGCCTTTTAGCAGTCTTACACAGTTATAACTAATTCTTTAATGCCCATTGAGAATTAATTCCTTAAGACATTTTCCTAGAAGTGGCGTTACTAAGTCAAGACTATAGATAGTTCAAGTCTCTTGATACAAATTGTCAATAGTTATATAAATTACGACATTTTCACATTATGGGCTATTATGCAGCTCTTAAAATTGTTTTTTAGAAGAATGCTGCCATTGTTTACGTTATAAAAATTTACTTTATTTGGGAAAAAGTTTATATATAATTTTTTTTGTATAAAAAAAAGACAAAGGAAATATAATACTATCTCAACTGTGGACACCTTTGGTTATAGAATTGTAGATAACTTTTCTCTTTTATTATCTTAGTACATTCTAAAGTTTCTATAAGAAATTTGTATTGCTTTTATAATCAGAAAATTACTTTCTAAAAGAATTAAACTAAATGTATGATGGTGTTAAGGTCCTACCATCCTTTAGCTTTCTTAAAGCTCTTGAGCAAAAATAACAATTTCAATAAGAAAGTGAAACTTCAATTCTTTCAGCTGTTCAGGTCATATACTCTAGTATCTTGATATTTAGAGCAATCAGGGAATGAAGTTATAGAGGCAGATCACAGTTTCTATCTTCACCCATTAAGACATTTGCCTGAATTCAATTTCTCTTTAAATGGTGAGCTCTAAATTGCATACACATAAAGCATTTGTTCATTAACTCTCCTTCATTGATTCACTCAGAGATGAATGAACTTTTGGCTCCTCAATTAAAACAAGCAAAAAATGTTATTTAGCTTATCTCTTGACTTCCGAATAAAATCCAGACTCTTTAGGCGGGGCCTCTGTAACTCATCCTCCACATCCCTTTCAGGCCTTATCTATGAATTCAACTAGTTCCTCATCTCCAAGCTTTCACTGTTCTTTCTTGCCTCTGAGTTACCCTTTACACTGACCCATCTGTCAGAAATGTCATTTTCCTTCATTGTCCCGACTAAGACATCACTTTAAGCACCCCTTCTGACATGAGTCATTTTCCTTCCTTGCTCATGGCTCAAAATTGGTAGCACCTAAGTGGCATTATGGCGTAACATTACACTGTATTTCTTGCTCATCCTCTTTTTCCTCTTCCAGGATGTAAAACCTTAGAGTAGTTTAAATGTGCCACGTTTGGAATGCAGAAGATGGTGGTAGGCAGGACCGGAGCAAGGGAGAGTGTGTGAGAGTGTGAGTGAGTATGAGAGAGTATGAGTGGACGTGAGTGTGGACGAGCAACCTTGAGCAGTGCAGAAACATGGGGCAGAGGGTTCCTGTGCTGTGGATGGAAAGCAGCTAGCTACCGGTAAGTGGCTCATCAGTAAGCTTCTCCCTGCATGGTCGGGAAGCCCCACCATTTTGGAAGATCCCTAGTCTTCTCTGGGAGGAGGCAGCAGGGAGTGGCTAGAGCCGAGCAACCTGAGGCCACCAGGGCGACTTGCACCACCGGACCAGTGGACCCCACTGTATCAACGCAGACCAGCGTACAGTAGCTGCGCTATCGAGGTGCCTGCTGCAGTAGTCGCAACTGGCCAGAGTGTGTACCATCCCCCACAACAGAAGCCTGATTGGATCCCAGCACTTCCCCCATAGCAACAGTGACTGGGTGGGAGTGGAGCCCCACCCTCAACAGCAGCTGAAGCTCTGGAGCCAAGACACACCCCCAGCAACAGAGGCTTGGGAGCAGACATCCATCCCCAGGCAACAGCAGCACAGATTGGCAGCCGAGACCCATTCCCAGGGACATCAGCAGAGGCTGATCAGGAGTGGTGCCCTAGCCCAAGCAGCAGCAAGACTGGGCAGCCGAGACCTGCCCCTGACAACTGCAGCAGCAGAGTTGGAATGGAGTCCCTCCCTTCAGCAGCAGCAAAGTCCCAGGAGCAGAGCATCCTCAGCCCCTAACAGCAGCAGAGGATTGGGAGCTGAGAGCACCCTCTGGCAACAGCAGCAGCAGTAGCAGTGCAAACCAGGAGCTGACATTCACCCTCAGCAGCAACTGATCAGGAGCTGAGCCCCACCAGGCAGCAGAATACCCCAACAGCACACCAGCAGGACCAACGCACCCCAACAGCTCACCAGCTGGACCCACACACCCCAGCAGCATACCAGCAGGACCCACACACCCCAGCAGAATACCAGCAGGATCCACACACCCCAGCAATGCATCAGTGGGACCCACACACCCCAGAAGCACACCAGCAGGACTCATGCACCCCAGAAGTGCACCAGCTGGACCCACGCATGCAGGCAGCAGAAGCACAGATCAGCAGCTGAGACCCATCACCAGCGGCATCAGCAGAGGCTGATCAGGAACAATGCCCGAGCCCAAGCAGCAGCAAGACATGGGCAGCCAAGACACGCACAACAGACCAATACCAGCCACCAGCTGTCAATCCTACAGGACCCATAGCAGGCAAGAGGTGCCATACACCAAAACAGTCTGGGAGGCACAGCAGCCTTAGTTGATACACACATTCCTACACATTTCAACATCCCTCACTGGGCCTAGAACTACTAGACTGATAAAATGGTGAGACGAAAAAACAACACCCAAATGAAAGAAAAGGAGGAATCACCAGAAAAGGAACTACAGGAAATGGAAAAAAGCAATTTGTCAGATAAAGAATTAAAAGCAATGATTTTAAGAGTACTCAAACAATTTAGTGAGCACTACAAGCAACTTAATAAGAATTATGAAGAGCTCAGTGGGAACTACATCAGCTTAAAAAAAGAAGTAGAAGCTATGCATAAAAATCAAAAGGAAATAATGACATCGCTATTATGAAAAATAGCTTAGAAAGATTCAATAGTAGATTAGAAGAAACTGAAAGCCGAATCAGTGACTTAGAAGACAAGGTAGAATAAAACACCCAAATAGAGCAGCAAATGGGAAACAAAATTAAAAGCAGGAGAGTTTAAGGTACCTTTGGGACAATACAAAACGTAACAACATTCACATTATAGGGGTACTGGAAGGAGAAAAATCAGAGAAAGTAATAGAGAACCTGTTTGAAGAAATAATGACAGAAAAGTTCCCTAAACTAGTAAAGGAAAAAGTCACACAAGTCCAGAAAACACAGAGAGTCCCAAGCAAGATGAACTCCAAAAGACCCACAGCTAGACACAACATAAGAAAAATGGCAAACATTAAAGACAAAGAAAGAATCTTAAAGGAAGCAAGAGAGAGACAGAAAGTTACCTACAAGGGAACTCCCATTAGACTGTCAGCTGGTTTCTCAATAGAAACACTGCAGGCCAGAAGGGAAATGGCATAAAGTATACAAAGCAATGAAAGACAAGAGTCTGAATCCAAGACTACTCTATCCAGCAAAGCTATTATTCAAAATTGAAGGAGAAATAAAGAGCTTCACAGACAAAAAATAGCTAAAGGAATTTATCGCCACCAAACCACACTGCAAGAAATACTGAAGGGACTGTTATAAGAAGAATAAACAGAGAGAGAGACAGAGACAGAGAGAGAGAGAGAGAGAGAGAGAGAGAGAGAGAACCACAGGCATAAAATAAAAATGGCAACTAATAAGTATCTATCAATAATAACCTTAAATGTAAATGGCTTAAATGCTCCAATCAAAAGACATAGGGTAGCTGATTGGATAAGAAAACATGACCCATATATCTGTTGTCTACAAGAGTCCCACCTCACAACAAAAGACTCACACGGGATGAAAGTGAAGGGGTGGGACAAATTTTCCAAGCAAATGGAAATGGAAAAAAAGATGGTGTAACAATACTCATATCTGATAAAATAGACTTCAAAACGAGGGCCATAATGAGACAAAGAAGGTCACTACATAATATTAAAAGGATCAATCCAACAGGAGGATATAACCCTGGTAAACATATATGCACCAAATACGGGAGCACCAAAATATATTTAAAAACTTATGGAGGCCCTGGCCTGTTTGGCTCAGCGGTTGGAACGTCGGCCCACGGACCAGAGAGTCCTGGGTTCGGTTCCCGCTAAGGGCACGTACCTCAGTTGCAGTTTGTCCCTGGCCCCAGTTGGGGTCGTGTGCGTGACAACCACTTGATGTATCTCTCTCACATCGATGTTTCTCTCTCTCTCTTCCTCCCTCTCTTCTTCCTGCTCTGTCTGAAGATAAATACAAAAATAAAATGAAAAATGTCCTCGGGTGAGGATTAAAAAAATAAATAAAACTTATAGAGGACTTCAAGGAAGAGATCAATAGCAATACAATCATAGTTAACACCCCACTAACATCACTGGATAGATCTTCTAGACAACAAATTACAAGGACACAGTCCTTAAATGATGAAATAGATCAGTTAAACTTAATTGATATTTACAGAACATTTCACCCCAAAGCTGCAGAATATACATTCTTCTCAAGTGCACATGGACATTCTCAAAGATAGACCACACGTTAGGACACATAGTAAGTATCTACAAATTCAAGAAGATTGAAATCACATGAAGCATCTTCTCAGATCACAATGGCATGAAACTAGAACTCAATTACAACAAAAACACGCAAAAACATTCAAACACTTGGAGGCTAAATAACATGTTATTAAACAACAAATTGGTTACCAAGGAGATCAAGGAAGAAATTAAAAACTTCCTGGAAACCAATGAAAACAAACACACAACAACACAAAATCTGTGGGATGCAGTGAAAGCAGTCCTGAAAGGAAAGTTCATAGCACTACAGGCCTACCTCAAGAAACAGGAAACATTCCTAATTGACTTTCTAACCCTACAACTTAAAGAACTAGAAAGTAAACAAAAAGAAAAACCCAGAGCAAGTAGAAGGAAAGAAATAGTAAAAATCAGAGCAGAAATAAACAACATAGAAACTAAAAAAACAATTCAAAAAGTCAATGAAACAAAGAGCTTGTTCATTGAAAAGATAAACAAGATTGATGGACCCTTACCCAGACTCACCAAGAAACAAAAAGAGAGGACTCAAATAAACAAAATAAGAAACCGAAGAGGAGCAGCAACAACCGACACCACAGAAATACAAAGGATCATCAAAACATACTATGAACAATTACGCCAACAAATTGGACAATCTAGGCAAAGTGGACAAATTTTTAAAAACACACAGTCTCCCAAAACTGAACCAGGAAGAGATAGAAAACGAACAGACCAATAACAACTAAGGAAATTAAAGGTGTAGTCAAGCAGCTCCGAGCAAACAAAAGCCCAGGCCCGGACGGTTTCACAAGGGAGTTTTACCGAACATTCAAAGAAGATCTAACACCCATTCTCCTCAAACTATTCCAAAAACATCCAAGAAGATGGAAGACTTACAAACTCATTTTATGAGACCAGCATAATCCTAATTCCAAAACCAGATAAAGACACTACAAAGAAAGAAAACTACAGGCCACTATCCCTGATGAGCACAGATGCCAAAATCCTTAAAAAATTATTAGCAAATCGGATCCAGCAATACATCAAAAAATTTATTCATCATGACCAAGTGAGATTCATCCTAGGGATGCAAGGATGGTACAATATTCGCAAGACAATAAATGTGATACACCACATGAACAAAATGAAAGATAACAACCATATGATCTTATCAATAGATGTTGAAAAAGTATTTGAAAAAAATCCAGCACCCATTTCTGATAAAAAGCACTCAGCAATGTGGGAATAGAGGGATCATATCTTGACATAATAAAGGCCATATATGAAAAACCTACAGCCAACATCATACTCAATGGACCAAAACTAAAAGTATTTCCCTTAAGAACAGGAACAAGACAGGGATGCCCATTTTCGCCACTCTTATTTAACACATAGTACTGGAAGTCTAGCCACAGCTATTAAAAATGAAGGAAAAAAGGGTGGGGGGGGAACCACATTGGAAAGGAGGAAGTGAAACTGTCATTATTTGCAGATGACATGATATTGTACATAGAAAACCCTAAAGACACCATCAAAAATCTACTAGACTTAATAAATGAATTTGGCAAAGTAGGATACAAAATTAATGTCAAGAAATCAATGGCATTCTTCTACACCAACGATGAACTCCCAGAAAGAGAAACTAAAAAAACAATCCCATTTACCATCGCAGCAAAAAATTAGGATACCTAGGAATAACCTTAACCAAAGAAGTAAAGGACCTCTTCACAGAAAACTAGTGGTCATTGAAAAAAGAAATAGAGGAAGATATAAAAATGGGGAAACATATACCTTGTTTATGGATTGGAAGAATTAACATCATTAAAATGTCCATTCTACACAAAGCAATCTACAGATTCAATGCAATCCCCATTAAAATACCAATGACATATTTCACAGAACTAGAACAAATACTCCAAAGGTTTATATAGAACAAAAAAAAGACCCCAAATAGCCACAGCAATCTTGAAAAAGAAAAACTAGGAGGGATCACAATACAGGATATCAGATTATACTACAAAGTCACCGTAATCAAAACAGCCTGGTACTGGCACAGAAACAGGCATATAGATCAATGGAACAGAACAGAGAACCCAGAAATTGACCCAAGACAATATGCTCAATTAATATTTGACAAAGATGGCAAGAGCATACAGTGGAGTCAAGACAGCTTGTTCAATAAATGGTGCTGGGATAATTGGATAGCTGCATGCAAAAAAATAATGAAGCTAGACCACCAACTTACACCATGCACAAGAATAAACTCAAAATGGATAACAGAGTTAAATGTGATGAGCGAATCCATAAAAATCCTAGAAGAAAATGTAGGCAACAAAATTTCAGACATCACATGCAGCAGACTTTTCACTGATACAACACCTAAGGCAATAGAAACAAAGGAAAAAAATGAACACATGGGACTACATCAAACTAAAAGCTTCTGCACAGCAAAAGAAACAACCATCAAAATGGAAAGGGTACCCACTATATGGGAGATCATAATTGCCAATGATACATCAGATAAGGGGTTATTTTCCAAAATATATAGAGTACTCATACAATTCAACAAAAGGAAGACAAAGAACCCAATTAAAAAATGGGCAGAGGACCTAAATACACACCTCTCCAAACAGGACATACAAAATGGCAACAAACATATGAAAAAATGCTCAATGTCACTAATCATCAGAGAGATGCAAATTAAAACAACGTGAGGTATCACCTCACACCTGTCAGAATGGCTACCATCAACAAATCATCAAACAACAAGTGCTAGTGAGGGTGTGGAGAAAAGGGGACTCTAGTACACTGCTGGTGGGAATGCAAACTGGTGCAGCCACTATGGAAAACAATATGGTGTTACCTCAAAAAGTTAAAAATTGAACTGCCATTTGACCCAGTGATCCCACTTCTGGGGATATATCCTAAGAAGCCTGAAACACCAATCAGAAAGAATATGTACCCGTATGTTCATAATAGCACTATTTACAATCGCTAAGATCTGGAAACAGCCCAAGTGTCCATCAGTAGACGAATGGATAAAAAAGTAATGGTACATATACACAATGGAATACTATGCAGCTGTAAGAAAGAAAGATCTCTTATCCTTTGAGGCGCATGGAGGGACCTGGAGAATATTATCCTAAATGAAACAAGCCAATCAGAGAAAGACAAATATCACATTATCTCACTTATTTGTGGAATATAATGAGCAAAACAAACTGATGAATAAAATATACTCAGAGACATAGAAGTAGGGTACAGATTGACAAACCTCAGAATGGGGGGACAAGGAGAGGGAAGAGATAAACCACAGAACTTATATGCATGTATGTGTAACCATGGACATAGACAACAGTGCTGGGGAGGGGTGGGGGGGATCGGGAGGACGGTGTCAATGAGAGGAAAAAGGAGAAACATCTGTAACAAAAATAAATTAATAAAAACATTTAATTAAATTAAAATGTGCCATGGTAGGGCTCACAAATTTTTGTTGACTAAATTTAGAGGCACACAATAGTCACTGTCTTTATTTTAATCACACCATTTGAGTGCATTAAATACCAGAATGACCATTATTCTAGTCAAGTTTGAGCTTAGTTTCCATTTTAGAGAGCTCTTATTTTGCTCACATGCCTGATATAATTGGAAAAACTGGGATTTAACACTGATCTTTTATAGGACTTCCAGGAAAATCAGGGATCATTAAATACTGAAAAGAATCACATTACCAAAAATTTCTAAAACCCAATAAGTAGTAATGAGAAAAGAAAAATTGTAGCTTTAGCAGCTGTCCTCTCCAGCTTTGCTTTCCAAATTAAATGAATAATTAAAGCTTCCTCAAGGTTTTGTAGTGTTACTGTTTTAACTGTTGGTGTTATCAGTTCACATATCATAGTTGCAATGTTGTGGCAGATATTTAGCTTCATAGCTAATTACATAGCCACTGGTGTAACTGTAATTCCAGCATTAGTGACTACTTAACAGTCTCCGTGTCCTTTCCCCTAACACTTCAGCAGATTTGCATTCATTGCATCCAGCATCGTTTTTCCAGAGAGGAAATGGAGTTAACACAGAGACTAATACAGCTAAGAAATACTGACCACTGGCCAAAGTAGGACTGTCTCTCCTTTGGGCGTCCTATAAGGCTTAATCATTCACGTACTCAGAGACTATGATTTTGTCTAACCTGCTTTGATTCCCTATCAGGTAAACAGACTTAGTGTCCTCTTGGTAGTGCAGCTCTGTTTTATCTTTTTAGAGCATTGAAAAAATATGCCTAAACAATTCTTGCCTCTTTTGGGAATCAGAGAACAGAAAGGAAAAAGGTAGAAGGAGAGGCTGAATCCCCCACAGGATCCTCTGTATTCCATTGTTTTATCCATTTTTTGTTAGCTATTATTTCTTTATTTCTTGTCTCTAGCTTTCAAACTTCTGGGACAGAAACAGCAGTTTGGATTTTATTTAAATTGGTGCTTGCTTTTAATTTCATGTTTGCTACTTGTTAATGTGGACTGTTTCTTTGTTTTTATTTTCATTTTTGTTTTTGTGGACCTCTAAATAGAAGTGTATACTTTATTTCAACTCTCCAAAGGTTGCATAAAAAATCAGTTAGTCATAAAGAAAAAAAAAGCCATAGCAGATTTCTTCATTCCTTTATATATCTTTTAAATAAACATGATTATGAAAATTCATGGAACCATATTATTATACATATATTTTAAGATCAATAGGAAACCCTGGCTGGTTTCTCTCAGTGGTTAAAAATGTCAGCCTGTGGATCGAAGGGTTGCAGGTTTGATTCCTAGCCTCCATCAGGGTCATGCAGAAGGCAACCAATTGATGTCTTTCTCACATCAATCTCTCTCTCCCTCTCCCTCTCCCTCTCACTCCTTCTCCCTCTCTCTCTCTCTCCCTCTCCCTCTCTCCCTCCCTCCCACTCCCTTCCACACTATCTAAAAATGTTAATGGAAAAATATCCTCAGGTGAGGATTAACAACAACAACAAAAAGATCAATAGGGAGCTGAGAGATCATCACATTCAACCCTTTTGAAGAAACATTGGCTTAGGGAACTGAAGTATCTTGTCCAAGGTCCCATTGCTCCTGCTTTAGGGCAGCAATGGGACCAAAAGCCAGATCCCCTGACTTCTAGGTTATTGCTTCATTGAAGAGATTCTTTAGCTCATGAAATAGAAGAAACTACCAGCTTTGCAAAGCAATTACTCAAGGGTTGTACAGATCTTCCAATGGTTAGCATTTAGGTCCTAATGTCATTGTTCGATGATTTTTGCACACTAGTTTTGATGTGAACATCAACCTCAACCGCTTGATGGGATGCCACAAAACCCGCTGCAGCAAAGAACATATCTGCACTGAACACTTTGTTGGTAGATATGTTTTCCTAAGAGAGGAGAGATAGAAGTCTTTAAATGATTTTGGACAGATCAGCATGAGAGTTGGGGCAACAGGGAAGTAAAGCCAACACATCAAGGAAGGCACAGGAGGTACATCAACTGACCAGGTTTCCATTATGGAACTTTCTGTCTACATCTTCTAAATTCATAATGAAGGACTTGGAATCTGAAGCAATATCTACAAAATCCCAGGTGTTGAGTCTAAGTAGTGGGTATTGGTGACCATTTATTTTTGAAAATTTGCACCATCATAAATATCTAGACTGTTTTAAAAGTAATCAGTACCATTCATGGCATGGTCATGGATCTGAGCGCTCTATTACTGAGAGCTCATGTTACTTTTCAGGAAGTGGGAGTCTAGGGACTGGCACTTAGACATGGACAGCCTTATGGGGTCATGTGTCAGGATAAAGTTTATTGCAATGAATAGTATTACATAATCTAACATGCCATAATTATGGCTTCATTTGGTAGTGAAGATTTTCTTCATGTGGCTAGAATCACAGAAACAGGGTTTATCGCACCTGAATCTGCCTTAGAAGTTTCATCTTTGATGGGAAAGAAGGATGTGATATGATAGAGAGGGAGAGAGGGTGTTATCATGTTAGTTTTAAGCGCAGAAGTGGGAAAAAAGAACAAACTGCTGGGATAAAAGGGAGAATCACCTCACCTGCTCTCAGAGCTCTCATTAAAACTAGCAAAGGCTGATCTCTCACTTGGATAGTTTTATAATTCTCACTAAACTGGGGTAAATAGCAAGCACAGTTAAAGAATGTTTTTCTTTTTATGTTACCTAAAAGCCTTGCCCACAAAGTAACCTGCATGCACTTTACTGTGCAAAGCCTCTGATGCAATTCTATGGACCCTATATATTAATTAATGTGGAAATTTGCTAACGGTGGTTGAATGCTTTTAAAGCATAAAAGTACTTTCAAAGCCCAATATGATTAATTCATAAAACTCTTCAATGAGGTATGTAGGTGTTGAACCTTCTTATTGTTGTTGTCATTATCTTTCTTATTTCACAGTTTTACACACTAAAATGCAACCAAGTTAAGTGTGTTGCCCAAGGTCACTTAGGAAACCAGTGATGCAGCTAGATCAGGACTGGAGAGCTCCAGGCTAAAGCTCCTTTGTCCACTAAAAATGAAGAGATAGCTCTTTTATCTACTAAAAAAATTTAACCAAAAAGGCACTATAAAGTTTTGAGAATTGAGGAATCTCTATTCCATATTCTGTTTGTTTCTTGAATAATGTTGTAGGGGCATGTAGTGTTGCCCAAACTGACTGATGGTCCATTTATCATTTTTAATAATTTTTGGAAGAAAGCCTTTCCAGAGTGGCCCTTTTTGTCGGTGTGATAGTTTCCAAAAGCTTCTAGGATTATATGTGTGGTTCCTGACAAACAGCTGGCATGTCATTCATCAGTGAGTTAACTGCATATCTTTCTTTGGCTAAAAAGGGCAAATATGTGATTCACTGAGTTGAGCATTAACCCTATGTAAAATGTGGCTACCCTGGAAGATTTTGTATAGGAGTCTCTATCATGTGCCATTTAAGTATCATTGAATGGATCATCAAGAATATTCAATCAACTTTTAGTTATCTTTGATAAGCAAAAACACATTTTCAATCTTTTTTAGGGCTACCAACTTGTTCCTAGTTATTGAGGCAGAGGAATCCAGTGGGGAGCTAAACTGTTTTTTCTTTTGAAGTTAGACAGCCTGACATGCTAGCATTTCTTTCTATTCTATAATAGAGATCAAAGTGACCCCTGCTTTTCAAGCTGGTGAGATTGCACTACCACTTGTAGTGACAGACTGCAATGTCTCTCTTCCTGATAGATCTATCTTTAGAGTGGAGCAAGCCACCCTGACTGCAGTCATCACACTGGCAGTAATACCCAATGACTGCTTGGGATGCTACAGTTTACCCCCCAGCAACTGCTCCCTGTGGGCAAATAGAATGGATTTGTATGTATACTACCCATTAATAAGAGATCGCACAGAGTTGCAATACATTTTCAAAACTATTAGCTGACACAGTCTATGCTATACCAACTTCTGTTGCTAGCAAAAGCACTACTGTCCCTACACACAGCAACTGCATTGCTGCAGCTGGCCTCTCTGTAGAAACAACACTAAAAGAAACAAAAGTCAAGTGGAGACACAGCACAGAAGATAATGAGTGATGGGACTTCCAGGTCATTGTCCACTTAGGATCCTTTCCCCGCTGCCAAGGTCCAGCCTCAGCAGTCCAGGGTTTCCCAAAGGTGTGGACGGAGCTGGCGAGAGAGAGACGTGTGAGTCAGAAGTCTTAACCACCTCTGCTGCTTAAGGCTAGCAGAATCTTTATTTTTATATCTGCAGGTTACATAGCAATTTCCTTCTTATTGTTTCCCCTAAACCTTTTAGGCAAATAAGTACAGACATTCTTTTGTCATTTACCCAACTCTTAGGTATATTACATGTTAATTAACAACTATTTTTATCCTGTATTTCAGTCTCTGTCAATTCCTCTCAGACTCCTGACCTTTCCTTCTAAGATCCTTCCAAGCTTCCACATTCCTATCCTAAATCTCTATTACTTTCTTGCTTTTCTTCCTGCAATCTTTTCTACCATCTACATCATTAATCATCTACATGTTACTTCTATAATGA
This sequence comes from Tadarida brasiliensis, assembly GCA_030848825.1. Classification (NCBI taxonomy): domain Eukaryota; kingdom Metazoa; phylum Chordata; class Mammalia; order Chiroptera; family Molossidae; genus Tadarida; species Tadarida brasiliensis. The sequence goes on from CM061266.1 coordinate 93,964,693, forward strand.
TTCCTAACAGACAGCTAACAGATAGATAGAGAAAGCAAAGATTAGTCTCCTTCAGTTGCCATCCTGCATTTTTATTTTCCCATTATTTTATATCTTCAGTCACTGTTCTTCGTGATTCCTGCCACGCAGTGAATTCACTTCTCCAGGGACTATGTCAAACTGTGGAGGCCTTCATAACTCCAGGGACACTGCTCCCAACACCCCGCCCTCCACTGGATACTTAGTTTCATTAGGAAAGAGAACAGGGCCTGTAAATGGCTACACTGGGAAAACTGTATGAGGAGGGTCTGGAGGTCTTGGATTCAACCCTTATGCTGTCACTGACCCAACAGACTTTGTGGCATTGAGCAGGTTACTCACTCTTCAGTCTGTTTCCTTATCAGTAAAATAAGAATGACAATACTTATCTTGGGTGGTAGTTGTGAGGATTAGAAACATTGTGAGATGCCTTATATTGCTTAGAACATAGTAAAAAATAAATACAAACTGTTATTATTACTAACAACAATGATGGCACAAGCTGGTGTGTACTAAGCACCAAATTGGTGATACAATCATAAATGCTGCAGAAGGCCAAAGCAAATTAAATTTATTTCACTACTATATCTAGATTTTTAAACATTGGGCTCATTCATCATTTTTCTTTAGTTCCATCCCGATTTTCTTTGTTCCCTGAAAATGTACTGATTTTCATAGCTTCCTTCATATTAGCAAGCTCCTGATTATTCACAGAGGTGGAAGCCAAGGAACATATAAATAATTGAAACTCCAAGCAAGAACATGGTGAAATCTTATTGTAGTCTATTTTCTAGTCCAGTCTTGCCTTTACCAGAATTTTACCAGAAATCTCGTAAGCAACAAAGTGAACTTTTTTCTCTCTCTTCTTTTCCCTATTCCTTTCCCATTGTCCGATGGTGCTGCTAATAATGACTTGTGAAACAAATAAAAGATGACTGTCTTTTATTTTGAGAGAAGAACAGATTTCCCTTGAATCACTTATAAATCAGGTAATTAATTGTAGAATATTTGAAAAATAGCCAAACCTATTTCTCTGAATCTAATGTACAAATAAAATTATCAGAGTATTCAAATGCCTCTAAGGCATCATGCGTTCAGTTAGAAAGTGGTGGTGTTAATAATACAAACTATGGGATACACCAACAATATCCCTATTTGTGTCTTGTAGGCAGCATGATTTTTTTTCCTGATGATTTATCTTACTTCACACTTTGCTTAATCTGATGTTAAATGTAGTTGGTATTCCTGGAGCAGAACTGACTGATGAGGGGAAAGTGATGCTGAAAGATTGGAGAAGCCTTTCTGGAACTGAAGACTTGCCATGGAAAATCCAGTCTTACAAGTGAATGATTGTGAATGACTATAGATGAGCACTGCCATGTTTGGTCATTTGTTTTCATCACTGTAAATATCAGTAAGTGTGCTCTTGCTGTACTCGGAAGGGGAGAAAAACCCATCAGTCATTCTGAAGGTTAGGCCGATGTTCGGCAGCCACATACACAGATCTGTAGGGAGCTTGCCTGTCACACACAGGCCTGCACCCTCTCATGTTGATACTCACCTCCCCTCCCTCAGGTGAGAACCTCAGTATATATTGAAGTATATTGCCTGCCAAGAGTAGTTTATCACAAATGTCGATACAATAAAGGCTGTTACTTCAAATGCTCATAACTGACTGAACCACCTACTATGATGCTTTGTTCTTTTGGAGGAAGTTTGAGTTAGTGGAAAAATATCTATATGTTAAAATAAATCATCCGGGTACTCCCTGGCCGGTTTGGCTCAGTGGTTGGAGCATCGGCCCGTGGACCAAAGAGTCCCGGGTTCAGTTGTGGTTCATCCCTGGCCCCATTGGGATCGTGTGGGTGGCAACCAGTCGATATGTCTCTTTCACATCGATGTTTCCCTCTCTCTCTCTCCCTCCCACTCTGTGTGAAGATACATGTAAAAATATCCTCTGGTGAGGATTAAAAAAAATCATCTGAGTATATGCAGGGAGGGAGGAAAAGAATAAAAGAAGGAGAAGGAAGAAAAAAAGGAAGGAAGGTCTACTGATTTTCCATCAGTGGCTGATTTTCCCCAGGAGAATCCACACTGTTTGTAATTCAGGATCATGTGCTCATTGAAGAAATCATGTTTCTGGCCAGTCAGGTTTCCTTTCATTAAATTTTCTTACAACTGTAGCAACTTAAAGTGAAATTTAGAAAACTTTCCTTGGAAAGTAGAACTAAAATGTACATAGGTAATTGTATTCTTCCAAGTGAATTTTTTTTAAATGATAAAAATAACTTATTATTTAACTCAGAAGATTACTAATAATTCTTGTGGCTATGATAAATAATATCCTCCTTCCTTATGGGAAACCAGACTCTAAATTACCTTGAATATCTGAAGTCTCTTCTAAATGTTAAAAGGCAGACTGAGCTCAGCTGGTTTAATCCACAGTCACACAGCAGGGATAGGGTGACAGATTCTGGGAAGCAAGTGGAGGCTGAACTTCTTAACTTCCAGTTTCTCAGTCATAAAGTTACTTGCATTGGCATCTCTATCTTCTTCCTCTCTGATTAAGTTTTGGTGCTTTTGTAAAATCTTAAATTCAGTCTACTTTGATTCTGAAACCAATGAAGAAAACTAAATCAATATTTCATCTAAAAAATTTAAAGGAAATAGAATCTATACCAATCAACTGTGTGCTTCATGACATCATAAAATGCCTTTGCCTGAGGCAGAATTAGATAAAAAGCAGCAGGATGTAGTTTTGTTATAAAAAAAATTGTGACCAGATAGACAAGAGTTTGGGATAATCTAGACCTGTTATTTGTGCATATGTGACATTTCTGTGTTGAGTTGGGGCGAAGAAAAGTTTTGTTTTCTGGTTCAGTATCAAAGTCATAGGTTGGTACAGTTTCTTTAGCCCTTGTCCAACACAACCCCTAGAAAGAAAAAGACTAGAAGGGAAGCATTTTTGACATCTGGAGAGCTGGAACGGGACAGAGATTATGCCAAATGCTCCCTCTTTTTAATGTATGTTCAAAGAAATCTCTTGTGTAACATTAGTATTTTTATTTTTATTTTATTTTATTTTTTATTATTTTTTTTAATCCTCACCTGAGGACATTTTTTCATTTTTTGTCCAGATAGAGTGGGAGGGAGAGAGAGGAAGAGAGAGAGAGAGAAACATCGACGTGAAAGGGACACTTCGAGTGGCCGCCACCCGCACGACCAACCAGGGCCGGGGACAAACTGCAACCGAAGTACATGCCCCTAGCGGGAACCGAACCCGGGTCTCTCTGGACCGCAGGCCGACACTAACCGCTGAGCCAAACCGGCCAGGGCCTATTTTTATTTTTTAAATATGTTTTTATTGACTTTTTTTGAGAGAGAGAGGAAGGGAGAGGGAGATAGAAATATCGATGTAAGAGAGAAACACCAATCAACTGCCTCCTGCGTGCCCTGTTCTAGGGATTGAGCCCACAAACTGGGCATGTGCCCTGACTGGGAATTGAACCGGGACGTCCCCTCTCAGTCCGTGGGACATGCTCAATCTACTGAGTCACATTACCAGCTGGGCAACATTACTATTTTTAAAGTTTTCAAATGTTTCCAGTGTGGTTTTAAGTTTCATCCAATATTTGGTTTATAAATAATGTTTGTTTTTTGTTATGAATGTAGTATATGTCCATTATAGAATCTTTGGAGAATCCAAAAAAAAAGTGTTATAACTCAAAAATAAAATTCATTAATAATCCAGACCATCGTAGGTAACTACTATCAAAGTTGGAAAGATAAAAGATGGAGGCTCCCCTACACATCCTTCACATTAGTCCGGCTACCTGCATCTGTCCCATAAACTCTAACTTTCTTTTTGTCACAATGGATGAAGGGTGACCCCTCCACTTGAGCATTGTTACCTAATCCTTTCTCTTTGAATCAGATTTTGTACGTCTCATTTAATGAAACTCAACTTTTCCCTTCCAACAACTACTACTTCGCTAGTTTCCATACCATGGAGTTGTCTATATTTGCTCTCTTTGCTTCCTCCTCTCCTCCTCCTCTTTTTATTTTTTTATTTTATTTTTTATATTTTTTCTTTACTGAGTTTAGAGAGAGAGGAAGGGAGAAAGAGAGAGAGAGAGAAACATTGATGAGAGAGAACATAGATTGGCCGCCTCCTGCATGCCCCCCACTGGGGATTGGGCCAAGACCTGGGCATGTGCCCTGACCTGGAATTGAACCCGTGACCTCTTGGTGCATGGGTCGATGCTGAACCACTGAGCCATAGTGGCCAGGCCTCCTCTCCTCTTCTTTCTTCTTCCTGCCCCAGTGGACTTTCCTTATCTGTCACATTACTGAAACTGCCATTGTTCTCACTGTTGTAAATGCAGTGAATAATTCTCTGTCCCATTTTACTGAACCTCTGTTCAACATGTGACATATTGTTATTTCTTCTTAAAATAGTCTTTCTGCTCATCTTCCAAGATATCATGTCCTCCTAGTCTTCTTGATAAATCATCAAGTATTCTCCTTATCTTCCTCTGCTTGGCCTATTAATTTGGACAAGATTGATTCTTCTAAAATATTCTCTATTTGCACTTACTTTTCATGTGATTCCATCCAGAATGATGCTTTAAATGTCATCTATGTGCCAATAGTTCCTCTCCTCTCCACAGAACTGAAGATAGTCAATTGCCTACAGGCCCTTTACTTGGCATCTCCAACAAAACATGGCCAAATGAACTTTGGGTTCTATAGATCCACATTTCACTACTCTAAAAGGTGTCCTTCAGTTAGTGGTCATCACAGTATGGCCCCATCTAGCTATAGCTCCAAACTGTGGAGTTATGTCTGATGTTGCTTCTTCCCCCAAACTTCACCTCCACTCCATCAGCAAGTATTCAAGTGGGGTCACACTCCTTTTAAAATCTTACAGTGAATTATTGTTAACTAAAGTAAAATGAAGACTCATTGCCCTGGCCTTGCATTATCTGGCCTTTGCCTATTCCTCCGCGCCTCCTGTACCAATGTCCCCACCCCACTGCTCCCTATGTCCCAGCCCTTACAGGCTAGTTTAATCTAGAGGCCTTTGCCCTTGTTATTACTTTTTCCTCCATGTCTTTATATTTTCACATGCTGGCTTATCCCTACTATTTAGGTTCCATCCTAGAAATCTTTCTTCAAAACAGCAACACCTAATCACACAGTCTAAAGTATCTGCATCCCCTCCCACTTACCTTTCTTAACATACAGTATGTCTGTTGTATTTTCTTCACAGTACATAGCATCTGAAAAGACCTTGCTTCTTAATTACTTGATCACTGTATTTTATTCATTTTAGAATATAAGATCCAGTAATGCAGCCGCCTTGACATCTTATTTACCACTTTATATTCAGGGAATATAACAGTGCTTAATATGAAGTAAGTACTTAATAAATATGGGCTGCATGATTATTGAACACACATTTTGAAGTATTTCTCTTTAGTCCTTTTATACTATGAACTAGAACACTATATTTTAATCACATCTTATCCAGTTTTTCATTGCCTGATGATTTTTTCAATAACTATCATAAAATTAGCATTTGCCTGTGTTGTTAGACATTTTTTACAAATATTTTAAATTACAAAACTAATACTAGTTGGGCAAATTTAAAAGTATAGGCACATTAGGAATTAAAATACAAATAAGACTTACTACCCAAACTTAGGAAACTTGGGATCTAGAAGAAAGATAGGAATCGTAGGCACAAAAAGACAGCAAAGAGGAACAGGTGCTATGGAGTGGGGATGGTGAAGAATAAACCCAGACTCCCTTTGTCTGATTTCATCAGAACTCACCTTTTATTCTTTTAGTGTGGTAGACTTCTGTGTCATCTTCATCACTTCTTCACTAAGTCACAAAGGTCAGTTTATAGAAAGGAATGGAGGACTTAGAAAATGAATAGATGAATAAAGACAGTATAGAATTTCTATGCTTAGCCTTTATATATTTAATGTATGGTTATCTAAAAGTTGGTTAGAAAAACCTACGTTAAGAACAACAAAATTAATTTATTCTGCATTGTCATCATACGATAAATACTTAAGAGGTTCGGTCAGGAAAAGTGTTTGCTGATAAACTGTGCAGTCTTCATAAATGTCATTAATTATTTATTTTATACAGAGATGTGAATGAAGAGCAAGCACTTTAATTACCTTTGTAGATGCTATAAAATGAGAAGATACTACAAATTACCTAGGATCACATAATTTGTCATTGACTGAGTCTTATTTCAGCCCAGGCCTTCTTATTCCAAAGCCTGGGCTCCAAACTACTAATTAGACTACTTCCCTAAATCAGTACCTTACAAGGGAGAATACTCTAATACTTTGATCTTATTTCTCTTATTACTCTGTGAGCTTTGTGAAATCAGACATTATGGATTAATCATACTCATAAAGTGCTTCAAATCTGTGCAAGACGATGAGGTGTAAATGCAGAAAAATATTCATCCTTGCTTTTCTTAAAATTCTTTGCATGTGCCCAGTTTCTAATTAATATTTGTTGACTTAAATTAAATATTTGTCAGTTGGAGGTGAATCTGAATCTGGAGATGCTCTTCTCTCCTCTTCTGGTTATGACCTGAGTGTTCCATCTTTCTCAGTCTGGGAGGGTCTAGAATTATGAGACAGTATTGAGAGAATCTTAGGAAAATCAATGAATTGATCAAACAAACAAGCTCAGATACAAATATTTTAGCTGAACATTTTAAGAATTCCTAAATAAATTTTGCAAATCTCTCTTCCAAGTGAAAAGCACAGAGCTGAAGAATGGAGAGAAGTGGCTTTTCTCCATAAAAAAAGAGCCCACCCTGACTGAAACCCTGGCATTCAGGAGGGAAATAGTTTTTTCAAAGAGCATAGAGGGCAGCGCTCCAAGGAAGGGCATGAACATTGTACCCAGCAGCACCTCACATAAGACCACAGTCTAGGGGAGGCCACCACTGAGCTCCACTAGCCAAGTCTTCTGAGCAATGGGAGGCAGTATTGCAAACAAACATCCTAATAGGTCCTTACTGACCTCTGCTAGACCATGTTTCAGTGAAAGGATCTGTCTCTATCACTCTCTGAAGGTGACTCCTTTCTTCTTCATTGATTCAAACCTGGATTCTTATCATGCGCTGCCTCTGCTCTCTGAGGCAGTCCTGAAATTCTACCCCTTGAAACCACGTAGGATAGGTTTGATCTCTTTTTTCTACCGATGAACATTTCAAATATTTTCAGACAAAGATTATAAAATAATTTCCCAGTTTGTCTTTTCTAGACAAACATCCCTAGTAACATACTGTGCTTAGCTCCTAACCATTCCTCCTGGAAATGATCGCCAGGATGGAGAACAGCAATAATGGGGATATGATCTGAGAACAATGGGACTCTCATTTTCTTTAACCTAAGGTTGCATTAATTGGTTAATAGATGTTTGAAACGCTTGAATATGTTGGGAAAGTAGTTCCTAGGTTAAGAGAGTGGGTTCTTTAAAGTACACAGAGACAGGAAGAGCCTAGAATTTTTAAGCTCTCACTCACGTAGCATCTAGGGATTGCCCGGCTGAATGTCTTGTTAATGATAGATTGAAATGCCACTACCTGTCTCAGGCCACTCTAAAAATTAGTATTGATAAAGCCATATAAATGCTTCAGTAGAGAAGTGATTGCAAAGTAGTAGTATTTTATGGCCACAGTCAATATAGCCTGGCAGGTGTTTTTATCTTTGTGGTTTCTGATTTATTTGAAATCCCATGAGAATAAGGAATCTCTCAGGTGATCAGATCTTCAACCCTTCCTTTATTGTCATAGCAACCAAATCTGTCTACTACTCAAGTTAGTTAATTAATCCTGGTCCCTGATTTATGTTGTTTAACAGCAGCCATCCCTGAAGATTACTGGCTCTTTGTTCTTCTATGGCCAATCAGGGCCACTATTAGGAGACAATGTTCCCAGATAAAATACACAGTGAGTTATCTGAGGGACTCCTTCAGCATGAGAGTCTGAAATCTCATTTCAGGATAATTAGCTTGAATAATAGTTAGAGTCATGTTTTCCCCCATTGTTCGTTATTGATTAAGGAGAGAAACAAGGACATAATTTTCAATTCTCTGGAAATAGGTCACATACTTTATTTCTGTAGTGACTAAGTGTAAAACCCAAATCAAGACATTAGGTTTGACTAAAGACTGTGTTTTTTCCTGATATTTGAATTTATTTGAAGTCAGTCTTTAAAATGTTACAAAAATAAAATGATTATCAACTACATATTTACTTAATACAATTCATTGAATAGAATTAAAGAACTACAGATTTAGGCTTTTTTATATTTTTTGTAGTAGTTTGGTATTAAGACTTTTTTTACATGCAATCTTTCATATGGAGTCAACTACTACAGTTCATCTAAAATTCAATATTAATAGTCTTTAGCTTCTTTGGCTTATGAGTTTATCTTCAATTTTATTTGACTTTCGATTCTGTTTAGTTCATTTCTTTTACCTTGCTATCCTTGGTCAAATGTGAATTGATGACTATCACTTGCTCTTTTACATAGGGTGTGTTTGCTAGCCTAACTCCCTCAAATTTATTGATTTGTATAAAAATTACCACTGGAAAGATTTAATTGGCCCCAAATATCACTTCTAATTTGATATAATCCATTTATTCCCACTGGTGTTTCTTTGCTGTACTGGAGATTTGTTAATGTATCACTCTTTTGAATCCTAATTCATGAACTACTTCATCATTGACCTACTTGAAAACTGACCTCTTTTGAAAATTTTCCTAGTTCATAATTCTCGTTGGGTCTGGCATATTTTTACTTCTGTAGAGTTTGTGACTATATAAATTATGACTCCAAATCCAAGTTCCCACCAGAGCCTTGTCAACAGCAGTCTGAGGGTTACCACATCATACCAAAGGTCTCCATGTCCAATCAGCACCAACATATTAGGGTTGCTCAATTTGCATATCTAGAAAACCTACAGCCAGATCGTCAGAAGTAACAGACTACTCACAGTGTGCACTTATCATATCTTGGAATGAATCAGAGTTTAATTTGCACATGGCCAATTATAATATGGGTTTTGTACAGCAGAACCCCTCAGGAAGCCAATTACTACAAGGGAATTCCCCACTACAAAGAATAAGAGCTATGAGTTTTCATATCTTCCTGCTTTCCTTTTTCCTAACTTGCCTAATTGAAAGTCTCTGGCTGACATCTTCAAGGCTTTCTCATCCAACTGTAGAGTCTTCATATCTACAAGGATGTGAAAGAGATACATTGATCAGCTGCCTCCTGCACCACACTGCTGGGGCTTGAGCCCACAACCAAGGCATGTTTTCTGATCAGGAATTGAACTGGGACCTCTCAGTCCATAGGATGATGCTCAATCCACTGAGCCACACCGGCTGGACATACATTACTATTTTTATGCAGGTATGTGTTGATAGGAAAGTTTGGATAGGTTACATCATTTCATATTGGATAGATTTTTGATATGTTAAATAGTTTTATAATCAATGTAGCTACCCTGCCAAGGCTACCAGTTTCCAACACTAGTGAAGTAAACATTGTAAGATCTACTGTAGAACTTAGATTTATGTCCTCAGTTTTGACAACATGTTATCAATGAACAAAATATTTTTATGGTTGGGGAGAAGCTGTAAGGATAATGGTAGGGGAGATTGAAGTAATATGAGTTTGAAATCATTTAGCCAGACTCAGACCAGAAACATAAATGGAGTGAAGGCAATGAGGCTTTGCTGATTGGTTCTTTACTCTGTCACAGTCTGGAATCTTTTCAGCCATCACCCAGGATAACACCTCTCCATCAATTAACAGTAGGGATGACACCCATTTCCTGTCACTGCCTTAGATGCCTTTGTGGGTAAGGTAGAGGAAGGATGTAGTTATGTAGGGTGTACAGTTCTCTTGGGAGCTACTTTCCCTTCCTAGACATGCTCATGTGACCCTTCCTGGAAGCAGAACCAGCAGGCATTAGCTAGTAATAGCTTACATTATTATAGCCCAGTTTGGCTTAGCCTTTTCTTAAGGATAACCGTGATAACACTCCCAGCCCTAACCTGAAGAATGATCCTAAGCCTTTCAGGGGTGACTAGTCCTCACAAAACTTTAATTCCTGAGGCTGTTTGAGGGTCAGCATAAGCAGAGGAAAGGATATCACTGGAACTTGGAATCACACAGAGTTGGGTTGGATTCTTGCCTCTGCCCTACACCACTTGTGAGACTAAGCTGAATTTGTTTTCTTATCTATAAAATGGTGACAATATTCATTCCCCACTGCACAGTGAGATAGTAATGGAAAGTGCATAGCCTAGTATGTATTATTTATTTGTTGCTTAATATAGATTTCTTCCCCTTTTTAAAAAAGTTCTCAAGTGACATACAACTTTATATGGATAGGTTGGTAGAATTGGGAAATATGTGTAGAGGGAAGTGACTTTGAATGCATTGAAAATTATGTGAGTGAGGGAAAAAGCCAGATATTTTAAATTCACTATAATTCCCCAAAGTCGTGGTGCATGTGATATAGTAGGATATATGCCGGGGTCCAGCCTCGGCAGGTCCAGGGGTTCCCGAAGGTGTGGAAGAAGTCAGCGAGAGAGAGACGTGCGAGACAGAAGGTGCTTGATCTTTCTTCTTCCTAAGACTAGCAGAATCTTTATATATGTATACCTGCAGGTTACATTGTTTCCCCTAAACATTTTAGGCAAATAAGTATAGACATTCTTTTGGTTGTTTACCCAATTCTTAGAAAACGCTCAAGTGTAAGGTCAATTTCCTCCTCCTGACCCCCAGGAACCTCTGGCTGCTCTTCCTCCTCCTCACTCGCAGACTTAGTCATCTCGATCAGATCCTCATCAGTTAAAGGATCCGAATGTGTTTCATGCATGTCATCGCGGGTCACATCCGCAAAACCTTCTCCTCCCAGCATCCGGGCTAGCCTAACTGCCTTATCCACTGCCGAGTTGCTTATATCCTCTGGGGTGAATCCTCTGTAGTCATGGATGATTTCAGGCCACAACATCTTCCAGCTGGCCTTCACGGTCTCCGTCTTTATGTCCTTCAACACAGCCTGGATGTTCTTTAGACAGGTTGTGATGGTATATTGCCACCAGTACTCCTTCAGCAAGAAGTTCTCCTCAAGGTCCATGCCTTTGACGAGGTGCTGCAGGGTGTTTCACGTGTAGAGGGCCTTGAATACACGAATAATGCCTTGATCCATGGGTTGGATCAGCAAAGTGGTATTGGGAGGAAGGAACGATCTGCACACCGTTGTAGGATAGGTCTTGCGCATGACCTCCAGCATTATCCTTGAGGAGAAGGATATTAAACTTGAGTCCCTTCTCCGCGAGATATAGCTTGACTTGGGGGATGAAGCACTCGTGGAACCAGCCCAATGACAGCTGCTGCGTGATCCAGCCCTTGTCATTGTGCATCAAATACACTGGCAGCAGGTTCTTGTTTTTATTTGTCAGGGCCCTAGGGTTCTTGGCCTTGTAGATAAGGGCAGGCTTGAACAAAAATCCCTCAGCATTTCCACACATAACAATAGTCACGTGATCCTTATACTGGCACAAGAACAGGCATATAGATCAACGGAACAGAGCAGAGAACCTGGTAACTGACCCAAGACATTATGCTCAATTAATATTTGACAAAGGAAGCAAGAGCATATAATGGAGTAAAGACAGTCTCTTCAATAAATGGTGTTGGGAAAATTGGACAGGTACGTGCAAAAAAATGAAACTAGACCACCAAATTACACCATACACAAGAATAAACTCAAAATGGATAAAAGATTTAAATGTAAGTGGTGAAACCATACAATTCCTAGAAGAAAACATAAACAGCAAAATCTCACACATCTCACATAACAAGCAGTATTCATGGCAAAACAAATGCAAAGTGTTGGTTTTTTTGAGTCATGCGTCTAAGGGATTTAAACTCCTAATGGGTGGTTATAGGAGTTAGTGCCCTTGGAGTAGACATTTAGTTTGCCCTTTGAAAGTATTAATGGGGACAAAAAACTCCCTCTGTGGTCCTACCAGTACTTAAAAACCCAGTATGCTCATCTGTACATGTTTACGGCTACACGTGCAAGGGCAAGTAGGAAGGAGCATGACTCCCAGGCACTATCACAAGTCGCCGTCCTTTAAGCAAGTTTTCCTTACAGCTGAGGGATATATTTAGAGATGCTAAGGCTAGTCTATGCCCAGAAGGAAAAAAAATGACCCTTACTAGTTATACCTGGGGAAGGGATCAGAGGAGGGTGGAGGTGGGATAGTTGCAAAAGCATATATATATCTGGAAATTTGCCTTTGAGGGATGTATATTTAAAAAGTCTCAAACCAGTATACAATGGTACTTCCAGTTGGAATTTTTCTTCTAAATACATTTTTTAACATTATTAGAGCCCTCTAGACATGAAATAACACTTTAGTCTCCATTACACTCGTATTACCCAATATATTAGACAAAATAAGAGAAAATAAGATATATTAGATGTTACAAATATCATATTATTATTGTACATTTAATTACACACACACACGGTTCTTACACACAACCACTAACCTATGAAAATAGTGCAACTTGTTCGATGATGAAGCGATGAAGATGAAGAGATGTACTGCACAGCAAAGCAGAGCAAGGTTACTGCTCCTCTGAAGGCACGACCTCAGTAGGAGAGTCTTCAGGTGGTGCAGTGTCTTCAGCAGGTGCGTCGTCGTCTTCTTCCGCTGAAGGAGCACTAGGAGTAGGCAGTGGGTGTCTGGGTGCGCGGCTGAAGAACATCGTGATAGGCAGTTGCTGGCGCTGTCTATTCATATGCGTGAGGAGGCTTTTGTAGGGTTCTATCGCTCCATCAAGTGCATTCCGGAACCGCAATGCACGCATCATTTGTGGGTCCCATTCGCCAATCATGTCCTGTACTACCTTAATAGTTCTCACGACTTGTGAGAGATGCTGTGAAAATATTCGATTTATAAATAAAGAAGCCTACTTTGCGGAAATTAATTTATCGTGGTAGAGTCTGGAACTGATTAACCGTGATAAACGAGGGCCGACTGTATATAAAGGTAGATTATCTTTTTTTTTAAACGATCCTCTCATATTACATTATTTCTGGTAATTGTAAGAGTCTAAAAGAGTGGAAAACTATGCTGATATGTCAACACCAGTTAGCATATTTTCAGTGATTTCTTGAATATTAAAATCTTTGCTAAAACAAGGCACATTTTTCTGAAAGAGTATATGTTTTAAGCTGTTGGAGCTTTTCTTGTTGCCATAAATGATTATACTTAAACTCACATGATTATTCTTATAGCCTCAACTCTGAAGGACCCTCAGGCTGTCTTGTCAGGCTCAGTTTTGAAATTCCAAACTGAATTGTGAAAGCATTTGGGAAATGGGGAGATAGATAATTGTGTGTAACCAGAAAAAATGCGGTATCGCCTCCTCCCAGAACCACATCAAAGTTACAACTAAACTGCAGAACAACCATCATTCAAAACCACCTGAAATCGAGCTGAATGGAAGTCCTACAACTATGAAATTAAAGAAGCAGCCACATCAAGACTTGTAGGAGGGGCGGAGGCGGGGATGGGCTTGTCCCACACGCACGTGTGGTGGATAAAAATCAGGAGTATACCTCAGCTGTGAAGGTCCTCCCTGAAGACTGAGGGGACCCCTCCCACACCGGGCCGCCAGCTCAGGGTTCCAGTGCCAGGAAGAGAAGTCCCCATACCTTCTAGCTGGAAAAACCAGTGGGAACTGAGACTGAGGGAGGCTGAGGCTACTGAAGCCCCAGACAGCTCCTCTTAAAGGGCCCGCACACAGACTTACTCGGACTCACACACTCCAGGCTCTAGCATGGGGGAGGCAGCTTGAAAGGTACCAGAGGCATACGGGGAAGAACTGAGTTGTTTGGCATTGGAGCGAGGGCTGGAAAGGCGGCTTTCTCATGGACAGACGTGCTGTCAGAGGCCTTTGTTCCTTTGGTGAGCCCTTCCCCCACAGGGCAGGCAGATGGACGCCATATCTGGGATTCCAGCAACCTGGCTTACACTATTTTCCCCACCCTGGTGATTCCCTGAGGCCCTGTCCCACCCACTTTTCAGGCCCACCCAAGCTATTGCCAGTTGCTTTACCAAAGGAATGACCTGTCTGGGATCCTGCTCAGATTTTCCTAAATTCTTTCAAACAAGCAGCATCTGGTCTCAGCGAGCCCCATACCTCTCATTAAGTGGCCACAGGCCTGACTCTAGAAGCAGCCAGCCTTGGTTCACAACTTGGCTTTTCCTGGGCATCTCCAAGCCCAGCACAAGAAGCAGCCATCTGCAGATCACTTTGTAGCTTATGCCTGGTAGGCCCGGGTAGAACACCTGGCCCCACAGCCAGCACACCCAGTGGACAGCTTCAGAACACTGCAAAGCACCACCACCCAACCACCTCCACAAGTGACACACTCAAGGTATGGACTCAGTGGGTACCAGAGCCCTGCTGAAGTAAGTCTTGCTCTGTGTGGTGGGCCCCTGCACAGCTGATCATCCAAAGTAGTCAGAGGTTGGTGGATAGTGGGCACAGCCAGTCCTTGCAGCTTATCAGCCTGAGTAAAACCCTCTCATTGATGTGCCAACAGCAATCAAGACTCAATTACAACTGAAGGGTGTAAAGTCCACACGAGGGGTGTACCTCAAGGGCCCAACTGGGAGATCAGGGAGGCTGTGCCCCTGGACCTACAGGACACCTACTACAACAGGCCACCCTAGGAAGCCCAAAAGACATAGCAACTCTACCTAATACATAGAAACAAACACAGGGAGGCAGCCAAAATGAGGAGACAAAGAAACAGGTCCAAAATGAAAGAACAGAACAAAACTCCAGGAAAAGAACTAAGCGAAATGGAGATAAGCAACCTAACAGATGCAGACTTCAAAACACTGCTTATAAGGATACTCAGTGAACTTAGTGAGAAGTTCAGTGAACTTAGTGAGGGCCTCAAGAGCATAAAAAAGGACCAGTCAGAAATAAAGGAGGCACTAACTGAAATAAAGAATAATTTACAGAGATTCAATAGTAGAGTAGGGAAAGCAAAGAAGCAAACCATTGATTTGAAATATAAGGAAGCAAAAACACCCAATCAGAACAGCAAAAAGAAAAAAATCCAAAAAAATGAGGATAGTGTAAGGAGCCTCTGGGACAACTTCAAGCATATCAACATTCACATCTTGGGGATGCCAGAAGGAGAAGAGAGAGAACAAGAAATTGAAAACCTATTTGAAACAATAATGACAGAAAACTTCCCTAACTTGGTGAAGGAAACAGACATAGAAGTCCAGTAAGCACAGAGCGTCCCAAACAAGATGAACCCCAAGAGGCCCACACCAAGACACCTCATCATCAAAATGCAAAAGGTTCAAGACACAGGGAATCTTAAAAGCAGGCAGAGAAAAGTAGTTAGTTACCTACAAGGGAGTTCCCATAAGACTGTCAGCTGATTTCTCAAAAGAAACTTTGCAGGCCAGAAGGGAGTGGCAAGAAATATTCAGAGTGATGAAAAGCAAGAACCTACAACCAAGATTACTCTATCCTGCAAAGCTGTCGTTTAGAATTGATGGCCATATGAAGAGTTTCCCAGACAAGAAAAAGCTAAACCATTATTATATGAAATGTTGAAGGGTCTTCTTGAAGAAAAAGAAAATCAAAAATATGAACAAACAAAATGGCAATAAATACATATCTATCGACAATTGAATCTACAAACAAAATGAACAAGCAGAACAGAAACATTCTCATAGATACAGAGAACATTTTGTTGGTTGCCAGATGGAAAAGGGGTTGGGGGGAGGGGTGAAAAAGGTGAAGGGGTTAAGAAGTATCAAAGTAACAAATTGGTTGTTAGACTGACAAACCTCAAAGGGAAGGGAGGTGGGAGGGTGGGAAGAAATAAACCAAAGAACTTATATGCATATATGCATAACCAATGGACACAGACAACAGTGTTGGGAAAAGCAGGAGAGGGGCGGGAGCGGGGAGGAGGGGGTCAATAGGGGAAAAAGGAGGAACATCTGTAATACATTCAACAATAAAGATAAGTTTAAAAAAATAAAATAAAATAAAATGGCTTAAATTTCTATAGGAAAGAAAGTCTTGCTTTTGTACTCAAAATAGTTAATATTGGAGGACAAAACAGCCAATGGGTGCTTCTCTTTAAAGTTAAAACACTGAAAGGTACTGATAAATGGGCTATTTCCAAGCCAGTCCAAATCATGAGTAGAATTGAACCCCTGTGGTTTTGTGTCCCAGTAGTTAGCACAGTGCTCAGCATAGAGGACATTCTCAATATTTGTTTGAAGAGAGCAAAAGAAGGGAAGGAGAGAGGGAAAAAGGAAAGAGCATGAGAAAGGGATTGAGGGAAGGAAGGGGAAAAGGTAGAGGTAAAGGAGAAAGAAGAGTAAAATAAATGGAAATAGAAAGGAATTTGTTAATACACACACGCGCGCATGCACACACACACACACACACACACACACACAAGTTAAGGGACTTGGCCCGACAGTTGCTGACAGACCTGGAACCAGAATTCAGGTATGTCTTTGTAATATATCTCCCTCCTGTCTCTCTGCTTTACAGTGGCAAATCATTTCATAAGTATTTTAAAGGAATTATAAAACACAATACATAAATTTAAGTGTCTTTGGAAAAGAAACCATACCTTTAAATTGAGTTATTGAAGTTTAAGGGAGCCAAATAAGATTTTAACAGGCCCCAGGAAGGTTATATTTCATAGAAGGGGGAAAAAATGTTGAGAACTTCTGGGAAAAAATTATTCAAATTATTTCTCTGGTATTTTCTTAAAATATTTTCATTTTGCAACAAAATAACATACTGTGGCAGGGCTCATCTTTCACATTTCCATCCAAATTTGGACTTCTTTACCCTCTTTCTTTTCTTTCCTCATTTGTATTTTCCATATTTTTCTTTTCTCCTCCCACTTGTTCTACTGGATTTCTGACTCTGCTTGCTTTCATGTATCTTGATATTTACTATCACATGTATTTTTCTTTGTGCTTTTCCTTTGACATCATTCAGCTCTTCCTTCCTCTGCTTTTTACTTTTTTAAAAAAATTTTAAATATGTTCTATTGATTTTTTTAGAGAGAGAGGAAGGGAGAGAGAAATAGAATCATTGATGTGAGAGAGAAACATCTATCGGCTGCCTCCTGCACGCCCCCTACTGGGGGTCGAGCCCGAAACCCAAGCATGTGCCCTGACCGGGAATCGAACCCGAACTTCCTAGTCCATGGGACAGCGCTCAGTCCACTGAGCCACACTAGCTGGGCTCTGCTTTTGTTTTAACCTCTTCTTTTCAGCTGGTACTTTTTACTTGTGTGTTTGTCACCTGTTCTTTCTCCGGTGGGCATTGATCTCTCCCCAGCCCCTCAGCTCTCCTTTTTCCATTCTCTACCCTCCCACTCTTTCCTCTTCATTCCCCAAGGTTTGCTGATGGCAGACTGTCATTGGAAATCTGTTATAAGACTTAGCTATTTCTCCATTATGTAATTCGGTGTACCCAGAAACAGCTGTTATTGCTATTTTGTTTTTCCTGGTGAACATTTTCCCACAAAATAAAATGCTACTGAATGATATTCATAGTATTGGAAGGTACTTTGGCTTGGGCTCAACATCACATTTTAGGATATGGATTTCTGATCACTCTCCTCTCAAAATCTTCACTGTGTTACTCCATGGTAGTTTTCCCAGGGACTGTGTTATTTTCTTTACCAAAAGGTAGTGGGTAAAGAAAAATATTTATATAATTTTAAGTTTTATTTATTAAGGTATTTTATACAGAAAAATTCACTCATTTTAAGGGTATGGCTTGATAAATTTTGGTGATGTATATCATTGTTTCACTACCACCACTGTCGAGATACAGAATAGTTCCCTCATTCTAAAAAGTTTCCTTTGCCCCTTTACAGTCCATCTTTCCCTCTACCACTGATCTGCTACTTATTGCTATGGTTTTGCCTTTGTCTTGGCTTAAATTTTTATTTCTCTTGGATAAATGTCTAGGAATAGAATTGCTCAGTTGTATGGCACTTGTATCTTTAATTTTGTAAGATATTTCCATACAGTTTTCCAAAGTATCGGTACCATTTTTCATTCTCACCAGCAACGTATGAGAGTTCCACTTACTCTACATTATTGTCAGCACTTGATATTGTCAGTCTTTTAACTGTAGCCAGTCTAGTAAGTGTGTTGTCATATCTCATGATGAGTGATGTTGAATATATTTTCATGTGCTTATTGCCCATTTGTATACCTTTTGTGAAATGTCTATTCAAATATTTTGCTCATTTTGAGTGGATTACCTGTCTTGAGTTCTTTATATATTCTAGATACAAATTATTTTTACATGAGTTTTGTTTATTTAAATAGCAGTATTGACTGTGTGATTTTAATGCAGTTAGAAAAGCAACTTCTTTTTCTCTACTCTCTCACATGGTAATCTTATTTGCCATTGATAACTAGAGCAGATGAATTAAATGCTTTATAGCATCTGGTAAATACATTACATCTACTGTGAGCAGTAACAAGAAACTTGAAAGCCGTGCCCCCTAATGGAATAAAATCAGGCTATTGTCTTCATAAATTATTTCTCTTCCTTAGGCTTTTGAGTAGGAGTTATTGTTGCTGTGACTAGTATGTCTTGGTCTCTGGAACTAATAAAACTCTTATAAATTTAGAATAATGCTCATTATTTTTTTAAAAAAATGGAAATTGGGGCTTTGTTATCCAAATAAGTTAATATTACATTGATTGTCACGTACATGCTGATGGTTTGTAACAGCAAAGGAACACCTTTTCTTTGATGAGAGCAGAGTATAACTTTATATTCAGTTCTTTCCAAGCATGCTGCTGGAAACTTGAACTTCTAGTTTTCTGTATTCAATGACTAACCCAGATTGGGTTGGAGGCTGCTGTTGCTCACAGTTTGTAGCAGCTCAGCTGCAGAGTTCTGTGTACCCTGGCTGCTTACTGAATTTTTATTAAATGATTTAGACATTAAAACCCTGAAAACGACTGGACTTATACTAACAGAATCTCCAAAGTGACAATAATAATAATAAATAATAAATAAATAAAAAGCGAGGGACACTCTACAATGATAACATTTATTTTTTTCCAAATGAGTTAACATGCCAGCAATACCACATTGACAATACCACTAGGAAGTCAAAAGTGATAAATATGAGTAATAATGAATTCATTCTATCTATAAGAATTACTCTTGCCCGGCCGGTGTGGCTCAGTGGATTGAGTGTCATCCCATGGACTGAGAGGTCCCAGTTCGATTCCCAGTCAGGGCACATGCCCAGGTTTCGGGCTCAGTCCCCATTGGGGGACATGCATGATCAATGTTTCTCCCTCACATCAATGTTTCTATCTCTCTTTCCCTTCCTCTCCTTCTAAAAAGTCAATAACATATATTTTTTAAAAGTACTCTTTAAAGCATCTATTTTAATCAGGTGGTGCTGAGATGGAATTATAGAAAGAATTTTAGTTTTATCCTAAAAGTGAACCCAACTCTTACCCAGACACCCCTTCATTACAACTCTTAAGGACACATTTAGAGAGAAGAAATGAGTGTCATCAACCCAGAAGACCAGATAGTGTTGAAGTATGTTTTAAAGTATAACTATAGGTTTCAATAATCTTCATTTTATTATTCTGGGCTTTTCACCTGTCCTGCAGAGGTATAATAATTTACAACGAAGACAGATTAGAAGGTTATACTGGTAGTTAGAGATCTAATATTTCCTAAATTCCCAATTTTACATCAGTTATTGATTATCCTCAGGGATGGAGAAAAGCTGGATTGCACTATTCCAAGCAGCTGAGAAGTCTAAAATCAATTGCATTTGCCTGGGAGATGTGGTAAAAGAGCTCCATTAAAGCACATTCAGACAGTCACATGCAGACATGCAAAACCTCTGGGCCTTCCCTTGACTTGGTCCTTTTCCCCGTTCTCTCTGGTGGTTGATGGTCCAGTGTATTGAAGAGAAGTTTAGATTCTTCTTTTCTTTAAATATATCACACACATGACTTGCTTGCTTGTTGAGCTTTTAAAACTCCAGTCAAGGGAGTCCCTTGCCTCCTTAGGGAAGGCACGGGGCTCACTTCAGACCAGGTAGCTAGCGAGGAGGCAGAAATAAAACTATTCCATTACCAATTGTGTGTCTTGATTCTCATTTCTCTTTATACTTTATACTTCTGTGCACCACTTTATACTTCTTAACAGGGGACTATAATACTTACCTTGCTAATGCCACATGTTTTAATGAACATTAAATGAAATCGTTAACATCTTTTAAAATTTCAGCACTATAAAAAACATGATACAAAAAGTTTTTATTTGCTTTCAAGATAAAGGGTTTAAATTTTTTAAATTAACTTATTTATTTTAATCCTCACCTGAGGATATGTTTTCTTTATTGATTTTAGAGAGAGGAGGGGGCAGAGAGAGAGAGAGAGACATTGATGTGTTTGAGAAATATTGATTGGTTGCTTCCCAAACGAGCCCCAACTGAGGATCGAACTCACAACTTTTTTGGTGTACAGGGCGATGCACCAACCAACTGAGCCACCCGACCAGAGCAAGGGCTCTGTTTCTAGATGAAAGGTCACTGCATGTGTTTAAATGTACATCGTGACATACTTCAAGGTTTACAATAAAAATACTACATAAGCCTAAAACTGATGTAACTTAATTAATTTTTCTTAATTAGCTTGATGCTGCCTTTTTTCTATACTCATGTACATGTTGCTTATTTTACTTGAATAATTAAACTAGCCTTGTCTTAAGCCATAACAATAATGTCATCACTTAAATGTACTTCCTCCAGTAAAGCCAGTGAAAATGTTTTCTCTTACCTGGAAGATGACTCATTTCCTGGGGTAAAGCCAAAAAAAGAATGGCCTGGTATGTTCCTCTGCCCAGTGTATACAGGTGAGTGAAGTCAGCAGGCTTCTTTCTCTATCCTAAGTGTCCATAAAAAACTTTTGAAAGGTCAGAATTCCAGGGATACTTACTGTTACTGGCATCTCAGTTTCCCCCAGGATGCCTTTGGCACACGGGTTGTTGCCTTTCTGCAGAGTGGCAGTAAAGTTTCACTCTCTGGGGGGAGGAAACTGGGACAGATGGACAAAGCCAAAGGATGGATCAGAAGGATAAAGAATGGAGCCAGCTAAGCAAGGGGTGGACATTACAGAGAGAAAAGGAGGAGGATGTGCTGTATCATAATTGAACAGACTTTGCAATGAATAAAATTGATGGGTATTCTCTTCTTTTAACTTCTACATTTATTCTGGCTAGTGTCCCTGCTGCTCTTCTGTTAGCTGGAATTAGTCCTCAACATCTTAACTCAATATTTGAAGGGGATACTTAAAGAGGTGGTGGAAGAGGAATGTGTGTGAGAATTGTGTCTACGTAACATCACAATGGGCCACACATAAGCCTGTGCAGATTCCCCTATCACCCCACACACCAACAGACCTGTGGCACAACAATGGGATTTGTAAAGAAATGGAGGAGGAGTATTTCCTCACCACTCAATGTTACATTTTAAGACATTATTTTAATATTGGTGATTGTGGTTTTACATTTGCATTAACCAAAATGTAAGAGTTTCTTCCTTTTCTTTAAATTGAAGGCTATGTTTCTGAATTTGACAATTCATTTCAAAACCTGGAAAAATTAAAAATTGAATTACCATTTGACCCAGTGATCCCACTCCTAGGAATATACCCTAAGAAGCCTGAAACACCAAACAGAAAGAATATATGTACCCCCATGTTCACAGCAGCACTATTTACAATAGCTAAGATCTGGAAACAGCCCAAGTGTCCATCAGTAGACGAATGGATAAAAAAGCTGTGGTACATATACACAATGGAGTACTATGCAGCTGTAAGAAAGAAAGATCTCT
Source organism: Tadarida brasiliensis (assembly GCA_030848825.1). Classification (NCBI taxonomy): domain Eukaryota; kingdom Metazoa; phylum Chordata; class Mammalia; order Chiroptera; family Molossidae; genus Tadarida; species Tadarida brasiliensis. The sequence continues at coordinate 93,986,752 of CM061266.1, forward strand.
TATCCTTTGCTACGACATGGGAGGACCTGGAAACTATTATCCTAAGTGAAACCAGCCAAGCAGAGAAAGACAAATATCATATGATCTCACTCATTTCTGGTATATAATAAACATAACAGTCTGAGGAACAGGGTAGTCCCAGAGATGTGGAAGTAGGGTACAGACTGACAATTGCCAGAACAGGGGGTGGGGGAGGGGAGCGATGAACCACAGAACTTGTACGCATGTACTCATAACCAATGGACATGGACAACAAAACTGGGGACAGGGCAGGGAGGGGGGGGGAGGGTGACAATGGGGGGAAAAGGAGAAACATCTGTAACAAAAATAAATTAATAAAAAATTAAAAAATAAAATAAAAAATAAAATAAAGAAAAATGTATTGGCTTACTAATTTCAGTTTAAACTTAACCAAAAAAATTTAAAAAATAAACTGCAAGTTAATCTTGAAAAAAAACAAAACAAAAAAACCTGGGCTAACTGGCTTAATGTAAGAGTTTCTCTTTGAAGGGAGGACATTTAAATATTAACTTCTATTAGTACTTCATAATCTAGGCCGGCTAAAGATTGATTTTCAGTGCAGTTGGCTGTATTTATTTTTTTCTATGAAGCTTTGTCTGGATTAAATCTCAAGGATCTTGTGGATTGCCTCACTTCCCTCAGCAGCCTGGTGTGAACTGGGACACCTGGTGTTTTATAAGCCTTTTTTCAACTTGATGTAGTTGTACCTACGAATTTTCTATAGAAAG